>CM060912.1:56321492-57560242 GCA_030737875.1 Allium sativum
GCCAACTCGAGGTTAGGTTGAGTTTGCAGTGTAAATCTGCCCGGAACCGCCCGACAAATCTAGTTACTGCAAACAATAGGATCCAATGTGGGTAGTTGGTCATATCGCACTTGAAAACCCGAGGTCAGACCGAGTTGTGGTGTAATTCTGCCCGGAACCGCCCGGCATATCCAGTGACCACAACAACAGGTCTGATGTGAGAGGTTGGGGTGCATTAATGAATTAATTCCACATGACAGGGTTAAGTCATGAACCACTGGAATATACTTAACCAATTTGACACGATGATTTGATAGGGTTAAGTCATGAACCACTTGAATATACTTTACCAATTTGACACGATGATTTGATAGGGTTAAGTCATGAACTGCTTGAATATACTTAACCAATTTGACACGATGATTTGATAGGGTTAAGTCATGAACCGCTTGAATATACTTAACCAATTTGACACGATGACTTGATAGGGTTAAGTCATGAACCGCTTGAATATACTTAACCAATTTGACACGATGATTTGATAGGGTTAAGTCATGAACCGCTTGAATATACTTAACCAATTTGACACGATGACTTGATAGGGTTAAGTCATGAACCGCTTGAATATACTTAACCAATTTGACACGATGATTTGATAGGTTAAAGTCATGAACCGCTTGAATATACTTAACGAATTTGACACATGATTCGTAGGGCTAAGTCATGAACTTGAACGACAACACTTAGCCAATTTTACATGACACGTATGCGGGTTAAGTCACGAACTTGAATGACAACACTTGACCTACTTGACATGCTAGACTGATGGGGTTAAGTCTCGAATTTAAATGACGACACTTAACCTACTGAAGGGAAACCCTAATTGCACGGTCCTTTTCAGCAGTAACCCACTAGATGAATCACGGTACCCTGGAACTAGGCAGGGCGGGGCACCGTTATTGGGCTGATTGTAAGCAACCAGAATGATGGCTGAGTTGGTGCGCCATTGTAGGTTCAGGCGGACTATGGTCGTGCACGTAGTCCGAAGTTGAAAAAGCAGGCATTGGACACCGGTAGGTTTACACTGTGCGTGCTTGATTCGTGTCGGTGGTTGGCACCCTAGGGCTTGATACACCCTATGGTGGACCTAGCACATGTGACTACATTTCATGATTGGGTCGTATGACACAGACACATGAACGGGCTAGAACTTGTAGGGAGCCGATCGATTAATAGATCGTTACGTGGAAAAAGGGTGTTGTTCGTTAGGTAGCATAATCCCTAGTGGTCCTAGGTGGCATAAACCCTAATCGAATCTAGAAACGTTCAATAGGTAGCATAATCCTTAGTGGTCCTAGGTGGCATAAATCCTAGTTGAACATGTGATAGTTCATGATAAGGAAACCTAGTCAGAACAAGGGTGGCAGTCCAAACGATTTCAAGTATGGTGGCACTACGTTGAAGTAGTATAGAAATACGTGTTGAGACACGAGAATTTCGATTGATAACAACAAAATAGAGATCAATGGAAATCATGACATGGAGCTAAGATTATGGATATGTAGATATTTAAAGTGAGACAGAGCTTATATACAGGGGGAGATAGCAATAAAGATTAAAATATCAAGCTATATTGTCATCAATCAAAAAGGGGGAGAATGTTGAGTCAACGGTTTCAATGCTTATTTTGATTAATGACAAGAAGGAGCTTCATGATCGACAAAAAGAAGATTCAATGCTTTATAGGTTAGAAGATGGTTATTTAGAGTTATTTATGTTAAAATCTATCCTCAAATAATCATACTTCTTATTCTCTTCAAAAAATATACATGAAAACTCATTTTTTATTTATGTTGACAAAAACCTGTCAACCTGTTAAATTTAACAGGTCAACAGCTTTTTAAACTTAACAGGTCAACCTGTTAAAATTAACAGGTCAACAGTTTTTTGAAATAACGGTCAAAAACCTATCAACCTATTAATTTTTCCTGTCGACCTATTTTTGAATTTCATGAAGAGTCATCTTCTTTCTTGAAAAGTTGCATCCATTTCTCGTCATTAAAAATCACTCCTTTTGATTGCAACTTTTCACTAATAATTACAACTTCTCATTTGCTATAAATACATCATCTTTCATTCATCCAAATCACCGATTCTTGCTCTGATTTCTGATCTTACTTTCTAAATACTCTTGCATTCTAAAAAGCTCCCAAATTCAAGTTACTTATTGAATCCCTGATAATATTTCTCATATTTTGATTCAACAAGCAACTAACTTCCTTCAAATCTTCGCATTCAATTCATATACTTGAGGATAAGATTATAGGAAGGTTGTACTCAATCATTGACTAATCAGTGTTGAAGAAAGAACACATTCAAGGTCAAACTCTTGTAATTGTCTTGTGGGTAAGCTTGTAGCCCGTGAAATCAAGTGGGTAAGCTTGTAGCCCGTGAAATCAAGTGGGTAAGCTTGTAGCCCGTGAAATCAAGTGGGTAAACTTGTAGCCCGTAAATCAAGTAGCTGTGAACCTGTTCCTCCGGGTGAAGCGAGGGTGTTGTTTAGTGAAAAGCCGAAGAGGAGCTTCGGGACTGGACGTAGGACTGGAGGTCCAAACCAGTATAAAAATCCTGGTGTCGTTACTCTACTTTACTTTACTGCATTTATAGTTATTTGTGATATATATCTTGTTTGCGAATTTTTACCTGCATAACTATTGAATAGCTTAAGTTATCACATACATTCCGCATAGCCATATTATAGATCCTGCACAAGTCGTACACACCCCGACTCTTCAATACGTGATGAAACCCGTACGATATACGGCAAGGGACTGTACATATACATAGAAAGGATGATACGGGTTGGGGTACTTGTACAGTTGGTGCATAAAATGTAAAACATGCGATGTTGTACGTGGTTTATCTGGTTAGCATAGTTTATCTTGTTACCGTAGTTTATCTGGTTAGCATAGTTTATCTTGCTATCTTAGTTTAACTTGCCAATCTTGTCATTATCCTTATGTTTACTATCAGTTTATACATGTCATGTTATATTTACTTGTTTCTATGCTGAACGTCACTAGGACTTACTCAGTCTTTATGACTGACCCATTTTGTTTCGCCTCTTTTTCTTCCGTTCCCCCCCCCAGGTTCGCAGGGTGGGAATACAGCTTAGTTCGGATCTTACCAAGCTCCAAGGCTCTTTCACGAACGGCTTGGATTTCTCTTGGCTATGGCTTTCTTTACTGTTTTACTTGGGGAATGATTTATGACTATAGTTTTATGCTTCTTTACTATTGCAAGACGGATTTCGATGTAATGGATTTAATGGCATCTTGATGTAAAAGGCTTTAGACCTTTCTAGATTTTAAAGAAATGAAATTTGGTTTTTCTTCCGCTGCTTTATATGTTCTGTCTTGTAATATTTCTATGTATGTTTACCTAGATAATGCTCCACCAAAGCTAGTGCATTCCCTTTGTGAGTGACCCTAGCGGAGGTGGGGTGTTACATTTGGTATCAGAGCAGAAGGTTACCAGACTAGGCAAAAGTTTTTAAAACCTTTTGAAAATATTTGCGGAATGTTTACAAAGAAGCATTTTTCTAAGAAAAGATTTGTTTTACGAAAGGCATATTCCCCAAAGCCATATACACTATCTTTTGATTCTCTCCTTGAGTCTCTTCTCTCTTTCTTTTTCACCATAGTTTTGTGGGCGTACGACACATGTCGGAGGACCAAGGAGTGCCCAACCTCCATCTATAGCCGCAGTAGTTTTACTTGCGACTAATCTTATTTCAAGCTTTGTAGGGTTGCCATGCGATGGGGGTAGCTTTCGAGAAACTTGTCAACAAGCTATACAAGGATAGTAAGAACGAGGATAAAGAACACAAGCCTAAGGATGAGAAACTTGTTGATAAGGCGTAATCCACGAAGGAGGAAAAGGTGAAAAGGAAGAGGTCAAAGTAAAAGAATAATAAAACCCATGACATGAAAGAACATCGTTGGTATGGTATAAAGGGACATGTAGTTAAGTATCATAGGACAAGGGCAAAGAACAAGATCGTCGAGAGGGCAATTGTATGCTCTCACTACTAGCATACCTAAGAGAGGTGGTAACGTTTCTGTTAAAAGTTTAGCTTCTCTTTTCTATCATATCGTGGGAACTTTGTTTTTATACATCACATCCTTTTAATTCTGCCTCGATAGTTGAGTCTCTGCACCTTAGTACTAGCGTAGCAGAGGATCCCATTTTTGTCTCAAATCCTGTTGGGGAATCGGCTCATTTATTCATAACTTGTTTGGATTTGAGAATGTCTATGCTAAGTGTTGAGTTTAGAAGTAAAGCTTATGTTTTGGGCTATGGGTTGATTCTAGGGATGGAGTGGTCGTCCAGAAATGGTACCATTCTCGAGTATGAAAAGAGGGTAGTTAGACGCTCGACTTGCCTTAGTAATGCCCTCGAAGTCTAGTGTAACCCTTAGGGTTCTGCCATGTTTAGTTACGTAGATTCTCTTGATACATTTATCGATCCGCTCGAGTAGTATTCGCCACTAAGGCGGATGGTTCATTTCGCTTATGCATGAGTTGTAGAAAATCACCTTAGTAAGTACACTTGGCAACATGGTTGGCATTTGTTTATTTTCAAGAGATAATTCATTTGTGTGGAATACCTTCTAGTAAGTGAATGATATCCAAGATTCACTAGTAAATTTTGGAGAGCTTATGTTTGAATCAGGTATACTAGAAAGAGAATAAGCGAAAGTGGAATGAGAGGCGACAGTGGAATGAGTTCCAACTCATATTCTGGGAACAAGAATTAAGGAACTACGAAATTGTGAAGTTAAAGACGGTCAAAGCACACTGGAGTTAAGCTCAAGGAAATACAACTTAGAAGATTGAAGACTAGACACGCGCATCATATCTCTTTTTAAGAGTATATCCTTGATCCCTCTTTTCCTATAGAGCATACTTGTATGCTATCTTTTAAGTATAACCTCTCGGTCCTATTCTCAATCCTATTTTTGTTGCAAACCCCATAGGGAGTATGACTTATCTGTTAGTAATACATGTTGGGGATTGAGGGTGTCCGTTGGGTTGACTAAACTTTTTGGGTTTTATAGGATATGGGCTGGTGCTTAGGGAGTTCTTCTCCTATTCAGTATATATGTGACGTAGATTTCCAGCTTTGACATTGCCTAATGGGCACAATGTTTTTACTTGCTTCTATCATTCAGCTATATCTTTAGGTAGGAACAACTGGGTGAAACATGTGTTTGAGACATGTTATGATTGATGGTTGCAAGTGGTCGCAAGTGGTTGCTCGTGGTTGCATAACACACATTAGGCACTAAGATCGGCTCAGACACATTTTCATATTGCATATGCATGAGTGTTTATACTTGTTTATGGATGAAATTGAATGTGTTATCATGTGGATGTTGCATATGGATGAATGTTTGAGCACACATATAGTGTTTATGTGATTAGGGCTATTTGCATACATGTTGGACTCACGGCACTAAACATATTTTGCATTAAGAAGATCAATCAGGCCTGATCATTTGCATTAGATAAGGAACATATACAAACACTTTCTGCATATGTTCATACAACATTAGAAATCTCTTAAGGACAATGGATGCCTGTGATTGATGATTGAGTAGATGGATGATTGGATGGTAGGACACATTCTTCTTTACTTGAATATTTCGGGGACAAAATCCTTTAAGGAGAGGAGAAGGTAACAACCCGTATTTTTATAATATGTTAAAACAAGAAATCAAGGCAGAATTAAATTTTAAAATGAGAATCATGGGAAACGGGTTGTGCCATTGTGTTCGTCTCGAAATTTTGCTTGGAAACGAGTCCGAGTTTGCGAGAATCGGAGTCCGTATGAGGGAGATATGACCCTCTGAAGTTTCACGAATTTACAGAATCAAAAACAGCCCGAAATTCAAATTCGAAATTCGAATTCAAACCCCAGAACAGGCTGGGCGGGAAAATTCCCGCCCAGGGACCAGGTCGACCTGGGGGTCGACCATAGTGTCGACCTCCCAGGGACCAGGTCGACCATAGTGTCGACCTGGAGGTCGACCTTCCTCCCGAACCCACTTTTTGAACCAGATGCACTCTGATGTATTTGACCTCGTTTTCTGTCCAGATTCGTCTGCCTAACCCTATATAAACAGCCTCCTAGCCTCATTCTCTTTACACCATTCTTCTCTAACCTTATTCTGCTCAAACTCTTGATGATCATGGCTTCTTCTTCTTCCTCTAAATTAAGATAAATTAAATTAAAAACGTGAATATTATTGCTTGAAGACTACGGCTAGGAATTGGGGATTTGCTTCTACAATCAAATCAAGGTTCAACGATTCAGCAATTCGACGACTAGTTTATAGATTCGACTTCTGAATCTCAATTTCTTAGACCACGATCTGTAAGTTCAAGTTACTTTCAGATAAAAACTGTAAACTTAATATACATGTTGTAAATTGGAATTGGATCTATGTATGATAACTGATTCATATCTATTCTTGTTCATCATGGATCTTGACTTTCGTGAATATTGCTTTGGGCCTATTTATGTTGTAAATCAAACTCTTTCTTGACTATAACCTTGACATGCCTATGACGTTGAAACTATTGTAATGGCCTAAGACTATGCCTGTGCCTATGACTGTGAACATAAGACTATGCCTATGACTATGACAAGGACAATTGTGGCTAATCACCTATGACTCTTGACTATGAGAATTATTACCTATGATTATGAACATAAGGCCATTATCTATGACCATGACTTTGAAACTATTACTGTTAGTTGCCCATGACTATTTTCCTAGAACTATTTTTGATAATTATCCATGATTATTGTGATGAGTCGCTTATGACTCATAACTATGAGATTTCTACCTATGACTATTGGGGATTAATTGCTTAAAACTATTATAGTTGATTATTCATGCTCATAACACTATAGTTGAAAACCATGTTGTGCACCGAATTGGCATTTTGTTGGATCGTATACCTAGGGCGTGACTTGGTTAGTTTATTCACTATTATGTACACCAAAACCATTGGATCCATTATTCTTGTATTTGGCTTGCTTTTGCATGCCTATTCTTTTATGTCAACGTTTACCATGGCTATCGCCTTATCTTGCTAGATTTGAAATCCTATATGCTAGTGATGTTGTAACCAATTATCTCAGGTTATGTCATGCTAGTCTTGTAACCCCTTTTATCGCTTTATGCTCGTCCCTCTTGCCTATCATAGTTTAGATGTTATTCTGAGATTTGGATTTATTTGTAGTATGGATTGATCACGTTCACATGCGATGGGAACACGATTTGGGTAGAATAGGCAAAAACCTGAATTGGTTATGAACATGAATTATGAACTTGATAAAAGGCAAAACTTGAAACATGAACGCTGTTATAACCTGAACCTGGATATGGACATGAAACTCGCCATGAAACTTGACATAAATTTAGACTCGAAACTTGAATCTGGGCATGACACTTAGATAAACTTGAAAATGCCCAACTTGAAGTTGGGTTGAGTTTGCAGTGTAAATCTGCCCGGAACCGCCCGGCAAATCAAGTTACTGCAAACAATAGGATCCAATGTGGGTAGTTGGTCATATCGCACTTGAAAATCCGAGGTTAGACCGAGTTGTGGTGTAATTCTGCCCTGAACCGCCCGGCATATCTAGTGACCACAACAACAGGCCTGATGTGAGAGGTTGGGGTGCATTAATGAATTAATGCCACATGATAGGGTTAAGTCATGAACCGCTTGAATATACTTATTCAATTTGACACGATGATTCGATAGGGTTAAGTCATGAACCGCTTGAATATACTTAACCAATTTGACACGATGATTTGATAGGGTTAAGTCATGAACCGCTTGAATATACTTAACCAATTTGACACGATGATTTGATAGGGTTAAGTCATGAACCTCTTGAATATACTTAACCAATTTGACACGATGACTTGATAGGGTTAAGTCATGAACCACTTGAATATACTTAACCAATTTGACACGATGATTTGGTAGGGTTAAGTCATGAACCGCTTGAATATACTTAACCAATTTGACACGATGACTTGATAGGGTTAAGTCATGAACCGCTTGAATATACTTAACCAATTTGACACGATGATTTGATAGGGTTAAGTCATGAACCGCTTGAATATACTTAACGAACTTGACACATGATTCGTAGGGCTAAGTCATGAACTTGAACGACAACACTTAGCCAATTTGACATGACACGTAGTCGGGTTAAGTCACGAACGTGAATGACAACAGTTAACCAACTTGACATGCTAGACTGATGGGGTTAAGTCCCGAATTTAAATGACAACACTTAACCTACTGAATGGAAACCCTAGTTGCGCGGTCCTTTTCAGCAGTAACCCACTAGATGTATCACGGTACCCTGGAACTAGGCAGGGTGGGGCACGATTACTGGGCCGATTGTAAGCGACCAGAACGATGGCTGAGTTGGTGCACCATTGTAGGTTCAGGTGGACAATGGTCGTGCACGTAGTCCGGAGTTGAAAAAGCAGGCATTTGGCACCGGTAGGTTTACACTATGCGTGCTTGATTCGTGTCGGTGGTTGGCACCTTAGGGCTTGATACACCCTATGGTGGACCTAGCACAGGTGACTACATTTCGTGAT
The DNA here is from genome assembly GCA_030737875.1 of Allium sativum. Taxonomy (NCBI): domain Eukaryota; kingdom Viridiplantae; phylum Streptophyta; class Magnoliopsida; order Asparagales; family Amaryllidaceae; genus Allium; species Allium sativum. The sequence continues at coordinate 56,330,167 of CM060912.1, forward strand.
TGGGCCGTATGACACAGACACATGAACAGGCTAGGACTTGTAGGGAGCCGATCGATTAATATATCGTTACTGGGAAAAAGGTTGTTGTTCGTTAGGTAGCATAATCCCTAGTGGTCCTAGGTGGCATAAACCCTAATCGAATCTAGAAACGTTCAATAGGTAGCATAATCACTAGTGGTCCTAGGTGGCATAAATCCTAGTTGAACACGTGATAGTTCATGATAAGGAAACCTAGCCAGAACAAGGGTGGCATTCCAAACGATTTCAAGAATGGTGGCACTACGTTGAAGTAGTCTAGTAATACGTGATGAAACCCGTACAGTATGCGGCAAGGGACTGTACATATACATGGAAAGGATGATACAGGTTCAGGTACTAGTACAGTTGGTGCAGAGAATGTTAAACATGCGATGTTATACGTAGCTTATCTGGTTAGCAAAGTTTATCTTGTTACCGTAGTTTATCTGGTTAGCATAGTTTATCTTGCTATCTTAGTTTAACTTGCCTATTTTTTCATCATCCTTATGTTTACTATCAGTTTATACATGTCATGTTATCTTTACTTGTTTCTATGCTGAAAGTCACTAGGACTTACTCAGTCTTTATGACTGACCCATTTTGTTTCGCCTCTTTTTCTTCCGTTTCCCCCTAGGTTCGCAGGGTGGGAATACAACTTAGTTCGGATCTTACCAAGCTCCAAGGCTCTTTCACGAACGGCTTGGATTTCTCTTGGCTATGGCTTGCTTTACTGTTTTACTTGGGGAATGATTTATGACTATGGTTTTATGCTTCTTTACTATTGCAAGACAGACTTCGATGTAATGGATTTAATGGCTTCTTGATGTAAAAGGCTTTAGACCTTTCTAGATTTTAAAGAAATGAAATTTGGTTTTTCTTCCGCTGCTTTATATGTTCTGTCTTGTAATATTTCTGTGTATGTTTACCTAGATAATGCTTCACCAATGCTAGTGCATTCCCTTTGTGAGTGACCCTAGCGGAGGTGGGGTGTTATAGATCTGGAATCATGAAGCATGGGGAAGCAAAAAATTTGAATGAGGCCAACGGTTCGGATCACCCGACATTGGTTGGGCAAGAATCTTGATCAGTACTGACCTGAGTCTCCAAATCAGCACTGATCCTGGTCTTCGAATCAGTGTCGATTCGAATTCTAGTGTTGAGCATTCTAGCCCAAATATTTTGGACTTGGTCTCCTCAATCTCCCTACTTCTTTATTGATTTCCAGGATGATTCGATTTCATATGCTCATATAAATAGATGACCAATGGCAATTTATAAGACGATTTTTCTCTTTTCAAAAAAAAGTGGAATCTTCCATTTTCTAGACTGAACTTCACCTTTTACCCTGATCTACATTTAAAATCAAAAAACCTATACTTGGGATCGAGCAGTATAAGTAAAAGACTACCTTAGTTGGATGTAGGCCAGTGTTTGCCGAGCCTCTATAAATATGGTGTTCATTTTCTATTTTTCGCAAATCTATGACTTGATCTGCGACTGTGATACAACTATTAAATAGTTCGGTGTCAAATTTTGCATGTCACCTGGAGAGCAGCTTGAGCCAAGGATTCAGATTTGGAGTTTGAAGGAAATGTCCTTCCTGGCTAGAATTGAAGCACTTCTTTCCCCCAGGCTTAGACCTACAGTGTTTAATAAGGTGACATGTCAAATTTGGCATGTCACCCTGGGGACCGACTCGACTTTGCCGACCCGAGACCTGTAACACTTGTAGAATGGTTTTCAACGACTTATTTCGCCATTAGACAATCTCTTAACATACCCAACAACTGAAACAACATACAAATCAATCAAACAAGATCAAAACACCCAAATAAGCATGGTTTTCCCTTAATCCCTTAAATTCTGGGATTCACAAATTAAACCCAAATCGATCCAAACATGCATATGTATCATTATAGAATTAATAACGAATTATGAGCATTTTTCCATATTTTTAAGAGGTACTTACGTGTTAATATCGCCTAATTAGTGAGAAAGAACATTATTACTCACCTTAATCATTCTAAAGAAGGTAGATCCGAAAATAATTCAATTTGGATCGCATTTCAAGGTTTTGCAGCAACTTTGTCCTCTCTTGATGTTGACTTGATTTGATGCAAATTAGTTAGTTGGCTAATTAAAGAAGGATTTAATGATGGATTTGAGAGGTGGAAGCTATTAATAGGCCATTAGATCTGTTTTGGGGAGTTGGGAAAGTGAATGGGAGGTGATTCTCCTATCCTTTCATCCCTCACAACTCATTTAACCCGAAATGGGTATTGGGCCTCACCCTGACAACCAATTTAAACCCAATTGTGCTGCATAACCCTCTCCAAAACTTGTTTAAGCCATTGCTCCCTAACAATAAGTCCGTTTTCCAATTGTGACTACTCTACGGGATGAGAAACCATTATCTAGATCCAATGGAAGTGGTTTCAGGTCTAAATCCCTTACCAATTAAAAGCTATGGGCAAAACAAGATTTGCCAGAGGTAAAACGGTCACATTAGAATTAGACAAAAATGGTGAAAGTAGGAAATGACCCTAATGGTCATCCCTCAAAGTTATATAGTCATACGACCTTGTATGAAGATAAATTAAGTATTTTACGATCCTTCGATACGTAGAACACAGGTCATTGTAAGTTTTTGATGAAAGAGTTTGCACAACAATGCTGAATCGAAAAAGCTTAACATAAGGTCTGATGAAGGAAAAATTGGAATGCCATCGGTGGTTAGGAGATGCGGATGGTCGACTCTATGTAGATGATTACTACGATGACTAGTAGCTAGGATTAGAGGAGATGAAAGCTACAGTTATATTTTGAAAATGATAATGTCCATCTTACTTATTACACAAATGAGTTTTGAAATTGAGCAAAAAAGTAATTAATTTGTTATAAGGTCGTTTATATAGCAATATGGATCACTCGAAAACTACTATCCCCTTGTAAAACCAAACTTCCAATCATGTAAATCATATATACTCGATGACTCATATTTGTTTTTAACTTTAACAAAACTATAAGTTTCAGGGTGATATAAACATTAATGTAGATGACCTCGATAACAAATAGATCACATATCGCATCTACAGAATTTCATTTGCTTTTGAAAAATTTCAACTAAAAAAAAAAGAGCCTATAAACCACCATTTTCAACAAATAATTATGCTAAGCAGTTATGTTATGATAATGGCACAACTTTTTTCGATAATAACAACAAAATAAGCATGTCAACGAATAGATATAAGCAAAGCAAATATTTATATATCAATTAAATATAGGAAACCAGTTACAAAAAATGACTATGTGCATTTGAGGAAATGAAATGAATGTTGTTTTTTTTGCTAATCCTCTACATTTTATAGATATAAAAAAGGTAGATATATTATTCTTTTTTATATAGAGAAAAGTATATTCTAAAAGCGAATATAGGAACCTAAGTAGTAAAAATAGTCACAGGTCTATGGTTTTAATGTTTTAAGAAAAGCCCATATAGCAATAAATAAATAAAACTTATATATTTATTTTAAAATAATTTTTTTGATAAAAGACCCAAAATGATTTATATTCTTTTGATTTTTTTTTCTAATTGATAATTTTGGCTAATGATGAAAATATTAGTTAGTTGAGTAAAAAAGTTTACTTAAATTGAAATAACTACTTATGAATACAAAAGTTTTTTCCAACTTTCGAAAAGCTTTTATAAAAGCGCAAATTAAATTGCATATATTGTCTGAAAATAAAAGCAAACCTTCTCTTTCAACAAATATGAACCTAATATATAAAACATCCTAAACGTTTTTCTTTGAACTGGGTAAGTTGTGCAAGGGTGGTAAATCAAAATTTGTACCTACATTATAATGAGCGGGCCTTGTAAGTAATAAACGGGCTTGGAAAATTTCAGGAGTTAATGTTAGTCGACCCTTTACTGTTTCCCAAATGCAGTGAACCCTACAAGACAAAATTTAGACATTGTTATTGACACTCCAAATATTATTAAATGGAGGCCAATTTTTTTTTTTTTTTTTCCAAAAATTGTTAGGGGGATACCAATGAGGAAAGTAACACTTTAACAAATAAAGTTAATTTTACTATATTACCTAATTAACCCCTTAACAAATAAAGATAATTTTACCTTAACAAATATTGCAAGGTTTGTATTTTTTTTTTTTTTCAATTTGCATATATCGGTTTTTTTTTAGTTTATAGGATATGTGTTTTCGAAGAAATAGAATCGAACTATTTTTTTTTTTTTTTTTTTTTTTGTCAACATAAATATATCAAATTTTATAATTACGGAGATAATGCACCGAAATGATTATTAATTTGCAATGTATCACAGTTTAATACATATGTAATTGGTTATGTGTTGCGTTCGGTGCAGTAGAAACGAACTGCTCATTTTAATTCGGTTTTCCTTGTCGAATAAGTTTCTTTTAAATCTAATTTAAATGGGCAATCCAAGAATATTGAGTAGTGTGAAATTATATGTTTGTATTATGGGTGGAATCGGTTCAGTACAACTTTGTATTCAAAACCATTACCATACCAACTTTATACTTTAAGATCCATGTATTCTTCCTCGATGTTGACCTGGACTGACCTCCCAAACGACATTACCATACTAATTCTGGAACGCCTTGCGCTTTCCGATTACATTCGCTTTGCTTCCGTCTGCCAAAAATGGCGATCAATCCAAATAGATCACCGTCGCCTTCACTTTCCACGTCCGCGGCGTCCGATGCTTGAACCACTTCCATGGCTGGTCTCATGTCTCAGTCCAGTGGATTACAAGTTACACTGCTACTCACTTTCCGACTGTAAATCCATTCACCCCGACCTCACAAAAACCGAACTTAAAAACTATTACTTTTCCAATTCCAAAGGTTGGATTTTTCTCATCAACGAAGTCAATCAGGTATCCTTGGTAAACCCCATCTCAAATCTCCATCTGCAACTTCCACCAATCAATTCATATTGCGGGGAACTACATGGTGCTTTTTCATCACACTTCCTAAGGCGAAGTTGTGTACAACTGCTCCCTGCTGTTTCGATCCGACATTTTGGATCTGGTACTGGCCTTGGATTGTTTAAGAGATACATGCAGCAGTATAATGATGTTGAGCTTTCTGAGCTTGGGATAGTGTACATGCAAGGATGGTGTGTGTTATTGATCCAGCTTCTTCTGCTAACCCTACATGTAAAACATTGAATATACACTGAAATGGTTGAAGAGTTTCAGATTCACTATCTGTTTGAGTTTAGAGGGGAGCTAGCTCATTTGCCTTGCTGCCATAGATGGTCATGATGGATCCAAAGATTTTCAGGTCTTCAAGGCTGTTTTTTGCGGGTTGAAGTGGAGAAGGATGAATGATGCTTCTGGTCTCCTGTTCGTTCTTTCGACAAAAGAGATTGTGTGCTTATCTATCTGCATCTGATACGGGGTATAAGGGCAACTGTGTCTGCTACATGAACATGGATTTCACCATGTTAATAGGCTAACCGTCGACCTTTATCCACCTAATAACGCAACCTCAAATAACCGACTTGGACCTTGTGCCAAACCGTGTTGTCTCGATTGGATAGTTCTTGCTGTTGTCTCCTATCTTGCCATTTGCGGTCGCATACTGATGCCTTTCTCAAATTTATGTGGCACAACCTTCTAGCTTGTGTTCATCATTTTATCAGGCGATGTAGTCCGCTGCAATGAAATGCGGGTTTATGTAAATTATGAATTTGTGTTTGTTTATTTTAAGAATTTTCATTAAATCCTAAAAGTTAAAACCCTTGATTGCATTATGATTTATTAAAATTATGGCAGACTAAAATGTAAGCGAATTATGAACTAAATTGATTTTTGGCTTATTCATAAACCCTAATTCATTTTGCTGCAAGGCAAAAGAAAACTCATTACATTTAGGCCGATGGAATCTCATTTCTTTTTGGCTTGATCCGGTACCTTTTCTGAAAATCATCTCGTAAAGTAGAAAATTCATTTTAGATACTTTATTTTGCTTTTCCTTTTGGCTTCGAGGTACAAAATTACACATTTTCATTGCATTTGTAAGTTTGCACCCTCAAGTGAATGGAAATTATTAAGCTTTAAGCCATTGTTGGTTGTGCTCTTAAGCCCGTTTGAAAAGATGACTTCTTCTTCTTTCCTTTTTTTTTTTTTTTTTTTTAATGTATGGTTGTAAGCTGCTTTGTTTAATGTGTTTATCTAAAGTTGACAAATGTATATTTGGAGTGGGCAGATCATGTACTGTGACATTAGCTGCGGGTATAGCTGTCTAATTTTTAGAGTAATTCAGACTTAAGAATTGTGAAAAGCAAAACATGGGCAGTTGAAGTATATTATTTATTTCGACTTCTAGGGAATTATTATTCTTAAAAAAAGTTCATGGCTTCTCTTCTTCGAAATATTATTTTCTACACGCAGTTGAAAATTCTTTTCCAAAATTTATTTTCTATTTGTTTAGATTAACTCTCTAGCAGACGTCATTTTCAAAGATAAAAATTTCTTTTGGTGTTATAAAAGTTTAAATTGTTTTGATTCCTTTCATTTGGATCTTTGAGAACTATGACACTTAGACATACAAATCAAATACCATATCTAATGCACAAAGAATTGTCTCCTCGTCTATTTGAGCCTACCAATAATCACCATAACTGTATCTGAAGCACAAACATTGAACTGATTACATGTGCGTAATCTTGTTGAACTGATTAAAAGGTGAAAAGGGCATCTAATCAAGCAGATATTGACTGTAGAAGTTCTTATATTGAGGAGACAATATAATGATGATTGAGGTTGCCATAAACATGTTTAGAATATAATCGAAGATTCTCCTTGCATAAGGTATATTTTTTATATTTTACATGGAAATATCAATGTTTTTTCATATAGACTATATCATTTGAATGAGATCGGTATGGGTATATTTTATAATAGGATGCTCTACAGCGGCGGAACCAGTAATGCAAGAATGAAGGGGCCAAAACTTTAAGGAGACAATATATACAAAAGTTTAATGAAAATGATCAACTTTTTTTTTTTCCTCTGAAGGGGCGGTGGCCCTCTCTGGCCTATAGCTGGCTCCGCCCCTAATGCCCTAACTATTTTTGATACTGAGTTAATATAAATGAAAATCTAATAGGTTACAATAGACCATACACACAGAGTGTTGTACCAGAAACTATATTCATTTATTATGGTAAATACAAAACGTTGGTATGCAAGGTTTAGTGAATAAAAAACATCTACATAGGGCTGCACAAAGTATGGGTTGGGTCGGGTTAGACCAAATACTTTATCCGATCCGCATAGGTATGGGTTTAAGGTAGCTCAATCCGTATCCGAACCTATATGAGGTTGGATATGGGTTGGGTTGAAGTATGAGTTGGGTCGGGTTCAGTAAGGTTGGGTCACTTGAATACAATAAAAAATGAGAATATGAGGGATTTTTTCTAAAAATTATATCAAAATATTCAGCATAATATATCAGATTTTAGCTAGCATAATGCATTTAAAATAACTGATTCATTACAAGACATATAATTAAAATTTCATTGTAAAACACATCATATGAAATTAGTTTACTACATAGTTGAGCAAGTGTTTCATTTTAAAACACATTAAAATGCTCTTTAAAATATATTTATCAAATTCTATCTAGTTTGGATTGACATGAAATATTTTTTATACATTTATTATAGAATACATAAACATTATTCTATGATTATACTATTCTAATTTTAATTGGATGGATATTAAATTAGTTTTTTTTTTTAAATATGTTTGGGTTGGGTTAAAATGAGGTTGGGTTGAACAAAATGTCAAGCCCGACCCGCATATAGTATGGGTTACAAATTGTAACCCATATCCGACCCGAATTAGGATGAGTTGGGTTGGATTTATGTGGGTTGGGTCGGGTTGGTGGGTTGGGTCGGGTTGGATATGGGTTGTGTGCAGCCCTACATCTACATAAATCTTAACGTATGAAAATTTAGTTACCCTTAGAAATATACATAACCTGTTTTGTAGTTTGGTATTCGTTGTGTATTTCCATTTGTACAGTATTTTCTAGTAAGTTTCAATATGAAGCCTAATGTACACTAACAAAATATATCCCAAAAATATTATAAAAATCTGGAAACGTATGAGATATAATCTGCTATGATTTCACCATCTAAAATTCAATTATTAATTCCAGTTTTACGTGAGTTAAAAATAAGAGAAGATATATGCTTATAAATTAGTTTCCAAAAAAAAGATTATTTGGTTGAATACACAAGTTTTGCTAATGATTACCAATATTAACTTTAATATTCGAAAAAGGAAATGCATAGTTTATGTAAGATACATTGGTATTTGTATCCTATGAGTAACAGCCTTACATGAAAACTTGTTGGAAGAATGAATAAGTGTTTGAGGCAAACTAAGTCCCACATTGGGGAAACTTGTGCCTCGGTTTACTACTTATACTAATGTTGATATAATACATCAAAAGAAAGAGAAGATGGAAGAGAGAGAGAGAGAGAGGCAATGACATAATAAAGCATTCATGTTAATATTTAAAAGTCAAAGATTAGTGTACATTAGTAATCGCAACCTTTCCTACAGACGTTACCGTTGCAATTCAAGCACAAGCAATCGCTCATGAACTGATGTCTCTTCCAGACTATATAATGGCATGCAGAAATCAAATCTAGATATCTTTTTCCGCTGCTCTTCTTCTTTTTCCTTCTGTATACTCTGTTTTTGTGAAACGCTTTCTTGAGTTCGTCGAAACCCTGCACTTTACCGCATCAGTGCAGGGTACGGTCCGTTCAACCTTGGGAGGCGAATTGCTGATCATCTCCTCTGCACCTGTGGGAGAGCAATATTGCTTTAAAGGAACAGTACACACTACTGGGCTCGGACACACTGTATGGTACTGCTTTTCTCTCTTCTGCTTCTTGCTCGTATCATACAATACTATATACTCGGTGCTCATTCGCACTTATACATATATTGCTTGTTGTTTGCAATATTTCTACATTGCCGACTGGATGTAATCGGAGTAACAGTCAACAAAACTCACATAAGAATATTTTCGATATTGGAATTGTTGTAGCTGGTGCTATAGATACTTACCTTGACTTAGCGATATTTTCCGTGTCGTTCTTACTAGCAGAGCCATTTTCCAAAGAACGAAGAATTACACAGTTAGTAATCTGCATACCACTTAAGATGTTTGTTAATGGTTTATGGACATATTTTCTAATTGATAATTTTAATTGATTTTTTTTGGTGGATCTATGTCGCATTCGTTATTGTCCATTTAGTTGTAAGTGTTGTATACTTTTCGAATGCGTTTCTATGTTTTTCTTCTTCATATGTTGGTTAAAATTAATTCCTGTATCTGTAGCTCAGGTTTATGCTCATTGCATCGATATGGAAGTTTGATTTCTAACCTTTCATGGTTTTTATTATTTCCATTCTCAATGATGGTAATTTTGGATTAGCTTACACCTAAGTTGTGTAAGTCTGATTATTTTATCTACTTGCGATTATTTATTTTAGGTACCTGTTGACACAGACATTGGTTCTTCTAAGTGATACGCCCAAAATCCAATCATAATCACAAATTCCAGCAATATCCAAATGCAGAAAAGCAAGAAGAGTAAGAGACACACAAATTTTATAGTGTTTCGTCAATGTGCCTACGTCCACTATTAGTAATCTATTGTTTATATTGTTTGATTACAGGTCACATTTATGTTTACAGTAAGGAAGTTGAGGAGAAAATTGTTGTTTTCTAAAATGACAAAGTCTCTGTGATGTCAGAGAATAAGATCCCCTCGAAATGATGTCCTGGATGTGTATTTATAGATGAGGAAGCAATCCAGCTCGGCTATACCACATGGCAACATCATGGAGGTAGAGTTCGTGGGTTTGTCCAAGTTGAGGAGTGGAAGTAGCAGGACACGCATTGGAGATGTGGTTCGGCATGGCTGAACCAGGCATGCCGATCTGGAGCCATGACCGAATCGAGGACATAGCACATAGCTAAATCAAAGTTCATAGAAGCGTGCCGAACTGGAGTTGTCAAACCGACATTTCCAAGCCAAAATCTAAGTTTTCCAAGGCTTCCAATGCTTCAACCAAGCGTATCCGTGCTCGTCAAGGTCCATGCTTAAGTCCTGTGCACTTCCATGGCCAGAAATCCAAAATGTGACTGCCTTGCAAAAAGGTAGGTGAAGGCTTACCCTCCAAAACATATCTTGTTGTACAAGATGTGGGTTGAATTCCCAATGACCCGATTTTTGTGGTCCGCGACCTCGTTAGATCGTTTATGAACTCCATGTTTGTAGCAGTTCATGCCGGTAGCAGAATTTGTAACTTCACCGGACTCTTATTGAATATCAGACATACCTGATGGTTTGAGTTTCCCATGCTAAACGTTGACTACACTTAGCAATTTGTAGCCTCAACGAGCTCTTACCAGGTATTAACTATACCTGACGATCCATAGCCTCTTCGGGGTCTTGCCAAGCACAAACCATATTATGTGGTTCCGGCTAAGCGAGCTTGCGTCGGGGGGTCTCCTAATACTTGTCAAGCACCAACCATACTTGATGCAATCGATTAAATTGGCTTGCGTCCGAGGTCATGTAATCGTTACCAAGCATCAACCATACTTGACGACCCTAGACTCTCCGGGCTCTTGTCGAACATTAATCATGCTCGACAGTCCTTCCTGATTGAATAGGCACGTGTTCGAGGCAACTCAACCCTTGCCAAGCCTCAACCATACTTGACGATTCTGGATAAGCGAACTTGTCAAGTTTAAGATGAAGTTATCTATCCTTTGTCGTGCATCATCTATACACGACGGTCCAAAGTTTCTTGTTAAAGTTTGAAATGCAATTATATGTTTAACACCTAACTAGCATCAGCCATAATTGACGAACATTTTAAATAAAGTTCATAGATCATAGGTACTTTCATATTGATAAAAAAAAAGATGGTTTTTGCCGTCCCAGAGCTTGCTTAAGGGTCACCATGAATCCCATATAAGAGTAGAAGACTTGGCCATTTATTACAAGTTCATTAAAAGGTAAAAACAAGTACACTGGTGCATGGTTGGGTACGGAGCATACCTAAGGGCTAGTGATTAGTCTCATACATGGATAGGCCGACTTTGCCACTATTTATTGAAGTAAAAGCAAAGCGATGGTTTTATGTTAGGAACTAAGCATGCCTAAGAACTAAAGGTTAGTTCTGTACATGGGTGAACCAACGTAGTCATCGTCCACTGTCCAACATCCACATAAACCCATTAGTTGATAACAAGTCCTCCCTATGAGTCGGGACCACTTCCACATCGAGTAGTTGACGGTTGACCATGCTTCATACTATGGTTCCATTCAGGACATACTGCTGCAATTGCTCTTTCCTTAACGTCATGGAGGCGTTTGCATTCATTTTTTCGTGTCTAGCTATTTCATGAAATGAGTAGAATTTCCCAAAGACCTGATCACACTCTGAGGGCTCCCTTTCATGTGATCTTCTCGTCGGGAATGAGTCTTTGATGTCGTGGAAGATCGTTTCCAGACTCTTATTTGTTAGGGACTAACATGTTGATGATGGTGGTTTTGATGACAACAACCTTGTTTCAATTATTATTTTTATAAATATATATTAACACTATTATCTAGAATATGTATATATATACATGAAATCTATGCAGGTGTTGATTACTGAAGACTGTACAGTTCAGAGAATCAAGATTCAAAGTAAAAGACTTCAAGGTACAAGGCTCATGAGTATCAAGAATTCAAGAGTTCTATGAGTAACAATGTCTAGATATTTTGCTAAAACTCTAGTTAGCACTGAATTGTATTTTCAAAGTTCTTTCACTATTTTCAAATGATTTCAAATATTACTTTCTCGTTTTTAATTCTAATTTTGAAATGATTTCAAAATCACTTCCATATTTTAAATTTATACCTCTTTATTCTTAAATCTATTTTAACTCCTGAAATTTATTTTAACTCCAATTTTAAAATTATATTTAATACTTTTTGAACTCCTAAATTCAAATGGTTTTTGTATACAAATTTAATACTAATTTTCTTATAGTTACTTATATTTTCAACTTCCTTATTTGTATTAAGTTTATACATTCGTAATTTTTGTTTTTATATATATATATATATATAATTTTATGCTTAGTTTTTAACCATCTTAATATATGTTTATATATATATATATATATATATATTTCTACTTGGGATACTCTATTTTAATATGAAGGAATATAGTTTGTTTTAACCCAGAAATCACCATAATTTATTTAAATATTATTTATTTTGATTTTAAAAATAATAATATTTTAGTCTTCCTTCTCCTATCTGGTCAACCTTCTCATTCTCGTGATTTTGGTCGTTACTGGTGTTATGTTGGTGATGAACACAGTTTTACTGTGGCCACCTCATGTTTTGTAGTATGCTCGTCTTTCGGGTGTTTCACTATTGCAATGTTCTTGCTACATCTTCGATGTAGTTTATGTGCTCTACTCTTTTATTTCGTTGGTGGCCTTCTTCAAAAGAGTTGTCATTTTATCCACGTTATATAAGCATTGCTGTCTAGTTTGATGATTTGGGAAAGTACTCATTTCTTGTCAGTCATTCAAAATGCTACTTGGTTCAAGTCAATCTTGCAATGCAACTTGCTATGTCTCCTCGCTGACGGTTTTTGTAACGACCCGGAAAATCTGAACCAATTTAAAATTTTTAAATTGGCTAAAATAGTGGATTTTAAATATTTAAAATAAATATTTTAAATGATAAAGATGAAAAGTAGGTTTGAATCGTCATTGAAAGTGAATATAATTATTTCTAATTATAAACAAGGCCTGAAATGGCGCGGTAGTTTCAAAATTTGAATTCAAACTTTGACTGACTGTACCGGGTGCAAAACAAAACGGATTTGAGTGAAACCAAAAATATTTAAATCTGTTAGGGAATACCTTTCTAACAAATCTGAAAAATCGAAGTGTCATAGCAGGAAGCAAAAGTTATGGCCAAATGAATTTTCAGAAAGGTCGCTATGGAATTTATATAGCCCGTGAAATTGGTCATTTTGCAAATGACCTCGGAATTCGACGAAACCACTTTTGTTAGATCCGGGATGTGAAGTTATTTCTAGCTTTCAAATTTCATAATTTTTGAAGCTAGTATGTGAGCGTGGCAAAGGAAAATGTGTTTTGGTCAATTACAGTTTAATTGGATCGACCAGAAAAGGGCCATTTTGCAAACGGTCTCAGAATTCGACGAAACTAGTTTTGTTGGGACCGTATCGTCAAAACATAGCTAGATTTATTTTTCTGGAATTTTTCGAATCAGTTTGTGGCCCTGGCAAATTGAAATGTACGTTCAAATCAAATATTGAATGTTTTATATTTTAATTTGAAGGAAAACTGACTGAAACAGTCGAATGGGCCTACAAAACATATCCCATTGTGTTCGGAATGGGGGTATTTAGCTAGGGGCATCAATCGTTGGGTTTGAATTGGAGTTCGTTTTGGCTAAGGGGTATTGTTGGTTTTAAAAAGAATTAAAATTTAAATATAAATATTCCGGCCAATAAGAATTCACCATCATTATCTCGTCCAGGTCAGAAAACCCGTAACCCCTCTTTCAACGAACGGCGCCTCTTCTTCAATCCTTCTCTCCTCCAAATCGCACAAACCACTCATCAAAACCCCATGGCCCTTTGGAGTTATTTGTAGATCCAATCTCCCTCTTCAAATCCATACCATTTTCGTACCTTATCGTGGACTGTCAGAGGCGGATCGAGCCCCTCTATCGACGCCGTTCGCCATCGGAAAGCTCCCTCAGGCTGCGCTCGAGTTTGGCAGGGTGCGGACGCCCTGGAGCGGATTTCCGACCTGTTGTTGTGGTGAAGTCGGATCGAAGCAACACTTCACGGATTGGAAGCAAATCGGAAACCTAGTTTTGAAGTTTAAAGGAGGTGAACAGGTTTAAATTTTTGAACTGAAATTAACACTTTAAAGTGTTGCAAAACTTTGAAAAATCATATCTTTTTCGTGTGTTGACGAAATTCGATGAAACAGGAGACATCGTGACCGCAAGGAGGCTCTCTACATTCTAGAAGAGACCGCGGATTTTTCTGAGCTCGTAAGGATTTTTAACAAAGCGACAATGAAATGTGAGATTTCTAAATTATAAACGATATGGAAAACGACGATGTATAAATTATATAATCGATGTATGAGTTATATAAGCGCTGTACACCTCTTGTATAAGCGTTGTATAAGTTGTACGTTCGATGTATAAGTTGTATATGCGTTGTAAAAATTATATATGTGTTGAAATAGAAGTGAAATGCTATATATAAATATATATATATACGCCCCTCGTCCACAAACCATGGACAATATTTATTGGTTGTGATTGGTGTGAAAATTGATTGATAGCGAATGGTTGATTGAAATTATTTGTGGTTGAAATTGATTGATTGTGGTTGAAAAATACCCGTTTGTGGTTGAGAAATATTTGGTTGAAACCACATAGGATTAGTTTGTGGAAATGAAAAAAATATACATGCTGCCTGCGTGCGAACTAGGTGCATGATTCCCCATTGTCAAAAGCTGCGAGGCTTTAAGGTAGAGCGAGGAGCCGTACTAGAGACGGTCCCGGTTTTAACTACCCTGCCGTTATGCTGCCGAAATTTTGAATAATATTCATGTGTTAGAATTATTTTCCTGTGTTGAAACTATATTCGTCTGTTGAATAGAAAACCTTCATGTGTTGAATAGAAATTCATTCGTTGAATCATATTCATGTGTTGAATGGTATTCGTGTTATAAATAAATTGTTTTAACAATATAAAAATCACATTTTTACTCTATATATACAAACTATAGAAAACCTTCATGTGTTGAATTGAAATTCATTCGTTGAATAGAAATTCATGTGTTGAATGGTATTCGTGTTTTAAATATAAAAATCACATTTTTACTCTATATATACAAACTATAGAAAACCTTCATGTGTTGAATCGAAATTCATTCGTTGAATTGAAATTCATGTGTTGAATGGTATTCATATTTTGAAATAAATTGTTTTATAATAAAAATCATATTTTTATCATCTATATGAACTATATAAAATAGTCGTGTTTTGAAAGAAATTGATTTATAATAAAAATCATATTTTTATCATCTATATGAACTATATAAAATAGTCGTGTTTTGAAAGAAATTGTTTTATAATAAAAATCATATTTTTACCATCTATATGAACTATATAAAATAGTCATGTTTTGAAATAAATTGTTTTACATTAAAAATCACATTTTTATTATATACATGAATTGTTAAAAATAGTGAAGTGTTGAAATAGAAGACAGTTAGATAAAAAATATCATTTTTATCAAAAGTATGAATATCATATAGTTTTGAAAACGAAGAATCGATATATATATATAAATAGAATTGAAATATATCGAATAACGAAGCTGCAATTCATATTTTGAAACCGTGATTTCAAACGATTAGTGCGGGAGATCCGACCATCGGATCTTCCCGAAAACGCAATCGTTGGGTTCGCTTTGGAAATATCTTTCCAACGGCACCAACTTTGTAAAAACCCAGCGGTTGGATTGTCTGGAATGTTTAATTCAAATCTAAAGAAAAACAGCGCCAGAATCGATCATGTTTATATATATATATAAATAAATATAATTATATTAAATCGAATAACGACGCTGCAGTTCGTATTTTGAAATCGAAATTTCAAACGATTATACCGGGAGATCCGACCGTCTGATTTTCCCGAAACTGGAACCGTTGGATTCGTTTTGAAAAGATCTTTCTAATGATATGAATTTTGTGAAGATCCAACGGTTAGAATTTCAGATATGTGTAAATCAAATCTGAAGAAAAACAGCACCACGGCCGCGTTAAGGCCCGAAGCGTCGTTTTGAATAAATTGGCTATTTTAAAATAAATAATAATAGCGATAAATCATTATAAAATATTATAAATGATATGGTTGTGAAATTTAGAAATTAACTGAAGGTTTGCTAAGTCGAATGGTTTCCTGGATTTTGATCTGATGTTGGTTTCGGCCTACGGGGTTAATATTTGGGAAATCGTTCTCTTACTGATTGACGGTTAGTGACTAATGAATTGAAATGATGCGTATGTATGTTTGTGTTGAACTTGTTTATTATATACGCGAGTTGCTCAGAAAGGCCATGTTTATCCTATTCTGAATAACTGAATCGACGATAAGAAATCATAGATGAAGACGGGGGTTGAAGACCGACCTTCACCTCGTTTGAATGGTAACTGATGTCCTGATTGGGAGGCATCCCGAAATATGGATAATGAGTGGTGATCGTCCAGACGTACGTGGGGATCGATGGATATGCGAGGTATTTAGTGCCTCCGGTTTCGTTCAGACCCAGAACGGACTTGCAAATGGACTGTGTGTTTGACATTGGAATTCATTTTGTGCGATTGATAACCATCAGTTGCATGGTGTGAATTGCCGGTGTGGCATGCTAAGATGCAGTGATCAGGGCTTCTATTGAAAAGCAAAGTCTTGTGATTGATGATCAAAGCACCGCCTGTGTGGCGTAGCTTTGTGTATAACGTGAATTCGTGAGCCTCACACCCCGGTATGAACTAGAAACGGGAGAAGGACCTCAGGGAGGGCATGCGTTTCCTTCTAGCTAGGAGTTGTGTCAGTACTTTTACACGGCCTGACATTTTACTTATGTGGATGATGGATTGCGAGGCGCCTCGGTTATATCGGTCGATCCGGGACCGATGGAGCCATTCGTTGGCTCATTGACGCCCCGTAGGGCGGGGAAACGCAGTGTTCAGGAATTTTAATCCACATCGGTGGACCGGCCCTGTCGCTCCTAGGGTCACTCGAGCTCTGATCCTGAGACACGGGCTAGAGCGTCTCGAATTCGGTAAGGACTGTCTTTTGCCTTGGTTCATAACGGAAATCCAATTTCCAAATACGTGACTGTGCGGTTTTGATTGTATACCTATATATGGCGACATAGTGGTATGGGGCATTAATGTCGTCTATGATTGATAGTTATGATTCGAAATTGTTTTCAAAACTTATAAACACTAGCAATAATACCAAATGCTTTTGTTTTATTCGTATCAAGCATATTTTGGCCGTTATAAGGTAAAAACTCTATCCTCCAGTTTGCGTTGCATTGTGTGATGGGAACTGAGTCTTATAATGGCTTCATTTTTATAAAAAGCATTGCAAGGTTTAAAAGAATTATTTGTTTTAAAGCACTGGCAATCCGATGGAGTAAACCCGTTCCACGAAAGTGGCGTGGTCCTGTGATTAGCCATATTTTAAATGTGTTGATTAGATTTCTCATACCAGTCTCATGACTGACTCGTAGTTTGTTTCAATTTCAATCTCGGGTGCCCCTCTTTCTACACGGGCAGCCTTGTATTCAGGTTTTGTCTGGCTCTTTCTGGATAGCTGGAGCTGAAGATGGATTCTTCATTTATCTCTTTTTATGCTGTTCAGCTCCTATTGTACATATTATGTTTGTTTTCCGCTGTAGACATTTATGTATAGTTGAGTTGTATTTGTACTAAGTATGATCTTGTATACTGTGTAACTATGATGATTACGTTTATTCAGTGTATTATTTGTACATTATCTGGTGTATTTATTTATTTCTGTTCTGCTATTATCTGTTTCTGTGTTATATTCCAAAGATTACCCTTGCCGCCATCAGTACGGGGTTTGGGGTTGTCACAACGTGGTATCGGAGCTTTGGTTAAGCTTAGTGCTGGAATATAACATATTAACGAACTAGTCAGAAATAGAACCAGTAGTGTTCTAGGACAGGTAACTCTATACGGATAGGATCATTAATATCCTAGTATGAGTAAAGCAGAATGAAATACACCCCACTAGACACATTTACATTTTAAGTATATGTTTCTATGTTTTAAAATACCTTTCATGTGACCTGACATTTGATCTGCCATTTGCAGAAGTACTAGAAAAATGAGTGTCAGAAACAGAAGAAATGCAGAACCCGATCTAGAGGCTCTATTAAAGAGATATCAAAATCTGAACGGAGCACAGTTCTCGGGCAATGAATCTATAATTCAGACTCAAGCTTGGATGAGTTCTGTCAAAAGAATTTTTGAGCGTATCCAGTTGAGAGATGATCAGAAAAGATTAGTAGCATCTTGGGCGCTCAAAGAAGAAGCTTTAATCTGGTGGGAAACAATCATCAAAGATAATCCAGAAGGTGATATCACCTGGGATAGATTCAAAGAGATTTTCCTAGAAAGATTTACTCCTCCTGAAGTGACTGAGCGATTATGTGATGAATTCTCTTATCTGATACAAGGAGATATAACCATTCCAGAATATCATAAGAAATTCAATGAACTTTCTCACTTTGCTCCTCATCTGATTCAATATCCAAAGAGGAAGTATCTGAGATTTATTCATGGCCTACAAAGAAAATATCAGAATAGTGTGATGAGGAATGCGAAGCTTCCTTTTTCAGAAATGATTTACATGGCTTATCAGTACGAAGATCTCCATAGGAAAGGTATGTTGCGCGACGAAGAGGAAGTCAGTTCGAGTAACAAAGTGGAGTTTGTGACTGATAGTCCTGAGGTCAGCAAGAAGCCCAAAGCAAATCGGAAAAGGGCTGAATCTGAGAAAGGACAAGTAACGACTGCCATATGCAGTAACTGTAAGAAGCCAGGGCATTTGGCGATAAACTGCGGACCCTTGAAGAAGCGACTAAAAGGTGGGCTTCAATCCAAGAAGGGATTTCAAGAGAATAGAAAGTGCAGACAATGCCATCAGTTGGGTCATCTTTCAAAGGCCTGCCCACTATTCAAGGAATCTGAAACAGTGCATATAAATGAAGTAGCAGAAGCTTCTGAGCCCTCGGCCATTCAAGAAAGAGCTGATGTTTTGGAAGGCATGCTTAATGTCAAAAATATCCCAGTTAAAGTACTGTTTGATGCAGGCACGTCGCGAAGCTTTATTGCAAAGAATGCGGTTAAGAAACTGGATTTGAATTTGAAGAAGCTCAAAGAACCAATGACTATCCAAAATCCGGTCGGGGGTTCCATCGATCTCAGTTGGGTTTGTGCAGTACCTATCTCTTTTTCCTGCTATAAATTCCCTACTATCTCTATCGTCATGAATTTTACTGAATTCGATCTCATTCTGGGATTAGATTGGCTAACCAAATATGAAGCAAAGGTTAGATGCGCCGAGAGAGTTGTTAAGGCGAAGGCACAATCAGGGAATTATATAACCATACCATGCGAAGGTCCGAATTCCAATAGAAAAGACTTTTTGTCAGCTCTAGATGTTTCTCCTGCTCAAATTGAAAATATCCCTAAAGTCACCGAGAATAATCCCGACCTCGTAAAAGATATTCCTATCGTCAAGAATTATGCGGATGTGTTTGAAGAAGTTGTTCGCTTACCTCTACAAAGAGAAATCGATTTCAAAATTGCTTTAATCCCGAATGCAAGGCCAGTAGTGCACGCTATTCGAAGAATGTCCTTGAAAGAGAAAGAGGAATTAGAAAATCAAACTCGACAGTTAGTATGGAAGGGTCTGATCAGGCCTAGTTCTCTGATTGGGGTGCAGCAGTGGTGCTTGTCCCAAAATCTGACGGTACTCTATGACTATGTGTGGATTATCGTGATTTGAACAAGCAGACAATAAAGAATAAATATCCATTGCCGCGAATCGATGATTTATTGAATCGTCTGAATGGAGCACAAGTATTTTCAAGGATGGACCTAGCTACAGGCTTCCATCAACTTCGAATTGCCGAAGAGTGTGTTCTTATGACAGCATTCAGAGGTCCAGACTTATTCTATGAGTGGTTAGTAATGCCGTTCGGCTTATGTAACGCTCCAGCATACTTCGTCGATTTGATGAATAGAGTGTTCAGAGGAGTCCTAAATAAATTTGTTCTGGTTTTTATCGATGATATTCTAATCTTCTCTAAATCAAAAGCCGAACATGAAAAGCATTTGGAACAGGTTCTAGAAATTCTGAGGAGGAATGTATTGAAAGCCAAACTATCCAAATGTACATTCTGGCAAGATGAAGTGAAATTTCTGGGCCACGTCGTATCGAAAGAAGGAATTGCTGTGGATCCAAGTAAAATCACAGCTATTCAAAATTGGAAACAACCCAGTACTCCTATAGAAGTCCGCAGTTTTCTCGGATTGGCTAGTTATTACCGGAAATTCGTTAAAAACTTTTCGAAGATATCTGGTCACTTAACGAAGCTTACAAAGAAGCACTCAAAATTCAAGTGGACCCCAGAATATGAGGAGGCTTTTGAAGAGCTAAAGTTAAGATTAACGACTGCTCCAGTGTTAACCATTATCGACGAAAATCAGGATTTGAAAGTCTGGACAGATGCTTCTAGAGAAGGCCTTGGCGCAGTGTTAATGCAAAGAGGTCAAGTGATTGCTTATGCTAGCCGTCAGCTGAAGCCGCACGAGAAAAACTACGTAACTCATGATCTTGAGTTGTTGGCTATCGTATTCTCTTTGAAAATCTGGAGACACTATCTTCTGGGTGAGAAATTCGAACTGTATACAGACCATCAGTCATTGAAGTATTTGTTCACTCAGAAAGACTTGAATCTGAGGCAGCAACGTTGGCTGGAGTTCCTGGCAGCATACAATTTTGAGATTCTATACACTCCAGGGAAAGCCAATGTCGTGGCCGATGCGTTAAGCCGAAAGAATGTAATGAACGCCAGCTTTATTATTACGACTTCCTTGATTGACAAAATATCTATTCTTCAGAAGGAGGATAACTTTATTAAGGATATGATCAAAAGGATTCAGAAAGGCGAACCCTCGTGTTTTCAAATAGATAACGATGGAATCCTGAGATTGAAAGGAAGGATTTGTGTTCCTGGCATCCCCGAGCTCAAAAGGGAAGTGTTAGACGAGTGTCACAAGTCCAAGCTGAGTATCCATCCTGGTGTGGCCAAAATGTATAACGATCTCAAGCGAACATTCTGGTGGAAGGCTATGAAAAGAGACGTTTCAATATATGTTAGCCGATGCCCTACTTACCAGCTAGTCAAAAGTGACCAGCAGAAACTGGCTGGATTGTTACAACCGCTAGACGTTCCAGGTTGGAAGTGGGAACATATTTCCATGGACTTCATTGATGGTTTGCCCAGAACCAGAAAAGTAAATGACAGTATTTGGGTGATCTTAGATCGCTTCACGAAGACCGCCCATTTCATACCTGTCAGATCAAACAGAACTGCTCAGAGTCTGGCGCATATATACTTCAAGGAAATAGTTAGACTACACGGAGTGCTGATCAGTATAGTTAGTGATAGAGATACAATATTTACTGGCAAATTCTGGGAGGCATTTCAAGTAGAGCTGGGAACAAAGCTGAACCTAAGCACCGCCTATCATCCTCAGACAGATGGTCAAACTGAGAGGGTGAATCGTATACTAGAAGATCTATTACGGGCTTGTGTTCTAGATTTCGGTGGATCATGGGAAGACCATCTGCATTTGGCTGAATTCTCTTATAACAACAGCTACCAGGCGAGCCTGACAATGTCACCATTCGAAGCGTTGTATGGTAGACCGTGCCGATCTCCTGCTTGTTGGGTCGAACCCGGTAATAGACTTGTATTGGGACCTGATATGATCCGAGAAGCTGCCGACAAAGTCGATTTCGTTAAGAAACGATTACTCGCTGCCCAAAGCCGACAAAAGAGCTATGCCGATAGGAGAAGAAGAGATATATCATTTGCTGTTGGCGACTATGTATATTTGAAAGTATCGCCGATGAGAGGAGTTATCCGGTTCGATAAAACAGGGAAGTTGGCGCCCAAATTCATTGGTCCATTTCCTATTCTTGAACGGATTTGAACTCTCGCTTATAGGGTTCAATTGCCTGATTGGTTGCCTGGAGTGCATGATGTATTTCACATATCTCAACTTCGAAAGCACGTTCATGATCCAGACTTGATCGTGGAAGAAGCAGCTCAGTTGGATATTGAAATTACCCCAGAATTGGCTGTGAGAAGAGAGCCGCTAAAGATCATCGGCAAAGAAACCAAAGAGCTGAGGAACAAGAAAGTTCACTTAGTCAAAGTGCAATGGAGTGGAGATCTGCGAGATTGTACTTGGGAAACTGAGGAGAGCATTCAGAAAGCCTATCCTAGATGCCGAGTGGATATCGCTGATTGACTCCGGTGCAAGGTACATTTACCATACTTTGCATTACCAATTAGTTCTCTACTTTGTTGTTATTTTCTTTCCATGGATGTGCACTTTTAATTCTATAGTCTGCTTAATTTAAAAAGAGTGTATGAATTAATTTGTATGATTTTGAAAAGTTAAAAACAAATTGATTGCTGTTTGTGTTGTGTGATAGTAAATTGGATTAATTAAAATTATTAAAATAATAGTTAATTTAATCAATAATAGAATGAATGGTAGAATTTATTCGATTAAATCACACATTGAACTGATCAGAAAATAGATAGAAATATATACTTGTGCATTATATATGTTTGAACAGGTAAATGGATAGCTGTTGAGTAAAGATTTTATTTGCGTGCCCGACAAATAGGTAAACCTTAATGAGTTGGATGCGAAATATTATTATATCAACTCTTGTGAATGCCATTGGATGCAGAGTGCTGGTTATTCTGTGTGTAATAATAAACGTCGCCATAGGATAGTAACAATTAATTTTGAACTACACTACATGGCATACTTCTGAAGATAGGCATACTTCATCATATACCACATAAGCATTTGGAGCTTGTGTGACGAGGTGGAAGATTTACCATACGAGCGAGAGGCTTGTATGGCGATGACTATATTTTACAGGTTGAACTGATGATTGATATGACCATATAAAATTGTAACGATAAAATTGCCAGATTAATAAAAACCCCACACGGGTCTGGAGTTGACAATAATCACGTCTCTCTAGTCATTAGATACGGCACATGGACTATTTATTTCCCACATGGGACGAGGTGACGAGGATTTATCCTCTGGAGCAATTAAAATACACACTCCCTCAGGCTTTGACAAGGTAACGAGAATTTATTCTCTGGAGTTATTATCTATACACGCTCCCCTGTAAACACCAGAATATATCACTATAAATATGTGTATGCTTTATAGGATTTATTGGGTACCTAATACGGCCCAATAAATTTCCAAACCCCTCCCCGTACAAAGGAGGTTATGGCGAAATTTTTCGAAAATTCCGGGTGTTAGCCAAATTTTTGAAGAATTTGAAAATTCTCAGAAACTGAAAAGTTGGAGAATGGAAGCCAGATTGAACGTAGAGTTGGTTAATCAAACCACTTTCGACTTTGTTCCTTTTCGGGGACGAAAAGTTTTAAGTGGGGGAGATT
Organism: Allium sativum; assembly: GCA_030737875.1. Classification (NCBI taxonomy): domain Eukaryota; kingdom Viridiplantae; phylum Streptophyta; class Magnoliopsida; order Asparagales; family Amaryllidaceae; genus Allium; species Allium sativum. Next base: position 56,353,670 of record CM060912.1, read on the forward strand.
GTAACGACCCGGAAAATCTGAACCAATTTAAATTTTTTAAATTGGCTAAAATAGTGGATTTTAAATATTTAAAATAAATATTTTAAATGATAAAGATGAAAAGTAGATTTGAATCGTCATTGAAAGTGAATATAATTATTTCTAATTATAAACAAGGCCTGAAATGGCGCGGTAGTTTCAAAATTTGAATTCAAACTTTGACTGACTGTAACGGGTGCAAAACAAAACGGATTTGAGTGTAACCAAAAATATTTAAATCTGCTAGGGAATACCTTTCTAATGAATGTGAAAAATCGAAGTTTCATAGCGGGAAGCAAAAATTATGGCCAAATGAATTTTCAGAAAGGTCGCTATGGAATTTATATAGCCCGTGAAATTGGCCATTTTGCAAACGACCTCGGAATTCGACGAAACCACTTTTGTTGGATCCGGGATGTGAAGTTATTACTAGGTTTCAAATTTCTTAATTTTTGAAGCTAGTATGTGAGCGTGGCAAAGGAAAATGTGTTTTGGTCAATTACAGTTAAATTGGATCGACCAGAAAAGGGTCATTTTGCAAACGATCTCAGAATTCGACGAAACTAGTTTTGTTGGGACCGTATCGTCAAAACATAGCAAGATTTATTTTTCCGGAATTTTTCGAATCAGTTTGTGGCCCTGGCAAATTGAAATGTACGTTCAAATCAAATATTGAATGTTTTATATTTTAATTTGAAGGAAAACTGATTGGAACAGTCGAATGGGCCTACGAAACATATCCCATTGTGTTCGGAATGGGGGTATTTAGCTAGGGGCGACAGCCGTTGGGTTTGAATTGGAGTTCGTTTGGGCTAAGGGGTATTTTTGGTTTTAAAAAGAATTAAAATTTAAATATAAATATTCCGGCCAATAAAAATTCACCATCATTATCTCGTCTAGGTCAGAAAACCCGTAACCCCTCTTTCAACGAACGGCGCCTCTTCTTCAATCCTTCTCTCCTCCAAATCGCGCAAACCACTCATCAAAACCCCATGGCCCTCTGGAGTTATTTGTAGATCCAATCTCCCTCTTCAAATCCATACCATTTTCGAACCTTATCGTGGACTGTCAAAGGCAGATCGAGCCCCTCTATCGCCGCCGTTCGCCATCGGAAAGCTCCCTCAGGCTGCGCTCGAGTTTGGAAGGGTGCGGACCCCTGGAGCGGATTTCCGAGCCCGTTGTCGTGGTGAAGTCGGATCGAAGCAACACTTCACGGATTGGAAGCAAATCGGAAACCTAGTTTCGAAGTTTAAAGGAGGTGAACGGGTTTAAATTTCTGAACTGAAATTAACACTTTAAAGTGTTGCAAAACTTTGAAAAATCATATCTTTTTCGTATGTTGACGAAATTCGATGAAATAGGAGACATCGTGACCGCAAGGAGGCTCTTTACATTCTAGAAGAGACCGCGGATTTTTCTGAGCTCGTAAGGATTTTTAACAAAGCGACAAAGCAATGTGAGATTTCTAAATTATAAACGATATGGAAAACGACGATGTATAAATTATATAATCGATGTATGAGTTATATAAGCGTTGTACACCTCTTGTATAAGCGTTGTATAAGTTGTACGTTCGATGTATAAGTTGTATATGCGTTGTAAAAATTATATATGTGTTGAAATAGAAGTGAAATGCTATATATAAATATATATATATATATATACGCCCCTCGTCCACAAACCATGGACGATATTTATTGGTTGTGATTGGTGTGAAAATTGATTGATAGCGAATGGTTGATTGAAATTATTTGTGGTTGAAATTGATTGATTGTGGTTGAAAAATACCCGTTTGTGGTTGAGAAATATTTGGTTGAAACCACATAGTATTAGTTTGTGGAAATGAAAAAAATATACATGCCGCCTGCGTGCGAAATAGATGCATGATTCCCCATTGTCAAAAGCTGCGAGGCTTTAAGGTAGAGCGAGGAGCCGTACTAGGGACGGTCCCGGTTTTAACTACCCTACCGTTATGCTGCCGAAATTTTGAATAATATTCATGTGTTAGAATTATTTTCCTGTTTTGAAACTATATTCGTCTGTTGAATAGAAAACCTTCATGTGTTGAATAGAAATTCATTCGTTGAATCATATTCATGTGTTGAATGATATTCGTGTTATGAATAAATTGTTTTAACAATATAAAAATCACATTTTTACTCTATATATACAAACTATAGAAAACCTTCATGTGTTGAATTGAAATTCATTCGTTGAATAGAAATTCATGTGTTGAATGGTATTCGTGTTTTAAATATAAAAATCACATTTTTACTCTATATATACAAACTGTAGAAAACCTTCATGTGTTGAATCGAAATTCATTCGTTGAATTGAAATTCATGTGTTGAATGGTATTCATATTTTGAAATAAATTGTTTTATAATAAAAATCATATTTTTATCATCTATATGAACTATATAAAATAGTCGTGTTTTGAAAGAAATTGATTTATAATAAAAATCATATTTTTATCATCTATATGAACTATATAAAATAGTCGTGTTTTTAAAGAAATTGTTTTATAATAAAAATCATATTTTTACCATCTATATGAACTACATAAAATAGTCATGTTTTGAAATAAATTGTTTTACATTAAAAATCACATTTTTATTATATACATGAATTGTTAAAAATAGTGAAGTGTTGAAATAGAAGACAGTTAGATAAAAAATATCATTTTTATCAAAAGTATGAATATCATATAGTTTTGAAAACGAAGAATTGATATATATATATAAATAGAATTGAAATATATCGAATAACGAAGCTGCGATTCGTATTTTGAAACCGTGATTTCAAACGATTAGTGCGGGAGATCCGACCATCGGATCTTCCCGAAAACGCAATCGTTGGGTTCGCTTTGGAAATATCTTTCCAACGGCACCAACTTTGTAAAAACCCAGGAGATTAATTAACCATTGAAAAACTGCTTATTATGCTACTATCAAGGGTCATGATGCAATAGGTTTAACAAACTCATATAGGATTATTAAATTATGCATAAATAAAAAGTTAAAAACTCATACAAACATCAAATGGGGGGTGGGCTGGGTGGCTATTTTCTCCCCAAACTCCAGACACGTATACACACACGTGTGTGTATGCATATGTATGTAAGTTTATACACGCACAACATCTTACTCTTAGAACAAGCAGTCGGTGTCATCTTACTCTTAGAAAAAAATTATAATGCTTTCAAAATGCGTCGTTAGATTTAAAAAACGATAAAATATTATGGGAAAGTTAATATATCATCGATCTTCTGAAATACTGTACAAAAAGGTATAATTTGATGTCAATAATAGAATGGTTTTATCTTGAAATTGCAGATCATCTTCTTAAGTTCCCTTCTTACTGAAATTATTACCAAAGAAAACTGTCTTTGGTCTGACCAGAAATTGTTTTGTTGTTTTAGGAATTTAAAGTTGAAGTTTTATTTAAAGAAATATTGCAATAATTTTGAACCAGTTTACACATCAACTACTTAATATGTCATTTAAATGATATAAAGAAATATTGCAATAATTTTGAACCAGTTTTACTTTAATAGATTTAACTTGAGAAGACTGTGGTTTCTTTTCCATATTATTCCAGACTTTAAGGCATTAACATATGCCGCCATAATACCTTTTTATTTGGCCAAAGCAATAAATGATTCTCCAATTACATTTCAAGGAAGAACATCAAGAATATATGCATTGTGCCTCATCCTTGTACCTTTGTAAGAACCAACAAATAACAAACAAAACAAAAATGAACAAAGACGTAAAAATATATCCAAACTTCATACGAAACATTTCTATAAATTATCATTTACGTAAAAAGTCAACAATTCAGCATATATTCACCATGTTTTATTGTACACTGTATCATGCCATTTAATAAGAGATATCAAAGATTAAAGAACGCGTATTTAACTTCGTTTTACCTGGGCTACTTAATAAAAGTTAATTATCCTTTTATTTTTATTTACAACATATTATATGAACGTCCATGATACACGAATATGATAACAGATTGTGTGGTGATGATTAATAGATAGTTACTATAATTAATAACATATCTTCACATCTAGAACAACATCATATAATACTATAGCTTCTGCTTTATGTTTAATCAACTCGCCACACGTGACATTTATAGCAAAAGATCGGTCATTCATTAACAATGTATAAATCAATTAAACATATTCATATTTCTTTTATCGTCCTTTGCAAATATAACCTAACAAGTAAAATTTTAAAAATATAATAGAGTGAATAAAAATTGATACCAAAACATTAAAGAAAGAAAGATTAGGTATTAATTAAATAGGAGCTCCAAAAAGTAGGTATGGATTAAATATGAGGTGTAGACCCTTCCGACAGAGTTTTCTTAAATTTGCTGGGGTATCAAGTTAAATACAACGGTAGCCCTGTCCTGTTAAATCAAATGAACAAGGATAGATGGATTATTTGTACTACATTTGAACCATCTTTGAAAATATCGGATGGGATTAAACTTGAACAAGTACAATTAGCTTCAAATTGTGTTCCAAGTAAAAAATAGTATTTTAAAAACTTGATTTACATAAACTGTTTCCAAACTACAACATATGCTTGCAAATGGTTACTATCAAGTATCAACATCTGGATTGAATTTGAATCTGGGTTTGAATTTAAAATTAATTTATACCTAGAAACTTTAAATGCTCATAACTTTTACGAACAAGCTCTAATTTCAGCATGTTATATTTGGAAATTGATCAGAAACTCGCCATTTGTATTAACCTAACTTTCATAATCAAATATTGAATTAAACAAAATTTGTATTTTTACTCTCACTTTGTTCATTCAAAAATATACAGATAAATGACATATTTACCAAATATAGAAGCAATGGGCGCAATCTTTTGGAGAAAAATCAACTGATCTTCAGATCCCCCTTTAGATCGGTAGAAAACAAAACGAAATACTGCTTTACTCGAGATTGTTAGAAAACAAATCGAAATACTGCGTTAATCGAGATTCCATACCTTGACTTTTTTGAAATCGAAATCTTCACTTTGGAATCAGACACGAAATCAGCTTAGATTCGGGATCGACAGTTGATCTTAGGGTTTTGGTCTCGTTTCTTTTTTTATTTTTTGCTGGAATGTTTTGGGAAAGAGAGCGTATTGTTTTGGATACGGTGTATTTTGAAGAAAAGGGGAGCGTACTGGTTTGACCGGGGGGGGGGGGGTAGGGAAGTACAATTCGTAGTTAGAATGGCCTAAAGCCGTTGCAAACTATAAAACGCAGGGGACCAATATCACTAAAGAGCGTTGCAACGGCTTTAGGCCGTTACCAATTAGCAATGGCTCAAAGCCGTTGCTAAGCAGCTGCATTGGGGGGTTGCGAAATTCCCATTATGGTGTAGTGAAGGTGATTATGAATTGATATTGATTTTATAAAGTATAAAAGATCACATGTACTAATAATATTTTATAGAAAGAAGATACCTCTCCATGGCCCGTTGTAAATCAGCTTGAACCTTCTAATAATGGAAGTAACAGAAATGCAGTTCATATGGTGCCTTTTCTATATACTCAAACACAATCCAGTATCCATTTAAAGTAGCCTACACAATTGTTTTTTTACCAGGGGTAAAATAACTCCTATCACCCATTATCCAATAATAAATAATGTTTGAATCTCGAATTTGCTACAAATTAGTTTAAATTAGCTATTTTAGGTGTAAAACTTTATTTACTAATACCATAATGCACCTCTTATATATAATCGATTCCCCTGTCTTACATAAAGTTTCAGGACACTATAATATTATGCTCGATTTGGGTGAAAAAAGCGATATAACGTGAAAAGCATATTATATGTGAAAAGGTTCAAATAATAAATACACAAAATCGGGATAGACTTCAGGCAGTCGTATAGTAGAAATAGTCCAAAGAGAAGCATAAGTTGCTCGCATTTTATTTTATAATTTTTTTGGCAAGGGCAATGATTTTTCTTTCAAGTGTAACTGTCCTAGAAAGGAATAAAGCAGACTAGTTATAGTATAAAAAATAATGTACTTATTGTATTTACAATGTGTTGGTTGTAGTAAGTATATAAGCTCCTTTTAATAGAAGCGTTCAGTAAGGATTATAAAGAACAAGATATGATGCTTACTTTGAGTTTCAGTCATTTTTGCAAACTGCTGGAGAACCTATAGGCGCACGAAGAACTGCAGGCTACTTCTGGTTGGCGATCATTTGAGTCATTTCAGAACTCTTCCCAGTGTCATGGTCAAAACAAACGGGTACCAAGAAAGTTCCATATACCTACGAGCATACAAATCATAATATTTTCCATCTATGAATAACTGCAAGCCTATAAGTGTCACTTAGCCTATGCCCACATATACTGCTTCTATGGTAGGTTTTTACTACTAATAATTGCTTTCATTATATATATGTGTTATCTTGGTAAAAGACCACAATGTAAGCACTCATATGCACCGACACATATGACGCCATATGCATTTCACTCTGAGATAAGAAAATTACAAATTAGATTAACTAGATGGTGTACCCAACATGTCATTCTATTTTTCTTTCTAGTTGGCCCAAATGCATTGCTCGATATCACATCCACAATGGCATGAATTAGTCTATGTGCAGACAGCAAGACCTTCTTTTGGTCGGCCGTCAGGTTTCGAACAATGGTGTGTCTTGAGAAATAGAGTTGAATAAGAGCGTTGTCCTTAACACAAGGGTCGGTGCATCAAGGATTTTCAAATGAGAACCTCCGATGGTTGATCATCCTAGTTGCTACCTCTATTTCTAGGTGCTACCTCTATTTCTGAGGTGTTGTATAAAAGCGTATACATGTTCATCTATCAACTCAGTGTGTTACTGATCATCATATTATGTATGATATGGTACAAGTCAAGCACAAAATAGTTTCATTTTTTCGGTTACGTCAATTGAATCCCAAAGTTACATATTTCATGCAAAAAAGTTACAAAAAAAATTACAGACTTTAGTACCAAATATGACTTTTTTGTTTCATCTTATCTCCTATTTATTAATTATTAAATTCTAGGATTTTATTCTCCGACAACTGAAGTTAATAGAACACTCAAAATTGTTGAGTGCATGCATGATATAACTTAAAGTTACAAGGACATTTGAAGGTTACCAGGAGCATGGATGATAACAAACCTGTAATCCTCAAAACAACCCCAAAAGTTGAGCGACATTGCCCTAGATTCAACAGATGTGACATCATATGCTTCAACAGATGCAGCGTCAACATATGCAGCAACATCAACAACAGCAAGAATCTAGTTCTACTGCACGACAACCTTAATGCATCTCAGTAACAATTTAAGCACATCAAGCAGTTCCTCTTCATCTTAGAAGCAAAAGAAACCTTACTGCATGTTATATCTCTTAAAAAGAACATCATAAACAAGATAAATGGCTTCAATTCATCTAAAGCAAAAAAGACCTTACTACATGTTTGAGGCCAATTTCAAAACTAAAAAGTTTGACAGGTACGAGAACTATGATCAAAATTTAAACTTCAATGCAAATGATTTGCTACCTTTTACACTGCACCTTCGCTCGGCAAAGCTTCAAACTTTTTTTTGCAACAAAAAGATCATACTGCAAAGCTTTAAACTTACTGCATGGAAATGATCTTCATGCAGAAAAATCAAAGTTCAAGTAACTTCTCATCCTACCACATGCTTAAAACAGGCAATAATGACTCTTCTGCGTCATATACTTTGTCTTAGCCACCACTTCTAAAGAGACTTTTCTGGTAATAAAGATTCCATCAACGAATGGTCCTTTCAACCATCAGCAAAGCAAATTAATATTTCGGAAAAGAGATGTTCTTTTTGTTAAGGAAGTTGTACTATGAACCCTATATCTATTTTATTGTTTCGTTTAAAACCTGATTATTTGGTAACATGTAGAGATACACATGGAGTCAGCAATAATATAGACTCCTATATTTATTTAATTAGTTATCTAAAACCTAAAATTGAAACCACTCAAACAAACCAATTTTAGGTGATATAACATAACTTTGTCTTCTAAAGCCAGCCATTTTCTTCTTTTGCTTATCATTCTAGGTAAAGCATGAGGACTGCTACAAAAACAACCAAGTGTTGAATACTGTTCAGTTCATATCAAACAAATGAGTCTTAACTGAATATAGAAATCGATCGGTCAAATGATATGTATGTATGTATATATACACACACACACACACACACACGAAAAGACATAACACGAACTAGATATGAAATTACTAGATCTAAATAATTTTGTTAAGATCAAACATAAATGATATTTATGCTTTCGAAGATATAACCATAATTGCATTTTAATTTTCCCAAGCAAAACATAAACGAAATTTTGTTAAGATCAAAATTTGAACTTATGACCCCGCACACAAGCTGGTTATCAAGCAGGACCAATAGACCAATAACTATTAATCAAATACCCATTTCAATTAATTTGTGATTGTACATTATATAGTTGAATATTAATATTTTAGAAGCTTACATTGTTATATCAAGACCATCTGTACTAGTAGCAGCTTGCGACTTATATTGCTTTTGCTTCCAAATTTCCATTCACTCTTTCCATGGAAGGCTTCCATAACCATATGCAGCAAGATCTTTAGAAGGATCTACCGACCTTGGTTGCACTGCAAGAATTCATGTTGTTTTGTATTTTAAAATGTGAACATAATGCAAACATAAAATATGTTGGAAAATGCTCTTGGATATATTTTACTGGATTATTAGGATCAGCAAAAGAAAATGGATGAATCTTTTTGTTCCCACCACGATAATTGTAGCAAAGCAATGTTATATATTTAAAAAAACAATGTTCATTAAGAGTATGTCGATATTATATCTAGGTTAGCATGCCTATTTACACGATAACTGCACTAAGACGAGCAACAGAGTTGTCTTCTCATGACAGAAACGACAAGTGCATATTACATACCAAACAATGACAATAACTACACTCATTAATACAAATTCATGGAACAAACATGACAACCAGTTTTTTAAATAAAATTAAAAAAAAGATATACCATTTTACCATTGGTAGGAAGAAGCATTTGAGCCGATCCATCATCTCTATGATGTGACATATCACTCCCTTGATCAATTCTCATTTGACCATGTAACATGGCCTCTGCGCCGTGTTGATGTTAACTTGACTGCAAACATAATTGTATATTAGTTGGTTTGGGTCTGTAGGCCTAATTTATTTTAGTTCATTTCAATGAACACACTAAGACTAATATATATATATATATATATATATATATATATACATATATATATACATATATATATATACATATATATATACATATATATATATATATACAAGCTGCTAAAACGAGACAAACACAGCCACCAAAGCTACAAGGTGAAGATTATAGTATGATATATGTAGTTTTTAGCAATTGCTTTTGTATAACTTTTTCACCCCTAGCGAAGCAATATTCAAATGGGTGCTGCTAGAGAGCCCGAAGATATTTTTGTCAATTTGCCCGAAATTAGGATCTAACGGTGCAATTCACGGGTGTATATTCCCACATGCTTTATTTCTATGGGTGAGATGTTTCTGACAAAATTCGTACCCTTAAATTCCGGGCCTTCAAGTATTTTCGTATTCAAATATACTAGGCCTAAAAAGATGACGTGTCTGTAACTCCGTGTAACAATAGTCTGCTGATCAAAATATACTTCTCTTCTTCCATGCATAAGGTCTACAACATAATATAACCTACAATTTTAAATGGAACTATCATTGAAAATCATCTATAATACACCAATATAGTCACATTTAGGATGTATTATCAAAATTCGACTCCTCCATCAAGTGAATCAAATTAAATATGCACCTTTTATTTATAAAATGCATACCAGTATAGTATTGAGTAAAGAATTAGTACATCTATGTCAAAACTATGGTCTAAGTATTGATCCAATGAGTATTAAAAAATACTAACATATGTCAAGTTTGAGTGAATGATAGAAAAATGTACCCTTGAGTCTTCTGAATCTAGTTTTGCACTATGGGCAAACTTGATTCCACTCTCTCATTTCATAATCATAACAATCTTTACAAACAGGAAAAGCCTACTTGTTGAAAGCAACAAACGACTTCCCATCTGGAGTATAACTAACATCATCTCCACATATTGACATATTTGTCCACTCGCTTGATGTTATGCCTTCCTATGCAATAACACAAAATCATATGTTAATATTTAACTACTAGCATGCATTCATCTTATAATCATAACTACCAAAGATTTTTAGATGCGTTCTTTAATTTTATGTATGATAGTAAGCAATGCACATTAATGGTATTGCTTTAGAAAAGTGTTTGTTAAAAGCTTCAACAACTTGACTGAACAAATTTAGGGAAGTTTAATTATCCCACTAATAAAGTAATGCGGCAGAGATGGTTAAGACATAATATATGTCTATATACATTGGGCTGAGCCCATATTATTCTCAGTCACCTTGTTTCTACATAAGCCCAATTGGCTACAAATCACGTTACCTGATTTGCCTATATAAAGGCACATATGTACCTCTGTAATTATGTATTCTTTACAGTTTATCTACAATAAAATTTTACCTTTGCTTTTATGGTATCAGAGCACACAAGCCAAACGGCATAAATCATCAATATTCATTCCTCCATATCTACAGTAGTTTTTTTTTTTGAGAAAAGCATTATCTTCTCAGAATTATCTGGTTTTAGAATTGCCTTTGCACTTCTGCCATCCAAGATTTTGTATCATCACTGAAGACTACCTTTCCCATCACTGCGTAGATCTATTCTTGTCAGTTTCTTGCACCTGTTATATACTGCCTCGCCATAGATCATCGACATTCCAGGCTGCAGTATTAACTCCACCGTCATTTCATCAAATCTTGATTTGAATCTTGTCAGAATCAAGACTTTTAGGACTTTATCCATCTTCCTGATCTGTTTCTTTCTCTGATTACCGCTTCTGAACATTGCAACCATGGCTGGAGACAATGCAACAGGAAGCACAACAACTTCGAGAGTCGAAGGCAATACAACTTCCCCACCAATGACTACCCTGATTAAACCCAAGAGTCATGTAATTAACATCCCTCTTGACGATGATAATTAAATGCTCTGGAAGTATCAAGTTGAGACAGCCCTAAGGGGCTATGGTCTCCAAGATTACATCAAAGGAACAGTCACTATCCCACCTGTGATGATAACCAACAAAGAAGGAAATATAGCTAGTAATGAGGATTACATTTTGTACCAAAAGCAAGATAGCCTCCTTGCTTCTTGGCTGATTTCATCAATAAGCGCAAATTTTCTATCACAAATAATTGGTTGAAATACATCATTCGAGATTTGGACCGCAGTGGAACAAATATTCAATTCTCAATCAGCATCAAGAATAATGCATTATCGCAGTCAATTACAAAGCATCAAGAAGAATAATATACCAATGACAGAGTATCTTACCAAGGTTAAAACGCTATGTGACAGACTCACCGCAACTGGACATAAAGTTTCAGAAAGTGAACATGTATTATACATTACAGGAGGATTGGATGAAGAGTATGAATCCGTTGTGACATTCATCGCATCACAAAGAAGCATACCTGATTTGCAATATGTCCACTCAACTCTATTAGCCCACGAAGGAAGAATAGAGCAAAGAAAGACACAATCAGATTTCACTGTTAATTATGCTGCATTGAGCAACAAGAACATTCCAAGAAATAACCCTGGGCAAAACAACAATCAAAATTTTAATGCAGGCAGAGAAAATCAATCCCAAAGAGGAAGAGGCAGAGGAAGGTACAGCAACAGTAGAGTTAAGTGTCAGATATGCGAGAAATTTGGGCATGTGGCAAGTAGATGTTATTTCAGATTTAACTCTGAATACAATGTGGCTAGACAAAATTCTTGGAATCAAAACAGACCAAATGTGAACATGGCACAACAGTCAAACAATGCAGACACATCAAGAATTCAAACCAGTAATGCAGAAGACTCGGCAAAGGGTGATGACATTAATGTTGATGACTGGTACCTAGATTCAGGTGCGACTAATCATGTTACAAGCAACTTGCAAAATCTTAATCTTGGAAATAAGAGCTACACAGGTACGCAGTCCATACGACTAGGAAATGGTGAAACTATAGGTATATCTCACATTGGAAATGGGTGCATTAATGCCAAAAGGCAATTATATCTCAATAATTTATTGAGAGTTCCTAACATAAAGAAAAATTTATTAAGTGTGTCACAGTTTGCCAATGACAATAATGTATACTTCGAGTTTCACCCAAAATTCTGCTTAGTTAAGGACCTGATCACTAAAAATATTCTATTACAGGGTAGTTTGGACAATGGTCTATACAGACTCAGCAATGTCAAGACAAAGAATGGAGTTAAAGCAGAAAATTATTTCTGTTATAGCATCGATGCGGATGTTGAAACTAATGATACTAATGATAATCATGTGACTGACAATGCTAACAATGATGATGATGATCATGTAATTGATAAAACTGATAGTGATATTTTTGATGTTTGGCATAGAAAGCTTGGTCATCCAAATATTAACATTGTCAAGCAAATTCTGAATGAAAATAATATTAGTATTAAAAGATTACCTGATTCACACTTCTGCACACACTGCCAAATTGGTAAAAGCCATAAATTACCATTCTTTGATTCAGAGACTGTTTATAATAGTCCATTAGAACTCATCGCAGCTGATTTGTGGGGACCATCTCCATTCAAAACCGATCAAGGATACATGTACTATATTTCATTTGTTGACGCTTATAGTAGATTTACTTGGCTATTTCTACTGAAATCTAAATCTGATGCTCACAATGCAACAGTACATTTTATAAAGTCCATTGAAAAACAAATGAATAGCAATGTAAAAACTATTCAAACTGATGGAGGGGGAGAGTTCAAGTCATTGAAGAATTTTTTCACTGAAAAAGGAATTACACATAGAACAACTTGCCCCCATACATCAGAACAGAATGGATTAGTGGAGAGAAAGCACAGACATATTATTGATATAGGATTAACATTGATGTCACAAGCATCTTTACCCCTTAAATTTTGGGGAGAAGCGTTTGCAACATCAGTACATCTTGTTAATCTATTACCGACCAAAGTTCTTAAAGGAAGATGTCCTTATGAGATGATTTATAAGAATAAGCCAGATTATAAAATGCTTAGAACTTTCGGTTGTTTGTGCTTTCCCTGCCTAAGACCCTATAATAGGCATAAATTAAGTCTTAGATCTGCCCCTTGTACCTTTCTGGGATACCCTAACAACCAGAAAGGATACAAGTGTCTTGACAGTAGCGGCAGACTGTACATATCCAGGCATGTTGTATTTAATGAAAACATTTTTTCTTTTGCAGAAAAAGATATCAAAACCACCAGTAAAGTCATTAAATATGCAAATGTTCAACCACCAATAGTTTTGACTGACTGGACAAAGGAACACAAGGCAGATGAGCAACACGACATGTCAGGTGATGAGGATAGCATAGCTAGCACTAGAACTGGATATAGCACAGAAAACATGCATGATGACTTAGAACAACAAAGTGAACACATCAATCAAGGGAGTGATCATGCTACAGACAGCCCAGATCAACAAGGTGTTCATGCAGATTATAATCAAAATAATGGGAGCAATACAAGTAGTTCTGCACAAACTGAAAATCAACCAGATTTTGGAAACAAACATCATATGATGACAAGAGCTAAATATGGTATTTTTAAACCTAAAGCTTATGCAGTCAGTCTCAATGAAAGAGAACCCATCAATTACGAAGAAGCCATTAGAAATGTCAACTGGAAGAAAGCTATGGATGAAGAATATAACGCATTGATTAAAAACAATACATGGAATCTAGTCAATGCACCCAAACACAAAAATATAGTAGGATGTAGATGGACATTTAAACTGAAAAGAAATCCAGATGGAAGCATACACAAGTACAAAGCAAGACTCGTGGCTAAGGGATACTCACAGCAGTTTGGTTTTGACTTCAATGAAACTTTTTCCCCGGTCGTCAAACCCACAACAATCAGGATTGTACTGACCATTGCTTTAAATAAACAATGGAGAGTTAGACAGTTAGATGTTCATAACGCATTTCTGAATGGGGAACTACAAGAGGAAGTCTACATGTATCAGCCAACTGGTTATGCCTTAAATGAAAAGATGGGTATGGTTTGCAAATTAAAAAAGGCATTGTACGGACTCAAGCAAGCATCTAGGGTTTGGTACGACAAACTCAAGACAACATTTACAAGTCTGGGATTCACTGTGACTAAATCAGATTGCTCATTATATGTTAAAACCAAGGGAGAAACAACAATTTACATTCTTGTTTATGTAGATGATATACTAATCACTGGAGATGATGAATCAGAAATTAGCAGTATCATCGAGTACTTAAACAGAAAATTCTCTATCAAGGACATGGGTATAGTGAACTATTTTCTGGGTATACAAGTTATACAAAAGTCAAAGTCAGAAATTTTATTGTCCCAGAAAAAATACATCAGCGAGATACTCGTTCGAGCTAACATGGATAAAGCCAAATCTCTCCCAACACCCATGACAAGTAACTTACAATTATCAAAGCATAAAGGAGAACCAGTTGAAAATGCTATGTTATACAGGAGCATTGTTGGAACTTTACAATACGTAACGATTACTAGACCAGAAATATGTTTCAGTGTAAATAAGGTGTGTCAGTTCATGCAAAACCCACTATCAGAACACTGGAAAGCGATGAAACGTATACTTCGATATCTAAATGGAACACTGGAATATGGTCTAACATTAAAGGCAAGCAGCAATATGAATATACAAGCTTACAGTGATGCAGACTGGGCCTCCGACCATGATGATCGAAGATCCACTTCTGGCTATTGCATCTACATGGGGTCAAATCCAATCTCTTGGTGCTGTAAGAAGCAAGCTACCGTTTCACGTTCCAGCACCGAAGCCGAATATAGAGCTGTGGCGAGTACGACAGCAGAACTGATGTGGATAGGATACCTGATTCGCGAGCTCGGAATCATATCCAGCAAAAGACCGGTGATTTGGTGTGATAACATCAGTACGATTTCACTCTCAGCTAATCCAATCTTGCATTCGCGTACGAAGCACATCGAGATAGATCTGCACTTCGTACGAGAACAAATCGCTAGAGGAAAATTAGACGTTAGACATGTTCCAGCCACTTTCCAAAGAGCCGACATCCTCACTAAGGCACTATCGGCCAGAAATTTTGATAGATTTAGGGAAGATTTGAGAATTGGGAAGATTTGAGAGTTGCCGACATCGATACAGCACTGGGAGAAAGAGGGAACCGTAACCCTAGGTTTTTTTTGAGGGGGCATAATAAAGTAATGCGGCAGAGATGGTTAAGACATAATATATGTCTATATACATTGGGCTGAGCCCATATTATTCTCAGTTACCTTGTTTCTACATAAGCCCAATTGGCTACAAATCACGTTACCTGATTTGCCTATATAAAGGCACATATGTACCTCTGTAATTATGTATTCTTTACAGTTTATCTACAATAAAATTTTACCTTTGCTTTTAATATTTCACACTATGCATGAAAGAGTGAAACAACCAGCTTTCTTAGAAGCTATATGTGATGTCCCTACAATTTTTTATTCATTGGCTTACATTTTCTTGAAGGTGGACTATTGAAACCAATAATGCTAAACAACATACCAAAATTCTGAGTGTAGAAGAATCCCAATTAACATTGATGGCCTCTATAATTTTTTCATGCAAAACTGAACCAGAGAAAGTAGTAACATTTTTAAATTACGTGCGTTTCTTTATTCAGGTTTTCAAAAAGAAGATACCTTTGATTATCTTTTTTTTAAAAGAACAAGTAGTAACTTACTGGAAATGATCCCAATAGTGGATATTATTAACATTTAATATTTAGAAACTTTCATATACACATACCATTAAGATTTATTTTTTTATACTCATACTTTCCCTAGTATTCACTTGTTTTGCTCGAATTATAGTAATTATCTTGGATTTTTTTTTGCATAAACGACATAAATGTAACTTCCAAATCATAATATTCTAGTTCTATTCCATGATTTACTAGCCAACTTAAGGCTAGCTTTCATTCTCCATCATGTAGACAAATGTTGTATGACTGTTCACCTAATTATCTCGCATTTTTTTATTCTGCAGTTTGATGGGAAAATGCAACAATGAGAAAAGATGTTATTATGTTCTAAAAATAGTGTTAAAGAACCAGGATGATCAATGAAAAACTCGATTTGTATTTGAACTTAGTAATGGAGTTTAGTAGTTAGTTAAAATTTTCTTAATACACTCCAAAACCGAGTGTATGCAAGTGGATAGGTAAATGCATGTGAAGGTCTCCTTATATGTAAAATAAAAATGAAAGAATGTGACTGGATCTGGTAATCCTACCACTGCTCAAACTCAACTTGCATACAAGTATAAGAATGGCTACCACTGACTAAAAGATACCTCATTAACATCAATACTATTATCCCAATGCATTACTAATATTGATAACAAAACAAAAGAAGATACCGCAAAACAAAAAATTAGCACAAACAGATAAATTAAATTTTACCTGTGAAACAATTTTCAGATCTGTTGTTCAAACCCGTTATCAAACATTCTATCAGCTTCATCCAAAACTAGGTATGTCACTCTTTGCAAATTTGTAGCGTCGGACTCTAGCATATCAATCAGCTGTCCTGGTGTAGCTATGACAATTTCAACCCTTGCAAACAGAAAATAATAATTATTATACATCTCATCAAAGAAAATATTCAGAACTGCTGCTAGAAGTCAAAAACTAAAACATACTTGTTCTGTGTTGATGGATCTGTGGACCTTTGGGTGTACTCTATAAACACGGGTGCTTCTCACAATTGCGTGGCCACCAAATTTACGCGATTCTTCCCGTATATGAACAACCAGTTTTCTGGTTAGTTCTCTTAAGGATAAACAACAGCCCTTAACACTTCATCGACATCCCATAAATCACCTAACACTGTCAGAATTTAATTACTTGAATTTGACAGGTGAAAACAAGCCGACCCAATCATCCTTGGAAGGATTAGGTTTCCGAATCTGTACATTTACGTAAGCGGCATCTTCTCCCTGCATGGAAAAATGCATGGATACGTTTACAATTAGTTAAACTAAGAAAAACATACAAATCGAGAAATGTCTTTAGACCTGCTGGCTCAATAAAGTAGGTGAGGCCATAATAGATGTAGATTCATCAGTAGCTAAAGTAGAAGAATGGATCCAAATATATTAGGTTTTAGTATTGTTGCTATTTAATGATTTTTTGATTTAACGTGTTGTTTGGTATCATGAAGCGACGAAGTAGAAAAAGGGTTATTCTCTGAAGGAGTGGACAAAGGAAATAAGTGTATTTCATTTCCCATGCAATTTTTTTATTTCCCGCCTTGGCTTTGTATAGCATTGAGTACATATACATTAATTATATAATCGCGTTTGTGACCTAGCATGGGCGGAAACGCTATACTATTTTGCTATCAGAACCACGAATTCTTGTAGGGAGGCACCTTATTCCTCATGCTATATGTCCAATACAGGAGAGAGGTCCTCGCATATCTGGTCAATTTCCAAGTACGTTTGTATGACCACCACTTATTACCTTGTCTTGGGTGTACGGCCCGATCAAGACATCGGCAATATCCCAAATGATGTGAAGATCTTCGGTCTTCAACCATCATCTTCAAATCTTTGACTTTTAATCGTCGTAACAGTTATTCAAAATGGGTGAAAACGCGGTCTTTCCAAATAACTGGAGCATCTTTATAATCGTGTGATAAATACACAAAGATAGCATACATCTCATTCCAATCCAGAATATTTATTTAGTCAAATGTTCACTTCTTTGGGGAAAGGTTCTCATTAGTTTTATCAAAGCTAAATTCTTTTAAACTTCTTGTTAATTCCTTTCCTCGAGAATCATTTTGAATGGTTGTGTACTATCTTTTCACTTCAAAAATCATTACTCAATGGTTATTCATTTTCGGAAATTAATCCAGCCTTTAACTGGGTTAAAGAACAACTGCCATTTAAAAGCATCGTTCACAATAAACCCAAAGTCTCCCATTCAATACGCAGTTTTCACTGAAATCTGAACAATTTATAGCCAATATAAATTTCTGTATCAGACTAATACTGTAAGTGGAATAGCGGCGAAGCCTTTTAAATTTAATAAATAGTAAAGTTCTTCTTTTACATAAGCTCATTTCGATTATAATCGAATTCCATTCAATTCCAATTTAATTAAATAAATTGGAAAACACTACAAGAAAAATACATTTTTATAGCGTTTAAAAAATGCTATTAAACGATATTATGGCGTTTTTATAAACGTTGTATATTAACATGCTGTAATATGTCAAGTGTCTTTAGTAGCAACCTAATAATCGCTATAAAAAATGTGCTATAAATGATGTTACTCATAGCGTTTCAAAATTGCTATTAAATGGACGACTTGCACCATATAAAATCTTATCTACAGCGTTTTTTGCTTGCTGTAAAACTTTAATGCAGAGTTGTGGTTTAAACTGCTAATATTTATGACATCATTTAATTGCTATTTATAGCAAATATAAACGCTATTGGTAAATATTGCTTGAATATTATAGCAACTACAGATGCTATAAAAATTCCGTAGCCTGATTATTATAGCAACTACACACGCTGTAGAAATTTCATTGCCTTGTTATTATAGCAACTATAAATGCTATAGAAACACCATAGAAAGTTTAATTTAGTATTTTATAACATTATTTACTTGCAATGAAAACTGTTAAATTATTACAAAATATTTTTATTGCACTAGCACAATGTTATAGTATGTATAGCCATTATTAAAAGAATTTCATACACAATATTAAGCATATAATATTTATGATCAAAACATTTGTCATACAAAATTCGAAGCATATTAATATTTGTGATCAAAAGTAACAATTCTTACAATCATTGCTAACCAAAACAATACATATAATTAAAAGAACAATTTATACAACCGTGGCTAACCAAAACGATACTAGTAAAAGTAAAGATGTATGAACATCGATGCAAAATGCATTTGAAGGAGAATGAGCGCAACAACGTATTTTTTTCATGCCTTTGACCATATCGTAAGCCTGTAAAAAAAAACATACGTCTATTAGTCATAAAATCCAAACATGCAAGGTTTAATGTTTAGTATGAAGTACACTGGCCCTCTGAAACTAGTAAAACTAAAAAAATTGATTTGTCATGTTCTAATGGGATGCCCTGGAATTTAACAAAACTTGGCAGGGGCATTTTCATGTGTCAATCACAGATTCCAATGCAACGAATATGACATGTTCCCTGATTCAACAAATGCTGATATGATTCATAGGGTGAAAAAATGGCAATATCTGGCATTCAAATCTAATGAACAATGACAATCTATCTTAGGCTGAGCGAAAGAGTGCATACGCACTGATACAACATGATAACTTTGTTAATATTTTATAATTTATTATTATTATTGTTATTATAAGCTTGATTAATTATTATAAACATGCTAATATTTGTCTTCTAATACTATTATAATCTATTTTTACAGTTATAAGTTGTTTTTTAGTTAAAATTACCTCGTTTGCAGCACAAAAATGTGAGACCCTATGAAGTACTAATTATCATTTTATTTCATTAATACTATTCATTCAAGCAACTAAAAGAATTTGAATAGTTACTCAAATTTAATATGTTCTTATAATTTATTAAAAAAAAAAATGGTTCATGTAGCTGCTGGTTTGTAGCAACAGCCTAGGTACACGCAATACAAAAATAATGCAACCAAGGAATAGAATGGAAAAAAAAACAAGAAGCCATATATATGCGGTGTAATTTCATCTCATAATCTAATGTGTGACAACATATAAATAACAAGGAATATATAAACTACAACGCTAGCCTTATCTCGTACAACAAGCTAGCAACATAGAGAGCCGAAAGCGGTGTCAGTTCAGCAGTTTTTAGGACAACAGTCTTACCACAAGCTAGCGGGCGTAGATCCAAAAGAAAATCTGGTACATAGTTTTATTCATAGTGTTGCCGAAACTTCCGGTGGTGAATCATTCTCCCATCATATTTGTTTACCCTATTTACACATATAACATGATTAGCATTCACACATCAAGAAATTCAAGTTAATGGACCTGACTCTGGTGGTGCAAGACCAAACTGTTGAGCACTTGAGTATTCAGTCCCATCGATCAACTACATCAGGAATGTGGATGTTCAGTCACATGATGGCAGTTCTGATCTTCACAGTGGCATGCCAGAACATTTTTTTTAAATGCAGATGATTGTGGTCATTTGGCTACAGGACAGGATACATAAGAGATGAACGCAATCGTACAGGAAAACAATGCCATGTCTTCAGCTAGCCTAGACGCTCCGGTTCGGTCTATCACTTGAGTATAAAGCACCGGTTCCTATTCAGACATACGCATGGATATCAACCTCTTTAAGTAACACATCAGCAGCTGAAATGTTAGATAACAAGACTAGAAAACATGCATCTGACATCATGTTAATTCTCATACCTTTGACATGTTCTGCAAATTCAGATAGAACATAGAATGTTAGCTTTTGAAGGCAATTAACCTGATTCAAAACACAACAATGACTTGGTGCAGAATTAAAGGTAAGTATGACCTTTGAATCTTCAGAAGCGGAATCTTCAGAATTAAAGGTAAGTACGACCTTTGAATTAAAGTTAAGTATGCAGATTTGATGGTACTTACCTCCCAATTTTAGAGAACCTGATAGCAAAAACTTTAAAACCTGTGTCGCCTGGGTTGAAATAAAACGTTTCTTGATATCCTATAATGATCACAATGTTCGTGTGAGCAAAAACACGGGACACACAAATTACTAAAAAGCTAACTCAAAACGAATAATAATGAAGTAAATCGCAAACCTGGTCCATCGGCTTGCGAACTTTAAATACTTATTTGGACCACTAGCCCTGTATACAGTTAGTAAGATAATAAGGCTAAATTAATTGTAGGTATTATACAGACAACAATGATGCAAATATTGTGTGTTCTGTGATTATGTTCCAGAAATATTTCTAAGGGAAACATCCATTATATGATCTATCTCAGATGATCTTCACCTTACAAATGATATATAGACATTTGAAACAAATGTTGTTTTACGATTATATAGCACCGTTTATCCGGTATGTTAACATTGGAGACGAATGCTCCGATAATTCAAAGAATACAGTAACTATATGGCAAAACAACAGAATACAACTGCAAGTCGTTTGCTAATTGCTACATATAAAAAGCTATGAAGAAAACTGCATTGCCTGAAAGAGTTCTGGACAGAGGTCCAAAGTAAAATATTTTTTGCAAAAGAAAGCTCTTTTCGACTAGAATTAAACTACCGTAAGACAACAATCAGTTGAGGTCAAAGACTTCACATTATGAATCCTTTTTTCTGAAGGAATAGCGTTTTCATGTGTGATATTGCCACAGGTTGCTGACATGAAACAAAACAAGCAATGGCAAACCCCAAAGAAACTGATAATCTAATAATCCTAGTTTCACCATGCTGTGTCCCGAAACCGTTACTCCAGTTAAATCTTCAGAAGTGGAATCTTCCTCTGTTTCTAAAGGCATGGCATCAAGAACGGTTGCTTGGAGAATCGGTAGAAAAGATTCTTTGAGGCAATCTTGCACTTTGGACGAAACCAACGGCGACTGAACACCATCTAGGAAAGGTTTGAACTGTGTGCATAAGGTTAAAATGGGAATGACAGAGACCAACAAATGATAACTGTACACAAAATGTTTATTAAATGAAAACTTACACTTGTAGTCGGTCCGAAGCCAATATATAAATAATCTTTAAGTACACTTATTCAGTACTTCCCTAAAATATTTGAGCTGCCAGAAAACTGAGGTATCAACTGCAAATACTCTTGAGAAATACCCTCCTGATCCTGAAGAAACTGGTACACACAACTCTTGATAGAAGCATGGGCAGCCAGAAGTCGTATTTTTATCTACACGTATCAAATAGCAAGAGCGCAATGTAAATAGTATATATTTTTGTATTAAAAAAATAATTGAAATGAAAAAGTGATCCCTGATATCCACATTTTGATAAAGAATGATACCTTGCAAGCAACCCATTAAGCAAATGATGGATAGTACAAGTCATTAATATCAGTTAGTGGGCGTGAAATCTGCGAGAACATACGATTGAGGGCAACCCGATCACCACTTATAATGCTGCTTGTTAATATCTGATTTTTTTTTTCAACAAGATATCATATGAATGACACAAGCCTATGCACCAAGTATTTGATATATCATATCATACCTTGGTTGCCAACTCAAGACTAGCTTCTAGATGGAGAGGACCAGCTGACATATATATAGCTGACCGAACAGCAGAAACAAGTTGAGCCAGAAATTCAAGCATTATCATTTCCTTGTTAACTATCTCGTATGAATTCATTATACGAACCACCTAAGCTACAACAGAAACTTTAAGTGTCATTATTAAAAGAGTAAATAATCACCTGGTATTGTTCCATCAAAATATGCCGAGGGATATCTGGATCAGAGACATATTCAAACTAAAACGTCAAAGCAAATTAATAGATTAAAACATGTACCTTAATAATATATGACCATAATAATCTCAGTGAAATGACAGTTCATGAAAGCAACTAAATCATAACATGTGTTTTTCATGCACCCCAAATAAAGGAAATTTCATGCCATGAAAACTAATAAACATAGTTTAGGGGGATAACGCATGTCTTGGCTCTACACACAAGATACATAATCAGACCGGAAATAACCTAACATACCGTTATTTTGTTCTGTAAATCCATGACTAACTTCTTACTTGCAAAGTTTGCCTTTTTTTTTTTATAACCTATGAAATTTAAACATAAAAATTAATGATTTTTTATCAAATCCACACAATTTTGATGATGTTAATGAAATATAAAATTTGTACATCAATTAAGAGAAATATCTCCCTTGATTTAACATTATTTTAATTTATTTATTTTCTAAAATTAAAGTTGATTTTGACAAAATTAAGAGTTGAAAAAATAAAATTATAGAAGTTACAATACGGATTGCAAACTCTAAAGTCCATTTTGTTGAATTTTAATTTAATTTAGTGCTAGAGATTTCTATTTTCTTTGTAAATAAGTTTTAAACATTAAAGAGGGAGGATGATGAACATGAACAAAGGATAGTTCTGTTAAAGAGGTGTCTTATAAAGTAATTTTGGTGTATACAAGTACATTGTATCTTCTGATGTATGTTAAAAGATTATTGGTGTACGAATAGAATTAGCCTACTTTATTTCAAACTAGAAACTAGGGCTGGCAATAGCCAATTTGACGAAATGGGTTTGCCTAAGGTTACATTATCGTGTCAGATTCAAATTTACCAAAATGGGTTGATAACAGAGATCCAGACCCAATCCACTTATTCACCAGTAATCCAACTTCCTATATGAATAATTTGTGTGACATCAGGTGCATGAATGATGTTTAACTGTAACTGGACACATCCCGTGCCAGCCCGAAAACAAAAGAGCTTTACAATTTTGAAATGCTAAAATTTGTTTATTTATACCAATTTTTGTTCTTATGATATCTCAGAGAACCAACCTTACCCTTGTGAAACAAAAGGGTTTGCACTGAACCATCGACACATACTTCAGGTCAACCATGGTTGAGTAGCGATATACTTTTAGTATACAGATATTTGTATGTGGCTGGTTTCCCAAAGCTAGAAATGTCAAAAATGGTCTTACTGTACATGATCTGCTATATTTTTCATTACATGGATACTATGGCAACCGTCAGTTTGCTTCCACAACAGATTAAATGGCATCTGGCTAATCTACTTATACAAACACCCAAAATATCAATTCTGGTTATTACGCTTAAATAAACACATTTTAAACCTTTCCACAAGAATAGCTCTTCAATTGTGAAACATAATATATTTTCTTTCGACAACACATGACCATTTTATTTAGTTTTCTCACGAGTCAAATGGATTAATAGAGTAACCCATGGTTACCTACCACACCCAACACACTCAATAAACAAATTTATCAGCTGGCCTTGATTACTGTTTCGTGCTGAATCAAGGGGTCATGTCATGTTTCGAATTCGTCATACGATTCGATCAAACCATAAACAGTAACAAAGTACAAGATTAATTCTGATCTGAAAAAACAGAAATCCATACACCACCAATCATTCCCTTATAAATTTAGTTATACTTCAACAGACATGAAATAAATCTTGATGATATATCG
Organism: Allium sativum; assembly: GCA_030737875.1. NCBI lineage: Eukaryota > Viridiplantae > Streptophyta > Magnoliopsida > Asparagales > Amaryllidaceae > Allium > Allium sativum. Next base: position 56,378,179 of record CM060912.1, read on the forward strand.
CATATTTTTTGAAATTACAATACCTTCTCCATCATAATACTTAAGAGCCTCACACCGATGGGCTGCATGCTTTCAAAAGGCCCAGTGCTTATCTGAGAAGAATATAAAATATCATTTGTTCATATTGCACAAATAAATCAATATCAAGCACATTTAGTACTGATGGTTAGACCTGATATTCAAGTGACACTAATTCTTATAGGTGAAGAACGAGCGAATCATCCAAAGAAGCTTGTCCATCAGTACGTAGCAGCTTCCTTGCTAAAGAGAGGTCAAAACGAGCAGATTCTGTTCCAACAGCTGTTGGCAAATAGCTCAAGCACCTGAACAATAAATAAATCACATGCTTTGAGATTATTTCAAAACACACGGAAAAAAAACAATATCAAAGGGATTGTCACTAGACAACTTCTTAGCTGGAGATGTATCACAAATAAAAACAAAAGGGTAACGAAGCGAAGCCATATTTGAAATGGAAGAGATAAATAAACTGATTTCTAAGGTATCAAAGTATTTTGATGAAGCGTTAAGCGCTATAAAATTTTAAAAGTGGAAGCACTCTCAATAGTGGCACTACTTAAAATGACAAAGTCATTAGATGCTTGGTCGTCAATTTAAAAAACAAATGGAATTTAGGGAGCTTAATAAAGCCTAAAAGCAAACCTCGAACAACATATAGTATACCGAAACCACCTAGGAAAACCTAGGGTGAAGTTGCATTTTAAGAGTTAAATACATCAAGCACAGACATGCTAACCCAGACATGAACACACATCAAGATCAGTGTCAAAATAATAAATAAATAAAAGCTAAATTCATCAAGCATGTGTTAGCGAGCACCATTATCGGTTACCGATTGAGTGAGTCTGATTGTTTATAGTTAGGTGCAAATGAAGAGCTACAGTTGGGTGGTAGCGATCTAATTGTAAAACTTGGGAACTTGGGTGCAAATGAGGAGGCTACAGCCATACTCAAATGGTTCAATGTAGAGGCCGGACGGTGCATGAATATCAAATGCAGATGATTTTTGTTATCCTATGCGAAGCGGTTCAAAGTTTAAACAGTTTCGATGTAAAAGCTTCTGTTGGACATTTCAAACTTCTTACGCCATGTTGCTATTTTCAAATCCGACCATGTGCACATATAATAATCGACACTACATGCTTATGTTAGTTGACTTTAAAATGAGCATTTTTCAATAAATAAAAGATGTTTGACATGTTTACAGGTATCCAACCTATCATTTTTTATATCAGAAATTCCATTACATGTAAACTGTAAAAGATGCCGGGCTGCAATAATTATGTGAGTGGAAGAAAAATCACTGTTCAATGTCAAATATTACTTTTGGTTCTATTTCCTAATATGAACTGTGCTTGTGACTTTCTCTACCAAATTGGTACAAATTGCGATCTTGCTTTCCGAAAGATAACAAATAAAGGCCAGAATTGATGGACAAGTATATTACATACTCGAAAGATCTTAATATATTCTACAGAGAATCAATATCAGGAGTTCATAGATATCCAGTCATAAATTTGATTTGCCAGAAACCAATAAGGAATGTCAAAATTAACACCTATGGTTTACTCTATTTGTTTTGCAGAGATGTTTATCATTTGCTAAAATTCAGTTATAGTAAAATATATTAAACCAACTACTTCTAATCAAATTTTCAAACCTCATACAAGCTTGATTTGATCAAGTGGCCACAGAGAAGGCTCCTTAATTATATGGTTTTGTACTACTTAATAAGATCAGTCTGATTCAATTAGAAAATTAACAATAAAATAAATAATTCCTTTGATTATATGTGTAGAACAAACACAACAAAGGGAAAAGGAAAAAAAACAAAAACAAATGTGTATTAAGTTGTTACTTTATGTATTCAATAAATTTCTAATCAAACAGTTTTTTCACATTTAATAATATTAGATGAAAACATAAAAGATCAATAACAGTACATAAAGCATGTAAGATCACAGTTAAGAAATTTTATATCCTCTAAATAAGTAATGATATAATAACACTTGTGAAAGTCAAGCCAGAAAGGTTATAAGCAACATGGCCCGACGTGATCTGGTTTACGCCCTCTTTGGCTTGAACTTCACAAGTAAGTTACCATATTATTATCATTTTAGACGACAGGAAAATGCTTGCTTGTTTATTATTCAACTTGTTTTGGGCACTGTTTTTAATTATTTTATGTTTTATTCTAAAATTATGAACTAGAACTTGATGAATAACATATAAAATAACAAATTAAAAATATTTGTAAATGCACATATGAGTACAACTGATATATATCACATATTTGTACTGTCAGTTGGTGGTAATTTGCTATTATAATACCGACTATAAGTGCTCTCCTGTGCTTGAGGATAACTCGTACTTAAAAAAAAAACTAATCAAAATTTTTTTTGCATGTATTTCAATTTTTGTGTTGTATTCAGGTAATTGGCTGATATAGTTGTTTAATTGTTGATCTGGTATGTAAACCTGTGCCACTGATCGATATTAAGTAATACAAATTTATTTAATTAACAAGCCTGTCATTTTCAGTACTCACGTGATTAAACCAAGCCTGTATGAAATCTTAAAAGGGGAAAAATGATTTTAATAGTACATGTAATATGATTTCCTTTTCACGCATTTAGATTTGAATTATTAAGTATTCACTGTGTCGTTCAGGCTGCAAACAATTATAATTTATAAGCATATTCCTATAATAATACAAGAGTAAGGATCGTACCTTTTAAAGAACATGAAGACAAAATTTCGATTGTTCAAATAAATAATACATGGAAAAGCTAGTAACAAAATAATTGAATAGATTAAGAGAGATTTTAAAAAAAATGTTTACAAGGTGTCACTCTTGACAATAACAAGTAGTCAATATAGTCAAAATCAAAATGACTGTGACACAAGCAGCAAAATGAATTTATAGAAAAGGAATTATCAAACTATGAAATATAGACAACCAGCGTGAAGGGCAGGAGGGACAAGAAATGTAAAGCAATCGAATTATCGTAGCACGAACCAGGCTTCCAATCCTAAGAAAATATTAACAGATAAATACATCTCAGAAAGCTATGTACGAAAACTTGTTCAAGTGAGTTACGATCCAATGGACAGTTAATGATTGGCTTCTTCCATGTCTAATAATTCAAATTTCTAATAGTCAGAAAACAGATTCGATAAACTGATTTGATGCAAACAGTATCTGATTGCAAATTTTACAAGCCTGCTTAAGCAGAACTGGATCAAATCAAATACCAAAAAAGAAAAAAAAGAAAAAAAGAAATTAACTTCTAAAAAAGAAAACTCAAGTGTATCTGTATCCTAATTATCTCAACAAAAAAATCCATTTTTTTAATAAAAAATAATAAATCTAAGCTGATAAGGGTAAGCATGATGTACTCAACATCAGTTTCTTCGTTGAGCATACTAAACAAATTTTCCTCAATCTTCTCATTCACCATTGCAGTCTGAAATGTGAACAAGTAAAAAATGTAAAGCACTATAGAACGCTTAAGTTCTGACTTCTGCATTAGGCGATTCGAGTCATGAATATTTGAAAACAAATTATGGTTGAGCAGATGTGAATTTATATTTTGTTTCTATTCAAAGCAAGTGACATATATGTAGAAAATCATTCTTCCACTAAAGGCATTGATACTTCTCACCATTTACTCGGATTAGTGTGATTGAGATAAATTGGAATACTTAATGTGAGTCAAAAATTTATTTACTTTTCTTTGTTTACAATCCTTATCCACAATCATCATATACTCTATTGATAGTCGGTGATGATCATATCTGACAGGCTTATCATTATGAAGTTAGTTGTAATGAATGAAATCATTAAATTTGTAAATATTCTTACCAGATCCTTATTAATTAGGTGTCTCAAAGTTGATACAGTAAGGTACCTAAGATTTGGCTGAACAAAACAAATCTAACTCGTTATGCAACAAATAAAGAAACCAGCAAACAATAAACAAGCAAGCAAATGGACATAGTGAGTACCTGTCTTGAAAAGAGGGTAGGAAGAAGGTTAAGCACATGAGTATGCAGAGACACGGCTTATGGAGCAAAAAGAACGAGTTGCTGAGTAAACCTAACCGATCTTATACAATATCAAAATTAAACATCTTATCTTGTCACTGATAAAGAGGGCCAAAAAGCAATATATTTCTCATTGTTACTAGAAGAGTGCATGCAATGAACACGATTAAGTAAAAACGTACTCAAGAACGGTTGGTGTTTCTTGGCAGGAACTTATTTCAGTAATAAACTGAAAAAACCAATGTTTCTTGGCAGGAACTTATTTCTGTAAGAACGGTTGAATTAGCTGAATTCTGTAATTAACTAAAAAGCTAACTCAAAACGAATAATAATGAAGTAAATCGCAGACCATTCCATATATCATTTCTACATACACATTATGCAGTGAATTGTTGCTTGAAAAGCAGTGCAGGATACTTGGCTTCGACTTGGTGTAACGAATCCACTCCACCAGCCAAATTTCCATTCACAATGTTAAGGTCACACCCTGAGGAGTTTCCATTCACAAAGTGGTGCGCTGTGGAGCCATTCCTGCTGCACCACTGCCTTTCAAAGTACGCTGAAGAAGCAATAATAACGTAGATGCATTCAACAGCCAATATGCTAAGACATTGTTATTGTCTTAAGTCTCAATGGCATGTCCAATTGTCTGGATTATTCGGTCAAAAACACTAGTGCGCTCGACCTCAAATGACCTACACAGAAGAAGGCATTTGTATATTATACATGCAGCAACAAGTCTGTTCTCTGCAAAACCATGGTGCTGTGCTATGCACCTTATTAAGAGATCTTGTTTTTCTTGTTGTTGAGTGCATTTATAAATTACGATTACCAGTAAAAGAAAAATTAACCAAATTAGGGTTTGAGTAACAATACATAGAAGCATTCAATTCGAATAAACTATATTTTAAGCTAGCATCAAATAGCACAAACAGGACAAATACAATCACACCAAATAATATCCTAACCCTAGTAGCCAATAATTTAAGATCTTTTAATTATATCGTTTTAGATAGCAAAACTAATCCAGTTGTGAGAAACGCAAGCAACGAATCCTAGGTATCAGAAAATAAAATTGTTAATACCTTTATGGAGGAGCGTTTACTGATCGATGTTGAAAGAGACACAAGGGGGAAAATCACAGCGATGAAGGGCTATAGAATACTAGTCGAGAGCCACAATGAAGGTTCTTCTAATCGATGAGGGAATGGGAAAGAAAGGGGGAAGGCAACAGGAAGTAGTCGAAAAAAGGCGGCTGAGAAAATATTTCGTTTCCCGCTTATAAATTTTGATGTTTCACTCTTTTATGGCGCAAGCTTACGTCATCTACATTTTATTGTCTGGATGACGGGAATAATGACAGCAGGTCAACGTTTGAATGTCATGTGGACTGCAATTAATAATCATTTTTCTTGTAGTGAAACTTCATTAAATCTTATTTAAAAGATTTGTTATATTACAATTTGGGTTCAAGTATAGTATTATTTAAGAAACCATTCACAACAAACCCTAAATCAGCTTCCATTTAATTCCAATTTAATTTATTAAATTAGAGAATTCCATTAAATCTGAATTAAAGATTTATTCCATAACATACATTTAAACAGGGCTTAAGAACAGTGTTATTAAAGATACCATTAACAACAAACCCAAAATCCAATTTGATATTAAATATAAGATCTTAAATGGAAACCATGTCGACTTACATTCAATGCTAAATTCTGAAACCAATAGGTATCGTATTGGAATAACGATATCAATATCTTCCAAATCCCTCAACAATATCCACATGATCTCGGAATCCAATATTGAAATATTCGAAGATTATTTCCCATTCAAATCCTTCCCAATTATAGGTTGCAAATATTTGATTATATTAAAATCCCTTTTTAATCCAATTCGTTATATTAAAACATTAAATATTTTCTTGCTTTCAAACTATTCTTTCTGATAAAAATATCATTTATCTTTCAAAATTGAATATTTTTATCCAAACTCTTTTCACATCATTTATTATGATTTATTTATATTTTTAATAATTTTATTAAGGACAAAACAGTTGGTTTCCAATATCAGCCACCGAACTGCATCCATAGCGACCTTTTCCAAATCCGATTAATCGTCCCAAATTAAAACTCACATCATTTATATATGCTTGAAATTTGGCTCTAAAATTCAAGGTTGTTACAATCTCCCCCACTTAAAACCTTTTCGTCCCAAAAAGGGATAAAGCTGAAAATCGTTTAACTAACAAACTCAACTTTCATTCTAGCTTAAGTTCTTCAAATTTTCAGTTTCTAAGAACTTCCCAATTTTCCTGAAATTTGGCTACTACCTTAAAATTGTGAACTTGTCATAACCTCCTTTGTGTGGATCGATCTGTACAAATATAAATGGCCTCAACAGACTCTCATATATCATAATAAAATACACAATAAATAAATACCAAAAACATTTGCATTTTTATTTGGTCATTTAGTTCCCCATTGGTCCATAATTCCGTCCTCGCCATACAAGCATCAAATAATTACATGCTTATATTGCAATCCAAACCTCATCATATAAGCATCAAATAATTTCATGCTTATATGGATATGTTATGCTATGCGGTCCACAATAATATGTTGTCCATAAATTATTTTGTCCACAATCTGTCCTCAATATGTAAGCATCGAACATTTACATGCCTATATGGATATGCTATTCTATGTTGTCCATAATATATGTCTATATGGATATACTATCATCATCATGTCATATATCATATCACAGTGAAGTCATTACCAAAAAAAGATCAACTATATCATAGACATAGCGTATACCATAATGTGTGGTGTCACTTAAGGTAAAAACCATGTATATGTATCAGACTACCCGAATCTATGCCCACCTGAGTACTGCTACGTACTTTTTAGGCGACCTACATCACAAAATATACCACATCCAAAATATGCACCTCGTGCCTATGTCGCACAAAACAGGACTAGCACATACATATCACATATATACATACAACTAATAACTACTATTACTGATCAGCACTAGTGCTCTGCACGGAAGGCCTAGATAAGGTCAGCTCCTCTGGCACTTGTGCAAACTTATCTCAAAACCAGGAGGGAAAACAGGCCAGTCCTCCGGTATATGGTCCTCAACCCAGAAGTCGTCTGGCTGGTCGTCGTCACTATCATGGTCTGACCACTAGATGACTACCTCATCCTCGTCGTCTTCCTCCTCAGTCTGCACCTCTACTTATGGCATTGGTATATCCTCAAGCTTTGTCCACTCTAATGCAAGATGTGTGCCCATAACCCACGGGTCCAGGTTAGCTACAAGCGGCTCATCTGCATCTGCTAGTATCGTTGCAACTAGTGGCTCCTTCTCACTAGTAATTCGGGGCCTGAGTCCCAAATATGCGGCTCCTCCAGTGCTACGGACTGAGCAGACTACGCAATTTTCATATCCACCTCCTGTATATAGTAGGAGACAATCTCTAAAGCCGGAAGGGGATGGTCCTCCATCATAACATCAACCCCCGAGAATACGGGTGGGTCGAAACCTTCCATCATTGTATGATCTCATATAATAGCCTCTATATTTAGGTGAGGGAGCATAGAAAACTGTCATCCGAAGATGAAGAATATAAAATAAATGGAAGTCTGGGTTGTCCATGGGGTGTTGACTTACATCTCTACGTATTCGAGACAAAGAAATTTAAATTAGGACATAAACTTAGTTCAAATCGTTTTAAAACAAATAACAAGTGTTTTCTTATATTCACTGTCCAAAATCATGAATATAAATCTGTAACACCCCGAATTTTAGTTAATACTAAAATTCACTAATTACAGGATAAATAATCTCAGATGTGGGAATTGGGGGTAACGGGCTGCATCATTGCGTTCGTCTCGGAAAAATACGCGAAATAGAGTCCGAGTTTTCGAGAATCGGAGTCCGTATGGCCCGATTATGGCCCAAAGAAGTTTGCAGAAAATTTAAAGTTAAAAACAGATTTAAAAATTCAAATTCAGATTTCAGAATAGAACCAGCGGGGCCAGGCGGGAAAATTCCCGCCCTAACCATGTCGACAGGGCTGTCGACAGGGGGGTCGACTTGCCTGTCGACTTGCCTGTCGACCTGGGCGCGGCGTCCAGTGATCCTGGGTGCACCAGGTTGGGTTTTAGGCTGGCTTGGAGGGCTGGGTTCTAGAGATTTCCTAAATCTAACGGACCTAATCTAATCTAGGGTTAATCTAAGGGCCTAAAACACTCACCTAATCTATAAATACACCCTAAACCTACCCTAATCCATACTAAAAATAGAAATGATGGCCTCATGCCGCCAAATTAAATCTTAGAAGGAGCCTCCACTAATTTATGAAGGAAGTTGCAAGCTAATCAACCTCAAATCATCTTCTTCTTCATATTTAGCAACTAATTTCACTTCATAAGTTTGCTAATCTTGGGTTTGGTGAGTTTCTATCACTTTAACAACAATTGCTAAAGTAATTATGATTGGGTGTAATGAGACTTATGGTCTTAAATGCGGATTAGTGAGTTTGAATCATTTGTAATGATATGCTACTCTATGTTTTCCTATGTTTATGCATATTTAATAAGTGGGTTTATGCAAGTTTAACATGATATGCAAGTTATGCATGCTTATGCAAGTATGTGAATGTTTATGCAAGTTTAACATGATATGCAAGTTATGCATGCTTATGCAAGTATGTGAATGTTTATGCAAGTTATGTATATGCTTAAATGCAAGTTTAACATGATATGCAAGTTATGCATGTTTATGCAAGTATGTGAATGTTTATGCAAGTTATGTATATGCTTAAATGCAAGTTTAACATGATATGCAAGTTATGCATGCTTATGCAAGTATGTGAATGTTTATGCAAGTTATGTATATGCTTAAATGCAAGTTTAACATGATATGCAAGTTATGCATGCTTATGCAAGTATGTGGATGCTTATGCAAGTATGTGAATGTTTATGCAAGCTATGTGTATGCTTAAATGCAAGTTTAACATGTTATGCAAGTTATGAGAATGCTTATATGCAAGTTCAACATGTTATGCAAGATATGTGTATGATAATATGCAAGCTCATATGCAACATGTTATGCAAGTCATGTGTATGATAATATGCAAGTTTGGGTTAAATGTAGTTGGGTTAATATATGCTCATATATGCAAGTTGACATCCTCTTAACCCATGATAAAGTTATATGCTAAGATGTGGTTAAACCCATGATACTTGTGATGGATCTTCCCTTTATTATGTCATGAAATGAGAACGATTCACGTGGGGAACGATGGGGTTAATAAATATGTTAATAAAAGTATGATTGGGTATGATTAAGCATACCATAAAAATAAATTAACATAAGTGGGAATTTACCTATTGAGTTAGGTCTACCCCATGGGAATTTACCTATTGAGTTAGGTCTACCCATGTTATAAAGAATGTGTAATTAATTAGGGATAATTAATTATGGGGGTGATTAATTAGGTGTAATTAATCAGCTAAGACACGAGGTTGGACCCTTTTGTAGCGGAAGTCTGCCCGGAACCGACCGGCCATCCAGCGGCTACAAATGATTGGCCCAATGTGAGAGGTCTTAGTCATAAATTAAATACGTGATTAAAGTAAAGACATGACGTTAGACCCTTTTGATGACAGAAGTCTGCCCGGAACCAACCGGCACATCCAGCAGTCATAAAAGACGGTCTAATGTGAGAGGTCTTTATGAGGTCATGATCTTAATTAATTAATTAAGAAACACTTAACCATATTAGCATGTAGAGGGACATGAGGGGTTAAGTGGGTGCCTTGGGTGGCATGTGGAAATCTAGTGGGTTGCCTTGGGTGGCAATAGAAAATACGATTAGAATACTTAACCAAGTGGAAACATGTAATTAAACATGATTAAAGGGTTAAGTGGGATGCACTAGAAAAAGGGACAAGCTTAGGTGGGTAGCTTGTGGGGGCCCATTTCAACCAGTAACCCATATGTATCTTATTGGGCTCGACCCATGTCGAGGACGGGACACGCGTACTGGGCTTGATTATAAGAGGCCAAAACGGGTTAGCGGTGGCAACGCAAGTCCAACGGGTTTCATATGCGTGTGTGGGCCCGGGCTGGTAGATAAGCCGTTGTTGCATCGTGTAGGTATAAGCCGTGCACCGTTGATAGTATTGGGTATCCACTTTAGGGGAGTGATACACCCCACTGTGGGACCAGCACGGGTATCTACGGTAGGGAGCCGATCGCTCGGGGAGTAGTGGGGTACACCTAGTGGAGATAGGGGCAGACGACACCTATGTGGTCAGCTAGGGGTACATGAAACTACTAGTTATATCTTTCTTTTAAGTCCTTGGGTGGGATCAACCTTTAAGTAGGAATGACTGGTGTGGTGCAGTTAGTAATTATCCTTGGGTGGGTAGATACGTCTTTACAGTTATCTTAGTTTATCCTGAGTCTACCAAGCTGCTTAGTGTAGCCATTCATCCCCAGACATTACCGTAGGTCAAGTTTATGTCTTCTCTGGTTACTTTAATGATTGTATTGTTAAAGTTATAGGACTCGCTCAGACTTATGTCTGACCCCGTTGTTTTTATCTTTTTCCCAACCCTCAGGTCCTACGGTGGATCCTAGCAGTAGCGGAGCTTGATCGGATTGCTGTTCCAGTCTTTAGGAGCTTGGATAGATGTAAAGCTCCAGTTACCCAGTTATCTTTTCTTTTGTCTTGGCTATTGTATGAGAGAGTGGGATTATGTACTTCTTTATTTTGATGGATGTTGTACTTGACTTTTATTGTGGTTTTATGATGTAACCAGACATGTTTACTTCCGCTGTTATGAGATGATGTTTTAAATTTCAAGTACTATTTATATCTGTCTTGTTGTAATTTTTCTGTTCTATATTCACTAAAATACTCCACCGATGCTATGGCATTCCCTTAGAGAGTGACCATAGCGGGCGTGGGGTGTTACACGTGGTATCAGAGCAAAGGTTACCGGAATAGATGAAATTTTTAGAAAACTATTTTTATAAAAACATTTTTGGAAGAGATATTTTCAAAAACAGGTCTTTTAAGAGAAAAGTTTTTGAAAGAAAAGCATAATCCCCAATAGCCATATCTATATCCTTCGAATTCTCCGTTCTGAATCTTTCCTTTTTCGTTCCAGCATGGCTGAGGATCTTAACTTTCCGGAGGGTGTGACGGTACCAGTATGGTATAGGAGATTGATGGAGGCTAGGGCCACCACTGCGGGTCCAGCAAATGTTCCTCCACCAACCGTAGCACCCGATCTTCCTCCTCCCCCTCCTCCTCGCACGGATACTTTTGCTAAGACTTGCAAGGAATTCAAAGCTATGGGAGGGAAACCTTTTCAAGGATCTGAAACTTTTGTGGAGGCTAGAGATTGGCTTAAGGAGGTGGAAGAGTTGATAGATATCTTTGAGATGGAAGAAGGAAAGAAAGTCAAGTTAGCTGCTTGGTTAATGAAGGGAGAGGCCTCATTCTGGTGGGAGGTCACTAATGGAGAACGCCCCGTTGACTCTTGGGCGGATTTTAGGCAAAGATTTGTGGCAAAGTTTCTCTCAAGGGCGGAGGAAAACTTGTATATGGAAAGATTCTTGACTCTAAAGCAAGGAAATCTCTCGGTGAAGGAATATGTCAACAAGTTTAATCAATTGGCAAGGTTTGGCCTAGACATGGTGAATACACCGGAGAAGAAGGCTTTGAGGTTCGTGAAAGGCTTGAATGAACCAATGCATGGGTTGGCTATGACTCATATCCCTATGGGGGCCACCTTCGAGAAGCTAGTTGACATGGCACTCATGCATGAAGAAGAGAAGGGTCCCAATGCTAATAAGGCACCCGAGAAGAAGGGAGATCAAAAGAGACCTCAGCAACAACAAAAAAACAAAAGTGGGAAAGGCAACGGTGGCAAGGGCAAGAAGAAGAAGTGTTTCAATTGTGGGACACCTGGCCACCTAAGCAAGGATTGTCGCAAGAAGAAGAAGACTGGCTGCTTCCACTGTGGCGAAGCAGGGCATTTAGTGAAGGATTGCCCTAAGAAGGGGCAAAGGACGGGGTCTACCTCAGGAGGACAGGTGCAAGCTCTTATGGCACCGGGTCAGGCTAGGGGGCAAGTACAGGCTCTCGCGGTTCCACCAATTCAGGAAAGAGGTAGAACTATTTCCGTTGAAAGTCTGGTTTTTCTATTTGATCATCTTGTCCGAACATTGTTTGATTCAGGCGCATCGCATTCGTTTATCTCATCATCATTAGTTGAGTCACTGCACTTAGACACCAGTCTGGTAGATGATCCCTTGGTTGTTTCAAACCCAATTGGGGGCTCCACTTATTTGTCCATGATATGTTTGGGTTTGAAGATTTCTATACTTAGCATTGAGTTTAGATGTGCTGCTTTTGTTTTGGGCTTCACGGGCTATGGGTTGATTTTGGGCATGGACTGGTTATCCAGTAATGGTGCCGTTCTTGATTGCGAAAGGAGAGTTGTTAGGCTCATGACCCGCTTGGGTAACACTCTCGAGATCTCCTGTAATCCCATGGATTCTGTTATGCTAAGTTATCTTGAATCGCTTGACGCTTCGGTCGAGAGTTTGCAATCTGTTAGAGTGGTCCGGGAATATCCGGATGTGTTTGAGGAGGTGAAGGGCTTACCTCCGAAGCGGGAGATTGACTTCCGAATATATTTTGTGGATAATGCTAAACCTGTATCTTTACCAGTGCGCCACATGGCTCCTCGTGAGAGGAGGGAACTCCATAAGCAAGTAGGGGAGTTGCTTGAGAAGGGGTTCATAAGACGAAGTATATCAGAGTGGGGTGCTCCAGTAGTATTTGCCACAAAGGCGGATGGGTCCCTCAGACTTTGTGTAGACTATAGAGAACTCAACAAGCTCACAAAGAAGAATAGACACCCATTGCCGAGGATTGATGATCTTTTCGATCAGTTGGTTGGCGCTTCAGTATTTTCTCAGTTGGACTTAGCCACGGGGTTTCATCAGTTGAGAGTGGCTGAGGATAGCATAGACAAGACTGCCTTTAGGACTCCGGATGGTTTCTATGAGTGGCTGGTGATGCCATTTGGGTTGACGAACGCCCCGGCATACTTTGTTGATTTGATGAGTAGGGTGTTCAGGGAGTTCCTTAATAAATTCGTGGTGGTCTTTGTAGATGATATCTTAGTATTTTCTAAGAGTGAAGAAGAGCATGCCCTACATCTTGGGGAGGTATTGAAGACTCTTCGAGCACATAGCCTTAAGGCTAAATTCTCTAAATGTCACTTCTGGAGAAAGGAGGTGCGGTTCTTGGGGCACGTGGTCTCCAAGGAAGGGATAGCTGTGGATCCCGCGAAGGTAGTATCAATTCAGGATTGGAAGGTTCCGAAGAATGCTACCGAAGTAAGAAGTTTCTTGGGGTTGGCGGGTTATTATAGGAAGTTTATTAAAGACTTCGCGAAGATATCAGCCCCATTAACCCGCTTAACGAAGAAGAATCTTGTTTTCACTTGGGACGTAGATTGTGATGATGCGTTCCGACGGTTAAAGAGAGCTTTAACCACTGCTCCAGTTTTAGTGTTGCCAGATGGGAGCAAGCCATTTGTTGTCTATACCGATGCTTGTGGGACAGGACTTGGCGCAGTCTTAATGCAAGAGGGAAGGGTAATAGCCTATGGTGGAAGGCAGTTGAGAGTGCATGAGAAAAATTACCCTACCCATGATTTAGAGTTGGCCGCTATTGTTTTTGCGCTTAAGATTTGGCGCCATTATCTTCTTGGTGAGAGATTCGAATTGTTCACTGACCACAAATCATTAAAGTACTTGTTTTCTCAGAAGGATTTGAATCTGAGACAACAAAGGTGGATGGAGTTTTTAGCATCCTATGATTTCGAGATAGCGTATACCCCTGGCAAGGGTAACGTGGTGGCGGACGCCTTGAGCAGAAAGAGGTTGTCCTTGAGTCCATTGTTCGTGGAACAACGAAGCTTGGAATTTATCTCGATGTTTGATTTCAGACCTTCCATTGATTATGTACCCGGTTTGCTAGCTTCCTTGGAAGTTAGACCTACTCTTTTGGGGCGGATTGAAGAAGCACAGAGGGACGACCCACAGTTGGTTGAGTTGGTGGGGAAGCTCATAAGGGGGGAGTCGTCCGGCCATTTTAGTAGATACACCCTAGACGATAGGGGGTGCTTGCGTAGAGACGGTAGACTTTGTGTACCGCAAGACGAGGGTTTGAGGAAGGCTATTCTTGATGATGCACACCGTTCTAGGATGACCATTCATCCCGGTGGAGACAAGATGTACCAAGACATGAAGAGGGTTTTCTTCTGGGCCGGTATGAAGAAAGATGTGGCCGAGTATGTCGCTCGATGCTTGGTGTGCCAACAAGTGAAGGCGGAGCAAAAGAAACCAGGTGGGTTGCTTCACCCATTGGAAGTTCCGCAATGGAAGTGAGATAGCGTCTCGATGGATTTTATTGACGGGTTACCCAGATCGAGAAAGGGTAATACAGGAATTTGGGTGGTGGTGGACAGACTTACTAAGAGCACCCATTTCATACCTGTGAAGAGCAAGAGGACTGCTCCATGGCTAGCTTCAGTATATCTTCGAGAGATAGTTCGATTGCATGGGGTACCCTCTAGCATAGTGAGTGATCGAGATCCTATCTTCACTAGCGAGTTCTGGAGAAGTTTGCAAGAAGCAGTGGGGACTCAATTGTGTCTGAGCACAGCATATCATCCTCAGACGGACGGCCAGACTGAGAGGGTGAATCGTGTTCTAGAAGACCTTTTGAGACTTTGTATCTTGGATTTTGGAGGTACATGGGAAGAGCATCTTCCGTTGGTGGAGTTCGCATATAATAACAGCTTTCAGTCCAGTATTGGTATGGCTCCTTTCGAAGCTCTCTATGGAAGGCCTTGTCGATCACCTACATGTTGGTGGGAATCTACGGATAAGATCTTGCTTGGGCCTGATATGATTAGGGAGACTTCTGAGAAGATTGACTTGATTCGAAGAAGGATGAAAGCAGCGCAGGATAGGCAAAAGTCTTATGCGGACAAGAGAAGGACGGATCTTGAGTTTGAAGTTGGGGACATGGTCTTTGTCAAAGTGTCTCCGTTACGAAATGTGGTTCGCTTTGGATCTGTTGGGAAGTTAGCACCAAGGTTCGTAGGGCCATTTCCCATTAAGGAAAGAATTGGACGGATGGCATATAGAGTGGAGTTGCCCGACAGACTTAGTGGTGTACATGATGTATTTCATGTGTCCCATTTGAGGAAGTGCTTACATGAGACCGCAGAGGTGGTAGAGCCGAGCTTGCTTAAAGAAGTGGAAGTAGAGCGTGATGCGACTATTCGACGAGCTCCTACTCGCATCCTTGGGTCAGAAACTAAGAAGTTGAGAAACAGAGAGGTTCAGCTAGTTAAAGTGCAATGGGGAGATGACGAAAGCAATGCTACTTGGGAGACGGAAGCGAAGATGCGTTCTTTGTATCCATTTCTTTTTGAGGGTATGTCTTTACTTTCTCCTCTATCGTTGTCTAGTACTTATCTTATCTTTAGTATGTCCTCTCATTAGTACTGTTCGACCTTTAGATAAGGTAAACCTATGGTTGAAACATGTGTTTGAGACATGTTATGGTTGATGGATGCAAGTGGATGCAAGTGTTTGCTAGTGGTTGCTCGTGGATGCATATACACACTCTAGGCACTAGATCGACTCAGTCACTTCATATTGCATATTGCATAAAATTGTGTGTAGGAAGCTATATTTATGGATGTATAATGATTATGTTATCATATGGATGATGCATTTTGGTGAATGATTGTGCACTCATGTAGATGTTGTATGTGTCGATAGGGTTCTCTCGCATACATAATGGATGCATGGCACTATCATGGTTTGCATATGTTCATACATTAGATAGGGAACATATACACACACTTTTTGCATATGCTCATACATCATTAGAAATTGTTTTAAGGACAATGGATGCCCGTATTTGATGGATTGAGTAGATGGTTGTTTGGATGGTAGGATATGCATTCTCCTTAGCTTAGAGATTTCGGGGACGAAATCCTTTAAGGAGGGGAGAATGTAACACCCCGAATTTTAGTTAATACTAAAATTCACTAATTACAGGATAAATAAAATCAGATGTGGGAATTGGGGGTAACGGGCTACGTCATTGCGTTCGTCTCGGAAAAATACGCGAAATAGAGTCCGAGTTTTCGAGAATCGGAGTCCGTATGGCCCGATTATGGCCCAAAGAAGTTTGTAGAAAATTTAAAGTTAAAAACAGATTTAAAAATTCAAATTCAGATTTCAGAATAGAACCAGCGGGGCCAGGCGGGAAAATTCCCGCCCTAACCATGTCGACAGGGCTGTCGACAGGTCTGTCGACAGGGGGGTCGACTTGCCTGTCGACTTGCCTGTCGACCTGGGCGCGGCGTCCAGTGATCCTGGGTGCACCAGGTTGGGTTTTAGGCTGGCTTGGAGGGCTGGGTTCTAGAGATTTCCTAAATCTAACGGACCTAATCTAATCTAGGGTTAATCTAAGGGCCTAAAACACTCACCTAATCTATAAATACACCCTAAACCTACCCTAATCCATACTAAAAATAGAAATGATGGCCTCATGCCGCCAAATTAAATCTTAGAAGGAGCCTCCACTAATTTATGAAGGAAGTTGCAAGCTAATCAACCTCAAATCATCATCTTCTTCATATTTAGCAACTAATTTCACTTCATAAGTTTGCTAATCTTGGGTTTGGTGAGTTTCTATCACTTTAACAACAATTGCTAAAGTAATTATGATTGGGTGTAATGAGACTTATGGTCTTAAATGCGGATTAGTGAGTTTGAATCATTTGTAATGATATGCTACTCTATGTTTTCCTATGTTTATGCATATTTAATAAGTGGGTTTATGCAAGTTTAACATGATATGCAAGTTATGCATGCTTATGCAAGTATGTGAATGTTTATGCAAGTTTAACATGATATGCAAGTTATGCATGCTTATGCAAGTATGTGAATGTTTATGCAAGTTATGTATATGCTTAAATGCAAGTTTAACATGATATGCAAGTTATGCATGTTTATGCAAGTATGTGAATGTTTATGCAAGTTATGTATATGCTTAAATGCAAGTTTAACATGATATGCAAGTTATGCATGCTTATGCAAGTATGTGAATGTTTATGCAAGTTATGTATATGCTTAAATGCAAGTTTAACATGATATGCAAGTTATGCATGCTTATGCAAGTATGTGGATGCTTATGCAAGTATGTGAATGTTTATGCAAGCTATGTGTATGCTTAAATGCAAGTTTAACATGTTATGCAAGTTATGAGAATGCTTATATGCAAGTTCAACATGTTATGCAAGATATGTGTATGATAATATGCAAGCTCATATGCAACATGTTATGCAAGTCATGTGTATGATAATATGCAAGTTTGGGTTAAATGTAGTTGGGTTAATATATGCTCATATATGCAAGTTGACATCCTCTTAACCCATGATAAAGTTATATGCTAAGATGTGGTTAAACCCATGATACTTGTGATGGATCTTCCCTTTATTATGTCATGAAATGAGAACGATTCACGTGGGGAACGATGGGGTTAATAAATATGTTAATAAAAGTATGATTGGGTATGATTAAGCATACCATAAAAATAAATTAACATAAGTGGGAATTTACCTATTGAGTTAGGTCTACCCCATGGGAATTTACCTATTGAGTTAGGTCTACCCATGTTATAAAGAATGTGTAATTAATTAGGGATAATTAATTATGGGGGTGATTAATTAGGTGTAATTAATCAGCTAAGACACGAGGTTGGACCCTTTTGTAGCGGAAGTCTGCCCGGAACCGACCGGCCATCCAGCGGCTACAAATGATTGGCCCAATGTGAGAGGTCTTAGTCATAAATTAAATACGTGATTAAAGTAAAGACACGACGTTAGACCCTTTTGATGACAGAAGTCTGCCCGGAACCAACCGGCACATCCAGCAGTCATAAAAGACGGTCTAATGTGAGAGGTCTTTATGAGGTCATGATCTTAATTAATTAATTAAGAAACACTTAACCATATTAGCATGTAGAGGGACATGAGGGGTTAAGTGGGTGCCTTGGGTGGCATGTGGAAATCTAGTGGGTTGCCTTGGGTGGCAATAGAAAATACGATTAGAATACTTAACCAAGTGGAAACATGTAATTAAACATGATTAAAGGGTTAAGTGGGATGCACTAGAAAAAGGGACAAGCTTAGGTGGGTAGCTTGTGGGGGCCCATTTCAACCAGTAACCCATATGTATCTTATTGGGCTCGACCCATGTCGAGGACGGGACACGCGTACTGGGCTTGATTATAAGAGGCCAAAACGGGTTAGCGGTGGCAACGCAAGTCCAACGGGTTTCATATGCGTGTGTGGGCCCGGGCTGGTAGATAAGCCGTTGTTGCATCGTGTAGGTATAAGCCGTGCACCGTTGATAGTATTGGGTATCCACTTTAGGGGAGTGATACACCCCACTGTGGGACCAGCACGGGTATCTACGGTAGGGAGCCGATCGCTTGGGGAGTAGTGGGGTACACCTAGTGGAGATAGGGGCAGACGGCACCTATGTGGTCAGCTAGGGGTACATGAAACTACTAGTTATATCTTTCTTTTAAGTCCTTGGGTGGGATCAACCTTTAAGTAGGAATGACTGGTGTGGTGCAGTTAGTAATTATCCTTGGGTGGGTAGATACGTCTTTACAGTTATCTTAGTTTATCCTGAGTCTACCAAGCTGCTTAGTGTAGCCATTCATCCCCAGACATTACCGTAGGTCAAGTTTATGTCTTCTCTGGTTACTTTAATGATTGTATTGTTAAAGTTATAGGACTCGCTCAGACTTATGACTGACCCCGTTGTTTTTATCTTTTTCCCAACCCTCAGGTCCTACGGTGGATCCTAGCAGTAGCGGAGCTTGATCGGATTGCTGTTCCAGTCTTTAGGAGCTTGGATAGATGTAAAGCTCCAGTTACCCAGTTATCTTTTCTTTTGTCTTGGCTATTGTATGAGAGAGTGGGATTATGTACTTCTTTATTTTGATGGATGTTGTACTTGACTTTTATTGTGGTTTTATGATGTAACCAGACATGTTTACTTCCGCTGTTATGAGATGATGTTTTAAATTTCAAGTACTATTTATATCTGTCTTGTTGTAATTTTTCTGTTCTATATTCACTAAAATACTCCACCGATGCTATGGCATTCCCTTAGAGAGTGACCATAGCGGGCGTGGGGTGTTACAAAATCCTTTATTGTTTTAAACCATAAGGTACCTAAGAATTCATTGACTATCCAAAATCGCCGAAGATTCCTTTTAAGTTATCCCAATTAAGCATCTTAAATAAATAAGCAAGAAATCAAATAATCACATAAACAATCCTTTGATTATTTAAATTTTAAATCATATAGGTTATCAAAACATAAATCTCTTCTATATACATAAAATATAGATGAAAATCAGATTATATATATATGCTAAACACAAATACGTTACTAATAAACATATAACTCTCAACTCATCCTAAAGTATTACTAACCCCATCTTTAATGAGTTTCTCATTCTAGGATACAATTAGTATTCATCTCTAATGAGTATTCTTTAATAAGATATTACTAATCTATCTCTAATGAATTCTTTTGTGTGGTTCTAGTGTGTCTTGTTCTCGAGCTTTGTAAACCAAAGCTCTGATGCCAACTTGACATGACTCGAAACCCCCGCCCGACCTAAACCAAACAAGAATACATATAGTTTGAGAACACAACGGATTAGAACACGAAATAATATAATCTTTCATTGTTATTACAATAACTTATATCAGAGTATGAGAATAACAGAGTGCAAAAATATAAATATACAGCGGAATAACAATTATCAGAGAATAAATAAATTACATAACAGCGGAAATGTTATATATGTATATAAATACAATGCAGCGGAAACATCAGCTCACACAGCTGAAGGCAATACACAGATACAGAGCTTTCCAAAGTATAGCTCCAGCTGTAATCTAGGATCCAGTGAAAAGAATCTGCAAAACAAAAACTACTGATTGCTAGTGTGGAAAATATGGGCACCCAGAGTTTAGGTGGAAAACAATAAACTCCAGATCAGTCATGAGATTGGTATGAGAGCTAAAACAATTATTAAAACTTGACTTTAAAATAAGGTAAATCATGGGACCATAGTGTATGTCATAGAACGGGTTTACTCCATGTGAATACCAAAGCATGGAATAAATAACAAACAATGCAATGCTTTTAGAAAAATGAAGCTATTATACGACTCAGATCCCATCACACAATGTAACGCAAGCCGGAGGATAGAGTTTTGCCTTATAATCACCAAACATGCTTGGTATGTTTTAAAACAAATATTTTGATATTATTATAAGTGCATAGTGAATAAAACAACTTTGAATATAAATGTAACAATCCTAGGCAACATAGTACCCCATTCTACTATGTTTCCATATAGGTTTACAACTAAAACTGGAAAGTCGAGTATTGGAATTTGGATTCCATCTATGAGTCGAGGCAAAGGATCTTCCTCACCGGTTTCGAGCCATCTCTAGCGGGATGCCCAGGGCTGCACGCAAGTTCCTTTAGATCGGTAGGGTCGACCAATCACTACGTTGCTGATTATTTATGCCTGAATCATATGTTTCCTGGTGCTATTGGACCGACTGTCTGGTCAGTACGTCGACCATCTTGGCCTTGTGCGGCCATATCCGGGGGCCCTCGCTATCCATCATCCACATAAGTAAAATGTCTAGGCTTCATACCATGACATCACTCTTAGCTAGAAAGAAACGCATATTCTCCATACGGTCCCACATCTCGTTTTTGATTCATACCAAGGTGTGAAGCTCACGAGTTAATGCTATACACAAAGCTAAGCTATATATGTTATGCTCTGATCATCATCCACAAAGCTCGTCTTTTCCACAAAATCTTTGATCATTGCATCTCAGCATGTTCCATTGTCAGTCCGTACCATACCATTGATTTCCACCAATATATAACCTCTATGCTCATATGTATCAAAGAAGGGTGTTAAGAAAGAGAATAAATTCTCCGCCACCAAACAGATACATATATTTAGAAGAGATCACTGAATATAGCACAAAGTACAATGTTAGACATACTATCCATTTGCAAGTCCGTACTGGGTCTGAACGAAACCGGAGGCACCTTATTCCTTATCCCATATGTCCAATACAGAAGTGAGTCCTCACATATCCGGTTAATTTCCAAGTACGTTTGGACGACTACTACTTATGACCTTGTCTTGGGTGTATGACCTAATCAAGACATCGGCAATAGCCCAAACGTTGTGAAGATTTCCAGTTTTCAAACATCATCTTCTTATGTTCGATTTTTAATCATCGTAACAGTTATTCAGATTGGGTTAAAACCCTGTCTTTCCAAATAAATGATGCATTTTTATAATCATGTGATAAATACACAAAGATAGCACACATCTCATTCCAATTCAGAATATTTCTTTAGTCAAATATTCACATTTTTGGGGAAAGGTTCCCATTAATTTTATCAAAGATAAATTCTTTTAAACTTCTTGTTAAATCCATTCATCGGAATCATTTCGAAAGATTTTATACTATCTTTTCACTTCAAAAATCGGTATTCAATGATTATTCATTTTCGGAAATTAATCTAGTCTTTAACTGGGTTAAAGAACGACTGCCATTTAAAAGCATCGTTCACAATAAACCCAAAATCAAATCCCGTTTAATATAGTTTTCACGGAAATCTGAATGATTTATAGTCAATATAAATTTCCGTATCAGACTAATACTATAAGTGGAATAGCGGTTAAGCCTTTTAAATTCCATAAGTAGTAAAGGTCTTCTTTTACAGAAGCTCATTTCGATTATTATTAATAAAATTCCATTCAATTCCATTCAATTCCAATTTAATTAAATAAGCTAGAAAACTTCATTAAATCTTATTTAAAAGATTTGTTCTATTACAATTTTGGATTCAAGATCGGTATTATTTAAGATATCATTCACAACAAACCCCAAATCAGCTTCCATTTAATTCCATTAAATCTGAATTAAAGATTTCTTCTATATTTTACATTTCAACTGGGTTTAAGAATGGTGTTATTAAAGATACCATTCACAACAAACCTAAAATCCAATTTGATATTAAATATAAGATCTTAAAGGGAAATCATGTCAACTTACATTCAATACCAAATTCTGAAACCCACAGGTATCGTATTGGAATAATGATATCAATATCTTCCAAATCCCTTATATCTGTATAATTACGGAATCCAATATTGAAATATACGAAGATAATTTACCATTTAAATCCTTCCCAAATTATACGCTGGAAATCTTTGGTTATATTAAAACACCTTTCTAGTCCAATTAGTTACATTAAAACATTGGACTCTTTCTTCTTGTTTTCAAGCAATTCTTTTTGATAACAATATCTTTTAACTTTCAAAACTTGGAATATTTTTATCCAAACTATTTTCACATCATTTACTATGATTTATCATAGTTTTTTATATTTTTATTAATTTTATTAAGGCCTTAACAGTCGATTTCCAATATCTGTCACCGAACTACGTCCATAGCGACCTTTTCCAAAACCAATTTGGATATATTTTAAACCTAACCATTCAAATTTAAACCTCTTATATTCATTTGAAAGATTTTTTTAATATGAACCCAAGGGTTCCAGGTTTAGGAGAATCCGACGGTCGGATCTTCCATTATGTCCATTCGAAGTTACGGGTTAACATTCACGAACTATCGCTCCGCGACGCTTTCTATTCAAGCCCGAATTAATTTATAATTTATAAATAAATCGAAAACACTTCCAAATACTTTTTATAAATTATATAATATATATATAAATATCTTTGAAAACTCGTTTGAGTCGTTTCGCTTCAAAATCAAATATTTCACTGTTCAATCAACTTTTTATATTATTCTAATGAATAATTTTTTTTTTTTGAAAGTCGTCATTTTACGTTTAAATTTTTCTTACAGTCCTAATACAAATAAGCGAAGGACTTTCGAAAGAAAACTTCTTTTAAAATGTTTGCTACATATCCTAACTAAACTTCACTTTGAAAAGTCACCATTCAATTTAAATTAAAAAAATCGACTATCCATAAGTATACTATAAGTACTTCGAAATCATTCGTTACAGTACGAATATTCATCGATATTTCGATATAAACGCATCCATCCAAAATCGGACATCGAAATCAAACTTCGGTTTTTCACTGAATATTAAATTATTAAAATATTCATATTTATTTCGGATTGGAATAAAATTCAACAAAACATCATGTAATTTTATTTATATGAATTTCATACATCCGACAATAGTTGCAAACAACTATTAAACATCCAATGACATCCAGTGTGCACCTATTTTCATATAAGATTCAATCAAATAATTGACGCTTATTTCATTTTGTCGATCAACCGATCAACATACAAACTACATACAAGGGAGATGTGTAAGTCAAATGTCATACCGAGACCCGTGTGGGGTTTTCAATCAACATTACTCAATTTAAATCCACTATTGATTTATGAATTTAACCATTTCCAATTCAATTCGAATTATTTTTCAATTTAACCAATTTTGCTTAAACGAATGATAATAAATTCACCATTCAAATTATAAATGGATATTTAATCCAATTTCAACTACCAAAAATATATTAACATTATTTTCACATGTTAAACATCTCAAAATAACAATCTAAACATTACACAACAAATCAACAATTCACCCATCAGGTTTTCGTACAATAGTGATGTGAGCTACGGGCTAAAAATGTTGTCTTTTCTACCCGGAATAGCTCCAAACTTCTTGGCGATGCTTGTACACACCTAAGCGAGTGTTTGAAGCAAAAAAGCAATTGTGGTGCCTGGCTCTTTGCTGTCCAACGGGACCTGCTGACGTGGAGGGTTCCACGGTGTGCCACATGGCTTGTGGGGGGTCCACTAAAGAGTTGCTAAAGGGGGTATAAGGGGTTTAAACACTTTGAAAATGGAAGCTTTCATGCATAGGAGGGGTTCATAAAGGAGAGAGGGGAGGAGGAGGCATGCGCCATGGCTGAGGCGGTGCGTCAGTTCATGTGGCAGGGCAGAGCTTAGGCATTGGTTGGCCCTACGGGGGAGGGGGGGAGGAGGCCATTATTTTTGTTTTGGAAGCTTTAAGTAGGTATAGAACACAACACCAAACCAACAAATTTGGCATACGAGGATGCGGAAATAAAATACGGCCTATAGCCGTATTAAATTTGGTAGTGCTCAAGGCCGTATCAAACCACATTTTGTGATCCGCACCACCTCAAACACATTAAATCTGACGTCCATCAGCAAAGATCTGGATCAATAAATTTGATACGACTACCGGCTGAATCGAATGCATATCATATTTTGCAGCCCATTTGATCACTTAGAAATAAATTTTCAGCCGCTTCCCCTTCCCTTTTTTAACTTCAATGGTGAACGAAAACCAAAATTTGGGTTTTTGGTAACCAAACTGTGCCTCCACATTTCTCTGGAATCGTCTCCTCCGATAGAAATGAGCCGCCCTCTCCAGGTTTCATTGGTACCTAGCCCTCCTTTAACAGCAGGTAATGCTGTTGTATAGTTCATATTTTACGAAAATCGTTCTTTTTATTTGTCTCTAAGGTTAAAAGTGAAATGAATTTGAGATGTTAATTGTAATACAGTGTATCAGTATGTGTTTCAATCAGTGGCATAACCAGGAACTTTTGCTAGTGAGGATACATTGAAATGTTTCAATATTTTGTTCGTAATGCATTTTTTCTAGTTATTTTTACCTTGTCTAAAATACGAGTTTGTGCATTTCAGACTTTGAATCCTGGGATGGTTTGTCTTTGAATGCATTTAAGACTTTGAATCCTGAAATACGAGTTTGTAATGCATGTCAGACTTTGAATCCTGGGATGGTTTGTCTTTTGTCTGTAATGCATTTAAAGAAAACTGGGTGTAATACGAGTTTTATTACACTGTTTTGATAAATAACACTGTTTTCTAACTGATCTTTCTTAAATTACAACTAAGTATAGAAAGTAATTATTAATTTTATTACACTGTTTTGAGAGATAATAGGTTTACTGAAAATATATTAACATGTATGCCGATAATTTGTATGATAGATGATTACTCGACTTTCTGCTTAAGAATTTAATGGGCGATCCACCAGTAAGATGCATTTTACCTCATGTGCAAGCTCAGGTATCCATGCTTATTAACCTTATTCAAGTGTCAAATGATGCTTAACTTAACCTTAGTAAAAAGCTGCTTTCACTAGCAACTTTCACCTACTTTGTAGCAGAGACTTTCTAGTGTAAGTTGCATTACACATTCTATTTCAAAGAAACTGAAAGTTACAAGTGAAAGCAGCTTTTTCCAAAGGCTAAGTGAAGCAACATTCGACACTCAAATAAAGCTAATTAAGCATGGATACCTGATCCTGCACGTGAGCTAAAATGCATCCACCTGGTGGATCGCCCATTAAATTCTTAACCAGAAAGTCAAGTATGTGTGTCATCCGAAGATGATGATTCGATATCTTTAGACATTGGAGCAAGTAAGTATATATATATATATATATATATATATATATAATTTTACACTTAACTCTATGTAGTATCTTACATAAGCATTGAATGGACATGTTGTGTGTACATGTACGATGCCTTGCAAAAACCATGTCCATATGTATTGTGTGCATATGGTAGTTTGATTTTACTCTTACACTTGCATATGTATTGTGTGTAGCCAAAAATTTGGACCTTAAAATGCTGGTTATGTACAAGATTATTGCGCTCTGATCAACAAGAGTGCATGATTTTGTAGTTGTTGTATAGATCCATTTTATCAGTAGGTGTTCATTCAGTAAAACTCTACATAGTAGAGATATAATGGTATTTAAGCACAACATGTATAATTTAGGCTGTTTCGGTCGAAGCAATACATTAAGATAGATTTACCAAGCCCTGTAAATTACGGGCCAACAAAGGCACTACCTGTTCGAGTACATTTTGTTAAACATCATTGCTGATTTTTTTTCTTAGATATGAACTATCTGTTTTTAGAGATTCATGAAATATACATTTCATTTTCCAAATATACATCCACAAAACCCAATAAATTGAAGTTGACATAAGATGATATCTGATGCTTGACATGATATCATCTTGAATATTCTTTTGGTTTATTTGTTCCTTTTTGTGTGTATAGGAGAATATAATCTATGCTAGGGCACGAACTACTGGTGTTGCAGAGTTTCAATTCAGGTGAATCTTATCTTGAGTTTGCCTTTCTAATTACTATCAAATTTCCACTCCTGTCTACAGTTATCATTTAAAAGCTTATGGTCATAGCAAAACCACTTTACAATGTGTACTCATTCATCTCTGATACATATATTGATCGACTACACAAACACATGGATGGGGCTTAAAGTGCTATTTTAGTTTCTTTGTGTTTTAGTTTCTCTGTATTAAACACATGGATGCGTATTAAAGTTTCTCTGTACAATGTCGATCTCCTGTCTAGTGAAGTACTTATAACTTGTCTAATGAATTCATATGTATTCATGTTGGAGAAAACTGAAAAAATAGGGAGGTGTATCAACTATATACGATGTCGGAGGTCATGTTAAACCACAAAGCATGTGAGATGTTGGTATGTTTCTAGGTTTTCTATGCAAGTTCATGAAATCATGTCATTAGCCTCATAAACATGTTAAGATGGATACAATTGACTAACAGTCGCAGGAAGTAACATGAACAATTAGAATGGTTATTCTTTGTGTGCCTTTGATTGCTTGGAATTTGTCATATCAATTTTTTTTACCTTTTTTTTGGCAAGCAGGATCAGAAAATGGATGGAAGTCCTTTCCAACTGTATAAACAACTTAGTGTTTCATATCCTTCTTTACTGCAACCTCCCATACAGAAGCGTGATGTGTTACTTATACTTAATCCACATACTAATTGTTTGGTTTTGTTATATTTGGCATTTTTCAGACTAAACTGATATTAATCATCCTTATTAGTACCATTCCCAGCATTCTGTTAGGATATTTTTTTTAATCAAACCGCATAATAAAGAATTCTAGTGATTTGCTCTATTATGTTCCATATATAATTTCTTGGAGTTTGTACGCTAATGGTAAGCCTTAAAAAAATGTGGTAAATAAAATATATTTAATTTTTGTAGTCCATTCCATGTACTAATGTAGGCAAAATCGCTTGAGTCCAAAGTAAAAACTACTATTAAAATAGAAGCATCATGGCACATGCTTCGCGCTTGAGTGTTTCCTATATTTGACAATTAGCATATTTCCCATGTACATGTTGCTAGCCTTGTTTCTTTGTCGCCATTACCGTTTTGTACTTGAATTTTGTGTAATGAGCGGTTTGGTATTTTCATGATACATCAACAGTTAGCTTATGCTCATCACTACTTTGAAACATATAAATTTTGTACATTCTATATATCAGCATATAGCATATGCTCTTCACTGCTTTGATTTACAGCAACGGGGACTTCATCAGCATGATTAGCACGCTCAATCTTCCCTGCCTTCTACAGTTTTATCAGGCTGATCTGTTTTTTTATTTATGTTTGTTACTTTCAATAACCCGCTCAACTTTGTATTTTGATGAAAAATCTGTGATAGTTTCCATTTATTGTATGAGTTTCATTAAATATGCTTTGTATAAATTGTGTTAGCATTATGAAAATCTTGTTATGCTTTGAGTATAAATTGTGTTATATGCAGCTTTGTGTTGTGAAAAATGTGTTGTAATTTCTATTTATATATATATATATATGTATATATACATATATATATACACACACATATATGCGCACACATACACACACACACACACACATATATATATATATATATATATATATATACAATTAGATATCGTCTAAGAAGATATCTAAATTACACCATATACATCTATAGATTATTAAGATACAATTTATATTCGTATCTAATAATCATTTAGATACGGCTAAGAGCCGTATGTTATTACTAGTAAGATACGTTTTATGGTCGTATCTAATAATTTAACATGCCGTTTTTTGATACGGCTTATAGCCATGCCTAATTGTAGTAAATACAACCAAGAACACAGCCTAATTAGCATATATGGTGTAGTAGAAAATGAAAGACAACAGTAAGCTTAATTAAACTTAATTAGCCACAAATCATGTCATGAAATGACCAACTAATCAAAGAATGCCAAGTGGAGGAGAGAAGATGCCCTTTGTCTAATTTTAATTGGTTCATTACTATTCATGAATTGATGGGTTTTGACGGTGTAATAATTACATAGTCCAAACTTCGTTTTAGTCGCACGGTCTCACGTTAACTTCAAAAATGATGAAATTTGAAATCTCGCTATGTTACGGTTCCATCCAACATGGTCGCGTCTAATTTAGAGACCATTTGAAACATGGCCTTATTTCTAGCTAAAATTGAATTTTGACTGAATTTTCAATGTACGTTTGTATGTCGTTCTTCTACATACGAACTCCATTGTACTTGAAAATTTAAATCCTGAAATGTTTCGCCATTCCGGATCCAATAAAGTGTTTCGTTGAATTCCAAGGATATCTTAGAAATGGTCATTTTAAGCGATCAATATAGCTTTGAAATGTCGATTTTCAAATTCCGTCCATATAAATGGATTTAATTTTTTTACTGATCATGTTTAAGTCAAATAGGGGTGGCAATGACCCGATGGACCTAGACCGGACCCGTCGGGTCTCGGTTCTTGGTGGGTCGGGTTTAAACTATACATTTCAAAAATCTGGATCTGACACGACACGAGCTTCGGTTCGGGTTGGGTCGGGTCAAGTTCGGATTGGGTCGAGTCGGGTCGGGTCCGGTTGAATAATATCACTAAAAATACATATATTTCAATACTTTTTGGTCGGGTCTTTCGGGTCGGGTCTATGCGGGTCGGGTTTGATCGGGTCTTAATGGTATTTTTCATCACCTAGACCCGACCCGACCCGAGACCCATCAGGTTCGGTTCGGGTTCGGTTCTTTTCGGGTCAGTTCGGTTCTGGTTTTTGGTTCTAATTGCCAGCCCTAAAGTCAAATAAAACATTAAAACTAATTTTAAAATTATTCTCAAATTTTATCAAGCAAAAATTAGCAATTTATTTTTCAAAATTCATTGAAATAATTCAAATTAAAATTCTAAATTAATTCTAAAATTCAGGATTGTTACAAAGCGCCTAGCCGAACCGAAGTTCATTGGAGCGTGCCAAACTGGGGTGGTTGAACCGACATTGCCAAGCCAAAATCTATGTTACCGGAGACTTCCAATGCTCCAACCAAGCGTATCCACATTCGTCTAGGTCCATGCTCAAGTCCTTGGCACTTTCATGGTCAGAAATCCAAAATGTATCTAGCTTGCAAAAAGAGGGGTCAACATTGCCATAATGACAATCTCAAAAGACAGAGTAAAGCCATCTTCGATGCCAGACAAACTAAGTCTAAATGAAAATTTTGCGATTTGGGTTGTGTTTGAAACTTACTTGGCATTGACGAGTGTCATCTTTTTCTCGTCTATGAACGATGTAGACTTCTTTTTTGAAATTGTTGTCATATTCACGATCACTTGCAAAGAACTTATATTTAACTATTTTTTATACAGTAGTTTACATGATTAACTCTTCTATATGGATACATAATAGATTTGGTGTTCGCACTATGAGGCATAACAAAGATGGGATGATGGTTGATCTATATTTGCAAGTGAGCATTGTGAGCCAAGGTCTCATATTTGTCACTCAAGCTCGAAGCTAGATTTTTGTTTATCTTCCTGGGCTTCTTTTGTTATCCACTTTTATCATTTCTCAACTAAGTGTTTTGTGTACTTTTCCCATACATTTAATTTTATTTGTTTGTTTTAGATTCGACGTTAACTGGTTTGAGTAGGCTGCAACTCTCATAGCCATATATGTCGACTGGGATTTTGCACGTATTAAAGGCATGGGCTAGGAATTGGCTAGGGTTATTTTCCTCTTTAGCAATTTAATTTCTTGCCTTTTGATTTGTTCAAATTTGTTTTACATTACATTTTAAGCGGAAAGGCATAGGACAATCTCCTTGGAAACATGGTATATCATCTCACTTTTAATGTAAATATTGTTGAACATAAGGTGAAATGTTTCCTTGGTGTGACATTTTATTTTGTGCATAGTGCAAAACATTTTCCTAACATGAAATACTTATAAGTTAAAACAATTATTAAGTTTTTGCAGACGGACTCCACGACAAAGAAAGATTACGGATGAAAAGAAGAGAAGCGCAATAGGCTATGGCGCAAAAAACACCACATGTCCTGCAACCCCCAGATGCTGTCAACCTCGTCACAGATAAAAATAATTACAGGGAGCTTTCGAATTCGCAAAGCAGGCAAATAAAAGGGTAGAAACTACAAAGTTTGTAAATAAACAATTTTTTTTTGTTCATTACATTTCTCGTTTGACGTCTTCTTCATTTTTGAATATGATCTTTATCTTTATATGTTTTTGATTAGGGTTTGGGAGCTACATATTTGAAAGGGCATGTAGAATCAGTATGTGTTGGAAATAATCTTGGTTTTTAGGAAAGAATTAATTATATAGACAAAATTGTATTTGTATTAATGGAAGGAATAAATTAAGAATAAATAAAAATATAGAATTCCTATATATGTCATTTTAGAGAATTCTAGATAATGTTTTTCCTTGAACATTCTAGAGAGCGTATTGCACTATAAAAGGATGTTGTATCTCCTCTATATATGCAAGCAATTGAGTTTGAAGAAAAATAAAAGAAATAAGTTTATTTTCTCCTCATACAATATTATCTCTCAAATTCCATCTTCTACTAAAATTTCTAACAGTGGTATCAGAGCAATGTTAGATAATCAAGGAAGATGGCAAATGGAACATCTTTTTCAAGTTTCCTCATTACAGAAAGATAATTATGACATTTGGATCATTCGTATAAAGGCGCTTCTTGGATCGCAAGATGCATGAGATATCGTAGAAAATGGGTATGAAGAACCCACCAAAATTTTCGTCTTATCCCAAACTGAAAGGGATAATTAAAAAAAATCTGAAGAAGAAGGCTCAAAAGGCTCTTACGCTCATTTATCAAAGTTTCGATGACGCTATACTTGAGAAGATAGCTAATGCAAAAAATAAGGAAGCATGAGAGATTTTGGAGAATGCCTTTAAAGTAATCGATAAGGTGAAGAAAATTAGACTACAAATTATGCGAGGTGAGTTTGAAGCTTTACATATGAAATCATCAGAATCAATTGATGAATATTTTTCTCGATTTCTGTCTATTGTAAATCAAATGAAAAGATACGGAGAAAAAAATGGAAGATTGTAGAATTGTCGGGAAAATTCTACGATCTTTAGGTTCAAAATTCGATTACAAAGTTGTGGCAATTGAAGAATCTAAAGTCTAGAATCCATGACTGTTGATCAACTTTTGGGTTTGAAAAGATGTGTGACTTGAATGTAAAGTAGGATCTTTCTATTTGGATATTGCAGAATTGAATTTGAAATTCTAACTTGTCTAATACAGTAGTTATGCAAATAAATATTAAACGATATAGAATATCATAGATAAGTAAAAGCAATAAGTAAAGTGACACCAGGAATTTTATACTGGTTTGGACTTCCCATCATACATCCAGTCCCAGCCTCCTTCTGGAATTCTACTATCAACACCCTCTCTTCACCCAAAGGAACAGGTTCACAACAATCCAAGCACTAACAAGGATCAATCAATTCCCCAATAAGGATTTATCGCCTGAGCATCAACACAGGACTTTTAACTAACAATAAGAGTTTGACTTCTGATCGTGTTCTTGAACAACACTGAATAGACAATGATTAAGTACAACCTTCCTGTAATCTTATCCTCAAGTATGTAATGTGTATGTAAAGATTGAAGGAAGTATATTACTTATTGAATCAAGAGATATGAAATAAATTCAATGATTCAATAAGCAATTTTATTATTTGTGAGAGCTTTTTGAATGCAAGAATATAGATCAAGATATATAGTAAGAATTGATAAGAATCGATGATTGGAAAATCAAGTTTGCAGTGTATATAAAATAGTTGAAAAGAAGAGATCTTTCATGAAGAGTTTTATCGAAGAGATGCACCCATTTCTATTTAAAAATTAAGAGGAATCTCCTCATGAAGAATGATGTCCCTTCATAAAAAAGACTGTCGTTTCGAATTCGTCAAATGGTCTGAATATCACCAGTCAACTAGTTAAAATGTATAATTCGTATATATATTTAAAAATGCCAGAAAGCAGCCGTTACTAGGCAAAAATTGCCTGAGCAGTCGATTGGTCTGAAATGAACTAGTCGATTGGTTCAAGGCCTGTTACCTATGTTGTATATGACGTAGTTGTATACACAATTATATGATTTTTGTTTGATGATAACAGCCAAATATATATTATTTTAAATGTGTTTGCTACTGTACTGTTCTATGTATATACATCTCAGACAGAAGTATAATATTAATATTTAATGGAATACTATTGCACAAGGATTATAAATTCAAACAGTATTTTATTTAAATATTAATATTATATTTCAATATCAAACAGTACAATTTTTTTTAACTCCACTATTTGAATACATCACTGATACACATTTCATTTTATATCCTTTTTCATATACACTACAACATTCTACATTATCTGTACATTTTCATTCAGACTCTATCTAGTACATACACTCATTTTCTGTCTTTGTTCTTTCAGCTTCTGTCTTCACAGCATAGTCAGTCCAGTCACCATCTGCTTACCTGTCACATGAAACAAACACGCAGTATACTGCAAGAGAAATAGTACTGAATATATGCAAATATTTTTTTTTTAAAAATTTTTTTTGATTTGCCTCAGTTTTCTGGTGTGTTTCTCATCATTTTTCATGACTTGATCTGATTTATCCGTGTCTAGGCAGACAATCTGTATATGTACAGGGACAGGAAATTTTCTGAATGGCTGCATATACACATGTGTGTGTATATATATATATACACATGTGTGCACCGCCACGCTAATTCAGTATGCAATTAAGGAGTAGCCACGTGGACCATCTCAACTCAGTGCATATGAATATGGTCGAGAGTGTGCTCAATTAAAGCAACAAATACAAAGTCACCCAAATTCAAACAGCAAAGGAATTTCAGCAAGCTTATGGTGCAGCTAAAACAAGAAATGGATACATGTTCAATGCAGCATGGTTTTTTTTTTCAATTTTCAATGTATACAATGAAGCATGGAGGGTGAAACATCATGGCAGCTTAAATACAAATATATATGCATGGAGCTAGGAGTTTTTTTTAATGTGCGTGAACTCAATAGTGCTCAGCATACAAGAATGCAATGTGGTCAGCACAATACAAGGCAGGTCAAACAGAGCATAGTACTGTTCAATATGGTCGAGGCATAACAGCAGCTCAAGTATGGTAATGGTACAGCATATGTACACAAGCAGCAAAATGGTGAATCAGCAGTGCAGTTCAAGTGAAGCTAGGATACACAAATTCATGTATCAGTTTTGGTGTACACTGTATGATGAATGGTGCAAATTACTTCAGCAAACATGGACAGATCAGAAATGAAACAGCAACATGTCATTTGTATATGGTGAAACAGAGAGGATGATCACATACAAGAATGGATGGGCAAAGCAACAGTTCAGACACAAGTGGTGTTGCAAGCAGATTTATGAAGCATGGTGTAACCAAGTCAAAGATATTCAAGTGATAAGATCAAACCAGATTCAAGAGAGTCAATCATGGCTGAGCCTGTGTGTGTCAACATGAACATGTGTACATCATATATAGTTAACAGATGAAACAGCGTGGGTGTACATATCAACATGCAATATGAGACAGTAAGTAAACTGTATAACATGTAAAAACTGTGTGATTCATTGCATACTTGTTGGCAATTCTGTTTGACAAATGAAAGCCATAATACAAGTGAAGCCATGATGGTCGACACAATGTACATGAAGCAAAATCATTTCAGTTCAAGCTCAGACTGTGGTGTAGGATGTTCAAATAAAACAATAGGATGGCAGTATACAAGTTTGATGTGCAACAGCAAGTGTATACATGAAAGCAGCAATGTTATGTTTGGTGCAGCATAAATTTTCAAGTGCAACTCAACATGATAAATGCATGTAGTATGGATGGTCGAGAGTAATATAAGTGCAGCATCAAAAGGTGAAGAAACTCAGCCTCAAGTTCATAGTGACAAGGCAAATTAGCATGATTGGCACAAATAAATCTCAAGTACAATATTTGGCAAACTCAATATGCTTTCCAGAAATCAAGCAAGTGGTGTGCAATTTAAAATTAAATTGGTTTGCTGAAATATGAATCATTTACTTTCCTAAGAAATTTTTCAGAAATGATTCAAGGCAAATTTTAAAACTAACATGCAAGTTTCCTGAATAGGGCAAGTTTTTATATTTCACAAATCACTGAATATCAAAATGATATTTTGTGCAAGCAGCTGTCCATAAATCAGGTATATAAATGAACATTTTTGGAAAGATTTGTTTTCTTTCTGCAAATCAGAATATAAGGCATTAATCAGGGGATTACTTGCAAGAATTTCTCAAGGCAACAATTCAAAAACAGGGCCGAATTTATCTGTTTAATCATGGTGCCAAAAGTGGAAACATCACAAATAATTCATGGCAATTTTATCAATCAAGTTAATCACGCAGATTCATTGAAGTGAAAAATACAAGGCTAGGTTCATCCAAATCAATGAAGAAATCAAAAGAGGAACACGCATGTTTTAAAAAGGGGAAACTAGCAAAATCAGATCAAATCATCTAGTTGAAATCATAGTCGATTAGGGTTTTATTTGACCCTATATTTACACCCTTTACACCACAGGCAATCGTTTATCAAAAATCAACGCGACAATTCAAAGAGAAAATCGAAGGAATCAAATCAGTAAAACTCACAATTTTCTTCCTTAGTGTTTTCGATCGAGCTAGAGATAAATTCCAAAATCGAACGAGCAAAGCCATCATAGAATCAAGCTTCAGAGTTATCATAACATCATTCGATCAAGCCTTCGAATTGATTTGAGAAGGATTTCATAAACCCTAGAAAATCGCACCACCATTTTTGTTTCCAGAGGAAAGCTATCGGGTCAAAGAAAAATAGGGTCTAACACAAAAACAAACGGGCCGGCCAACATTTTGCTTAAGGGCTAAAAAAAGGGATAACCCTTTTTATTTAACTCCTTGGGGTTTCAATTTCTTTTTAGTTCGTTTTTATTTTTGTTTTTAATTCGAGTTGTAAATTCAAACAATCAGTACTAGAGTATGTACAATCTAGGGAGGTTTCAGTCAGGGTGTTGACTGATAGTTGACAGAGTCTGTAAAATCTGGGTTACTGTTACAGGGTCGTAATCAGGAGAAATCTGATCGAGGGGATATCGATCAGTCTAGGGTTTTGAGCGTAGGGTTAGAATAGGAGCAAGGATTGCGAGTGTACATGGTCTTGTATGCGGGATCTGTTTTAACATCTAGTAGAAACTTAGGAATGCAGCAGTAGGCAGGGTTTTGCCGAAGCTGGCTATATCTTGTGTCATTTACATTCTACATTTATGTTTCTGCTATATTCTGTGATCTGTTTTTTATTATTTATATATCCAGTTAATTTTTTAATTCAACTAAAAACTGTGATAAACCCTATTCATCCCCCTCTAGGGTTAATCTTGATCCTACAACTGGTATCAAAGCTTGGTTTTCTTTAACCTTAGAATCATGGATCCTAATTGTCAGTCTTCTGAGAACCAGTCCAGTCGTATTCCATTTATTTTCAATGGTACAGATTTTTTAAATTGGAAATTTGAAATGGAATTATATTCAAAATCTGTTGATATTAAATGTTGGGATACTGTTATTAATGGTTATGATATGGTCAATAGGAACGATATTGTATTTAATTCTCGTGCTATTCACACTTTGTATTCTTATATTGATGATGTCCAATATAACCTCATTTCTCATTGCTTGACTGCACAGGAAATATGGAATTTTCTCGATACGAAGTATGGAAAGATTGACAACAGCAGCTCAAAACCCAAAATGGTCAACTCAGATTCAGATCTATGCTCGGGAGAAGAAACAAATGAAAATTCAAGTAGATCAGATGATGGAGACTCAACAGACAATGAGACTGAAAGCTTCTCATATGAATAGTTGGTTTATATGTGTACTAATTTAAAAAAAATCGTTGATAAACCCCATCATAAAAACAAATCTTTAAAATCTAAAAATCATGAGTTAAATAGCAAAATAAACTGTTTGGAATCAGAATTTACAAATGTCATGAAATTAGAAAATTCTGACTGTGAAAGTTGTTTGAAATTGAAAACTAACCTCGTTCATCTCAATAAAAATATTAAAAGGCTTAAAGAGGAAATTATGATTTTAAAAGATAACGAGGTTGAGCTAAAAGATTCAAACAATTCTTTGCAAAAAGAATTTAATAATTTTAAGGCCATCAAAAATTCCAAATATGAAATTGTTGAAAAAGAAAGCTTGTTGAAAAGTGATTTAATTTTAAACGAGCTTGAAAAAGAGACTGAAAATTTCCTGAAACTTGAATTTGAAAAACAAATTAAATTATAATCTGAAATATTTGAGTCCAAAACCAAAATCAAACTTCTTGAAAACGAAAATTTGATTTTGAAACAAAATGATACTAAAAGGAGAAAGATCAGCATTAATCGTTGTTCAAATCTGATAAAAGAAGATTCTGATCTTAAATCCAAAATTCAACGATTAGAATCAACTCTGGATAAATTTTCTAATAGGGAAAAATCATTGAATATGCTGTTACAAAACCAGTTTTCTGTTGGAAATAAGCAAGGTCTTGGTTTTGGGAAAAATAATGTTTTTGAAAGTCAGAATTCTAATGATTTACAAAATCCTTCAAACTGTTTTGGAAAGAGTCAATCTGAAAATTCAAACTCTAATAATCTCAAAGGGTTTTTGAATCATAAACGTGATGTGAATTTGTTTTATAATAACCCATTTGAACATTTCTGGTTCCCAAAAAGAAATAAAACAAACTTCATTAAATTCAAACAGATTTGGGTTCAAAAGGGTACAAAGATAGATTCGAATGGATTATTATACAAACAGGTTTGGGCACCAAAACATACAAATATAACTGTGAGTGGTTTTACTACTTTTGTTAGACCACTCAACCCTATTAACAGTTAGGTACCGAAGGAGGCTGAGGGACTGCATAGCTAAAGAAAAATTGGATTCAAACTACTACTTATAACAGAATCATTCACAGTTCCTTAGCCAAATCTATTGAGTTAGAGATTCTGATTTACATTGGATTCTGGTATGATTTCTAAACTCACCTTTGTAAATATATTTTTTCTTCTACTTCTTCTATTTTTTTATTTTTTGGTTTGTTTTGATTTGTCACTGCTATATCTTTATTTCTTATTCTGTGCTTCTTAAAACCTCCAGTTGCAGTAATTATTTGGAAATTTGCTTTATGTGAATAAAACTCTCTTGTTTTAACCATTTCCAGATCTTGAATTTAAATCTGTAATTATTTGCAATTGTTTTGAAGTTTTTTTTTTTTGAATTCTTAACAGTGCTGAAGCATTAATATCATATCTTGAACACTGCTATTTTGAATTCTAAAATTTTGAAGATCTAAATAATTAATGAAATTTCACACACTTATGCTATTTTGAGTTTCTTCCAATTCATTTTTGTAAATGCTTAAAATATTATACTCATTACAGTAC
Source organism: Allium sativum (assembly GCA_030737875.1). Classification (NCBI taxonomy): domain Eukaryota; kingdom Viridiplantae; phylum Streptophyta; class Magnoliopsida; order Asparagales; family Amaryllidaceae; genus Allium; species Allium sativum. The sequence continues at coordinate 56,416,270 of CM060912.1, forward strand.
ACTGCTTCTTATCACTCGTGATAATATCATTGATTTTCGGATTGGCTTGAATCACAGTGATACGTCTTGAATTTCACATTATTCATGATTATTATGGTTGAAATTTGTTTGTTTGAAATCATCTGAAATTATAGATATTTTGAATGTCACACACCACTAAAATTTGAAATTATCAATCTTGTGTGAATAATTCATTATATCTCAAAACCTGACATTGATTCAAGTGATTTCAAATAAATTATTTTCTAAATTTTCTGGATCATGAATACCTCTCAAACTAGATGTAAATGATCTGAAATTTCTCTTATACTTGTCAGAAATATCTTGGAAATTTCTTTTGAAAAATGGTCTCTGAAAATCACTGTTATTTCATGATTATTTGATTCGAATATATGTTTGTTTAAAATCATTTGAAAATATTGATTTATTGAATCACACACATATCTTGAATATGAAATTAACATCCTGGTGTGATTGATTCACTGAATCTTGAGAGTTTCATATTCCTCAAATGATTTCAAATAAACGGTATTTTAATCATTGGATCGTGAATCATCTTAGGTGACCGTCATCTCGATAAGTATGATTTGAACATATTTTCTGTGCTGCTCTGATATTGTTTTGAAAAATGTTTGTTTTGAAATCATCTGCTGCTCTGATTAAAAGAAATTGATTTGTAAATATTTTTGATGACTGCTTGATTTGGTATCAAAGGTTTACCATGTCCTGATAGATGGATGTAAAATTGCTTGTTTTGCTAACTGTGTCCGCTTAGGCTGTGTAACTATGATTTTGTTGCTTGAGATGTCTTTGTTCGTCTCCAGTGTCATTTTTAAATCCTCATTAATAGAGACACCAAGTGGTATCAGAAGTGCCTTATATTTGACTCACTAATCTGTACTTAGATTCTAATCTTCACCTTGAATAGATCCACACACTCTTTTTGCCTTGTACAAATTTATCCCTCTTGGCATGTATAGATTTTCGTATCCCTCTTGTAATTGATTTTCAATTTTAAAATTATTTATTGATTATTCATTCAGAAATCGAAATCAATATCCAAATTGAATTGTATTTATAATTCATCAAAATTATTATCAGATTTTGAAATTGTGATGAATCGTGACTGCAGTATATATCACAACAAGAGGAGATTTTATTTAGATTTTCATGATGGTTAAACATGTATTATAATATCTTTTGAACTGGCAATTATTTCACGAGCATCTCCTTTATCTATCATCATTCTGCCATCCATGCTGATTTTATATTAATGTGGAGAGTTAATATGTTTTAAAATCTTTTTTAAACAGTGGAAATATTTGTGATAGAAATGGGACTATGTTATTTTTTCAGAATTAGTGAAAATTGAAATTTTTCTATGATCTCGGTACAGTTGATCATATTTCATAATATAATTAATTTAGAAATTTATTTCAGAGTCCATTTCTGTACCTACCGCATTTCTATCATTCATACTGGTTTTATATACTGAAGAGTTTTTTCTATTTTGAAGCTAAAAATAATAAATATAATTAATTCATAAGTGTGTCTCTAACCTCATTTAAAAATCCAAGCTCTGGTCATGCATGGTTATGAGATAACTTATAATTTAAGCTGCGACCGACCTCATTTAAAAATCCAAGATCTGTTTATGCATGGTCAGTGTGCTCTTAATAAAAATAAAATAAAAGGAAATAATATGCTAAATTGAAATTAAACTGAAATTCCCCTCAGTGTATAAAAACCAGCCTATCAATCCATCTTTCTAATCTGTGAAATGTGTTGAAATCTTATGAAGTATTATGATTTGTTGATTGATAGCTATTGGGATTTGAGATTATATGATTTTGTCACTTAAGTTGAAATTATAATAATAGTCCAAATCCATCACTATTTTTGTGCTTCAATTTATAAGTTTCTTTTGAAAATAATTGGGAAATTTTCATATTTTTTAACTCTCTCCATTTTCTATAAAATTCATCGTAAATAAGACATTCTCTACAATGTGAAGTATGCCACCAGTTCTTAGTTTATTATGATTTTTGTTTGACTGATTGAGATTTATGATGACCGTTCTTCCTTTTAAGCTGAAATTATATTTTTTAGTCATTTTTCATCTATATTTTAAATTCTGTATCCTTTTGATGATAACAAAAGAGGGAGAATGGGTTAAGATTTTGAATTATGAGTGAATATTTTATAAATATTTTTAATTTTGAAAATTCATTAAATTCATTTATTTCACTCATGCACAGTAATAGGGGGAGTTTTAAGTTGTAGGGGGAGCTAATTAATAGGGGGAGTTCAATATTCACTGTCAGACACATTTATTGTGCTCAAAATCTTGCATTTGTTTGTCATCATCAAAAGGGGGAGATTGTTGTATATAACGTAGTTGTATACACAATTATATGATTTTTTTTATGATAACAACCAAATAAATATTATTTTAAATGTGTTTGCTACTGTACTGTTCTATGTATATACATCTCAGACAAAAGTATAGTATTAATATTTAATGGAATACTATTACACAAGGATTAGAAATTCAAACAGTATTTTATTTAAATATTAATATTATATTTCAATATCAAACAGTATAATTTTTTTTCAACTCCACTATTTGAATACATCACTGATGCACATTTCATTTTATATCCTTTTTCATATACACTACAACATTCTACATTAACTATACATTTTCATTCAGACTCTCTCTAGTACATACACTCATTTTCTATCTTTGTTCCTTCAGCTTCCGTCTTCACAGCATAGTCAGTGTAGTCACCATTTGCTTACCTGTCACATGAAACAAACACATAGTACACTGCAAGAGAAATAATACTGAATATATGCAAATATAATTTTTTTTAAAAAAAAATTGATTAGCCTCAGTTTTCTGGTGTGTTTCTCATCATTTTTCATGACTTGATCTGATTTATCTGTGTTTTAGGCAGACAGTTTGTATATGTACACGGACAGGAAATTTTCTGAATGGTTGCATATACACACGTTTATATATATACACGTGTGCACTGCCACGCCAATTCAGTGTGCAACTGAGGAGTAGCCACGTGGACCTTCTCAACTCAGTGCATTTGAATATGGTCGATAGTGTGCTCAATTAAAGCAACAAATACAAAGTCACCCAAATTCAAATAGCAAAGGAATTTCAACAAGCTTATGGTGTAACTAAACAAGAAATGGATACCTGGTCAATGCAACATGGTTTTTTTTCTTTTAATTTTCAATGTATACAATGAAGCATGGAGGGTGAAACATCATGGAAGCTTAAATACAAATATATATGCATGGAGCTAGAAGTTTTTTTTTTAATGTGCTTGAACTCAATAGTGCTCAGCATACAAGAATGCAATGTGGTCAGCACAATACAAGGCAGGTCAAACAGAGCATAGTGATGTTCAATATGGTCGAGGCATAACAGCAGCTCAAGTATGGTAATGGTACAACATATGTACACAAGTAGCAAAATGGTGAATCAGCAGTGCAGTTCAAGTGAAGCTAGGATACACAAATTCATGTATCGATTTTGGTGTACACTGTATGATGAATGGTGCAAATTGCTTCAGCAAACATGGACAGATCAGAAATGAAACAACAACATATCATTTGTATATGGTGAAACATAGAAGATGATCACATACAAGAATGGATGGGCAAAGTGTAACGACCCAGGAATTTCGGGCTCGAAAATCGACATAAATGCCTTTACCGTAACTCATGCCGACTTTCCAAACACCGAAAACACCGGAATGTTATTAGAAAGAATTTAGAGGGTGAGATAAGAAAGAAAGTTAGAATAGAAGAAGAAGAAAAAAAAAACAACACAACATAGAGTCTCACATCGCAGTAGAACAAAATATAATACATAAATAAATCATTATTGAGAGCTTTAAAAATACTTACAACATCAGAGTACAACACACATCTGGACAGTTTTGATAATCTGTCCTCATATATATAATCACACAGCGGAATATCATTCGTTTGAACATCTTCAGCTCGTCTCTGGACTTCGCAGTACCTGATGACCTGAACCTGTACACCTCGGTCTAACCCGAGCATTTACAAAACACCGGGTCAGTTTGGTGGACCATAGTGAGAAAAACTCGCACAGCATTTGGGGTATCACACAACTTGATTTTAAAGTTAAAATCCTTTCGAAAGAAGAGATAATCGTAAGACTGATCCACACATAAACACGGACGGTTTTTATCTTAAGATAACCCAAAACATTTTTGAAATCAATATCTTTTCTGATATTATAATAATGTCTAAATACAAGTAAATATCAATCTAGTGGAACGCTTGCATCTCACGCTCCATATATATAATATACAATCAAAACCGCGGGCGCTTATTGGAGATTGGATTCCGACCTTGACAAGGTATGGGACCACCTGCCGATAGTGTATCTCTAGAGGCGAATACACTAGGTTCAACAAGAACGTCTTGCAACCCGGCCCTCACATGACCGACCACTCATTTTTGCTTGAGTGTATCGAATGTATATCACCAACGGTTGGACTCAAACCACCGTTCCCGATTGGGCAGAATCGATAGATTAAGAAACAAAAGGAATTTCTCTAGATAGGTGATTATACACCCTAATGGGAGCGTCCCACATAGCCATGTTGCCTGCCCGATTTCTGTCATCTCCCGGTTGATGAGGCTTGAGGTCAGAACACATCTAATCATCATACACTTTGAATGCCACATCGTCAGATCCGCCAAATCACTAATTGACGTCCACAAAAATACTCTGCGGTTTAGCTAAGAGAAGGTGTACGGCCTTCTCCCCCATCAACAGACATATGTTTGAAGAAATCAACGTACGTGACCCTTAAGAACTACTCTGTCAGACATCCGTCCGTATAAGTCACCCAGGAACAGGATGAACCGAAGGTACTCTCCTACTGCATCCAATATAGGAATCACCCCATGGATCAGTAGCGATAGTCCTTTGCAATCCACAGTTTCAACCACGATAGAACCCCAGTATATCTCCAGGTCGAATCAGAGATTTTAAGTGGTTCTTCCGCTTTATGAAGATCTATGGTCTTCACATGCTCCATCTCGATCGTCGCTCGATCTCTTCTATAGATTTCGTATTTGTTGGTTGGAATGGTTTTCGAATATATATTCGATCCCGGTCTTTCCATACCAACAATCGTAAAGGTCAGACTTGATAGTCAGTTATTTAACTATCAAGTAAACATCCATAAAATCACAAAAATAGATACAATGGTCTGGTACTCAGCATCATTTGGCTTTTAAAATTTATCGCCCAATCTCCTTTTAATTCCATTTCTAGGGAAAATATCATCTCGTATCATTTCCTTTACTCGAAAATCTTATCATACATTCTCGCCATTACCAACTAGTATCATCCTTGGATAGTCCCAAAGTCGTTCAAGTTGGGGTATTTTAATTACCTCTCAGACCTTGATCAACAACGTTCCTATCTTCAGATAAATACGAGTTGGAATTCAAAAATCTGATATCATTATTTCAATACCAATTTCCAACTTCATTTACCAAGCTCTAATCAAATCCCTTTTTCCCAATTACCTTTTCCTTTTGGGAACCCCTTTTAAATCCATTGATTCAACTTAATACTATTATTAAGTGTTCCTAATTTAAAAACAATGCTTTAATTCGCATTCCATTAATAAACCTTGTTTCTAAATTTAATATAAACCCTTTCACCTCCCTTAACTCAAACGTTAAGTAAAACTCTTCATTTAAGTTATATATTCATTTAAACCTTTTATTTTCTTCATTATAAAACTCGAGCTCAAATAATAAAACTCATCCCTAGCCTCTTTTCAACATTCGACCATATTCCCTTTCAAATTCGGTCACATAAATGTATCACATTTAAGAACAGATTATTTACCTCAACATTAATTATTAACTCCTTTATATACTAGAAAAATAAATCTCCTTTTTAAACTCTTACTAAGCTTAACCACTTATTCAATAAGTTATTTCACAAATTTAAGGTCTAACTTAGTTTAAATGGTCGACACAAACATGGTTACTTTTTTAACCAACTCTATTTAATTCCTCTTTAAATTAATTAAAATATAATTAATTTAAATAACCTTATTTAAACGTTCACGATCAAAATACCTCTGCTAGGTTATCTCATTTGTTTCTAATTCTTATCAACATAAGAATTTAGTTTATAAACAATTTCATAATTTCTTCTAAACTTTACTAAATAATTAATTAATATTTATTCCCCCTTTTTAAAATAACCTTCAAAACCTAATTTTGTTAAAAATATATTTATAACTTTAATACGGTTGATTTACAATCGATAAAAACCGTATTTAAAAATCGATTGATTTCTAGGCCAGGTGATGCCAACTACCAACCCATTCCATCCATTGGTTAACATCAGAATAAATGTTGAAATATAGTTCAACAATCAACAGTAGTCAATCATCTCTTGACTGATAATTTCTATAGCAATCATCAATCAATCAACAGCCAATTCAAACAATTCACACAATTTCAAACACGGTTATAAACGTGACCAATCAAGGGAAATTTCTTTATTTGATTCAAATCAACATGATTGGTGTTCCACTGAAATTAAACGACTGTTTAATTTTAGAAATTTTATCAACAATAAATATATATCACTATCAAACAGTCAATCATTAACAACCAGAACACGCAAAACAAGAACCCAATTTATATAAAATATAAATGGGAAGAGCTGAGTGAGTTTAACTCACCTTGATTTGAATCTGTCGATAAACAATCTGTTTTAGTCAAATTAAACTGACGTTTAATTTGACTAAAAATTCCAGTCACTCCAGATCCGACCTAGACCCACTACATCTCGAAGTTTACGTCTCTACGGTCTCAACGCAACTGACCGCGTCAAAATCTGATAACGTACTTACAAGATATCGTATGAACAACTTTATAATGTAATTAAATTAAAACATAAATTTTCTTTTAAATTAAAAAATTGGGCTTACCTTACCCTTGGCCCATACGAACCCGACCCGTCTACCATTTAAACCCTCATCCACCGATACTTTCTTTCGTTCACACAGCCGCCACCAATTTTCATCCCAAAACCGAAAAAAATGAAAACCCTAGTCCCTAAATCGTGTAATCGGCTCCTCTTCCTCCAGTCCTTTGGTGGCTTCGTGTAACAACCCGTATTTTCAATAACCTGTTATAACATAAATCGAGGCAGAATTTAATTTATAAATCTGAATCAAGGGAAACAGGCTATGCCATTGCATTCGTCACGGAAAAATACGCGAAATAGAGTCCGAGTTTTCGAAAATCGGAGTCCGTATGACCCGATTAAGGCCCAACGAAGTTTTCAGAAAATTTCAAAGTAAAAACAGATTTCAAATTCAAGTTTGAATTTGGAAATTAGGTCAGATTGGGCTAGGCGGGAAAATTCCCGCCAGAGCACCCAAGTCGACAGCCCTGTCGACTTGGGAGTCGACTTGGTTGGACCCAAGTCGACAGCCCTGTCGACTTGGCTGTCGACTTGGTCCAGCCGGGCAGTTTTGCCTTGTGCACCATTTTGGGTTTGTGTTGAGTTTGGGGGCCAGATTCGGTTTTGAGGGCTGAGATTGGAACTAGGGTTTAATCCTAGGGTTGAAACTAATCCTAATCTCTATAAATAAGGCCCTAACCTAACCCTAAATCATCATTATTCATTCATACAACTAAACTATGGCAAAATCAATCCTCTCATGGCCTCCACTCTCTTCATAAAATTCCTAAGTCATTTCTATGAGAGATTTTCCATGCATACAAGTGTTTTCAAACTTGTATGAGCATCATTAGCTTGCATTCAAGTCAAGTTTCCATATTTACATCATAAAGCAAGGGTTTTGATCATTTTTGCTTAAGGGTTTTTCTATTGAAGCTTGCATTTTGGGTTTAATTGATTGCATAAGGGCTTTGTCATATTTTTGTGTCTTCATAAGCATTGTAAGCCCTTTTTTACTTTCATATTTAAACTCTAAAGTTAATGAATGATGCAAGTTGTGGTTGATCATTATGATATGATATGCAAGTTTATTATGTTATGCAAGTTTGTTATGTTATGATATGCAAGTTTATCATGTTATGCAAGTTTGCTATGTTATGATATGCAAGTTTATCATGTTATGTTATGCAAGTTTGCTATGTTATGATATGCAAGTTTGCCATATGATATGCAAGTTATGTTATGCAAGTTTGGGTTGATCATTTTGCTCATGTTATCATGTTATGCAAGCTTATCTTGGGTTTATGAGTTTAAAGCTTCAAGCTTTATGCTAAAGGTTGCATTTTGGCAACATGTAAGTTATCATATCCCTTATGATAACTTGCATGTGAGGCTAAATGCGAACTTATGGCCATTTCTACATGTCATTTATCACCATGTATCACCAATATGCTAAGTTTGGTTTTATGCATGCTTTTGAGGCCTAAAAATGTAATATGCAAGTATATGAACATATGTACATTTCATATGCCACCATGTTAAACTTGTGGCTTCAACACCTTTATGTCATGATTATGCCAAGTTCCCTCTTTCTATCCTTTATGCGCTATTGCGATATGTAAGCGATGGGATTGCGTTTGGGGTTGGGTAAACTTAAAAGACATAAAAACATAAGATTGGGAATTTACCTATTAAGTTAGGTCTACCCATTGGGAATTTACCTATTAAGTTAGGTCTACCCAATTGCTTGAAAATTTGTAATATGTTTTGGAAACATGATGGACATGACACTTAGAAAAGATAAGTGTGACCAACTCGAGGTTGGGTTGAGTTTGTAGCGTAAACCTACCCGGAACCGACCGGCTTAACTAGTTGCTACAAACAATAGGACCCAATGTGAGAGGTTGGCCATGTTGTACCTTGAACCCGAGGTTAGACCAAGTTGTGGTATAAAGCTACCCGGAACCGACCGGCTTAACTAGTAACCACAACAAAGTCTAATGTGAGAGGTTAAGGCACATTAATTAATTAATGCCTCATGATTAGGGTTAAGTCATGGTCCACTTAATACTTAACCAATTTGGGCTTGGTAGATTAATCGGGGTTAAGTCGTGAACTCATCGTTATACTTAACCAAGTTAATCCATGATTAGCAAGAGGGTTAAACCATACTTAACCCACTAGAAAATCCTAGCAATGGGGGTCCACTCCAGCAGTAATCCCAAGTTTGTATCATCATGACCCTAGGGACTAGGCTAGGGTGGGGGCACGATTACTGGACTTGAGGTAAGTGACCAAAAACGATGGCAGAAGGGTACGCCGGTGTAGTTCCGGGCGGACTATGGTCGTGCACACAGTCCGAAGCCGGGGAAAACATGCACGGGTACCAGTAGATCGAGACTGTGCACTCATGTTTATGGTGTCCAGGGGTTGACACCCTAGGGCTTGATACACCCGACGGGAGACCCTGCACAGTCTGACTACAATTATGTTTGGGCCGTATTGACACCAACACGTGACGAGTTAGGCTTAGGGAGCCGATCGATTAGACCGTTTGGTTGGACCTCATATTAGAGTCACTTCATGTTATTGGACCTCGTATTAGGGTCACTTCATGTTATTGGGCCAAAGCTTGGGCCAAGGGATCAATACTTGTTTATCCAAGTCATGTTAGTTTGCTAGTACACCTGTGGTGCAAAACCTTGAACCTGGTTATGCGATGACACCTTTATCTACCTTGTTAGTTAATCATCATGCTAGTATGTTGTTATCCTCATGATCATCCCTGCTTCTCATGCCAGTTAACTTTATCAGTTTACATTGATTGTAGTAGGGCTTACTCAGTCTTTTTGACTGACCTGTTTTGCTTTCGCCTCTTTTCTTCCGTTCCCCCCCCCAGGTTCTCAGGGTGGGAACGTTGGAGCTTAGCTTGGATTCCTGATCGCTTGCTTGTGGGATTTCAGCTCATGTACGGTCTTGACATGAAGCTAGCTATGGTTATCACTTATTTCGGGGATAGTACTTATGTATTTCAGTTTTTCAGTAATGTTGTTTTTATCTAGACTTGTGTATTTGGAAAGTTAACATTATGTTGTACCAGACTTGTTTTGAAATAGTTTGAAATCTTCCACTGTTTTACTTATCTTATTTACTCTGTTTACATATGTTCTTGTTCTGCCTTGATATATCATTATGCATGTTTACCTGATTCAAACGCCCCTCCAAAGTCAGAGTGCTTGCAAGAGCCACCCTGGCGGAGGTGGGGTGTTACATTTGGTATCAGAGCATATGGTTTACGAGAAGGAACAAAAAGGTTTTTAAAAACTTTTGGAAAACTATTTTCAAAACCAAGTATAAAGTATTTTCCAAAGAAAAGTCTAGTTTATTTTAAAGGCTATTCCCCAAAAAGCCATTAGCAAAATTACTTCATTTTTCTCTATTCTGAATCTGTCTTTTTCTTCGTTTTCAGTATGGCCGATAATTTGCTATTCCGGAGGGAGTACACGTACCTGTTTGGTATAGGAGACTTTTGGAGGCTAGGGCGACCGAAGCCGGCCCCGCAGATGTTCCTCCTCCCCCTCCTCCGGTAGTTAATGTTCCTCCTCCTCCTGTCGCTGAGGTTCCTCTTCCTCCTCCCCCTCAGCATCCTCAAGCTGACTTCGCAAAGACTTGCAAAGATTTCAAAGCAATGGGTGGCAAGAACTTTCAAGGCACTGAGACTTTTGTAGAGGCCAGAAATTGGTTGAAAGAGACCGAGGATTTATTTGCTATCTTTGGGTTAGACGATCAGAGGAAGATCTTGTTGGCGGTTTGGCTTATGAAGGATGAAGCCGCTTATTGGTGGGAAGTCACCAATGGTACTAGACCTGTTGAGACTTGGGCCGATTTCAGGGCAAGGTTCGTGCTTAAGTTTCTATCTTCTGCTGAGGAGAATTTGCAAATGGAGAGGTTCATAACTTTGAAACAAGGAGATATGTCTGTCAAAGAATATGTGAACAAGTTCAATTAGTTAGCTCGTTTTGGCTTGGATATGGTGAATACTCCTCAGAAGAAGGCTCTTCGTTTTGTTAGAGGATTGAATGAGCCGTTGCAGGGATTGGCTATGTCACATATTCCCCATGGGGCCACGTTTGAGAGCTTGGTTGATATGGCGTTACTTCAGGGAGATGTCAAGAAAGAGATCAAGGTGAATGATACTCAAGCCAAGAAGACTGATTCCCAGTGGAAAGGAAATCAGGGTAGTCCAAGTGGTCAGAGCAGTCAAGGCAATCAGAACAAGAACAAGAACAAGAGTCAAGGCAACAAGGGAAACAACAACAAGGGCAAGAACAACAAGGGGAAGTGCCATTATTGCGGTTCAGTTGGGCATCTTATTAAGGATTGTAAGAAGAGGAAAAGGAAGAATGGTGAATGCTTTTTCTGCGGTGAGACTGGACATTTCAGTAAGGATTGCCCGAAGAAGCAAGGGCAAGGCCAGGGTCAGACTCAGCGTGCTGGACCTTCAGGAGGGCAAGTTCATGCTCTCAATGCTGCTCTAGTTCCCGATCGAGGTAGTATTTCTGTTGAGAGCCTTGTATATATTTCTGATTTTCCAGTTCGTACCTTGTTTGATTCTGGTGCATCGCATAGCTTTATCTCATCTGATCTTGTTGATAGTTTGCACCTTAGTACTAGCTTGGTAGAGGATCCCGTCTGTGTCTCAAATCCTATTGGGGGTTTCGCCCATCTGTCTATGATATGTGGGGATTTGAGGATCTCTATACTGAGTGTAGAGTTCTTGTGTAGTGCTTATGTTCTGGGTTTTAGGGGATACGGATTGATATTGGGCATGGATTGGTTGACCAGATATGGAGCCATCCTTGATTGTGAGCATAGGGTTGTGAGGCTCGTGACTCGCCTCGGAAACACCCTAGAGATTTCTTGTAATCCGAGAGGTCCCGTCATGTTGTGCTATCTTGAATCACTCGATTCGTCAATGGAAACTCTTCAGTCTGTGAGAGTGGTTCGAGAGTATCCGGATGTTTTTGATGAAGTTAGGGGGTTGCCCCCTAAGCGAGAGATTGATTTCCGCATTTATCTGGTGGATAATGCAAAGCCGGTTTCTTTGCCCGTTCGGCACATGGCTCCGCGTGAAAGGCGGGAGCTAAGTAAGCAAGTGAAGGAGTTGCTTGAGAAGAACTTCATTAGACGAAGTATATCTGAATGGGGAGCGCCTGTGGTATTTGCTACCAAGGCAGATGGTTCTCTCCGACTTTGTGTTGACTATCGAGAGTTGAATAAGCTGACTAAGAAGAACAGACACCCGTTACCGAGGATTTATGATCTCTTTGACCAGCTTGTCGGTGCTTCTGTTTTCTCTCAGCTTGATCTTGCTACTGGATTCCATCAGCTCAGGGTAGCTGAAGATAGTATAGACAAGACTGCGTTCAGAACTCCAGATGGATTCTTCGAATAGCTTGTCATGTCGTTCGGCTTGACTAATGCACCCGCATATTTCGTGGACTTGATGAGTAGGGTGTTCAGGGAGTTCTTGAACAAGTTTGTCGTGGTCTTCGTAGATGATATTCTGATCTTCTCTAAGGATGAGGAAGAGCACGCAAGGCATCTCGTGGAGGTGATGGATACGCTTAGAGCGCATCAGTTGAAGGCCAAGTTCTCCAAGTGTCACTTTTGGAGAAGGGAAGTTAGATTCCTTGGGCACATAGTATCTAAGCAAGGCTTAGCGGTGGATCCCGCTAAGGTGGTTGCAGTTCAGGATTGGAAGACTCCAAGGAATGCAACCGAAGTGAGAAGTTTTCTAGGTCTTGCAGGCTTTTACCGGAAGTTCATCAAGGACTTCGCGAAGATTTCTGCTCCTCTCACTAAATTGACGAAGAAGAATTTAGTTTTTGCTTGGAGCATAGAATGCGAGCTTGCTTTTCAGAAGCTCAAGAGAGCTCTCACATCAGCACCTGTTCTAGCTTTGCCCGATGGAGGGAAGTTATTTACAGTATACACCGATGCATGTGGCACGGGATTAGGAGCTGTTCTAATGCAAGAAGGAAGGGTGATATGCTTTGGCGGTAGACAACTCAAAGTGCATGAGAAGAATTATCCCACTCATGACTTAGAGTTGGCAGCAATAGTATATGCACTCAAGGCTTGGCGCCATTATCTTCTGGGAGAAAGGTTTGAGCTTTATACCGATCACAAGTCATTGAAGTATCTCTTTTCTCAGAAGGATCTGAATCTGAGGCAACAAAGATGGATGGAATTCTTGGCGTCCTACGATTTTGAGATAGCTTATACCCCTGGCAAAGGGAATGTGGTAGCAGATGCATTGAGTAGAAAAAGGTTGACTCTGAGTCCTCTATTCGTTGAGATGAAGAATTTAGAGTATGTGGCAACCTTTGACTTCTCTTTGGCGATTGAGTCGATGACCGGTTCTTTAGCATCTCTGGAACTCAGACCTACCCTTCTTGATCAAGTTGGGGCTTCGCAAAGAGAAGACCCTCAGATAGTTGAGATTATGGCTAAGCTGATTCGAGGAGAGGCGTCTAGTCATCTCGCTCGATATTCTATTGATGACAAGGGTTGGCTGAGGAGAGACGGAAGGTTATGTGTTCCAATGGTAGAAGATTTAGTAAGAAAAGTTCTTGAGGAAGCGCATCGCTCTAAGTTGACTATACATCCAGGCGGAGATAAGATGTATAAAGATATGAAGCGCATTTTCTTTTGGCCTGGGATAAAGAAGGATGTGGCAGAGTTTGTCTCTAGATGTATCATTTGCCAGCAAGTTAAGGCCGAGTCGAAGAAGCCCGGTGGGCTATTGCATCCTCTAGACGTTCCACTATGGAAGTGGGAGAGTATTTCCATGGATTTTATCGATGGGCTACCAAGGTCAAGGAAAGGGAATACGAGCATTTGGGTTATTGTGGATAGACTTACGAAGAGTGCTCATTTCATTCCGGTGAAGAGCAAGAGGACCGCATCTTGGCTAGCGTCTGTATATCTTCGTGAGATTGTGAGACTACATGGAGTCCCTTCTAGTATAGTCAGTGACCGTGACCCAATCTTTACAAGTCAATTCTGGAATAGCTTGCAAGAAGCTATGGGCACGAGGTTGAATCTAAGTACGGCTTATCACCCACAGACGGACGGTCAAACCGAAAGGGTGAATAGGGTACTCGAGGATCTGTTGAGGCTTTGTATTCTGGATTTTGGTGGTACTTGGGAAGACCATCTTCCTCTTGTTGAGTTTGCATATAATAACAGTTATCAGGCAAGCATAGGGATGGCACCATTTGAAGCTTTATATGGGAGGCCGTGCAAGTCGCCTACATGTTGGTGGGAGACTACAGATGAGCTTATACTTGGGCCTGATATGATCAGAGATACATCCAAGAAGGTCGAGTTGATTCGGAGACGGATGAAAGCGGCCCAAGACCGACATAAATCCTATGCTGATAAGCGAAGAATTGATTTGGAGTTTGATGTTGGGGATATGGTTTTCGTGAAGGTTTCTCCTTTGCGGAATGTGGTCCGATTTGGAGCTGTTGGGAAGTTAGCACCGAGGTTTGTTGGACCATTCCCTATTATAGAGAGGATCGGGCAGATGGCTTATAGAGTGGAGTTGCCCGAGAAGCTTGCCGGAGTACACAATGTTTTTCATGTCTCGCATCTCCGGAAGTGTTTACATGAATCAGCAGAGGTTGTTGAGCCAAGTGTTCTGAAAGATGTGGAAGTGGAGAAAGAGGCTACCTTGAGGAGAGCTCTGATTCGTATCTTGGGGACGGAGACCAAGAAGCTAAGGAATCGAGAGGTCAAGTTGGTGAAGGTTCAATGGGGTGAAGCCGAAGAAGACGCAACTTGGGAAACCGAGGAGAAGATGCGTGGGCTTTATCCATTCCTTTTTGAGGGTACACTCTCAATCTCTTTTCTTTGTTAGCATATCTTTCTCTTTGCTATCCATGTTTATCTAGTTTATCGTGTTAATCTTGTCATGAGAACCTTAGGTAGAAACCCTTTGGATGAAACATGTGTTTGAAACATGTTATGCTTGATGGTTGCAAGTGGTTGCAAGTGTTTGCAAGTGGTTACTCGTGGATGCATTATACACGTTAGGCACTAGATCGGCTCACACACTCCTCATATTGCATATGCATGAGTGTTTATGCTTATTCATGGATGAAATTTTTTGTGTTATCACATGGATGTTGCATATGGATGTATGTTATGTGCACACATATAGATGTTATACATTATGTTAGGAATTGTATACATATGGATTCATTTCACTAACATAATTTGCATTGATGATATTT
The DNA here is from genome assembly GCA_030737875.1 of Allium sativum. Taxonomy (NCBI): domain Eukaryota; kingdom Viridiplantae; phylum Streptophyta; class Magnoliopsida; order Asparagales; family Amaryllidaceae; genus Allium; species Allium sativum. The sequence goes on from CM060912.1 coordinate 56,431,573, forward strand.
GCATTAGATAAGTACATATACACACACCTTTGCATATGTTCATACAACATTTAGAATCTTGTAAGGACAATGATTGCTCGTGGATGATGTTTTGAGTAGATGGATGATTGGATGGTAGGATACGTTCTTCCCAACTTGAAGATTTCGGGGACGAAATCCTTTAAGGAGGGGGGAATGTAACAACCCGTATTTTCAATAACCTGTTATAACATAAATCGAGGCAGAATTTAATTTATAAATCTGAATCAAGGGAAACGGGCTATGCCATTGCATTCGTCACGGAAAAATACGCGAAATAGAGTCCGAGTTTTCGAAAATCGGAGTCCGTATGACCCGATTAAGGCCCAACGAAGTTTTCAGAAAATTTCAAAGTAAAAACAGATTTCAAATTCAAGTTTGAATTTGGAAATTAGGTCAGATTGGGCTAGGCGGGAAAATTCCCGCCAGAGCACCCAAGTCGACAGCCCTGTCGACTTGGGAGTCGACTTGGTTGGACCCAAGTCGACAGCCCTGTCGACTTGGCTGTCGACTTGGTCCAGCCGGGCAGTTTTGCCTTGTGCACCATTTTGGGTTTGTGTTGAGTTTGGGGGCCAGATTCGGTTTTGAGGGCTGAGATTGGAACTAGGGTTTAATCCTAGGGTTGAAACTAATCCTAATCTCTATAAATAAGGCCCTAACCTAACCCTAAATCATCATTATTCATTCATACAACTAAACTATGGCAAAATCAATCCTCTCATGGCCTCCACTCTCTTCATAAAATTCCTAAGTCATTTCTATGAGAGATTTTCCATGCATACAAGTGTTTTCAAACTTGTATGAGCATCATTAGCTTGCATTCAAGTCAAGTTTCCATATTTACATCATAAAGCAAGGGTTTTGATCATTTTTGCTCAAGGGTTTTTCTATTGAAGCTTGCATTTTGGGTTTAATTGATTGCATAAGGGCTTTGTCATATTTTTGTGTCTTCATAAGCATTGTAAGCCCTTTTTTACTTTCATATTTAAACTCTAAAGTTAATGAATGATGCAAGTTGTGGTTGATCATTATGATATGATATGCAAGTTTATTATGTTATGCAAGTTTGTTATGTTATGATATGCTAGTTTATCATGTTATGCAAGTTTGCTATGTTATGATATGCAAGTTTATCATGTTATGTTATGCAAGTTTGCTATGTTATGATATGCAAGTTTGCCATATGATATGCAAGTTATGTTATGCAAGTTTGGGTTGATCATTTTTCTCATGTTATCATGTTATGCAAGCTTATCTTGGGTTTATGAGTTTAAAGCTTCAAGCTTTATGCTAAAGGTTGCATTTTGGCAACATGTAAGTTATCATATCCCTTATGATAACTTGCATGTGAGGCTAAATGCGAACTTATGGCCATTTCTACATGTCATTTATCACCATGTATCACCAATATGCTAAGTTTGGTTTTATGCATGCTTTTGAGGCCTAAAAATGTAATATGCAAGTATATGTACATATGTACATTTCATATGCCACCATGTTAAACTTGTGGCTTCAACACCTTTATGTCATGATTATGCCAAGTTCCCTCTTTCTATCCTTTATGCGCTATTGCGATATGTAAGCGATGGGATTGCGTTTGGGGTTGGGTAAACTTAAAAGACATAAAAACATAAGATTGGGAATTTACCTATTAAGTTAGGTCTACCCATTGGGAATTTACCTATTAAGTTAGGTCTACCCAATTGCTTGAAAATTTGTAATATGTTTTGGAAACATGATGGACATGACACTTAGAAAAGATAAGTGTGACCAACTCGAGGTTGGGTTGAGTTTGTAGCATAAACCTACCCGGAACCGACCGGCTTAAGTAGTTGCTACAAACAATAGGACCCAATGTGAGAGGTTGGCCATGTTATACCTTGAACCCAAGGTTATACCAAGTTGTGGTATAAAGCTACCCGGAACCGACCGGCTTAACTAGTAACCACAACAAAGTCTAATGTGAGAGGTTAAGGCACATTAATTAATTAATGCCTCATGATTAGGGTTAAGTCATGATCCACTTAATACTTAACCAATTTGGGCTTGGTAGATTAATCGGGGTTAAGTCGTGAACTCATCGTTACACTTAACCAAGTTAATCCATGATTAGCAAGAGGGTTAAACCATACTTAACCCACTAGAAAATCCTAGCAATGGGGGTCCACTCCAGCAGTAATCCCAAGTTTGTATCATCATGACCCTAGGGACTAGGCTAGGGTGGGGGCACGATTACTGGACTTGAGGTAAGTGACCAAAAACGACGGCAGAAGGGTACGCCGGTGTAGTTCCGGGCGGACTATGGTCGTGCACACAGTCCGAAGCCGGGGAAAACATGCACGGGTACCAGTAGATCGAGACTGTGCACTCATGTTTATGGTGTCCAGGGGTTGATACCCTAGGGCTTGATACACCCGACGGGAGACCCTGCAAAGTCTGACTACAATTATGTTTGGGCCGTATTGACACCAACACGTGACGAGTTAGGCTTAGGGAGCCGATCGATTAGACCGTTTGGTTGGACCTCGTATTAGGGTCACTTCATGTTATTGGACCTCGTATTAGGGTCACTTCATGTTATTGGGCCAAAGCTTGGGCCAAGGGATCAATACTTGTTTATCCAAGTCATGTTAGTTTGCTAGTACACCTGTGGTGCAAAACCTTAAACCTGATTATGCGATGACACCTTTATCTACCTTGTTAGTTAATCATCATGCTAGTATGTTGTTATCCTTATGATCATCCCTGCTTCTCATGCCAGTTAACTTTATCAGTTTACATTGATTGTAGTAGGGCTTACTCGGTCTTTTTGACTGACCTGTTTTTCTTTCGCCTCTTTTCTTCCGTTTCCCCCCCCCCCCCCATGTTCTCAGGGTGGGAACGTTGGAGCTTAGCTTGGATTCCTGATCGCTTGCTTGTGGGATTTTAGCTCATGTACGGTCTTGACATGAAGCTAGCTATGGTTATCACTTATTTCGGGGATAGTACTTATGTATTTCAGTTTTTCAGTAATGTTGTTTTTATCTAGACTTGTGTATTTGGAAAGTTAACATTATGTTGTACCAGACTTGTTTTGAAATAGTTTGAAATCTTCCGTTGTTTTACTTATCTTATTTACTCTGTTTACATATGTTCTTGTTCTGCCTTGATATATCATTATGCATGTTTACTGATTCAAACGCCCCTCCAAAGTCAGAGTGCTTGCGAGAGCCACCCTGGCGGAGGTGGGGTGTTACACGTCGCACCCCTCCCTCCGAGCTTCCCTCCTCCCACTTCAACTCAATCGTCCTAAACACCTCCCCACCACACGTTTGTCGGTCACCAGGCACCCCAACCCTCTTGAATTGAAGTGGCCTCCTTCACAATTAAGCTAAGTTTTCTTATACTTGATTTTTTTATTGCTGAATTATTTCCCTTTGATTTACTGGTTTCGAATGAGGTTGTTTTTGTTTGTGGTGTTAGTTTGTTCGGTTCTGGAATGAATGCTCCATTCGTATATATAGTTGCGGTTTGAGAATTGTTATGTCAATCGAATTCGAGTCTGAAATTTAGATTTTGGTATAGGATTTCCAGCACATTTTGATCTGTTCGAAATGGGTTTTGATGATTCTTGGATAGGTTATGTCTAGTTACTTAAACCAGAGATTCGAACTAAAACATAGATTTTTTTTCTGATTTGATTTTTGTTGTACGGTTGACGCATATAAAATATATACATATCAGCTTTATTGGTTCGTTTCATGTGCTGTCTCTAGCTGTTGTGGTACATTTCATAGCTGTTCTTAAGATTTTGTTTTTAGATCTTAAAATATATGGAAAAACAGTGACCAGATTTTACTGTTCATACATGTGCATTATCTGTTGATAAAGATTTGATTTCAAAAATATATACACATTTCAGTTTTTCTTTTGTTGTTCATGTCCTATTTTCCACAGTTACTTCTACTCTATCTCCTTAGCTGTTTATTTCCAATGCATATTATCTGAAAAGTATACATAGATTTTGTTGTTTTCTTTTGCTATGTATTGTCTTGTCCTTCTGCTGTATAGATTTTATGATCACATTTTCCTTTTCTTGTTGTTCATATCTGTTTTCTTTGTATTGAATTTTGACAGCACAGATTTGATGATATCTTTTTTTTTATTTTCTTATGTACAGTCTTGTCTTACTAGTTGTTCATGATCTTTCCCTTTAATGGGTTTTTTTCTCTTTCTTTTTCGCAGATCAAAGTTGATGGGAAGGATTCGAATTCACTTATCTTGGGAAGGAACGAGCATGTAAAGATTATTTGATATGAATTATTCTGTCCAATTTTGCTTTGCATTGTACATTGTAAAGTTAGCATATATATATATATATATATATATATTGCTATTGTACCCTTTCGAACCAAAAGGAAACACTGATGTATTTGCCAACATATAAACTGACTGTGTAATCGAATAACACTAACTAGCTGACTGTTATATGGATTGGTACTTTATGTAAGCACTTGTCTCCTAAAAAAAATCTATTCTACCGCTAAACCCATATTAATTTACTCTTGTTAAACAGTTAATACACTACTCAAGTTTTAAACTCACTTAACCTGTCAAAATTTGGCCTTTAAGCTTTTTCATTCAACTACTACTAATTTCATCGCTGCAAAGCCCAATCTTCTTTGATGAACTTTTTTTTCTTTTTCTTTTTCCTTGTAGAGACTTTTGTAAAAATCTTGCATTTCAGAAATAGAATAGTGCATTGAAGATGGAATATTCAATCATTCCACTCTTACTATACTTTAGCACTCTTCTGTTATAATATAAATTAAATTAAATTCAACTGCTAAATTAAATGATAAAATAATATCATCGTATTTATCTAAACAACGTTTTTAACTTCTAATGGTAGAATTCAAACTCGACGCTACATTCTGATTTTAAATAATATATAAATATATTATATTCGAACTCTATTTTAATTAAATAAATTCGATTAAAATCTATTATATTTCAAATATAATATATAAACTGATTTAAATATTCGAATTTAAATGGCCGAAAAATCCGGGATGTTACATTCTTCCCCCCTTAGAATAATTTCGTCCTCGAAATTGTAAAGTAAGAAGAATATTCCGAATCGTATTATTTTTAAAATTATTATCTTCGCATTAAATTCAAAATAAATTTGAACTCTAAAAATTTCCGAGAATTTTGCCAGCGCCTCATTTGCATGGCTCGATCGGTACGACTACAACTGCCACTTTGGGCCTCAACTTCTTCGAAAAGAAAAATCCAAATCCAATTGGCAACCTGCTTTATTTGAATCCCAATTTATTTATCCAGTAAAATTTCAAACCTCCATTTCATTCATTCAATTTGAATTCATTCTCAACCTGATTTTACTTAACCAGGTTCAGTTTTACTTTCATATCTGATTCGATTTACGAATTGTTTTTCTAATGGGTTTAACTTTACTTCAAAATTCAAATTTGATTTCAAATCAAATCAATCAGAACAAACAAACAACCCACATTACTACAATATAGAAAATAATTTCCTTTTTTCTATATAAAAATATACGTTGGGCAAAATTTATTTCATTTACCCACCTAAAAAAAACAATATTGTATCCATTCACTAGTTCAATGCTTCTCAACACTTGAACCAGTCAATTAATACAAAATATTTGTATATAAAATCTTACAAATACACTCTCATATATATACACTCAAACTCAATCTAGAGTGTTACTAACCCCATCTCTATTGAGTTACGCCACAGAGCCAAGGTTACTACTCAACCAATAGCTCTGATACCACTGTAACGGCCCAGGAATTTCGGGCTCGAAAATCGACATAAATACCTTTACTGTAACTCATGCCAACTTTCCAAACACCGAAAACACCAGAATGTTATTAGAAAGAATTTAGAGGGTGAGATAAGAAAGAAAGTTAGAATAGAAGAAAAAGAAGAAACAACACAACATAGAGTCTCACATCGCAGCAGAACAAAATATAATACAGAAATAAATCTTTATTGAGAGCTTTAAAAATACTTACAATATCAGAGTACGACACACATCTGGACAGTTTTGATAATCTGTCCTCATATATATAATCACACAGCGGAATATCATTCGTCTGAACATCTTTAACTCGTCTCTGGACTTCGCAGTACCTGATGACCTGAACCTGTATACCTCGGTCTAACCCGAGCATTTACAAAACACCGGGTCAGTCTGGTGGACTAGAGTGAGAAAAACTTGCACAGCATTTGGGGTATCACACAACTTGATTTTAAAGTTATAATCCTTTCGAAAGAAAAGATAATCGTAAGACCGATCCACACATAAACACGGACGGTTTTTATCTTACGATAACCCAAAACATTTTTGAAATCAATATCTTTTCTGATATTATAATAATGTCTAAATACAAGTAAATATCAATCTAGTGGAACGCTTGCATCTCACGCTCCATATATATAATATACAATCAAAACCGCGGGCGCTTATTGGAGATTGGATTCCGACCTTGACAAGGTATGGGACCACCTGCCAATAGTGTATCTCTAGAGGCGAATACACTGGGTTCAACAAGAACGTCTTGCAACCCGGCCCTCACATGACCGACCACTCATTTCGCTTGAGTGTATCGAATGTATATCACCAACGGTTGGACTCAAACCACCGTTCCCGAATAGGCAGAATCGATAGATTAAAAAACAAAAAGAATTTCTCTAGATAGGTGATTATACACCCTAATGGGAGCGACCCACATAGCCATGATGCCTGCCCGATTTCTGTCATCTCCCGGTTGATGAGGCTTGAGGTCAGAACACATCTAATCATCATACAATTTGAATGCCACATCGTTAGATCCGCCAAATCACTAATTGACGTCCACAAAAATACTCTGTGGTTTAGCTAAGAGAAGGTGTATGGCCTTCTCCGCCATCAACAGACATTCGTTTGAAGAAATCAACGTACGTGACCCTTAAGAACTACTCTGTCAGACATCCGTCCATACAAGTCACCCAGGAAGAGGATGAACCGAAGATACTCTCCTCCTGCATCCAATATAGGAATCACCCCATGGATCAGTAGCGACAGTCCTTTGCAATCCACAGTTTCAACCACGATAGAACCCCAGTATATCTCCGGGTCGAATCAGAGATTTTAAGTGGTTCTTCCGCTTTTTGAAGATCTATGGTCTTCACATGCTCCATCTCGATCGTCGCTTGATCTCTTCTATAGATTTTGTATTTGTTGGTCGGAATGGTTTTCGAATATATATTCGATCCCGTTCTTTCCATACCAACAATTGTAAAGGTCAGACTTGATGGTCGGTTATTTAACTATCAAGTAAACATCCATAAAATCACAGAAATAGATACACTGGTCTGGTACTCAGCATCACTTGGCTTTTAAAATTTATCGCCCAATCTCCTTTTAATTCCATTTCTAGGGAAAATATCATCTCGTATCATTTCCTTTACTTATCATACATTCTCGCCATTACCAACTAGTATCATCCTTGGATAGTCCCAAAGTCGTTCAAGTTGGGGTATTTTAATTACCTCTCAGACCTTGATCAACAACGTTCCTATCTTCAGATAAATACGAGTTGGAATTCAAAAATCCGATATCATTATTTCAATACCTATTTCCAACTTCGTTTACCAAGCTCTAATCAAATCCCTTTTTCCCAATTACCTTTTCCTTTTGGAAACCCTTTTTAAATCCATTGATTTAACTTAATACTATTATTAAGTGTTCCTAATTTAAAAACAATGCTTTAATTCGCATTCCATTAATAAACCTTGTTTCTAAATTTAATATAAACCCTTTCACCTCCCTTAACTCAAACGTTAAGTAAAACTCTTCATTTAAGTTATATATTCATTTAAACCTTTTATTTGCTTCATTATAAAACTCGAGCTCAAATAATAAAACTCATCCCTAGCCTTTTTTCAACATTCGACCATATTCCCTTTCAAATTCGGTCACTTAAATGTATCACATTTAAGAATAGATTATTTACCTCAACATTAATTATTAACTCCTTTATATACTAGAAAAATAAGTCTCCTTTTTAAACTCTTACTAAGCTTAACCACTTATTCAATAATTTATTTCACAAATTTAAGGTCTAACTTAGTTTAAATGGTCGTCACAAACATGGTTACTTTTTTAACCAACTCTATTTAATTCCTCTTTAAATTAATTAAAATATAATTAATTTAAATATAATTAATTAAAATAACCTTATTTAAATGTTCACGATCGAAATACCTCTGCTAGGTTATCTCATTTGTTTCTAATTCTTATCAACATAAGAATTTAGTTTATAAACAATTTCATAATTTCTTATAAACTTTACTAAATAATTAATTAATATTTATTCCCCCTTTTTAAAGTAACATTCAAAACCTAATTTTGTTAAAAATATATTTATAACTTTAATACCGTTGATTTACAGTTGGCAAAAGCCATATTTAAAAATCGATTGATTTCTAGGCCAGGTGATGCCAATTACCAACCCATACCATCCATTGGTTAACATCAGAATAAATGTTGAAATATAGTTCAACAATCAACAATAGTCAATCATCTCTTGACTGATAATTTCTATAGCAGTCATCAATCAATCAACAGCCAATTCAAACAATTCACACAATTTCAAACACGGTTATAAACGTGAGCAATCAAGGGAAATTTCTTTATTTGATTCAAATCAACATGATTGGTGTTCCACTGAAATTAAACGACCGTTTAATTTCAAAAATTTTATCAACTATAAATATATATCACTAGCGAAAAGTCAATCATTAACAACCAGAACATGCAAAACAAGAACCCAATTTATATAAAATATAAATGGGAAGAGCTGAGTGAGTTTAACTCACCTTGATTTGAATCTATCGATAAACAGTCTGTTTTAGTCAAATTAAACTGACGTTTAATTTGACTAAAAATTCCAGTCACTCCAGATCCGACCTAGACCTGCTCCATCTCGAATTTACGTCTCTACGGTCTCAACGCAACTGACCGCGTCAAAATCTGATAACGTACGTACAAGATATCGTATGAACAACCTTATAAAGTAATTAAATTAAAACATAAATTTTCTTTTAAAGTAAAATTTGGGCTTACCTTACCCTTGGCCCATACGAACCCGCCCCGTCTACCATTTAAACCCTCATCCACCGGTACTTTCTTTCATTCACACAGCCGCCACTAATTTTCATCCCAAAACCGAAAAAAAATGAAAACCCTAGTCCCTAAATCGTGTAATCGGCTCCTCTTCCTCCAGTCCTTTGGTGGCGTCGCACCCCTCCCTCTGAGCTTCCCTCCTCCCACTTCAACTCAATCGGCCTAAACCCCTCCCCAACACACGTTCGACGGTCACCAGGCACCCCAACCCTCCTGAATTGAAGTGGCCTCCTTCACAATTAAGCTAAATTTTCTTATACTTGATTTTTTTTGCTGAATTATTTCCCTTTGATTTACTGGTTTCGAATGAGGTTGTTTTTGTTTGTGGTGTTGGTTTGTTCGATTCTGGAATGAATGCGCCATTCGTATACATAGTTGCGGTTTGAGAATTATTATGTCAATCGAATTCGAATCTGAAATTTAGATTTTGGTATAGGATTTCTAGCACATTTTGATATGTTCGAAATGGGTTTTGATGATTCTTGGATAGGTTATGTCTAGTTACTTAAACCAGAGATTCGAACTGAAACATAGATTTTTTTCTGATTTGATTTTTGTTGTACGGTTGACGCATATAAAATATATACATATCAGCTTTACTGGTTTGTTTCATGTGCTGTCTCTAGCTGTTGTGGTACATTTCATAGCTGTTCTTAAGATTTGTTTTTAGATCTTAAAATATATGGAAAAACAGTGATCAGATTTTACTGTTCATACATGTGCATTATCTGTTTGATAAAGATTTGATTTCAAAAATATATACACATTTCGGTTTTTCTTTTGCTGTTCATGTCCTATTTTCCACAGCTACTCCTACTTTATCTCCTTAGCTGTTTATTTCCAATGCATATTATCTGAAAAGTATACATAGATTTAGTTGTTTTCTTTTGCTATGTATTGTCTTGTCCTTCTGCTGTATAGATTTTATGATCACATTTTTCTTTTCTTGCTGTTCATATCTGTTTTCTTTGTATTGAATTTTGACAGCACAGATTTGATGATATCTTTTTTTTTCTTTTCTTATGTACAGTCTTGTCTTGCTATTTGTTCATGATCTTTCCCTTTAATGGGTTTTTTCTCTTTCTTTTTCGTAGATCAAAGTTGATGGGAAGGATTCGAATTCACTTATCTTGGGAAGGAACGAACATGCAAAGATTATTTGATATGAATTGTACTGCCAATTTTGCTTTGCATTGTACATTGTAAAGTTAGCATATATATATTGCTATTGTACCCTTTCGAACCAAAAGGAAACACTGATGTATTTGCCAACATATAAACTGACTGTGTAATCAAATAACACTAACTAGCTGATTGTTATATGGATTGGTACTTTATGTAAGCACTTGTCTCCTAAAAAAAATCTATTCTACCGCTAAACCCATATTAATTTACTCTTGTTAAACAGTTAATACACTACTCAAGTTTTAAACTCGCTTAACCTGTCAAAATTTGGCCTTTAAGCTTTTTCATTCAACTACTACTAATTTCATCGCTGCAAAGCCCAATCTTTTTTATTGAATTTTTTTTCTTTTTTTTCCTTGTAGAGAATTTTGTAAAAATCTTGCATTTCAGAAATAGAATAGTGCATTGAAGATGGAATATTCAATCATTCCACTCTTACAGTACTTTAGCACTCTTCTGTTATAATATAATATAAATTAAATTCAACTGCTAAATTAAATGATAAAATAATATCAATATTTATATAAACAACGTTTTTAACTTCTAATGGTAGAATTCAAAATCGAACGAGCAAAGCCATCATAGAATCAAGCTTCAGAGTTATCACAACATCATTCGATCAAGCCTTCGAATTGATTTGGGAAGGATTTCAGAAACCCTAGGAAATCACACCACCATTTTTGTTTCCAGAGGAAAGCTATCGGGTCAAAGAAAAATAGGGTCTAACACAAAAACAAACGGACCGACCAACATTTTGCTTAAGGGCTAAAAAAAGGGGATAACTCTTTTTATTTAACTCCTTGGGGTTTCAATTTCTTTTTAGTTTGTTTTTATTTTTGTTTTTAATTTGAGTTGTAAATTCAAACAATCAGTTCTAGAGTCTGTAAAATCTAGTGAGGTTTCAGTCAGGGTGTTGACTGACAGTTGACAGAGTCTGTAAAATCCGGGTTACTTGTTACAGGTTCGTAATCAGGGGAAATCTGATCAATGGGATATTGACCAGTCTAAGGTTTTGAGCGTAGGGTTAGAATATGAGCAGGGATTGCGAGTGTACATGGTCTTGTATGCGGGATCTGTTTTAACACCTAGTATAAACCTTAGGAATGCAGCAGTATGCAGGGTTTTGCCGAAGCTGGGTATATCTTGTGTCATTTACTTTCTGCATTTCTGTTTCTGCTATATTCTGTGATCTGTTTTTTATTATTTATATATCCAGTTTGCTTTTTAATTCAGCTAAAAACTATGATAAATCCTATTCACCCCCTTTAGGGTTAGTCTTGATCCTACAGCCTAGTAATGGCTATTTCTCTAGCCATTTATTCATGTATATATATATTATCAAATTTCGTGCATTTATGTTATATAATGAGGATATATTTTGACATTGATCTAACACAAATAAACACACATATGTATATGAACTAACTCATTGATTTGATCTACATTTCGTTGTTGTCTTGAATTAAAAATCTTGTGAATCAACATTCTCCCCCTTTTTTGATTGATGACAAACCTTGCATTTTTGTTGAGATAATGATTTGTTCCCCGTGAATGTATGCTTGTATATATTCATCTCCCCCTGACTAAAAAGGTTATCTGCAATATTTTGTTAGTGCATATAATATACTTACCGTTTCCTGTAATAAAATGTCAATGTATAAAATATATTTCACCCCTTTTGTCATCGATTGAAAAGAATAGCTATTATGATAAAGAGTAGTAATCGATCATATAAATAATTAAAGCACCTTCAGGAGATATTAAATCATGTGCATTTAATAAACTGAATTTTGTTTTCATAGATATTTAGAGTTATAGAAAATAGCCTTCTTTTTGTTATGGTGTACCTACAAAAAATATGATATATATACTTTGGTACCCACTTCCTTCATTAGGGTCCATGGATTAGATGGAAGGTAACCATTCCCAAGAAAGTTTAATGGATCCTTTAAAAATGGAACTTTCATTGTTAACTACAGATTAAAGCAATCATCAATATATTTTTCTCTATTTTTCCAATTTATAGGAACCCAAATATGTAAATAACTTCTTCTTGTATTTCCTTTTGTACTTCTAGATTTATTATAAATATCTCTAGTCATAGAAGTATTTGAATAATTGGATCTGGGATGTGCATTAGTACCAGCAATGATATTTTTACTGTACATAAAAGCAATTCTAGTATTATTTCTATGATTAGTTTTATTATATCCTAAACCGCTTTTGTCATGTAAAGGCCAAGATCAAGATAAAATCATATTTAAATCATTTTGACCTTTATTAAATTTCGCTAACTTGCTTGTACATTTATCAAATTTGATCCCAAAGTCGTGATTGTCATTTTCAAAAGAAATTTTGTTATTTTTTAAATCATCAATTCACTTGTTTAATTCATAATTCTTCCATTTTAAAGAACCACTCTCAGTTTGGAGACTAAAAATTTGAGATTTTGAATTATCTAAAGAAGATTGTAATTTTTCTTTTAAGTCAGAAATTTCATTTTGCAAAATACTATGATTAATCTTTAAAAACTCACATTCTTTAGATAATTCTTTTCAATTAAAGCTCCATTCTCCTTTTTAGAGACAAAATTAAAGAACTATAATTATTTAAAAAATCATCTAAAGATGTAATTTTCTTTTGTAAAAAGATTGATTTCCTTTAAAAGAACATTTTTTTTATCTTCTAGCTGCCCATTTTCATTTTGAAGGAAATCTTTTTGAAAAACAAGCTCTTCTAGGGAATTTTCAAAACATTTGGCTTGTTTAACTAAAAAACTGTTATCCTCGTTTAATTTGGAATTTTCTTGCTCGTAATCTTTAAACTTGGCTAAAATAAGTACATTAAGTTTACCCAAACTTTTAAAATCTTTGAACAATTTTTCATGGTCTAACAGAAGATCTTTACATAATGAATCTACACATACCGATTGTTATTTGACTTTAGCCATGAGAAATTTGCTTCCTTACTCTCTTGATTCTACTTTTTTGCTTTTCCATGTTTTGTAATCCATTGACTAGACTTCTTTATTGCCATTTGTTCTAGGATGTTGTTACGATCTCCAGAACGCCAGGCTCTAGTACCAAAAGAAAAGACGTGTGATTTGTTACTTAAAGTAGGATCTTTCTATATGGAATATTGCGGAATTGAATATGAAATTCTAACTTGTCTAATACATTAGTTATGCAAATAAATATTTAACGATATAGAATATCATAGATAAGTAAAAGCAATAAGTAAAGTGACACCAGGAATTTTATACTGGTTCGGACTTCCCATCCTACGTCTAGTCCCAGACTCCTTCTGGAATTCTACTATCAATGCCCTCTCTCCACCCGGAGGAACAGGTTCACAACAATCCGGGCCCCAACAAGGATCAATCAATGCCCCAACAAGGATTTCTAACCCGAGCACTGACACATGACTTTTAACAAATAATAAGAGTTTGACTTTTGATTGTGTTCTTGAACAATATTGAATAGCCAACGATTAAGTACAACCTTCCTATAATCTTATCCTAAAGTATATAACGTGTATGTGAAGATTAAAGGAAGTATATTTCTTATTGAATCAAGAGATATGAAATAAATTCAATGATTCAACAAGTTCATTTTTAATATTTGAGAGAGCTTTTTGAATGCAAGAATATAGATCAAGATATATAGTAAGAATTGATAAGAATCGATGATTGGAAAATCAAGTTTGTAGTGTATATATAATAGTTGAAAAGAAGAGATCCTTCATGAAGAGTTTTATCGAAGAGATGCACCCATTTCTATTCAGAAATTAAGAGGAATCTCTTCATGAAGAATGATGTCCCTTCATAAAAAAGACTGTCATTTCGAATCAGTAAACTGGTCTGAAAATCACTAGTCAACTGGTTAAAATGTGTAATTCTTATATATATATTTAAAAATGCTAGAAAGTAGCAGTTATTGGGCAAAAATTGCCTGACCAGTCGACTGGTCTGAAATGAACCAATCGACTGGTTCAGGGCCTGTTGCCCAGTAATGGCTATTTCTCTAGCCATTTATATATATATATATATATATAATCAAATTTCGTGCACTTGCGTCATATAATGAGGATAGATTTTAACATTGGTCTAACACAACTAAACACACACATATACATGAACTAGCTCTTTGATTTGATCTCCATTTCGTTGTTATCTTGAATCAAAAATCTTGTGAATCAACAGGGTTCACTTCATGACCATGAAGAGAAATTAAAGAAAAAGGTTAAAGAAGAGCCATTGGAGCAAGCTCTTCAAACAAAGCTCACCTTGGGAGAAAATGAAACATTTAAAGATGGAAGAGGTAATAGCCAAAGAGGAAGAGGTCGAGAACAAAGCTATGGAAGAGGTGGTTACAAAATTTTCAATAAAGAGGAGGGAAGCCAAAATGGATATGCTACAAGAAGTCGAGGAAGAGGAGGAAACATGAAACAAAATGGAAGTCTAAGATATAAAAAATCACAAATAAAATGTTATAATTGTGATAAATTTTGGGCATTTTGCTTTAGATTATAGATCCACTTTTTACAAAGTTAAAGAGAGAAAAAATTATGCTAAAGAAGACGAAGAGGATTCAATACTTTTGTTGGAACATAAAGGAGATGAAAGCAGCGACAATCATACATGGTATTTAGACTGGGGGGCAAACAATCATACATGTGAAAGGAGAAGCATGTTCATAGAACTTGATGAATCGGTAAATGGAAACATTCTTTTTGGAGATAACTCTAAAATTCCAGTTGAAGGAAAAGGAAATATACAAATTAATTTAAAGAATGGAAAGAATGATTTTATTTCTAATGTTAATCATATACCTAAAATAAAGACAAATATTTTGAGTTTGGGGCAACTTTTGGAGTAAGGATATGATATACACATGAAAAATAGAAACCTATTCATAAGAGATGGTAAAGGTGATTTAATTACAAAAGTGGAGATGTCAAAAAATAGAATGTTTCCATTAAATTTCTCCAATAATGTTGCCAAATGTCTAAAATCATGCTATAAAGATTTATCATAGCTTTGGCACTTAAGGTTTGGACACATTAATTTTGGAAGTTTATCTTTGTTAGAAACTAATAACATGGTGAAAGGCTTACCATCAATAAATCATGAAAACAAATTTTGTAAAGGTTGCTTATTTGGAAAATAATCAAGAAAATCTTTTCCAAAAAATTCAACTACAAGAGCAAAAGAACCATTAGAATTGAATCACATGGATATTTGTGGCCCTATAAAATAACGCTCACTTGGAAGAAGTAAATATTTTGCACTTTTTATTGATGATCTTAGTACAAAAATATATACCTATTATCTTAAACAAAAATCTAATGTATTTGATGTTTTTAAGAAATTTAAGGTTGTAGTAGAAAATGAAAGAAGTTATAAGATCAAAGCCATGAGATCTGATCAAGGTGGAGAATTTACATCTAAAGAATTTGAGAGGTTTAATGAAGAAAATGGAATTCATCGTCCATTGACAGTCCCATACATTCCACAACAAAATTGAGTCGTAGATAGAAAAAAAGATCTCTTCTCAATATGGCACGAATCATGTTACAGAGCAAAAATATTCCAAAAGAGTTTTGGGCTGAAGCTATCGAATGCGCAATATATTTGGCAAATCGTTTTCTAACTCGAAGTGTGTGGAACAAAATGCCTGGAGAAGCACGGAGTGGTAGAAAGCCTTGTATATCTCGTTTGAAAGTATTTGAAAGCATTGCATACGTCCATGTGCTGGATCAAAGATGCTCAAAGTTAGATGATAAAAGTGAAAAATATATTCTTGTTGGATATGATTCACGGTCAAAAGGATATAAGTTGTATAATCCTATTAATGAAAAGGTGGCTGTTAGTCATGATGTGGAGTTTAATGAAGAAAGTGCTTGGAATTGGATCAAACAAGAAGATGATTACAGATTCTTTCTGATTTATGAAGAGGAGTGCAATGATGATATGGAAGAAGAGCCCATTAGTCCAACACCAGTCATCTCCTTCAACCATTCACTAAGAATATTCATTTGAAGAAAGCTCAAATGAAAGACCACCACATATGCGATCCTTGCAAGAATTATATGAGGCAACACCAATTTTTGATGATACTACATTATTTTGTCTTTTTGGAAATTGTGGACCAATAGGTTATGAAAAAGCAAAACAAGACAAAAGATGGAGGGAAGCTATGGATGAAGAAATCAAAGCTATTGTAAAAACCAATAAATGGGAGTTGGCTACTTGTAACACCCCACTCCCGCTATGGTCACTCTCAAAGGGAATGCCATAACATCGGTGGAGTATTTTGAGTGAATATAGAACAGAGAAATTACAGCAAGACAGATATAAGAAATACTTGAAAATTTAAAACATCATTTCATTGCAGCGGAAAGTAAAACATGTCTGGTTACATCACAAAACCATAATAAGAGTCAAGTACAAATATCCATCCTGCTAAATAAAAATACATAATCCCAATACATGAACTGATAGCCATAAAAGAAAAAGGGTAAGCTGAGCTCTACATCTAGGGTCCAAGCTCCAAGAGAGTAATAAAAGCAGCCTGATCAAAGCCCACTCGTGCTGGGCCCACTCTGAGAACCTGAGGGTTGGGAAAAAGATAAAAACAACGGGGTCAGACATAAGTCTGAGCGAGTCCTATAACTTTAACAATGCAATCATTAAAGTAATTAGGGTATGATATAACTTGGTACGGTGTGACTGGGGATAAATGACTACACTCAGTAGCCAATTAGACTTAGAATGAACTAAGATAACGATAAAGACGCATTTACCCACCCAAGGATAATAACTACACTGCACCACACCAGTCATTCCTACTTAAAGGTTGATCCCTCCCAAGGACTTAGAAAATTTACCCAGTAGTTTCGTGTACCCCTAGCTGACTACATAGGTGCCGTCTGCCCCTATCTCCACTAGGTGTACCCACTACTCCCAAGCGATCGGCTCCCTACCGTAGATACCCGTGCTGGCCCCACAATGGGGTGTATCACTCCCCATAGTGGCAACCCGATACTACATGTGGTGCACTGCTTATATCTACACGATGCAACAACGTCTTACCTACCAGCCCGGGTCCACACACGCATATGAAACCCGTTGGACTCGCGTTGCCACCGCTACCCCGTTTTGGCCTCTTATAGTCAAGCCCAATATGCGTGTCCCGTCCTCGACTTGGGGTCGAGCCCACAAAGATACGTTTGGGATATTGGTTGAAATGGGCCCCCACAAGCTACCCACCTAAGCTTGTCATTTCTAGTGTATACCACTTAACCCCTTTATCATGTTTTAATTACATGTTCCACTTTGGTTAAGTATTCTAATCGTATTTTCTATTGCCACCCAAGGCAACCACTAGATTTCCACATGCCACCCAAGGCACCCACTTAACCCCTCATGTCCCTCTACATGCTAATATGGTTAAGTGTTTCTTAATTAATTAATTAATTAATTAAGATCATGACCTCATAAAGACCTCTCACATTAGACCACCTTTTATGACTGCTGGATATGCCGGTTGGGTCCGGGCAGACTTCCGTCGTAAAAAGGGTCTAACCTCGTGTCTTTACCTTAATCACATATTTAATTTATGACTAAGACCTCTCACATTGGGCCAATCATTTGTAGCTACTGGATTTGCCGGTTGGTTCCGGGCAGACTTCCGCTACAAAAGGGTCCAACCTCGTGTCTTAGTTGATTAATTACACCTAATTAATCACCCCCATAATTTGTATTAATTATCCCTAATTAATTACACATTTTTAAGAATATGGATAGACCTAACTTAATAGGTAAATTCCCAATTCCATAGTATGGGTAGACCTAACTTAATAGGTAAATTCCCAACTCCATAATATGGGTAGACCTAACTTAATAGGTAAATTCCCAATTATGTCCATTCATTTTATGTTATACACATTTCTATTAACATGCATATTAACCCCATCGATTCCCACGTAATTCGTTCTCATGACATGTCATATAAATGGGAAGATTCACTATAAATGTAATGGGTTCAATCTTAGCACAACGTTGGCATTTACATGGGTTTAAAAGGTGTCAACTTGCATCATAATATTAAACCCAACTAGCATAAATCATTAACCCAAACTTGCATATGAACTTGCATATGAACTTGCATATGAACTTGCATATGAACTTGCATATAAACTTGCATATGGACTTACATAACATGTCATATATAGAGGCAACCTTGCATATGTTATGCATATCATAAAAAGAGACAAACTTGCATATGAACTTGCATATAGACTTGCATATGAGCTTGCGTAACATGTCAAATCATAAAAAGAGACAAACTTGCATATGAACTTGCATATAGACTTGCATATGAGCTTGCATAACATGTCATACATAGAGGCAACCTTGCGTATATTATGCATATCATAAAAAGAGACAAACTTGCATATGAATCTTGCATATAAACTTGCATATGAGCTTACATAACATGTCATATCATAAAAAGAGACAAACTTGCATATGAACTTATAACATATGACAACCACAACATGCATAAATCCTCATTTACATCCATAGCCTCCTAATATCCTATCCTAATTAGTTTAGCAATTGCTTGCTAAAGGCATAGGAACTCACCAAAACCAAGATTAGCAAACTTATGAAGTAGAACTAGTTGCTATATTTGAAGAAGATGATGATTAGAGGTTGATTAGCTTGCAACTTTCTTCATAAACTAGTGGAGGCTCCTCCTAAGTTTGATTTTGGCGGCATGATGGTATCAATTCTATTTTTAGTATGGATTAGGCTTGCATTAGTGTGTATTTATAGGATTAGGGTGTGTTTTAGACCATAGGATTAGCCCTAGGTTAGATTAGGTCCGTCAGATTTAGGAAGTTTCCAGAACACAGCCCAAACCAGCCAGAAAAACCAGACCTGGTGCACCCAGGCCAATTGGCTCGACACCCTGTGTCGACAGGCAAGTCGACAGGGCAGTCGACTTGGCCTGGCCCAAGTCGACAGGCCTGTCGACATGGCTACGGCGGGAAATTTCCCGCCTGACCCCCGCTGGTTCCAATTTCGAAATCTGAATTTGAATTTTAAATCTGTTTTGAACTTTGAATTTTCCGTAAACTTCATTGGGCCATAACCGGGCCATACGGACTCCGATTCTCGAAAACTCGGACTCTATTTCGCGTATTTTTCCGAGACGAACGCAATGACGCAGCCCGTTTCCCCCAATTCTCACATCTGAGATTATTTATTCTGTAATTAGTGAATTTTAGCATTAATCGAAATTCGGGGTGTTACATTCTCCCCTCCTTAAAGGATTTCGTCCCCGAAATCTCTAAGCTAAGGAGAATGCATATCCTACCATCCAAACAACCATCTACTCAATCTATCAAACACGGGCATCCATTGTTCTTAAAACAATTTCTAATGATGTATGAGCATATGCAAAAAAGTGTGTGTATATGTTCCCTATCTAATGTATGAACATATGCAAACCATGATAGTGCCATGCATCCAATATGTATGCGAGAGAACCCTATCGACACATACTATATCTACATGAGTGCACAATCATTCACCAAAATGCATCATCCATATGATAACACAACCATTATACATCCATAAATATAGCTACCTACACACCCAATTATATGCAATATGCAATATGAAGTGATTGAGCCGATCTAGTGTCTAGAGTGTGTGTATATGCATCCACGAGCAACCACTAGCAAACACTTGCATCCATATGCATCCATCAACCATAACATGTCTCAAACACATGTTTCAACCATAGGTTTACCCTATCTAAAGGTCAAAGGTACTAACGAGAGGACATACTAAAGATAAGATAAGTACTAGACAAACGATAAAGGAGAAGTTAAAAGACATACCCTCAAAAAGGAATGGGTACAATGAACGCATCTTCACTTCCGTTTCCCAAGTAGCGTTGCCCTCATCTTCTCCCCATTGTACTTTGACTAGTTGAACCTCTCGATTCCTCAATTTCCTAGTCTCTGACCCAAGGATGCGAATAGGAGCTCGTCGAATAGTCGCATCACGCTCTACTTCCACTTCTCTAAGCAAGCTCGGCTCTACCACCTCTGCGGTCTCATGTAGGCACTTCCTCAAATGTGACACATGGAATACATCATGTACACCACTAAGTCTGTCGGGCAACTCCACTCTATATGCCATCCGTCCAATCCTTTCCTTAATAGGAAACGGCCCTACGAACCTTGGTGCTAACTTCCCAACAGATCCAAAGCGAACCACATTTCGTAACGGAGACACTTTGACAAAAACCATGTCCCCAACTTCAAACTCAAGGTCCGTCCTCCTCTTGTCCGCATAAGATTTTTGCCTATCCTGCGCTGCTTTCATCCTTCTTCGAATCAAGTCAATCTTCTCAGAAGTCTCCCTAACCATATCAGGCCCAAGCAAGATCTTGTCCGTAGATTCCCACCAACATGTAGGTGATCGACAAGGCCTTCCATAAAGAGCTTCGAAAGGAGCCATACCAATACTGGACTGAAAGCTGTTATTATATGCGAACTCCACCAATGGAAGATGCTCTTCCCATGTACCTCCAAAATCTAAGATGCAAAGCCTCAAAAGGTCTTCTAGGACACGATTCACCCTCTCAGTCTGGCCGTCCGTCTGAGGATGATATGCGGTGCTTAGACATAATTGAGTCCCCACCGCTTCTTGCAAACTTTTCCAGAACTCGCTAGTGAAGATAGGATCTCGATCACTCACTATGCTAGAGGGTACCCCATGCAATCAAACTATCTCTCGAAGATATACTGAAGCTAGCCATGGAGCAGTCCTCTTGCTCTTCACAGGTATGAAATGGGCGCTTTTAGTAAGTCTGTCTACCACAACCCAGATTCCCGTATTACCCTTTCTCGATCTGGGTAACCCGTCAATAAAATCCATCGAGACGCTATCCTACTTCCATTGCGGAACTTCCAATGGGTGAAGCAACCCACCTGGTTTCTTTTGCTCCGCTTTCACCTGTTGGCACACCAAGCATCGAGCGACATACTCGGCCACATCTTTCTTCATACCGGCCCAGAAGAAAACCCGCTTCATGTCTTGGTACATCTTGTCCCCACCGGGATGAATGGTCATCCTAGAACGGTGTGCATCATCAAGAATAGCCTTCCTCAAACCCTCGTCTTGCGGTACACAAAGTCTACCGTCTCTACGCAAGCACCCCCTATCGTCTAGGGTGTACCTACTCAAATGGCTGGACGACTCCCCCCTTATGAGCTTCTCTACCAACTCAACCAACTGTGGGTCGTCCCTCTGTGCTTCTCCAATCCGCCCCAAAAGAGTAGGTCTGACCTCCAAGGATACTAACAAACCGGGTATATAGTCAATGGAAGGTCTGAAATCAAACATCGAGATAAATTCCAAGCTTCGTTGTTCCACGAACAATGGACTCAAGGACAACCTTTTTCTGCTCAAGGCGTCCGCCACCACGTTACCCTTGCCAGGGGTATACGCTATCTCGAAATCATAGGATGCTAAGAACTCCATCCACCTTTGCTGTCTCAAATTCAAATCCTTCTGAGAAAACAAGTACTTCAATGATTTGTGGTCAGTGAACAATTCGAATCTCTCACCAAGAAGATAATGGCGCCAAATCTTAAGCGCAAAAACAATAGCGGCCAACTCTAAATCATGGGTAGGGTAATTTTTCTCATGTGCCCTCAACTGCCTTCCACCATAGGCTATTACCCTTCCCTCTTGCATTAAGACCGCGCCCAGCCCTGTCCCACAAGCATCGGTATAGACAACAAATGGCTTACTCCCATCTGGCAACACTAAAACTGGAGCAGTGGTTAAAGCTCTCTTTAACCGTCGGAACGCATCATCACAATCTACGTCCCATGCGAAAACAAGATTCTTCTTCGTTAAGCGGGTTAACGGGGCTGATATCTTTGCGAAGTCTTTGATAAACTTCCTATAGTAACCCGCCAACCCCAAGAAACTTCTTACTTCGGTAGCATTCTTCGGAACCTTCCAATTTTGAATTGATACTACCTTCGCGGGATCCACAGCTATCCCATCCTTGGAGACCACGTGCCCCAAGAACCGCACTTCCTTCCTCCAGAAGTGACATTTAGAGAATTTAGCCTTAAGGCTATGTGCTCGAAGAGTCTCCAACACCTCCCCAAGATGTAGGGCATGCTCTTCTTCACTCTTAGAAAATACTAAGATATCATCCACAAAGACCACCACGAATTTATTAAGGAACTCCCTGAACACCCTACTCATCAAATCAACAAAGTATGCAGGGGCGTTCGTCAACCCAAATGGCATCACCAGCCACTCATAGAAACCATCCGGAGTCCTAAAGGCAGTCTTGTCTATGCTATCCTCAGCCACCCTCAACTGATGAAACCCCATGGCTAAGTCCAACTGAGAAAATACTGAAGCGCCAACCAACTGATCGAAAAGATCATCAATCCTCGGCAATGGGTGTCTATTCTTCTTTGTGAGCTTGTTGATTTCTCTATAGTCTACACAAAGTCTGAGGGACCCATCCGCCTTTGTAGCAAAAACTACTGGAGCACCCCACTCCGATATACTTCGTCTTATGAACCCCTTCTCAAGCAACTCCCCTACTTGCTTATGGAGTTCCCTCCTCTCACGAGGAGCCATGTGGCGCACTGGTAAAGATACAGGTTTAGCATTATCCACCAGATATATTCGGAAGTCAATCTCCTGCTTCGGAGGTAAGCCCTTCACCTCCTCAAACACATCCGAGTATTCCCGGACCACTTTAACAGATTGCAAACTCTCGACCGAAGCGTCAAGCGATTCAAGATAACTTAGCATAACAGAATCCATGGGATTACAAGAGATCTCGAGAGTGTTACCCAAGCGGGTCATGAGCCTAACAACTCTCCTTTCGCAATCAAGAACGGCGCCATTACTGGATAACCAGTCCATGCCCAAAATCAACCCATAGCCCGTGAAGCCCAAAACAAAAGCATCACATCTAAACTCAATGCTAAGTATAGAAATCTTCAAACCCAAACATATCATGGACAAATAAGTGGAGCCCCCAATTGGGTTTGAAACAACCAAGGGATCATCTACCAGACTGGTGTCTAAGTGCAGTGACTCAACTAATGATGATGAGATAAACGAATGCGATGCGCCAGAATCAAACAGTGTACGGACAGGATGATCAAATAGAAAAACCAGACTTTCAATGGAAATAGTTCTACCTCTTTCCTGAATCGGTGGAACCGCGAGAGCCTGTACTTGCCCCCAAGCCTGAACCGGTGCCATAAGAGCTTGCACCTGTCCTCCTGAGGTAGATCCCGTCCTTTGCCCCTTCTTAGGGCAATCCTTCACTAGATGACCTGCTTCGCCACAGTTATAGCAGCCAGTCTTCTTCTTCTTTCGACAATCTTTGCTTATGTGGCCTGGAATCCCGCAATTGAAGCACTTCTTCTTTCCCTTGCCACCGTTGCCTTTCCCACCTTTGTTTTGCTGTTGTTGCTGAGGTCTCTTTTGATCTCCCTTCTTCTCGGGTGCCATATTAGCATTGGGACCCTTCTCTTCTTCATGCATGAGTGCCATGTCAACTAGCTTCTCAAAGGTGGCCCCCATAGGGATATGAGTCATAGCCAACCCATGCATTGGTTCATTCAAGCCTTTCACGAACCTCAAAGCCTTCTTCTCTGGTGTATTCACCATATCTAGGCCAAACCTTGCCAATTGATTAAACTTGTTGACATACTCCTTCACTGAGAGATTTCCTTGCTTTAGAGTCAAGAATCTTTCCATATACAAGTTTTCTTCCGCCCTTGAGAGAAACTTTGCCACAAATCTTTGCCTAAAATCCGCCCAAGAGTCAACGGGGCGTTCTCCATTAGTGACCTCCCACCAGAATGAGGCCTCTCCCTTCATTAACCAAGCAGCTAACTTGACTTTCTTTCCTTCTTCCATCTCAAAGATATCTATCAACTCTTCCACCTCCTTAAGCCAATCTCTAGCCTCCACAAAAGTTTCAGATCCTTGAAAAGGTTTTCCTCCCATAGCTTTAAATTCCTTGCAAGTCTTAGCAAAAGTATCCATGCGAGGAGGAGGGGGAGGAGGAAGATCGGGTGCTACGGTTGGTGGAGGAACATTTGCTGGACCCACAGTGGTGGCCCTAGCCTCCATCAATCTCCTATACCATACTGGTATCGTCACACCCTCCGAAAAGTTAAGATCCTCAGCCATGCTGAAACGAAAAAGGAAAGATTCAAAACGGAGAATTCGAAAGATAAAGATATGGCTATTGGGGATTATGCTTTTCTTTCCAAAAACTTTTCTCTTTAAAGACATGTTTTTGAAAATATCTCTTCCAAAAATGTTTTTAGAAAAATAGTTTTCTAAAAATTTTATCTGTTACGGTAACCTTTGCTCTGATACCACGTGTAACACCCCACTCCCGCTATGGTCACTCTCAAAGGGAATGCCATAACATCGGTGGAGTATTTTGAGTGAATATAGAACAGAGAAATTACAGCAAGACAGATATAAGAAATACATGAAAATTTAAAACATCATTTCATTGCAGCGAAAAGTAAAACATGTCTGGTTACATCACAAAACCATAATAAGAGTCAAGTACAAATATCCATCCTGCTAAATAAAAATACATAATCCCAATACATGAACTGATAGCCATAAAAGAAAAAGGGTAAGCTGAGCTCTACATCTAGGGTCCAAGCTCCAAGAGAGTAATAAAAGCAGCCTGATCAAAGCCCACTCGTGGTGGGCCCACTCTGAGAACCCGAGGGTTGGGAAAAAGATAAAAACAACGGGGTCAGACATAAGTCTGAGCGAGTCCTATAACTTTAACAATGCAATCATTAAAGTAATTAGGGTATGATATAACTTGGTACGGTGTGACTGGGGATAAATGACTACACTCAGTAGCCAATTAGACTTAGAATGAACTAAGATAACGATAAAGACGCATTTACCCACCCAAGGATAATTACTACACTGCACCATACCAGTCATTCCTACTTAAAGGTTGATCCCTCCCAAGGACTTAGAAAATTTACCCAGTAGTTTCGTGTACCCCTAGCTGACTACATAGGTGTCGTCTGCCCCTATCTCCACTAGGTGTACCCACTACTCCCAAGCGATCGGCTCCCTACCGTAGATACCCGTGCTGGCCCCACAACGGGGTGTATCACTCCCCATAGTGACAACCCGATACTACATGTGGTGCACGGCTTATATCTACACGATGCAACAACGTCTTACCTACCAGCCCGGGTCCACACACGCATATGAAACCCGTTGGACTCGTGTTGCCACCGCTACCCCGTTTTGGCCTCTTATAGTCAAGCCCAATATGCGTGTCCCGTCCTCGACTTGGGGTCGAGCCCACAAAGATACGTTTGGGATATTGGTTGAAATGGGCCCCCACAAGCTACCCACCTAAGCTTGTCATTTCTAGTGTATACCACTTAACCCCTTTATCATGTTTTAATTACATGTTCCACTTTGGTTAAGTATTCTAATCGTATTTTCTATTGCCACCCAAGGCAACCACTAGATTTCCACATGCCACCCAAGGCACCCACTTAACCCCTCATGTCCCTCTACATGCTAATATGGTTAAGTGTTTCTTAATTAATTAATTAATTAAGATCATGACCTCATAAAGACCTCTCACATTAGACCATCTTATATGACTGCTGGATATGCCGGTTGGGTCCGGGCAGACTTCCGTCATAAAAAGGGTCTAACCTCGTGTCTTTACCTTAATCACGTATTTAATTTATGACTAAGACCTCTCACATTGGGCCAATCATTTGTAGTTGCTGGATTTGCCGGTTGGTTCCGGGCAGACTTCCGCTACAAAAGGGTCCAACCTCGTGTCTTAGTTGATTAATTACACCTAATTAATCACCCCCATAATTTGTATTAATTATCCCTAATTAATTACACATTTTTAAGAATATGGGTAGACCTAACTTAATAGGTAAATTCCCAATTCCATAGCATGGGTAGACCTAACTTAATAGGTAAATTCCCAACTCCATAATATGGGTAGACCTAACTTAATAGGTAAATTCCCAATTATGTCCATTCATTTTATGTTATACACATTTCTATTAACATGCATATTAACCCCATCGTTTCCCACGTAATTCGTTCTCATGACATGTCATATAAATGGGAAGATTCACTATAAATGTAATGGGTTCAATCTTAGCACAACGTTGGCATTTACATGGGTTTAAAAGGTGTCAACTTGCATCATAATATTAAACCCAACTAGCATAAATCATTAACCCAAACTTGCATATGAACTTGCATATAAACTTGCATATGAACTTGCATATAAACTTGCATATGGACTTACATAACATGTCATATATAGAGGCAACCTTGCATATGTTATGCATATCATAAAAAGAGACAAACTTGCATATGAACTTGCATATAGACTTGCATATGAGCTTGCATAACATGTCATATCATAAAAAGAGACAAACTTGCATTTGAACTTGCATATAGACTTGCATATGAGCTTGCATAACATGTCATACATAGAGGCAACCTTGCGTATATTATGCATATCATAAAAAGAGACAAACTTGCATATGAATCTTGCATATAAACTTGCATATGAGCTTACATAACATGTCATATCATAAAAAGAGACAAACTTGCATATGAACTTATAACATATGACAACCACAACATGCATAAATCCTCATTTACATCCATAGCCTCCTAATATCCTATCCTAATTAGTTTAGCAATTGCTTGCTAAAGGCATAGGAACTCACCAAAACCAAGATTAGCAAACTTATGAAGTAGAACTAGTTGCTATATTTGAAGAAGATGATGATTAGAGGTTGATTAGCTTGCAACTTTCTTCATAAACTAGTGGAGGCTCCTCCTAAGTTTGATTTTGGCGGCATGATGGTATCAATTCTATTTTTAGTATGGATTAGGCTTGCATTAGGGTGTATTTATAGGATTAGGGTGTGTTTTAGACCATAGGATTAGGCCTAGGTTAGATTAGGTCCGTCAGATTTAGGAAGTTTCCAGAACACAGCCCAAACCAGCCAGAAAAACCAGACCTGGTGCACCCAGGCCAATTGGCTCGACACCCTGTGTCGACAGGCAAGTCGACAGGGCAGTCGACTTGGCCTGGCCCAAGTCGACAGGCCTTTCGACAGCCCTGTCGACATGGCTACGGCGGGAAATTTCCCGCCTGACCCCCGCTGGTTCCAATTTCGAAATCTGAATTTAAATTTTAAATCTGTTTTGAACTTTGAATTTTCCGTAAACTTCATTGGGCCATAACCGGGCCATACGGACTCCGATTCTCGAAAACTCGGACTCTATTTCGCGTATTTTTCCGAGACGAACGTAATGACGCAGCCCGTTTCCCCCAATTCTCACATCTGAGATTATTTATTCTGTAATTAGTGAATTTTAGCATTAATCGAAATTCGGGGTGTTACATTCTCCCCTCCTTAAAGGATTTCGTCCCCGAAATCTCTAAGCTAAGGAGAATGCATATCCTACCATCCAAACAACCATCTACTCAATCTATCAAACACGGGCATCCATTGTTCTTAAAACAATTTCTAATGATGTATGAGCATATGCAAAAAAGTGTGTGTATATGTTCCCTATCTAATGTATGAACATATGCAAACCATGATAGTGCCATGCATCCAATATGTATGCGAGAGAACCCTATCGACACATACTATATCTACATGAGTGCACAATCATTCACCAAAATGCATCATCCATATGATAACACAACCATTATACATCCATAAATATAGCTACCTACACACCCAATTATATGCAATATGCAATATGAAGTGATTGAGCCGATCTAGTGTCTAGAGTGTGTGTATATGCATCCACGAGCAACCACTAGCAAACACTTGCATCCATATGCATCCATCAACCATAACATGTCTCAAACACATGTTTCAACCATAGGTTTACCCTATCTAAAGGTCAAAGGTACTAACGAGAGGACATACTAAAGATAAGATAAGTACTAGACAAACGATAAAGGAGAAGTTAAAAGACATACCCTCAAAAAGGAATGGGTACAATGAACGCATCTTCACTTCCGTTTCCCAAGTAGCGTTGCCCTCATCTTCTCCCCATTGTACTTTGACTAGTTGAACCTCTCGATTCCTCAATTTCCTAGTCTCTGACCCAAGGATGCGAGTAGGAGCTCGTCGAATAGTCGCATCACGCTCTACTTCCACTTCTCTAAGCAAGCTCGGCTCTACCACCTCTGCGGTCTCATGTAGGCACTTCCTCAAATGTGACACATGGAATACATCATGTACACCACTAAGTCTGTCGGGCAACTCCACTCTATATGCCATCCGTCCAATCCTTTCCTTAATAGGAAACGGCCCTACGAACCTTGGTGCTAACTTCCCAACAGATCCAAAGCGAACCACATTTCGTAACGGAGACACTTTGACAAAAACCATGTCCCCAACTTCAAACTCAAGGTCCGTCCTCCTCTTGTCCGCATAAGATTTTTGCCTATCCTGCGCTGCTTTCATCCTTCTTCGAATCAAGTCAATCTTCTCAGAAGTCTCCCTAACCATATCAGGCCCAAGCAAGATCTTGTCCGTAGATTCCCACCAACATGTAGGTGATCGACAAGGCCTTCCATAAAGAGCTTCGAAAGGAGCCATACCAATACTGGACTGAAAGCTGTTATTATATGCGAACTCCACCAATGGAAGATGCTCTTCCCATGTACCTCCAAAATCTAAGATACAAAGCCTCAAAAGGTCTTCTAGGACACGATTCACCCTCTCAGTCTGGCCGTCCGTCTGAGGATGATATGCGGTGCTTAGACATAATTGAGTCCCCACCGCTTCTTGCAAACTTTTCCAGAACTCGCTAGTGAAGATAGGATCTCGATCACTCACTATGCTAGAGGGTACCCCATGCAATCGAACTATCTCTCGAAGATATACTGAAGCTGAAACACCCCACCTCCGTTAGGGTCACTCTCAAAGGGAATGCCCTAATTTTGGTGGAGGTTTATAAGTACAAGTCACAGATATACAAGACAGATATAAGAACACATATTTGTAAACAGCGGAAGAACAACAAACTTTTATTTCATAAAGTCAAATACGTGTTACAACAACATCCTTTCCAAAAACATAACATAACACTTTCATAATCTGTCTTGAGTACATTATTTAAAGAAGCATAAATAAAACATAGATAAACTGCAAAAGCCCCATAGTGGATTGTCCAAAGCCATAGTTCAAAACAGGAAAGTCCAAGCAATACATTTCTCTTCTTCAAGCTGGATGTCAAGGCTGATCAAGCTGCTGTGTTCCCTCCCTGAGGACCTGGGGGGGGGGGGGGAAACGGAAGAAAGAAGACGAAAGAAAATAGAGTCAGACATAAAGCCTGAGTAAGTCTAGTACTATTTTGTCTATGAATAAAGAACTGGGTATGATAAGTATAAATAAGAAGTGGGCATGCACTATAAACTTGGTTAAGTTGTCTAGGGTCGAATATACTATCGTACCCCATGTTAATCTCTGAACCCATATAAACTAGTTTCCAACTGGCACCCCATAATCAGGGTGATGTGATCCATTCTATGATGATCGGCTCCTACTCGCAAAGTTACATGTGTCTTACGGCCCCCGATGTCTGTAGTTACCTATGCTGGTCCCACCATGGGGTGTATCAAGTCCCGTGGTGGCGGCCCGACACAACCTTAGAATGCACAGGTATGCTACTGGTGCCCAGTGCCTTATTTTTCTGTGCCGGAGTGTGTGCACGCCCGCACTCCGTTAGAACCTACACTGCTACACCACCGCCGTCGCTTTGACCTCTTACAATCAGCCCAGTAATCGTGCCCCACCCTGCCTAGTTTCAGGGTATCCTGATACACCTTTTAGGGTTACTGCTGAAAAGGGTCCCCCGTTACTAGGTTTTCTATCTCTAGCCAACATGCTAAGTTGGTTAAGTGTTTTCTAACCTAACCCCACCAGTCCGTTTAGTTTAGCATGTTCCATTTTGATTAAGTCTTTAGTTCACTTAATCCTAACAATCCTGACTCAGCCTTAATTGTCTTATTAAGGCCCTGACCTCTCACATTAGACAGGTATTGTTGTGGCTGCCTGTTGCCGGTTGGTTCCGGGCAGTCTTACGCCACAACTCAGTCTAACCTCGGGTCCTTGCTGGGCTCCATGTTTAACCACCCACATTGGATAGGTATTGTTGTGACTACTGGACAGCCGGGCGGTTCCGGGCAGGTTTAAATCACAACTCAATCCAACCTCGGGTTAAACACATCGTATGTTCTACATTTACATATCTTGTCATTCCTCTTTATTTCTTATATGTAAATATTTGCGGCCCATTATTAAGTTAATGGTGTAAAGGTTACACCAATCACGGGCCCAACCCATACTCAAATTTGGGCCCTTCTATTATATATTTTCATTAATTAATTAATTTTAACCCAACGTTGTTTTCCCCCGTTTTACACGTCCGTTTATATATATTGGGCTTAGCTTTTTAAAGCCCAATTTAGCCATGCGAAAAGGGGAGGCTTAAGGCGTGATTACATACACAAAGAGGGGAAGGTGAGCGCATGAACTTGCATATGACGTTGGAAATACATAATAGAAACTGGTGTACTTGCATAGTGGTAACATAGGTGACATGAATCAAAGCATGTGAATTTGCATAGGTTTAATTGCAACATGAACCTATATTCTTATTTATGCATAATGTCAAACATAAGCATGGCATAATATCAAACATAAGCATGGCATAAACAAGTCATGTTCATAAGGTTTCTACATGTTTACAAAGGGGATACTTTGTTACTAACACAAAAGCATAGTTCAACATAATCATGATTTAAGTCTAATCACATAACGATGGTATAAATATACTTATGCATAATTATTCCTAATCATGGTGTTTGCTTTAAACTTGCAAAAAGGGATTTTTGAGTCTAACCTAGCCATGTCTCACATATGTCATCATATATTTCTTTTAAACAAGATAGACTTAATCACAGGTTTTCAATTATGCCAAATATTATTCATAGCCTAGCCATATTCATAAGTTTGCAAAAGCATGACTTAATACATGGATTATGGTGTCAAAATTCCAACATAGTTTCATATGAACTATAATAACCAAACTTGTTTCAATTACTTGCAAAATGATTTATGCACAAAAATATACATCATGATGGCATAATAACAAAGCCCCAAACTTGCATGAATTTCAATCAACTACATACATGTAGCTTCAACATAGATTACATAACTTGCGCAATATTCCAAACGTATACTTGCATAGAACTACCGCATGTAGTTCTTTATAATGAATAACATAATTTTGCACAAATATGAATTACTTTATTATCCCAATTCAAGCATACAAATCAATACAGTTGTTTATTCATACCAAAGTAATACTCTACTTACAATGGTTGCGGCGAATTCTCTAATTAAGAGATATGATTCCTATGTTGAATTGATTGGCTTTAGGTTGCTTGAATTGCTTTAGGCTTTAGAACTTTCTTCCTAATTCTCTCTCTCTAGTTGGCGGCTACTCTTAGTCGTTCCTCAGCAACATGGCGGCTATGTTCTTAATTTTGAATGAATAGATTAGGGTTTAGTCTAGGGTTGTTTATATAGAGGTTAGGAATTGATTAGGACCATTGATGTTGCTAGGTTAGATCATAGCCATTCATTAGATAGAGAGACCAATCAAAACTTGCCACCTAGCCCTAGTGACAAAGCAGACCACTGAAATTCGACCAAACACAGACCTGGCCAGCCAGGTTGACTGGGCTCGACCAGGTCGACACCCCTGTCGACAGGGCTGTCGACAGCCCTGTCGACATGGGTAGCCCAGGTCGACAGCCCAGTCGACCTGGGTGGCTTAGGCGGGTTTTTATCCGCCCTGGCCCATTGGGCCCCACTTCGGAATATTTAATTGTTTAATTCTGTTTGAATTTTAAATTTAATTCAAAACTTCCGAAGGCCATATCTTCTTCATACGGACTCCGTTTTTCGAAAACTCGGACTCTATTTTGCGTATTTTTCCGAGACGAACGCAATGGCGTATCCCGTTTCCCTTGGTTCTTTGATTTCAAATTAATTATACTTTAATTTGTTAATTTCACAGTTATAGAATTTTCGGGGTGTTACATTCTCCCCCACTTAAAAGGATTTCGTCCCCGAAATCTTCAAGTTAGGAGGAATGTATATCCTAACATCCAATCATCCATCTACTCATCCATCAAACACGAGCATCCATTGTCCTTAAAAGACTTCTAATGCTTCATGATCATATGCGAAGTGTGTGTGTACATGTACTTATCTAATGCAAAATCAGGCGGTCTACTGATTCAGTTGACCTCCTTAATGCGAGTTATGTAAGTGCCATGAATCCATTATGTATGCAAATTTTCCTATTCATGATTCTATATGAGTGCACAATCATTCAACACAAATGCAACATCCACATGACAATACATTAAAGTTCAACCATATACGAATACAAACATATATGCATATGCAATATGAAGTGACTGAGCCGATCTAAAACCTAGATTGTGTGTGTATATGCAACCACGAGCAACCACTAGCAATCACTTGCAACCACTTGCAACCATCATCCATAACATGTTTCAACTACATGTTTCCATCCAAAAAGATTCTATCTAAAAGATACGGTCGAGGAAATATACCTAAAAAAATAGATAAAAGCGCAACTTAAGGAAAATGAAAGATCAAGGATGTACCCTCGAACAGAAAAGGGTAGGCAGTACGGATTCTAGCTTCAGTTTCCCAAGTCGCGTCTCCCTCGGCGTCGCTCCACTGAACTTTGACGAGCTTGACTTCACGGTTGCGTAGCTTCTTCACTTCCGTTCCTAAGATGCGGGTTGGAACTTTCCTTATGGTTGCTTCGCGTTCCACTTCGGCCTCTTCGAGGATATTCGGCTCTACCACTTCAGCAGACTCATGCAGACATTTTCGGAGATGTGAAACGTGAAAAGCGTTGTGGACTCCAGCCAACTTCTCGGGTAGCTCTAATCTATAGGCCATTTTCCAAATTTTCTCAATGATAGGGAATGGTCCTACCTAAAGGTATAGTCGAATGATAGAAACAAGTAAAAACTTTGTGCCCATTAGGCAATGTCGAAACTGGAAATCTATGCCACATATATATTGATTAGGAGAAGAACTCCCTAAGCATCAGCCCCGAAGACCGAAATCAACATCAGACTGACACCCAAAGAGTTACTCAACCCAACCACCATATATGATTCTAGGCAACTAAGCATGATGGACTCCTTTTAGGTCACAAGGGAGTCCCTTCCTAAGACCAACCCATATCCTATAAAACCCAAAAAGTTTGGTCAATCCAACGAACACCCTCAAGCCCCAACATGTGTTACTAACAGATGAGTCATACTCCCTATGGGGTTTGCGACAGAAATTGGATTGAGAATGGGACCGAGAGGATATACTCTTAAGAAGAGATATTATGCACGAATCTAGTCTTCAATCTTCTAAGTCGCATTTCTTGAGCTTAACTCCATTATGCTTTGTCCGTCTTTAACTTCACAATTTCGTAGCTTCTTAATTCTTGTTTCCAAAATATGAGTTGGAACCTATTTCTCGTTCCTCTTTCACTTATTCTCCTCCTAGTATACTTGGCTCAAGCCTAACTGCGTACTCATGGTTCCATGCAAGCTCTCCAAAATTCATTAGTGAATCTTGGGTCTTGTTCACTTACTAGAAGGTATTCCACATAGATGAATTATCTCTTGAAAATAAACAAATGTCAACTATGTTGCCAAATGTACTTACTAAGGTGATTCTTTACAACTCATGCATCAGCGAAATGAACCTTCAGCCTTAGTGGCGAACACTACTGGAGCGCCCCATTCGGAAATGCTCCTCCTAATGAACCCCTTTCTCTAGAGGCTCTTTAATCTGTTTACTGAGCTCTTTCCTTTCTCGTGGGGCCATGTGTCTAACGGGCAACGCAACGGGCTTTGCATTATTTACAAGATATATGCGGAAGTCTATTTCCCGCTTCGGAGGCAAGCCCTTCACCTCTTCGAAGACATCCGGATATTCCCGGACCACTCTAACTGATTTCAAATTTTCAACAGAGGCATCTAGCGATTCAAGATAACTAAGCATAACCGCATACGAGGGATTACAAGAAATTCCCAAAGTATTACCGAGCTGGGTTAGGAGCCTAACAACCCTTTTTTCACAATCAAGGATGGCCCCATTACTGGATAGCCAATCCATACCCAAAATCAAACCATACCCCGAAAAGCCCAAAACAAAGGCACTACATTGAAATTCTACGCTTAGAATAGAAATTTTCAATCCCACACAGATCATAGACAAATGAGCTGGGCCCCCAATTGGGTTTGAAACAATTAAGGGGTCCTCTACCATACTAGTTTTTAGGTGCAGAGATTCTACTAAAGCAGACGAGATAAAGGAGTGTGATGCGCCAGAATCAAATAAAGTGCGAACGGGGTGATCATAAAGATAAACTACACTTTCTACAGAAGTATTTATACCTCGCTGTTGCAATGGTGGCGCTTCTAGCACATGAACCTGTGCCCCTGGGGTGGATCCAGTGCCCTGCCCCTGTCCGCGTTTCCTTGGGCAGTCCTTAGCCCTATGGCCTGTCTCACCGCAAGAAAAGCACCCACCATTCTCCTTGGCCTTCTTTTTCCGGCAGTCCTTTACTAAGTGCCCCACTTTGCCACAGAAATTACACGTCCTCTTCTCTTTGTTGCCTTCCCCGCCTTTTTTAAAGTCTGTCTTCTTAGGCTGCAAACCCTCTTTCTTCCCTTGAGAGCTTTCTGCCTTTGTCTCCTTCTTGCCCTTATCCTCTTAATTCAGCAATGCCATTTGCACCAATCTTTCATACGTGGCTCCCATGGGTATATGGGTCATGGCCAAACTGTGTAATGGCTCATTTAACCCTTTAACGAAACGGAGAGCCTTCTTGTGCGGAGTGTTGACTAGGTCAAGTCCAAACCTAGCCAGCTCATCGAACTGATTCACATATTCTCTAACAGTCTTGTCTCCTTGCTTAAGAAATAAGAATTTTTCCAACTGCAAACTTCTTTCCGCATCTGAGAGAAATTTAGTCTCAAACCTTGCCCTAAAGTCCTCCCATGTCTCCACTGGTCTCTCAGCATTAGTGACTTCCCACCAGTAGGAAGCCTCGCCCTTCAATAGCCACACCGCCAATTGTACTTTTTGTCTATCTTCTACCTCAAAGATGATGAATAGGTCCTCCGTTTCCTTCAGCCAATTTCTAGCTGCCACGAAGGACTCAGTTCCATGGAAATCCCTTCCTCCCATAGCTTTAAAATCTTTACATATCTTAGCGAAAGTGTTTCCCCGAGGAGGAGGTGGAGGAAAAGGTGCTGCTGCAGCTGGATGATTTCCTTCAGCTGGGGGAGGAGGAACGGTAGGACCTGGCTGAGTGGCCCTCGCTTCTAAGAATCGTCTAAACCAACCAGGTATTGGCACCCCTTCCGGCAAGTTAAGTTCTTGGGACATGCTGAAACAAAAAGGATAGATTCAAAACGAAGGATAAGAGATAATACCTATGGCTTTGGGGAGTGGACTTTGCCTTTTAAAATAAAATAATATTTTTCCTTTAAAAATGCTTCTTTAAATTTCCTTTTTGAAAATAATTTTTCAAAACTTTTTATCTTATCTGGTAAACCTATGCTCTGATACCAAGTGAAACACCCCACCTCCGTTAGGGTCACTCTCAAAGGGAATGCCCTAATTTTGGTGGAGGTTTATAAGTACAAGTCACAGATATACAAGACAGATATAAGAACACATATTTGTAAACAGCGGAAGAACAACAAACTTTTATTTCATAAAGTCAAATACGTGTTACAACAACATCCTTTCCAAAAACATAACATAACACTTTCATAATCTGTCTTGAGTACATTATTTAAAGAAGCATAAATAAAACATAGATAAACTGCAAAAGCCCCATTGTGGATTGTCCAAAGCCATAGTTCAAAACAGGAAAGTCCAAGCAATACATTTCTCTTCTTCAAGCTGGATGTCAAGGCTGATCAAGCTGCTGTGTTCCCTCCCTGAGGACCTGGGGGGGGGGGGGGGGAAACGGAAGAAAGAAGACGAAAGAAAATAGAGTCAGACATAAAGCCTGAGTAAGTCTAGTACTATTTTATCTATGAATAAAGAACTGGGTATGATAAGTATAAATAAGAAGTGGGCATGCACTATAAACTTGGTTAAGTTGTCTAGGGTCGAATATACTATCGTACCCCATGTTAATCTCTGAACCCATATAAACTAGTTTCCAACTGGCACCCCATAATCAGGGTGATGTGATCCATTCTATGATGATCGGCTCCTACTCGCAAAGTTACATGTGTCTTACGGCCCCCGATGTCTGTAGTTACCTATGCTGGTCCCACCATGGGGTGTATCAAGTCCCGTGGTGGCAGCCCGACACAACCTTAGAATGCACAGGTATGCTACTGGTGCCCAGTGCCTTATTTTTCTGCGCCGGAGTGTGTGCACGCCCGCACTCCGTTAGAACCTACACTGCTACACCACCGCCGTCGCTTTGACCTCTTACAATCAGCCCAGTAATCGTGCCCCACCCTGCCTAGTTTCAGGGTATCCTGATACACCTTTTAGGGTTACTGCTGAAAAGGGTCCCCCGTTACTAGGTTTTCTATCTCTAGCCAACATGCTAAGTTGGTTAAATGTTTTCTAACCTAACCCCACCAGTCCGTTTAGTTTAGCATGTTCCATTTTGATTAAGTCTTTAGTTCACTTAATCCTAACAATCCTGACTCAGCCTTAATTGTCTTATTAAGGCCCTGACCTCTCACACTAGACAGGTATTGTTGTGGCTGCCTGTTGCCGGTTGGTTCCGGGCAGTCTTACGCCACAACTCAGTCTAACCTCGGGTCCTTGCTGGGCTACATGTTTAACCACCCACATTGGATAGGTATTGTTGTGACTACTGGACAGTCGGGCGGTTCCGGGCAGGTTTAAATCACAACTCAATCCAACCTCGGGTTAAACACATCGTATGTTCTACATTTACATATCTTGTCATTCCTCTTTATTTCTTATATGTAAATATTTGCGGCCCATTATTAAGTTAATGGTGTAAAGGTTACACCAATCACGGGCCCAACCCATACTCGAATTTGGGCCCTTCTATTATATATTTTCATTCATTAATTAATTTTAACCCAACGTTGTTTTCCCCCGTTTTACACGTCCGTTTATATATATTGGGCTTAGCTTTTTAAAGCCCAATTTAGCCATGCGAAAAGGGGAGGCTTAAGGCGTGATTACATACACAAAGAGGGGAAGGTGAGCGCATGAACTTGCATATGACGTTGGAAATACATAATAGAAACTGGTGTACTTGCATAGTGGTAACATAGGTGACATGAATCAAAGCATGTGAATTTGCATAGGTTTAATTGCAACATGAACCTATATTCTTATTTATGCATAATGTCAAACATAAGCATGGCATAATATCAAACATAAGCATGGCATAAACAAGTCATGTTCATAAGGTTTCTACATGTTTACAAAGGGGATACTTTGTTACTAACACAAAAGCATAGTTCAACATAATCATGATTTAAGTCTAATCACATAACGATGGTATAAATATACTTATGCATAATTATTCCTAATCATGGTGTTTGCTTTAAACTTGCAAAAAGGGATTTTTGAGTCTAACCTAGCCATGTCTCACATATGTCATCATATAATTCTTTTAAACAAGATAGACTTAATCACAGGTTTTCAATTATGCCAAATATTATTCATAGCCTAGCCATATTCATAAGTTTGCAAAAGCATGACTTAATACATGGATTATGGTGTCAAAATTCCAACATAGTTTCATATGAACTATAATAACCAAACTTGTTTCAATTACTTGCAAAATGATTTATGCACAAAAATATACATCATGATGGCATAATAACAAAGCCCCAAACTTGCATGAATTTCAATCAACTACATACATGTAGCTTC
This sequence comes from Allium sativum, assembly GCA_030737875.1. Classification (NCBI taxonomy): domain Eukaryota; kingdom Viridiplantae; phylum Streptophyta; class Magnoliopsida; order Asparagales; family Amaryllidaceae; genus Allium; species Allium sativum. Next base: position 56,470,130 of record CM060912.1, read on the forward strand.
AACATAGATTACATAACTTGCGCAATATTCCAAACGTATACTTGCATAGAACTACCGCATGTAGTTCTTTATAATGAATAACATAATTTTGCACAAATATGAATTACTTTATTATCCCAATTCAAGCATACAAATCAATACAGTTGTTTATTCATACCAAAGTAATACTCTACTTACAATGGTTGCGGCGAATTCTCTAATTAAGAGATATGATTCCTATGTTGAATTGATTGGCTTTAGGTTGCTTGAATTGCTTTAGGCTTTAGAACTTTCTTCCTAATTCTCTCTCTCTAGTTGGCGGCTACTCTTAGTCGTTCCTCAGCAACATGGCGGCTATGTTCTTAATTTTGAATGAATAGATTAGGGTTTAGTCTAGGGTTGTTTATATAGAGGTTAGGAATTGATTAGGACCATTGATGTTGCTAGGTTAGATCATAGCCATTCATTAGATAGAGAGACCAATCAAAACTTGCCACCTAGCCCTAGTGACAAAGCAGACCACTAAAATTCGACCAAACACAGACCTGGCCAGCCAGGTTGACTGGGCTCGACCAGGTCGACACCCCTGTCGACAGGGCTGTCGACAGCCCTGTCGACATGGGTAGCCCAGGTCGACAGCCCAGTCGACCTGGGTGGCTTAGGCGGGTTTTTATCCGCCCTGGCCCATTGGGCCCCACTTCGGAATATTTAATTGTTTAATTCTGTTTGAATTTTAAATTTAATTCAAAACTTCCGAAGGCCATATCTTCTTCATACGGACTCCGTTTTTCGAAAACTCGGACTCTATTTTGCGTATTTTTCCGAGACGAACGCAATGGCGTATCCCGTTTCCCTTGGTTCTTTGATTTCAAATTAATTATACTTTAATTTGTTAATTTCACAGTTATAGAATTTTTGGGGTGTTACAGAATCTAGCCATGGAGCAGTCCTCTTGCTCTTCACAGGTATGAAATGGGCGCTTTTCGTAAGTCTGTCTACCACAACCCAGATTCCCGTATTACCCTTTCTCGATCTGGGTAACCCGTCAATAAAATCCATCGAGACGCTATCCCACTTCCATTGCGGAACTTCCAATGGGTGAAGCAACCCACCTGGTTTCTTTTGCTCCGCTTTCACCTGTTGGCACACCAAGCATCGAGCGACATACTCGGCCACATCTTTCTTCATACCGGCCCAGAAGAAAACCCGCTTCATGTCTTGGTACATCTTGTCCCCACCGGGATGAATGGTCATCCTAGAACGGTGTGCATCATCAAGAATAGCCTTCCTCAAACCCTCGTCTTGCGGTACACAAAGTCTACCGTCTCTACGCAAGCACCCCCTATCGTCTAGGGTGTACCTACTCAAATGGCTGGACGACTCCCCCCTTATGAGCTTCTCTACCAACTCAACCAACTGTGGGTCGTCCCTCTGTGCTTCTCCAATCCGCCCCAAAAGAGTAGGTCTGACCTCCAAGGATGCTAACAAACCGGGTATATAGTCAATGGAAGGTCTGAAATCAAACATCGAGATAAATTCCAAGCTTCGTTGTTCCACGAACAATGGACTCAAGGACAACCTTTTTCTGCTCAAGGCGTCCGCCGCCACGTTACCCTTGCCAGGGGTATACGCTATCTCGAAATCATAGGATGCTAAGAACTCCATCCACCTTTGCTGTCTCAAATTCAAATCCTTCTGAGAAAACAAGTACTTCAATGATTTGTGGTCAGTGAACAATTCGAATCTCTCACCAAGAAGATAATGGCGCCAAATCTTAAGCGCAAAAACAATAGCGGCCAACTCTAAATCATGGGTAGGGTAATTTTTCTCATGTGCCCTCAACTGCCTTCCACCATAGGCTATTACCCTCCCCTCTTGCATTAAGACCGCGCCCAGCCCTGTCCCACAAGCATCGGTATAGACAACAAATGGCTTACTCCCATCTGGCAACACTAAAACTGGAGCAGTGGTTAAAGCTCTCTTTAACCGTCGGAACGCATCATCACAATCTACGTCCCATGCGAAAACAAGATTCTTCTTCGTTAAGCGGGTTAACGGGGCTGATATCTTTGCGAAGTCTTTGATAAACTTCCTATAGTAACCCGCCAACCCCAAGAAACTTCTTACTTCGGTAGCATTCTTCGGAACCTTCCAATCTTGAATTGATACTACCTTCGCGGGATCCACAGCTATCCCATCCTTGGAGACCACGTGCCCCAAGAACCGCACTTCCTTCCTCCAGAAGTGACATTTAGAGAATTTAGCCTTAAGGCTATGTGCTCGAAGAGTCTCCAACACCTCCCCAAGATGTAGGGCATGCTCTTCTTCACTCTTAGAAAATACTAAGATATCATCCACAAAGACCACCACGAATTTATTAAGGAACTCCCTGAACACCCTACTCATCAAATCAACAAAGTATTCAGGGGCGTTCGTCAACCCAAATGGCATCACCAGCCACTCATAGAAACCATCCGGAGTCCTAAAGGCAGTCTTGTCTATGCTATCCTCAGCCACCCTCAACTGATGAAACCCCGTGGCTAAGTCCAACTGAGAAAATACTGAAGCGCCAACCAACTGATCGAAAAGATCATCAATCCTCGGCAATGGGTGTCTATTCTTCTTTGTGAGCTTGTTGAGTTCTCTATAGTCTACACAAAGCCTGAGGGACCCATCCGCCTTTGTAGCAAAAACTACTGGAGCACCCCACTCCGATATACTTCGTCTTATGAACCCCTTCTCAAGCAACTCCCCTACTTGCTTATGGAGTTCCCTCCTCTCACGAGGAGCCATGTGGCGCACTGGTAAAGATACAGGTTTAGCATTATCCACCAGATATATTCGGAAGTCAATCTCCCGCTTCGGAGGTAAGCCCTTCACCTCCTCAAACACATCCGAGTATTCCCGGACCACTTTAACAGATTGCAAACTCTCGACCGAAGCGTCAAGCGATTCAAGATAACTTAGCATAACAGAATCCATGGGATTACAAGAGATCTCGAGAGTGTTACCCAAGCGGGTCATGAGCCTAACAACTCTCCTTTCGCAATCAAGAACGGCGCCATTACTGGATAACCAGTCCATGCCCAAAATCAACCCATAGCCCGTGAAGCCCAAAACAAAAGCATCACATCTAAACTCAATGCTAAGTATAGAAATCTTCAAACCCAAACATATCATGGACAAATAAGTGGAGCCCCCAATTGGGTTTGAAACAACCAAGGGATCATCTACCAGACTGGTGTCTAAGTGCAGTGACTCAACTAATGATGATGAGATAAACGAATGCGATGCGCCAGAATCAAATAGTGTACGGACAGGATGATCAAATAGAAAAACCAGACTTTCAACGGAAATAGTTCTACCTCTTTCCTGAATCGGTGGAACCGCGAGAGCCTGTACTTGCCCCCTAGCCTGACCCGGTGCCATAAGAGCTTGCACCTGTCCTCCTGAGGTAGATCCCGTCCTTTGCCCCTTCTTAGGGCAATCCTTCACTAGATGCCCTGCTTCGCCACAGTTATAGCAGCCAGTCTTCTTCTTCTTTCGACAATCTTTGCTTATATGGCCTGGAATCCCGCAATTGAAGCACTTCTTCTTTCCCTTACCACCGTTGCCTTTCCCACCTTTGTTTTGCTGTTGTTGCTGAGGTCTCTTTTGATCTCCCTTCTTCTCGGGTGCCTTATTAGCATTGGGACCCTTCTCTTCTTCATGCATGAGTGTCATGTCAACTAGCTTCTCAAAGGTGGCCCCCATAGGGATATGAGTCATAGCCAACCCATGCATTGGTTCATTCAAGCCTTTCACGAACCTCAAAGCCTTCTTCTCTGGTGTATTCACCAAATCTTGGCCAAACCTTGCCAATTGATTAAACTTGTTGACATACTCCTTCACTGAGAGATTTCCTTGCTTTAGAGTCAAGAATCTTTCCATATACAAGTTTTCTTCCGCCCTTGAGAGAAACTTTGCCACAAATCTTTGCCTAAAATCCGCCCAAGAGTCAACGGGGCGTTCTCCATTAGTGACCTCCCACCAGAATGAGGCCTCTCCCTTCATTAACCAAGCAGCTAACTTGACTTTCTTTCCTTCTTCCATCTCAAAGATATCTATCAACTCTTCCACCTCCTTAAGCCAATCTCTAGCCTCCACAAAAGTTTCAGATCCTTGAAAAGGTTTCCCTCCCATAGCTTTAAATTCCTTGCAAGTCTTAGCAAAAGTATCCGTGCGAGGAGGAGGGGGAGGAGGAAGATCGGGTGCTACGGTTGGTGGAGGAACATTTGCTGGACCCGCAGTGGTGGCCCTAGCCTCCATCAATCTCCTATACCATACTGGTATCGTCACACCCTCCGGAAAGTTAAGATCCTCAGCCATGCTGAAACGAAAAAGGAAAGATTCAAAACGGAGAATTCGAAAGATAAAGATATGGCTATTGGGGATTATGCTTTTCTTTCCAAAAACTTTTCTCTTTAAAGACATGTTTTTGAAAATATCTCTTCCAAAAATGTTTTTAGAAAAATAGTTTTCTAAAAATTTTATCTGTTACGGTAACCTTTGCTCTGATACCACGTGTAACACCCCACTCCCGCTATGGTCACTCTCAAAGGGAATGCCATAACATCGGTGGAGTATTTTGAGTGAATATAGAACAGAGAAATTACAGCAAGACAGATATACGAAATACTTGAAAATTTAAAACATCATTTCATTGCAGCGGAAAGTAAAACATGTCTGGTTACATCACAAAACCATAATAAGAGTCAAGTACAAATATCCATCCTGCTAAATAAAAATACATAATCCCAATACATGAACTGATAGCCATAAAAGAAAAAGGGTAAGCTGAGCTCTACATCTAGGGTCCAAGCTACAAGAGAGTAATAAAAGCAGCCTGATCAAAGCCCACTCGTGCTGGGCCCACTCTGAGAACCTGAGGGTTGGGAAAAAGATAAAAACAACGGGGTCAGACATAAGTCTGAGCGAGTCCTATAACTTTAACAATGCAATCATTAAAGTAATTAGGGTATGATATAACTTGGTACGGTGTGACTGGGGATAAATGACTACACTCAGTAGCCAATTAGACTTAGAATGAACTAAGATAACGATAAAGACGCATTTACCCACCCAAGGATAATTACTACACTGCACCACACCAGTCATTCCTACTTAAAGGTTGATCCCTCCCAAGGACTTAGAAAATTTACCCAGTAGTTTCGTGTACCCCTAGCTGACTACATAGGTGTCGTCTGCCCCTATCTCCACTAGGTGTACCCACTACTCCCAAGCGATCGGCTCCCTACCGTAGATACCCGTGCTGGCCCCACAACGGGGTGTATCACTCCCCATAGTGACAACCCGATACTACATGTGGTGCACGACTTATATCTACACGATGCAACAACGTCTTACCTACCAGCCCGGGTCCACACACGCATATGAAACCCGTTGGACCCGCGTTGCCACCGCTACCCCGTTTTGGCCTCTTATAGTCAAGCCCAATATGCGTGTCCCGTCCTCGACTTGGGGTCGAGCCCACAAAGATACGTTTGGGATATTGGTTGAAATGGGCCCCCACAAGCTACCCACCTAAGCTTGTCATTTCTAGTGTATACCACTTAACCCCTTTATCATGTTTTAATTACATGTTCCACTTTGGTTAAGTATTCTAATCGTATTTTCTATTGCCACCCAAGGCAACCACTAGATTTCCACATCCCACCCAAGGCACCCACTTAACCCCTCATGTCCCTCTACATGCTAATATGGTTAAGTGTTTCTTAATTAATTAATTAATTAAGATCATGACCTCATAAAGACCTCTCACATTAGACCATCTTATATGACTGCTGGATATGCCGGTTGGATCCGGGCAGACTTCCGTCATAAAAAGGGTCTAACCTCGTGTCTTTACCTTAATCACGTATTTAATTTATGACTAAGACCTCTCACATTGGGCCAATCATTTGTAGCTGCTGGATTTGCCGGTTGGTTCCGGGCAGACTTCCGCTACAAAAGGGTCCAACCTCGTGTCTTAGTTGATTAATTACACCTAATTAATCACCCCCATAATTCGTATTAATTATCCCTAATTAATTACACATTTTTAAGAATATGGGTAGACCTAACTTAATAGGTAAATTCCCAATTCCATAGTATGGGTAGACCTAACTTAATAGGTAAATTCCCAACTCCATAATATGGGTAGACCTAACTTAATAGGTAAATTCCCAATTATGTCCATTCATTTTATGTTATACACATTTCTATTAACATGCATATTAACCCCATCGTTTCCCACGTAATTCGTTCTCATGACATGTCATATAAATGGGAAGATTCACTATAAATGTAATGGGTTCAATCTTAGCACAACGTTGGCATTTACATGGGTTTAAAAGGTGTCAACTTGCATCATAATATTAAACCCAACTAGCATAAATCATTAACCCAAACTTGCATATGAACTTGCATATAAACTTGCATATAAACTTGCATATAAACTTGCATATGGACTTACATAACATGTCATATATAGAGGCAACCTTGCATATGTTATGCATATCATAAAAAGAGTCAAACTTGCATATGAACTTGCATATAGACTTGCATATGAGCTTGCATAACATGTCATATCATAAAAAGAGACAAACTTGCATATGAACTTGCATATAGACTTGCATATGAGCTTGCATAACATGTCATACATAGAGGCAACCTTGCGTATATTATGCATATCATAAAAAGAGACAAACTTGCATATGAATCTTGCATATAAACTTGCATATGAGCTTACATAACATGTCATATCATAAAAAGAGACAAACTTGCATATGAACTTATAACATATGACAACCACAACATGCATAAATCCTCATTTACATCCATAGCCTCCTAATATCCTATCCTAATTAGTTTAGCAATTGCTTGCTAAAGGCATAGGAACTCACCAAAACCAAGATTAGCAAACTTATGAAGTAGAACTAGTTGCTATATTTGAAGAAGATGATGATTAGAGGTTGATTAGCTTGCAACTTTCTTCATAAACTAGTGGAGGCTCCTCCTAAGTTTGATTTTGGCGGCATGATGGTATCAATTCTATTTTTAGTATGGATTAGGCTTGCATTAGGGTGTATTTATAGGATTAGGGTGTGTTTTAGACCATAGGATTAGGCCTAGGTTAGATTAGGTCCGTCAGATTTAGGAAGTTTCCAGAACACAGCCCAAACCAGCCAGAAAAACCAGACCTGGTGCACCCAGGCCAATTGGCTCGACACCCTGTGTCGACAGGCAAGTCGACAGGGCAGTCGACTTGGCCTGGCCCAAGTCGACAGGCCTGTCGACAGCCCTGTCGACATGGCTACGGCGGGAAATTTCCCGCCTGACCCCCGCTGGTTCCAATTTCGAAATCTGAATTTGAATTTTAAATCTGTTTTGAACTTTGAATTTTCCGTAAACTTCATTGGGCATAACCGGGCCATACGGACTCCGATTCTCGAAAACTCGGACTCTATTTCACGTATTTTTCCGAGACGAAAGCAATGACGCAGCCCGTTTCCTCCAATTCTCACATCTGAGATTATTTATTCTGTAATTAGTGAATTTTAGCATTAACCGAAATTCGGGGTGTTACACTACTTTACCTAAAGGACACAAAGCTTTTGGTGCAAAAAGGGAGAAGTATAAAGATACAAAGCAAAGTTGGCGGCTAAAGGATATAAGCAAAGAGCAGGTATAGATTATGATGAAGTGTTTGCTCATGTTGCCCGCTTAGAGACTATAAGATTATTAATATCTTTAGCTGCTCAAAACAAATGGAAAATACATCAAATGGATGTGAAATATGCTTTCCTAAACGGTAAATTGGAGGAGGAAGTTTATTTGGAGCAACCACCTAGTTATAAAGTTAAAGGATAAGAAGACAAAGTTTTAAGATTGAAAAAGGTGCTGTATAGTTTGGAACAAGCTCCATGAGCATGGAATAAAAGAATTGATAATTAATTTTTAGAAAATAATTTTATAAAATGCCCCCATGAACATGCTCTTTACATAAAGAAAAACAAAAATGGATATATTTTAATCGTATGTTTGTATGTGGATGACTTGATCATTACTGGAAATAATCCAAAAAAATTTGATGACTTCAAGAAGAAAATTAGTTTAGAATTTGAGATAACGGACGTTTGACTCATGTCATATTACCTTGCAATCCAAGTGATTCAAAGTAAGCATAGTATATTTATTTTTTTAAGAATCATATGCAAATGAAATATTGAAGAAATTTAATATGGATGGATGCAAACCTGTAAACACGCTAGTAGAATGTGATACAAAACTCTAAAAATGTATGCAAGAAGAGATGGTTGATCGTACCCTATTCAAGAGCATGGTTTTTTGTTTGAGATACTTAACATGTACAAGGCCAGATATACTCTATGGTGCGGGTCTTATTAGTCGTTACATGGAAGCTCCTACTACATCGCACTTGAAGACGGCGAAAAGAATTCTTCGATATATTAAAGGTACTGCTAATTTTGGATTGTTGTATTCAAATTCTAATAATTTCAAGTTGATTGGTTACAGTGATAGTGATTGGGCTGGAGATGTTAATGATGGTAAAAGGACAACTAGATTTGTTTTCTTCATGGGAGATACAACATTTACTTGGAGCTCAAAAGAAACAACCAATTGTTACATTGTCAACTTATGAAGCTGAGTATGTTTCTGCATCAGATTGTGTACGTCAAGCAATCTGGCTTCGAGAATTACTAAAGGAGTTGCACATGTCACATCATAATGAAACAGAGACATTTATGGATAAGAAGTCAGCCATAGCACTTGCCAAGAATTCTGTTTTCCATAATCGAAGTTCACATATTGACACACGATATCATTTTATTCGAGAAAAGATTGCAAAAAAGGAGATACAAGCGAAGTTCATCAATTCGAAGGACCAAGTTGCAGATATCTTCACAAAAGCATCGAAGCAAGATGATTTTAAAAATTGCGAGACATTCTTTGAGTTAAAAAACCAAGTTTATGAGGGGATGTTGAAAATAATCTTGGTTTTTAGGAAAGAATTAATTATATTGACAAATTTGTATTTGTATTAATGGAAGGAATAAATTAAGAATAAAGAAAAATCTTGAATTCCTATATATGTCATTTTAGAGAATTCTAGATAGTACTTTGCCTAGAACATTCTAGAGAGCGTTGAGTTTGAAGAAAAACAATAAAATAAGTTTACTTCCTTATCATATAATATTATCTCTCGAATTCCTTCTTCTTCTAAAATTTCTAATAGTATGAAGCTAAAGGGATTCGACATTAGCACAATTCAGCAGTATTATACAGAGGTTTTTGACTTGTAGAAGCAATTTTAGATATAACAGTTGCTTAAAGAGTTATTGGAAGACGAAAAAAGAAGTTTTTTTTATGGTCTAGGAACGTCATATGGTATTTGTGTGATCTCAGCATATTATGTTGTTATGTGTCGTTAAGAGTTGCAGTAAGCAACGTATTCAATCATAATTAATGTCCACTTTGTTGTCTAGGTAAATGCAACCTTATATCTTTGTATTTTCATTTTCTTAATACATAATAAGGTATATTATGGAGTGATAAATTAACTAATATTTTTGGTAAATGATCGTTATATTACCTAAGAAATAGTCGAATGCAAGACCATGTAATAATGCTACGACTTTATCCTTATCCGTTAAATGTCCATGAAAAATCTAAATGTGTTCGCTAAAGAACAAGAGAATGAATATTTCAGGACTGTTGTAGTTAAATGTAACGTCATACTATATATTTTATCTAGCAAGCAATTTCTGTTATTTTAATTATATATAAAAAAATACTTACAGCTAAACTGTTCTGTGTTTTGACATGTATTTTGCCATCTGCAAGCACATGAAAGTTGGATAACATATGCAATTTTGCTGCTTTAAGTTTCGAATCCAAACATCCATCAAGGTCGGCGACTCTAGCGGAAATATGTCACACACCCCTAAGCGTCTTGGCCCTCGACCACCCTTGTGGCCCTCGCAACCGCGTCTACCGCCTTCTTCTATGCCTCTGCCCCTGACTCTTTAAATTTTCAGCGGCTTTTAGAAGATCTTCTATTCCATGCTTGTGGATGTATAGTGCAAACCTTTGTTCTTCGTTGTTCCCGCCTGCACCACTACTACTGCCATCTTCGTGCATGAACTTTTTAGCAAAATTTCTTAGCATTCTAGACATCTTTTCAAGTGAATATCTCGAAATTGGCTTTTAATTTGGATCAAAGCTAATGGATTTGGACGTTTTCAATGGAAAATGAAAATAAAATTGTTCTCTCGGCTGAAAAAATGGAAGGAGGAAGAAATGGAAATGGGGGCGACGGCTGATTAGGGTAGAACTTTATAACGACAAACACTTTGCTGTTATAAATTTTAACAACAAAGATTTTGTCATTGTGCGGATGGCTAGTCTTATTTTCTAGTTGTTTCGCTCATTTGTTCATCCGACAAATATGAGAGAGAACACGGTGAACAGAACATATTATTGGTAATGCTCTTAGAAAAGCCCTAAGGTCTGTTGAAGACAACATAACCCTTTAAATGATTTTGAGCATTGATTTACAAAGTACATAGATGATAAAGCATTGATTTTTCATCGTGCAGGTGCTAAAGAATAACAACAAAGTTTGATTGCATGGACGACTCATCTATTTCGACAACAATGATCATTTGGCTCGGCTCAAATTACGTAGGTTGCAGGCTGTAAAGAACAATGTATTGTGTGTGTGTATATATATATATATATATATATATATATATATATATATATATATATATATATATATATATATATATATATATATATATATTGCTATATTATACAAGTTTTTTATTTCTTTTATGCGACAGTTACTGTACACTCCTGTTTTTGAACTCAATGTACCATATTTCTTCCAATTTATTGCATGCAAACACATATTGTATAGCACAAAGTTGGATTCTCTTCTCACAACATCATTTTTATACGGAATATCGATCTAGTATTGACTTCTATTGTTCGGTACTAAATGGCCAAAAAGCACAAAGTCTTTATTCACTTTTTTTTTTATAAGACCGACCAGTTTTGACTTGACCTACATATCAACTAATTGACCTACATTACATATTCTAAAGCTGATATGCATTCTACATATCAACTAATTGTACTTCCAGCAGGAAGTAGAGCATATCATATTCTAAAGCTTACAAACATTACTTGACCTACATTACATATAAGATTACATAGTACATTTCATGTCGTTTTGACTTGAATTCATGCAGAATTCGAACTGATTTTACTGTTTCAACCTTTATCATCATTTAGCCCCCTCAGGAGCTCGATCTTCTTGCTTCTTGTGATGGGCGCACTACCTATTTTATGGCCAGAGGATGAAACAGTTGTGGGCGTATTGATAACTATGCCAGGCGGTGCCTTATAACCTGGAGGAGGTGGAATATGGTCATAAGGACTCTCTTTTCTTTGCACGTTATCCTTGTTTTTGCTATTTGTAATAGGGGTTACAGGTTTGACATTAGTCGGTAAAACTTCTTTGTTGTTCACATTAGAGCATTCAGCTAAGTTGGAAACTTTGTTGTTGCTAGTATTCAAGAAACCAGGCTTAAGAGCCATAGGAGATAACTTAGTTCTACTCATATCAGTTTGGATCAAACCCATCTTTTCTCTCTCTACTGCTTACAATTCCACTGTATAGTAATTCTTTATCATTATCTCTATTAGCTTAGTTTTCTCACTGCACACAAAATTGTTAAGTTTGCCACCTTTGATTTTTGCTCTCAAACTTTCTATCGTCTCACGTACTGTAGGTAGAGACTTCTTCCTCATCACTTTGTCAGTAGCTTCAAAACAGTTGAAGTTGCCTTGTATGAAAGTGTCAAGCATTCCCTCTCCACTTTGTTTATTATGTTGCTCATCCATGCAAATACCACTGTCAAGTTTATCTCTTTCCGCACTTTCATTGTTGACACAGTCTCCATCTGTCCTGTCAGTAGCAACAACCAAGTTAGGCAAAGTTGCTTATTCCTCAATCATGTCATCTTGTTTTGTTTGCCTAAACACAACATCATTCAAGTTATTTATGCTTACAGATCTTTCCTTTTCACCATAGTATGTTGCTTGTCCACTTAAACTTGCCTTAAGCAAAGAAGCAGCATTGTCACATGTTCCAACATTTTGTGGAAAGGCACATGAAGGTAATTCCCTAAGCTAACTTGTCTAATTTCTCCATCTTCATAACTTGCTTCTTATTCCAACACTATATCTTCACCCTACATCTCAAAAAGAGCCTAAAACTTGTTGTTACTTGTGCCGCCATTTCTATCCACTTCTTTTCCTTTGCCTATGTTCGGTTGTTGTAGAGTAACTGGCAACTTCTTTCTTCCCCCCAATCTATGCGGTTAAAACCCCGTTAAAGCCCAGCAATATCCCCATTATAGCCTATAGAGCTCTTCAACCGCTACGCTATTTCAGTTTAGGGCTGATGAACAGTGATCCGCTTTTATTCTCGCTATTTTCTGCCGCATCCACTAAATCAAGGCTTTTTAGCATCCGCTTTAGCAGAATTATTATACAGAGCTTGATTTGACTAGTTCTCTTTTAAAAATTTCAGTAAATTTTGGCGTAAAGGGCTAAATTTAAGACGTAAGTGCTTATAATATGATAACAATCAATTACACTCATCAAATTTAGCATGCATAACTATGATATTCCTTGATTTTATTATATAAAATTAATTAATATTAGTTTCTTGCACACTTATAATGTGAGAAAGATACTTAATTAACTTTCAAATATTTGGTTTTACATCTAATGAACCTTTTTGTACCTCCGCTATATCCCCTTATTTCCCCGCTTTATCCCTGCTACACCTTTTTTGATCTCTGCCGCTATAGAACCGCTAAACGCTTTAACAGCACAGCCTCAAATAACCCTCCTCCATTCAGTATTTGGCCTAGCCTATGTACCAAAGCTTCCATTCACATTAACTTTAGCTTGATCACGTTTACAAGTATTTTTAGCAGGCACATATGCCTTGTCTTTTCTAGTAGAGTCCTCGGTAATGCCTACGTTAAATTTCTCATAATTGACAAATGAATGTCCAAAGGAATCACACTTTACAAAGATCTCTGGTCTCCACAAATAGCAAACATACACTACTTGTTCACTTCCATCGGGTAGTATTATAAGAAATTCAGTAGGTAACTCATCATGGGGTGTAACCTCCACCATACATTTCGCAAATGCAAGCGGATCCAGCTTCGCTGTAGAGAGATCCATACAGAGGAATTCTCCAATCCTCATTGCCAACCAACATATACCATTTTTTACCAACCGTAAAGAAGAAGATTCGGGAGTTTGATCCACACAGGCATTGACCTAATGGTTTTGTTCAAATCACCTAAACTAGCTACCTAAGGTCGCATAATAAACAATTTATTTTGAATTAGTACTGGGTCGGCTAGCAGTATCATTTCTCTATCCTCTACTCTGTCGATATAGAAGATAAAGAACTTACCAGTGGATCTAATCTTGATTCCTCCCGAAGGATGCCAGAGCTTCTTCAGATGTGTTGTAACAGCCTGTATTTTATGTATCGAAGGATCCTAAAATATTTTTATTTCATTCCCTGAGGGTTGGATCATTCTCGTATTTTAATATGTTGTTTATGGGGATGCGAGACATGCCCATAATTTTTACCGATTTTGTTTATGATCATTTTACCTCTATCAGTCTTGAACAAGGCATAACTTTTGACTCGGATCGAATTGGGTGCTGAGATTGGTCTCATTGAAAAGGAAATGATGATTCTCATTCCGTGGAGCGATCATATTAAAGATTTGGCTTAACTTTTTGGGAGGAACCGCCATTTTAAAGTTTCACAGTTGGTTGTTCAGGTTTTTAAAGCCATAATGGGCTGATTTGGAGAGGCCCATTAGGGGGCTGGTGGAAGGGTATAAATAGGGGGTAAGAGGCATGGAGAATAGTTTACTTTCTCCATTCTCTCATTTGGAAGAGTTAGAGGTCCTTCATTCCTCTATTTTCTTCATCTTTCCACCTTTAAACACTACACCATATTACCAGTTTTGCCACACCCAAATGCAGAAAATTTGCCATGGTCTAAAGCCGTGGCAATTTTGGAACGGCTTCGGACCATGACAGATTGGATTAGCATGGTTTTTGCTCGTGGTAATTCTGGAATGGGTTTGGACCGTGGCAAAAATTTCATTTTACCCGTACCCTTTCTCACACCTATTTCACGCCCCAATAGGAAAACCCCGTCCAAAATAAACACTCCTCATCAGATCTCATCTTTCACGGTTTCAGAAAAATTCACTGCCGCTTCAATTTCTTCGCGTCCTCTCATTCCAAGATCCTCATGCAACTAATTTTTCAGGTATTATTCCGTTATTGTAAATAAAATCAAAGCCCTAGCTTCGTTCAAATTGATTATGTTTGGGTTTTTTTTTTTTGGCAAGGCGATTATGTTTGGGTATTATTCTGTTTTTGTACTGTTGTTGAAATCGAAATCATAACTTATATGACTTTGTTCAAATTCGATTATGTTTGAGTAGGTAAATATGTAGTTTGCTGTTGAGAGAGCGGATTGTATTTTTGGGGAGTCAGCTTGATGATTTTGTTGCCGATGCTATTATTAGTCAGCAATTGCTCCTTGATTCTCAGGATCATACGAGGGATATAAGGCTTTCTATTAATTCTCCTTGCGGTTCACTTAGGTAAATGATTATTGGTTTCTTATATTTTGTTTCTTGAAAAAGTAATAGCTAAAAATTCAAGAGTATGCATATTAATAACATGAAAATGCACAAAGTATAAGATGGTTAATGTAAAAGTACCTGCAATTATTTTGGAACTATTTTAAGGTTTATCATAATAATTGTACATACATATTAACAAAGTGGATGTCATGAAATACACTGTAATTTTGTATCTAATCATGCAGTGTATTTACGCCGGCCATATGATTTTACTTGTATGTATATTGAATAGTGTAAAGCTCAAAAGTGTTCTAGGATTACAGCTTTTCATTATTCTGAGTTATAATCAAAATATAATACATAGTCCACATGTAGTTTAGCTAATTTTGTACTTTAATAGCAGTATAACAGACACACGGCAACTCCCACTTATGCCTATTCAAAGCAATGCAATAATATATTACTCAACAAACCCTGCATGACTAGGTTACATTTCTGTATATGCTATATATATTTGTGAGAATGTGTATATGTCAGCATTTTTCAATGCAAGAGCGACTCATGAAGTTGCAAGTAAATAATCGGGTGTTTTGGATACAAGTATTATTGCATGATTTTAAAGCGCCATTGATTATGCCAATAAATTGAAATAACTAGCCTGGAAATTGTCTGTTCTTTTGATTGGTTGTTGAAAAATTGGATTATTCTTAGGAAATAATAATACAAAACCCTGTATTTTGTAATATATGTAGATAGAGCTATATGCATTCGTATTGATGCATCTGGGTTCACTTTTTTTTCCAACCCCTTAATGAACAAGACTTGTTTGTATTAAACATATATCATATTTGAAATAAATTTCTCATCATTTATAAATGATTCGGACTCTATTATGAAACAGTGATCAGAATTACTGTGGATAATGTCACCACTAAGATCATCACTTTAATCTTTATACCATGCACTTTATGTAGGCTTTCATTGGTTTAACAGATATCTTGGCTCTGACTTATAATCATTTATCAGTGTCATGGTGTATTATTTTCTTGTAACATTTTAAAATATTATGTTTCACAGTGTAAAACAAAACCCTGTGGTTGGCATATAAATATGAATTTTTTTCTTTAAGCGAAAGGTTGTACCCCCTATTTTGTCCATTGTAATGTAGGTGCCAATGTGAATATAATAGTTGTGTAGTTTGTTGAAATTAACATGGCTGAATATCTACCATACTGTCACTGTATGGTTATAAACACAGCATCAGTTGCGTAGTTATTAATGCAACATTAGTATTGATTACGTTCATGTAGTAGACATTTAGTTATGCATATCAAACTAAACTACAAATTTGATATGGACACGATCCGATTGGATAAAATATCAGTATTACTTGCATATGTAAATCCTTCGTACTAGTATTAAAGACCATTTCAACCCAAAATTGGGGTCTATAACTTCATGCTGTTGGATAGTATGAAGTACACACTTTTATTTATGCTGCATGGAAGAATTGAGTTCATTATTTATATGGACATTAACATTACATCTTATGAGATTCATGTTTGCTCTCATATGACATCACAAATTTAAACATTAATACTCAGTTGGAATCTAGTTAAATAAGTCGTTTTTTTCTTTTCGAAAGCTAAAACCTATGCTTTTTTGGATTCTGTAGGTCAAAAAACAATTTTTTAAGTTGATCTGGACGAGAATGGAGACATGATTTATATAAACATAAATGGCATCTCATCGGCTCATCCTTTAATACAAAATGCAAACAACACATTTAAATTGTTTTAAAGTTTATTGTTGGATTTTTGTTCTTAAAAAAGGGTTGTTTTTAAGAAACTGTTTTGAAGTTTATTGTTGGTACTTTTTGATCCTATAATGAAGGTTACTTCCTTTTGCACTTATGTTCCTTAATCTATGCATATTTTTTATGCGAGGAAAAAACATACTACCGGAATATTTTTGGCACTTCATGCACAGTGTTAAAGTTCAACAGTAATACCATAGAGCCATCAAATTCTCTATCGTGGCATTTGAAGATGCTGTCAAATATATAAAATATCAACAAGGTTTTATTAGTTTCTTTGAGTTAACGTGCTATCTAGCAGTCAGCGTTTACCTTTTAGACTCCTTATATTAGTTTCACAGTTCAATTTGATCTTCCATTAATCTACCTTAAAAACTTTGTTCTAGCCTTCTTTTAATTTGGATTTTTATCATACTAAGGAATTCATGGTTATGTCGTTAACTACTTCTAGTTGGATCTTCTAAATCATATTCAGAGAAGTTGCATTAAAATTGAAGGCGGCAGGTGCAATGTGGAATCTGTTTGATGCAAAAACTCTTGCATTAGACTTTGCTTCCAATGGGTGCAGCCGTAAGCATTTATTTATTTCACCTACACTCATTTGCTTATGTGCCATGTTAAATTTCTGCATATCTTTATTGCTAGGCTTCTCTTTTGACATATATAAGTTCGTATTGGTTTTAACATTTACTGATACAAACATATTACTAAATATAAAGCTGTCTAGTTTATTTCAAAACTTCATTCCCGGTATGACAATTTTATACAGTGAAGTCATTGCGTTATCATCTTTTCTTAAAGGTGAATGTACGCAAACTAATATGCTATTTTCAGGGCAATTCTTTTGTAAAACACACAAATATGTAAGACATGTAGCAAAACTTTGCATATAATATCCGTTATTAGATATTATATTCAATCAGATCTGAATGTGTAGAGTTTGAATAAAAGTAGGGTGGTACCCTAATAGTTTGCATGCGCCTGGGTCTTTAATATTGAAAATATGGACACATTATTATATTATTATTATGTTTGTAGGCTAAAAACGTGATAGGAATGGAAAAATGAGGGTAGAAGGTGGCAGTAAATGAAAGGGGCGCATGGGGATAACTTAACGTGTATTTTAAAATGAACATTACTTCTTCTTCGTTTTATGCCTACCCCGTTACATACCATTTTTTTTCTGACCGAGCTGCCATGGACAAAAATAAAAATATGGTTGTGTCGGGCGATGTGCCACGATTCCAAAAATATAATAATATAGACAAGTTAACTTATAAAGTGATCGCCCAAAACGCTGATATAGGGTGTAAAATACTTCAAATAAAAAGTTGCTTATTTTTCAAAATAAATATTACAGAAAAATTCTATAAATTAAATTATAACTACATCTCAAAAATCTTGTCCAATTTCGAAACCGATATTTAATTATATTAAATAAATCGTTATGGCCTATACACGACTCCACAACGACTTTCTGAAAATTTGATTTGGACGTAACTTACCATCTATAACACAAAATCTTGATTTTTCACTTCCATTAGAAAAATATAATCAAATAGATCCTAACGTTTCTTGTTTCAAAGAAATCCGACTTATTTTGGATCTTGTATATTCAGTAACGTTAAATTACGAACTACTGCGACATTACGAGCTCGTTAAAATTATATTATAAATTATACGATAAAACTTTGTTTAATTAAATAAATTCCTTATAAAAATCGTTTTATATTTCAAATAAAATATTTAAAACCAATTTAAGTATTCAGAATTAGATGGCTAAAATTCCGGGTCGTTACATAGTATATCCTTCTTCGGTTGTTGTGACATAAAGTAAAATTATGTCCAGCATGCTGCACTTTCACAGTTTTCTAGCTTTGGTCTTCTCATAATCCATGTCCTTAAATAATTGCTTGTTGTTATTGCCTAATAAGATAAATAAACAGAAGGCAACTTTTTTATTGGAAACTCTGATCCTTTTGGATTTAGTTTAGCCTTACTTTTATACATTAAACCACTATTTTTGTTATGATTTTCCAAACTAATATTTGGCATTAGCTTGGTTTATTATACCAGTATTTGAAATGAAATGTGCTAAACTAAAGAAGCATATATATTAAAAAGGCATACCCATGTCATTCTTGTTTGGTTTCTTTTGTATTATAAGGTTGGTTAGTTAATAATATTCAAATTTACATGTCACTTTCGGCTGTATGTATCATGTATGCTTCACAATATTATGTCATTATTATATATTTACTTACGCTAATGACCTTGACTTGCGGGTTATAACATTTGTGTGGTTGGATAAGTTCCAAGGGTGGCCCAACATGTGCATTGATGGCTATAATCAAAGTAAATACCAGTGCTAATTGTTATGTCAAACACAAATTCCAGTGCTAACTATTATAAAAAATGGAATCAATAACCGTATTTTTGGAGTTCAACCATATTTCTTTCTAATGATGACATTGATATGGTTCAAGAGACAGCTCTTTCATCTCGATTTCAATCAAGGGTTCGACCGACAATTTTATCAATGAAGAATATGCTTAGATGTTAGATGTTCCAGAAGATTCATCAATAATGAAGGATGAGGTTTTTGATCCCTTGCTTCCTATTATCACAACAATAATCTTAGACTATAATTTACATATAGTTTCCAATAATGAACGATGCATTTTTTTAGTGCCGTAACAGATTTTGTTGCATACTGATTGTAGGTAGAGAGAATCAAACATAGTTCTGATGTAATAAACACAAGAACAAAGCATCTTCCTGCTTAATCATTTACGAAAGACAAGGCACCTGAAAAGATGTTTGTGCAAAATACATCTGCAGGAGGAATGTGTCTCAATGACACAGTCTTGCACATAAGCTTATTTTTTTGTTGTTTTTACACTTTTTCTTGCCAAAAATACTATCTTAGTGGAATGGTAATAGAAGGGAAGAAGTGTATATATCATAAATAGTTTTGTTAACCTTACATTAATTTAGTGCACCTTTAAACTTGAACTACAAACTTATTTATGTAATTATACGTCCAGGCTAGTACCATACATGTGTTGTGCATGTGGGTGGAGTTGAGCAGACAAAATATTATCTTCAATACGCTTATTTTCTATTTAAGAACAATAAAATCAGCGGCATGCATTAAACATCATAGCACAATTTTAGTGCTTTTTATGGTTCAGAATGGGGAATGGCCCTTAAAATTTCAAATACAGATGGCTTTACAAATTGTTGTTGATGTTAAGCATTATATATATATATATATATATATATATATATATATATATATATATATATATATATATTTGGCCACTTACTTTATCTATGTTCGTCTCTCAGTTTTAGCTTACCCACAAATTTGTGTCTCAAATCTAAGCACATATTTAAATCATAAATGCAATCCATTAAAACAGTTGAAATTTGATCTAGGTCCTTGTCATTTTTTTCGTTCAAATTCCTTCGTTTTTATTATATTTTTCGAGTATGTGTTTTTACTGCCTATATTTATATTGCTTTTATTTTTTTTTGTTGAAAAATTATTTTGAATATAATTTTTTACTACATTTATCTATTATGTTGCACAATGAACATTGAAACTGTTAAAATTTACACCACGGAAATAATCTGCGCTACGAACATTTGCAGCTTGCTGGCGCTAGTATTGTCAAATCTAAACATCAACTTTGAGTACATCAGATCAACATTGAATACTCGTCAGCCTACCTCCGACCGCGGGTCCATGTTGGATTGAATAAAACTTACACATACATGCTAATATAAATTGCATTTTTATCTGTTGTTCTCTATCCTACCCCGCAGCAAACCAAACCTATGTTGAATGGTGCTGCTATTGTGTTACACATATACATGCATTGTGTTATCAGTTTTACATATATGCATCTATTATTATTTCATTTATTTTTACAGTTAATTAATGCTCCTTTATTTGTGCATTATTGCCATGCATCATCCCATTTTTTATTTCTGGATTATAGCACATACACACCTTCCCTTTTAATCACATTATTTCTTAAACTAATCATGCAACATTTGGTTATTCCTTCGCCTTTTATTCAATTTTAATATGGTAAAGTTGATTGATTTTAATCTGAATTGTAAGTAAACATGGTGGTTGCGAATCGAAACTTACAGGACATTTGATTATTATTAAATGTTTGGCGAAATGGTTTATTGTTCTATCCAGCTAAATACTTTATATGTCTTCTAGTCACACTCAAAAATATGTACACCATATTGACCATACCAGATCTTTATTTTATGATATATGTTACTGTCACTTACCCGTGCTCTTGTAAGTGTGTTGCCCATCAAATTTTTTTTTTACCGTGGTCTTGTTTATTGCTGATGTTCAAAATCATTTATGATAAATAGACTACTTGTGCCGGTGGTAACTGTTCAATGATGAAATTCACTTGCGTTTCAATTTACTGATCAGTTTATACTAAATTATGATGAAAATGGAATGTTACTTCTTGAGGTTAACAGAAAGCTCAGAGCTGGAGGCTACTTTGCTTGTGCAGCTCAACCAGTTTATAAACATGAAGAAGCCCAACAGGAGGCATGGAAAGGTATAACACATGAGTATAATATTCTCACATGTCATTGTTCTTCTATTTTCATATGAGTTATATTATCCATTTTTTCCTTGATATTTTTCTTGTATGTTTACCTTGATTCTTATTGAATATTTTCCATTTTGTCCTCACTTGAAATGTGTGGGAATGTATTATGCATTTATTTTTCAAAGATATTTCTTCGTTTAATGTTATATTGGATTGATGTATGATATTTCCAGTCCCATATTCCAAATGTTGTATAAATACGTGTATTTTCAGTATTTACCATCTCTTGTAGAAATGGAAGATCTTGCCAATCGTATGTGCTGGGAACTTGTGAAGAAGGAAGGATGTATAGCTATATGGAAGAAGCCTTTGAACAACACATGTTATATGAATCATGAAGAAGAAATACGGCCTCCATTATGTGAAGTGGCAGATAATCCTGACAATGTCTGGTATGTTCAAATTTTGATGTTTGATAAAAGAGAAATTTGATATTTCATCTTGACCTCTATATACTTTTGCTATATTTGATTTTGATGCATCTTGTGGTTATTACTTGTGTGCATGCCATGTGTTTATTTATTTTCATTCACAGTTTCATTCTCTAAGGTCTTGGTTTATGTACACTGTTGCTCAAGAGACAACAGAACTTCATACAGGTCCTTTGATGTCCACTTTTTATATGTTTTGTTTGTTGCTTTACTTATGGAATTCAATTTTTTTTTTTTTTTGTAAATTATGCAAAAATCAAAATATGCCCGTGTTGTTCTTTTCATTTCTTCCTTTCATTTTTTTTTCTTGCAGGTTCAAGCAGGTCTTTCTGCACTGGAAGACGCAATGCAAGCAGGATATGAAGATTACAAGGTATGATATGATACAAACTGCAAAACCACTTTGTTCAAAATGAAACCTGATCAAAAATGCGTGCCTTTTGTTTATGGTTCACCAATGTTTCTTTAAATATTTTATTTCTTTAAGTAAAAAGTTGAGTGATTTATGAATTTGATATGGTAAAGCATTTTTGCATATACTAAACATTTTCTAAAATTCAATGCAGGAAGTATGAGAAGATGCTACGAGGGATATTTCTGGCACATGCCATTACTCCTTGTTAAATGTAAGAGAGTTCAGATTTAGCAAATCAGTTTCCTTAGGTTGAACTCAAATTTAGGGAACACAATGTAATATTATATTAAATAGTGTTTTTGAATAAAAGCTCATTATACTATAGAAAATATCCAAATATTGTGATCATCATTCTAGATAAGAATGGTTTTGACAAGGGAAGATGATTCATCCTTGGTCTAAGCATATTCAAACTTTGTATTGTTTTCGTCTGAAATTTAAATTACCAACATGATTATTGTGTCATGCAATTTTTTTTTAAAAAGCACATTTAATTAGCCATGGCTTAAAGCCGTGGCTAATTCTCAATTTGCCATGGCTCTGAGCCGTGGCTAGTTTTTATTTTGCCACGGCTCATTTTTATTTTGCCACGGCTCATGGCCGTGGCAGAAATTTTGCCACAGGTCATTTTGCCACGGCCCAAAACCATGGCAAAATCATTTTGCCATGGCCCAAAGCCGTGGCGAAATAGCTTTTCTGGTGTAGTGAAAGCTTAGAGAATTGAAGATCTACATCGTTTGAAGCTAGATCTACACCAATCCAAGGGAGAGTTCATCGAATCGAAGAGCTTAGAGCAAATTCTTTGCTGTTCGGATCTAGATCTAAGTGTTTTTGGGTTGTTTTAGAGATTTGGTGAGTGATATGCATTTCTCACACGGATTCAATCAAGTATATGAGTTGTTTGAATATAATTTCATCATTTTCAAGTGTTTTCTCCTAGACATACATCATGGTAAGTCTATTTTCATGTGAATCATTATAGGATTTAATTTAGCAACTTAAAACCAGTAATTTCCTTATAGATTTATATGTTTATGCAAGTTAGATCCATAATTTTAGTTTACATGGTCAATTATCACGATTTGGCCAAATTCACATAATTTTTGATGGAATTATCATTTTCAAGTTGTTAATAATTTCATAATGTGTTTGTGGTTGAATTGGATAAATTCATCTCATCGAATTTTGTCATTCGACGAAGTTTTGGTCTAATTTCGGGTTAAAAGCTTGTTGGATTAGATCTGGACTGGAATAGATCAGTCGGCAGGAGGGTGGTTAGTCAGTCAAAACTCATGTCTTGGGGTCGGTCATGATGGGGTCGGTCATAATGATGGGGTCGGTCATGATGGGGTGGTCATGATAGTGAGGGATCGGTCGGTTGGTCAGAACTCGTGTGGCATGGAGTATGGGTCGGTCGTGCTATGGGTCGGTCATGGACATGGGTCGATCGAGCATAGTTGGTCGATCATTATGTGAACATTGATGGGTCGGGTCAAGATGAAGGTGTAGAGGTCGGTTTCAAGTGGGTCGGTCGAGCATAGTCGGTTGATCATAATGTGAACAATGATGGGTCAGTCAAGATGAAAGTGTATGGGTCGGCTTCAAGTGGGTCAGTCGAGCATAGTCGGTCGGTCATGATGTGAAAAAAGATGGGTCGGTCAAGATGAAGGTGTACGGGTCGGCTTTAAGTGGGTCGGTTACGAAGGGGTTGGTCGACCGTGATGTTGAGGAGTCGGTCGGTCGCGACTAGGAGGATGGGTCGGTCGTGATTGAAGGTGTGGGTCAGTCGTGATGTTTGCATGGGTCAGCGGGTTTCACTCTTGATTTGTTCGGTCCATAATGGATCAACGTGTGTTTAAGGTTATGGAAGCACTTTTAAATGCTATGATTGACGGTGTAAACGCTGTGATTAGTTTCAATGGTATATTGTTGAATGCTATGGATTGATGATGAACCCTATGTTGATGATATTTGGTTCAGTAATGGTTGTGACTTCGAAGAGAGTTCTAGTAGGAATGTTCAAAGTGCCGAGATGTGTTCGTTGATCGGTGTAGAATAATGAATAGGGTGACAAGTCAAAGGTCGTGAGTTGGTGGATAATGGTTGCTCAAGAAGGTTGCTTGGGCTATGAATGGTCATCGGGTTGGATGACTAGAGATGCGAAGACCGAGAGATTATCGTTGTCGTAGGTTCTAGCAGGCTCAAAGTAGGGATACAATGGGGGCACTCAAAAGACTAGAAGGTTGTTGGTCGAGTATGTTGGGTATCGCTGAAAGGCCTAGTTACGTATCGTTGAAAGAAGTACAGAGATTCTGTTAGAACCGGGATTACCATTAGCCCTTGACAGATGACAAGTTTGGTCATCATACGGTTAACAATGGTTTCGAGGCAAGATTGGTGGTGATAGCCAGACTCAGTCATGGATGATTGGTTGTTCTATTTGTACCGTCCCACGTAGATTGTTCAATGTCGAAGGAGATGTTTCTTGAGTGCTTTTCTGATATTGGTTTAGGTCTCTGGGGCTTGTGCCTAAGGGATGTTCAATTCGATTAGGACTCTTTATGTGAGATATATAATTTGGATGCAATGAGTGCTATTATTGGGTTGCTTTTGATTGCCATAATTAAATGGTTGTTCTGATTGCCATGGATGTATGGTAGAAATGTTTGTTGTAAAGGTTATCACTATCCGATGTGGGGAAGACGGGAGTTGAGTTCTCCTCTGGTGTTGTGGGTAGATTAGTCGTTTATTTACCCATTCTCATATACTTTATTAGTGATGTTAGATAGTTGTTTTATTGCTTACTAAGACTGTTGTCTGACTCAAGGTTTTATGTTTACCTCTTATTACCTTGGGCTATTCATCCGGTTGTGAATGCGCAGACTGAGTAGCAGGTGGCAGGTGATATCTTGGTGAGGACGATGTACCAGTTCGGTGGCGAGCAGAAGGCTGGCGTATTATCTTTCCTACTATATAGTATTTGGGTTTCCGCTGTTTGTTATTCTTCTCTGAGTGCTGCAGTGAGGCAAATTTGTATAGACACTATTGTTGTAATCCAAATGTGTGGATATTACTTTCTAGTTGTTTCGAAAGTTTGGTGTTTTCTATTTCACTAATAATACCTATTGTATATGTTTTATTGTATTTCATCCTTGTGTAGTGAGTTGTATGACAGGATCATACCTTGATGATTGTCCATAACTGTCTGGCACGTCTTATGCATTATTCCTCTTGTTTAGTGCAGAGGTTATGGGCGATCGTCACATGCGTAGTGACAGCAGTATATGATAGTGGTCGGTCAAGAAAATGAGCAACCAAATAGCTATTCCGCTGCTGCATTGCCACATCAAAATTTTCAGGTGAGGGTAACATGGCTTTACCTTTGAATTGGAGCTTCATTAGGGAAGGAGAAAATGTTCCAATGTTTCGTGATTTAGAATTAAATAGCAATGACCATTTCTTCATGGAGGAGCAGTCGCTAAATTAAGGTTAGAGGAGGAGGGGAAAGAAGGTGGAATTGGGCTGGAGGTGGTTCTGGTGGTGGAGGAAAAGGCGGTGGTGGTCTGGCTTGCAGCGGTGGAGCTAGGTGGCTGTTGATTTGAGTGGGAGAGAGGCGGGAGGAGAGGTTTGGATGGGCAGTGAAAAAGGGGGATAGAAGTACGCCATTTTTGAGCAGCTGAAAAAAATTGAATTATTATCATTTGATCTTTATTCGCTTTTGTTTGTCGCATGTATATTTTCTCGATTTATTGATTTAACACAATACTTCTTTTCGACTTTTCATCATGCTTGAAATTCATTTTTACAAAACAAAATTCTGTATACCCAAGTTGCGGTCATCCATGCATGGGTACTACAGCCACATCGACCATCATTTTGGCCAACATGAATTTGATTAGACTTCCCTATAGCCAATTAAACCCCCCACTCCCCACACACACCATTAAGGCTTTAGAACCTACACCTACGTTTCCTATCATAGCCATAGGGAATGAACTATTACAAAAACAGTAACGTTTGGGATGATGTCTAGAAAAACTAAAGAAAAGCAATAACCAACATTATCTGACTCTAGAAATATTTTAATATAATGTTTTGTCATAAGCAACAGTAATAATATACATCAATCTTGTTGTACGGACAAAAAACTCTAGACATCTAACATTCGTAACCTCGTCTGAAAAACAAGGAAACGAGGATGGGATTCCATTTAGATTTTTGCTACAAGACCCGAAAAGGTGATGTCAGGGATGCCAGGGAATTCCCGAAATTTAAGGGGAGTGGTTGATTTTATTTGTTTTCATTTAATTCAGCCATCTGATTTCTTTTTGTCACATTCCATAACAAAATTCCCTAGCCTTCTAGTTTTTTCGTTCCATTTATATCTATTTGGGTGTGGTTGTCTTTGTCCAGTCGTACAAGTGACAAGGATGCTCATAACCACGACGGAATCCTTTACAGAACTTTAATATTGCTTCCTTTTTTCCCTACGAACGAATGGAAAGTTACAATGTACTTATGTGTATTCCACATCTATTACACATTTATTTGCTAGTGAACCATGCTGCACACTGGCAATGTGAAGTAAAGCGTTTGATAATTTTAGTACTGACTGATTTAATTAGTTGATTAATTATGTGTCGATGCAGTATGAGCTAACGTAGTCAGTAGACAACTATGCACATAGATGAAAGCATATAGGTAGTATACAATACATAGTGAGATAATAAATCTTCTAGTGTCTATTTTTTGATGTCATTCCAGTAATCAACTGTTGAAAACAATTTCACGGTCAATGTTTTCAAAACCGGGCCAGGCATGGTCCAACCACAATTAACTGTAGACCATCCAGCTTAATGGCCCGGAACTTCAAAAAGCCTTGATGACTTAAAGGCCGATTCAACCACGACAAAACAGACCTAAACCTTGGTTTTGGGCCAACTAAACGGTTTACAATTCGACTTATTTTATAAATTCAACTACAACCTAGATCATCAGACAGGCCTAGCCCATTGCAACATGTAATCTAGAGAGCATGCTGCTTGTAATTGGTGTGGCTGCTATTTTTATATAAAGCAGAGGCAGAACTTCAAATCTTTTGTTCACGATGTGAGACTTTTTACATTAGTTTTGTACCCTTTTCTGCCACTACACAGTTGTTTACTTTATTTTTTGTATTTTCTTTCTGAGAAGGTTAATTAAAAGATAATTAAGTACGCTTCTGACGGCTCAAGCCGTCGGATCCTCAAAACATTAAACCCTAAGTCAGTACTGTTCGATTCGCAACACGGTTATGAAAACTATGTCCGCACAATTTAAATTTCATAACTGAAATCCGTGTATTTCATTATTGAAGCCATAAATACTAATATATACATATATACCAGACCACTTATTAAAAAATGTAAATAAAAATATAGTGAAAAAAGACTGGATGTAACTAGTCACATACCAACAATCGGTACTGTACGGTCCTCAAGCTTGTCATTAAGGTGTCGATATACTTACAAAAACGTTACTATCAATCGTGTGTTTTCCCCCAACATAATGTAGGCCTGTGAGTTAAGAGCATTCCCAACAGTGTGGCGAATGCAGTGAAATGGTGAGAAATATTGTAGCTCGTGTTCCAGCAGCGTGGGGAAGAACGCGGAGAGAAAAGAGAAACGGAAGCTATCGCCATTTGCAATTGAAGAGTGGCTATCGCTATTCGGTTTTCTAAAAACCGTATAGAAAGTAAACGGTTTTTTGAAGAGCGGCGATCGCTATTCGGTTTTCTGTAAACAATAGCTTTAAGGGTTTTCTGAAAACCGTTTAAGGCTTTTTGATTATATATATATATATATATATATATATATATATATATATATATATATATATATATATATATATATATAGGATCAAGAGCACCCCAAATAGTGCAGCACCCCTTTAGCCCCCTGATTTCCACCACTCATTTCCGTTTCTCTCTCCTCCCACCCACTCTTTCTCTCCTCACTAACTTTTTTTAATATAAATAATTGGTTATAAATGGGGTGCATTTGGGATGCTTCCAAATAGGGATGTCATGTAACCCTCCTTATATATATATATATATATATATATATATATATATATATATATATATATATATGCGCGCGTCCACCCTGCCATCGCTGGAATGGTGGAGGAAAGGGGGGGAGGAGGGGGTCAGCGCTCCAAAAATCAATACCCCACTCAAACTCATTATGCGTTTTCTCATTTTCTTCTAATGATGAAAAGTAGAATAAAATTTCACTGCACTAATTTACATAATCATCAATCAGTCTATCAAATAAATTTTTGGAATCCGTGAACCATTGAAGTTGATCTTTTTCGAACTGAGCCACATGACAAACAAACTCATTATGCGTAAGTAAAAGTTCAATGAACAATTTAATTTGGAAGGACAAAAGCAAAAAACTACAACTGATTATATTCTTCACAACTTAACCCATATACAGAATCTTGTTTCTCGGTCTAGGCATATTGACTTTTTTTTTTAGCAAGAATCAACACTTCATGCGGTTGTAGTTGCATCATGTGATTTTTATAGATAATACGTCTAGGTGATTGCCTAAAATTTAACAAAAAAACGAAAAACAAAAAACGTACGTATGAATAAACAATATAAAAATGAACATTTCTGTTAGTTTTATTCACGTGTACCTGGTCTTTACCAACAAAAAATTGTCTTTAATAAAGCAAGATTACATGCACGACATCGTATAAGCTAAACATCAGCTTTTACACTAATTTTACTATTTTTTAATAAAGGAGTTTACATATCAATCCTAGTTCTTTTTATTCCGTAGGTGTAAGAGTACGGTATATTAAGGATGTGGGAAAACAGTTTTCTTATCAGTTGAATGTGGTTTGCAAGCATAAACGTACCATACAATAATCAAAGAGAAAAGCATAGCAGCAAAAAAAATAGAACCATATATATTTTAGCATACCATTAAAAGCTAAAGCAAAACATTCTGCAATAATTTTTATGATAATATAGTCCTCTGTAGATAATGAATTCAGTTATTTTAGAAGGTTTTTTCCGTTTGTTTGACTATCTATTGGCCCCAGCAAAATTTCAAGATGGTTGCTTTCAAAATCTATCATTTCTAACTTCAAAAAACTGTTGAAAATAAACTTGGTTTTAAAAGAAAACATAAATTATGGAATAGATTTAATTATTGTACTTAGAAAAGGATAAAAATAAATGGTAATAGATATTAGAGTTATTACATATGTAACAGAATTATCCAGTGAATGGTTTATTATGGCAAATCTAGAAATTGGAGGATAAGGAAAAATCTAGAGAAGAAGAGTCTAGAATCTTTGTTATGTTATAAATATAATTGTACTCTCTACATTGTGGTATGAAGAAAAGTGAAGCAATAATAATGTAGTTATTCAATTATTCTACGTTTAATCTCTCTTCTCCTATCTATATCTAAATTTCAACAAAAACAATAAATGAAAGCAATGCAAAAATGCTGGGGTGAAACAATGAAATAGTTAATGAGACAAATTTCAGTTTTAGCTTTGCAAAGGTTGAAAAAATAATTTAGGTAGCCTGAAAATCAGATAAAAATGCTACTTGAATTTCGCATTAAAACTATAATGGCATTTACAGTTAAACCTTTTGCGGTCCCTTTCTCAGTTTGTCCATAGCCACTTCTAATGATCATGGATCAGAAGACCCACTCCTAAGAAGAAAGGGCTTCCTTCTGGAAATGGTTGCAAATGCCACATCTAATAGTAAACATAATGAAAAATGCTATGCAAAGATTATTAAAGAAATTTGAAAAATGCTACGAAAAGAGCGAGTGCAACAATGATTTCCCTAATGAGATGATTTCCCTAATTTCCAAAAGAGCATGCACCTCTATTGAAGTATTTGAATTTATGGCATGATGTAAAAGTCAAAAATGCGTGCTGTCATGCAGTTCTGATTTTTGGAAATTGGAAATAGTTGTAACACACTTTTGTATTGTTATCAATAACTAACCCAAAACGTTTGCTTTAAAAGCGCATTGAATGGTTTTTAGGCATGCAGTTCTGATTTTTGGACATTGGAAACAAGCATGATACATCGTTTATCTCATCGTATATCAAAAGTCGCTCAGTTGACATCAAGAATGTTGATACGTTTGTCAACCTTAAATACTACTAATTTTGCTTGCCTTTACTTTAGCAGAATTCAATCATGTCGTCAATGTCCATGGAAACCTTACCTGAAATCACCGTTGTTGACGAGAACCCAAAGGTGACCACCAAGGGCGCCGTAGAAGACACAGAGGCTGTCTTACCCGAAGAGATTATAACTGATATAGTCTCAAGGTTGCAGGTGAAACCTGTGTTCCAGCTACAATGTCTGTCAAAGAACTTCTCATCCCTTACCACTGATCTCAGTTTTATCAGTGCTCATCTTGAACACTCAGCCCACCTACGCCCATCCATTATCCTCAACAATGGGCATGAAGTTCACTTGCTTCAAAGCAACAGACTCAATTCAGAAATCACTGTGGAGAAGGTACGTCTTCACAAAAGTATTAAGTTGACCAATCTTGATAAGAGGTTTAGGATTGAATGCTCTTGCAATGGTCTAGTTGTTTGTAGTGTAGATTACGATGATTGCTTTGTATGGAATCCTGCAACAATTCAATGCAATCGTCTTCCAAATCCCATCGGCGTTGGTCATACTACTGGTGTTGGTCGTATGAATACCCTTACATCCGCGTGGGGTTTCGGTTACTGTGCTGATATCAAACTATACAAGATTGTTAGAATTGCTGTGTTACGTAGTAGTAAATGGTTCTGTTTTCCGCAGTATGGTAACTCCGACAATAACATTGTCAAGTCTGTAGCAGAGGTACTCAGTTGTGGAGTAGACTGTGAATGGAGAAGGCTTGATTCTAGCAAACTGGAATCGCCTTGTAATGGGCCTGCAATAACGATCGGGGACGTTGTATACTGGAATGCTGGTAATGAGGAGTATAATAACAAATTACTTTCTTTTGACTTGGTGGAAGAGGAATTTGCTTGGATCTTCTGTCCGTTTAGTGGATGGGGGAAAATAATGGACTTTCGTGGGTCTTTGGCTGTGTGTATGCAGTCGGAAACTAATACAAAAACGTTTGATCTTTGGATGCTAAAAAATGTCAATAAGGATACATGGGAAAAAGTATTTACAACGGAAATCTTTCCATGTATGCTAATGCCACTAGCATTTTTGAATGATCATCTGTTGCTTTTAGCTTATCAAGGCGTAGGACATCCGGGGAAGCATAATTGTTTTCTGTATAATCAGGAATGCAAAAAAATGAAGGAAATTCCTTATGTTTTAAATCACTGGGATTCAAAAGTTGTTAAATATACGGAGAGCATGGTTCCCTTGTCGGCGTTGTCGCTTCTTGTGTTTTGATCTCTCCTTTAATATTAGTGAAGTTGGCATGTTTTTATAATGTTTCTGTTCAAGCGCTATATTGTTTATTCAAAATTCTTATAACTCTCTGTATTCTGTCTGTGGACCTGTAGCTTATTGCTTACCAATCCTGCAACAATTTCCTTATCCCGATCTCGATGGCGTGATAATACCCAAACAAATTTTACGTGACCATATGGCGTGGTTGACAATTAAAACCAATAACCAAAAATCCAAACCGAAAGAAACCAAAAACACTTGAATCCCAACCGAATCCGATGAGTCTCGAATCAGGTTTAGATGATAAAAATATATAATTAAAACCCGACCAAACCCGATCTGAAAGACCCAACCAAAATATGTTAAAATATATGTAATTTTAATGTTACTATCTTACTGAATGTGAACCAAAGC
The DNA here is from genome assembly GCA_030737875.1 of Allium sativum. Lineage (NCBI taxonomy): Eukaryota > Viridiplantae > Streptophyta > Magnoliopsida > Asparagales > Amaryllidaceae > Allium > Allium sativum. The sequence continues at coordinate 56,502,050 of CM060912.1, forward strand.
TCGAGTCGGATTCAGATTTTTTAAAATGTATAGACTCGACAAAACCGAACCCACCTAGAACTAAAGACTCGTCTGGTTAGCTCTGGGTCCATCGGGTCGGGTCTAAGTGTCACCCTTAGGGTCTTATTATGACATATATTATATTAAGATTTCCCCTTTTTCTGAATTTGTTTAGGGGCAAAACCAACCGAAGCCGTAAAACCCTCCTAGTGCACTTAGCCTGGTCCACGGATACCATATAAGTGGCTGATCTTAACATATGCACATAGTAAACTCTTAGCATGTCATTCCGTATTTCGAACTCGCACCGTTGTAACATCGACACAATTCCTTATCCGCACATGGTAAACCCTTAGCTTGCTTAGGGGAGTTGTACGTGTAGCTGTTAGGCAAGTTTCGGCCCATGATTAAATACAGGAGAAAAAGAAAAAAAAAAAAAAAGAAGGAAAAACCTAATGTTGTTATAAACTTTAAAGTTATTTGAAAATTTAAAGCACCTTTTACATAATAGAACAAGAAAGGAAGGAGGCTGCCAATATACAAGGTTGAATTCAGATCATATTTTGTTGTGTTGGGCCGAGTTGGGCCTGGGAGGGTAATGTAAGAACTAAAAACCAATTTGAATAAACTTTAAAATATAAGTATATATGTAGGTGCAAGTTGATTATAATACTTAATATTTATGTGTAGCGTAAGTAGAATTTTAATTATACAAGTAATTATTTAATGGTAGTACCCTTAGTTACTTAATTTCATAACAAAAATTTACCAATGAAATAAAGTGTAGTTTATTTTCCCAAATGAATTTTAAATAATAAATTTTGAAAATTCTAACCAAAGTTAAATGTTATATTTAATATCAAATGAGATTTTGGGTTTGTTGTGAATGGTATCTTAAATAATATTATTCTTGAACCCAGTTGTGAAAGGAATAAATCTTTTAATTAAGATTTAAGGAAGTTTTCCATTTTATTTAATTAAATTGGAATTGAATGGAATTCGATTAATAATAATCGAGAAGAGCTTCTATGTAGAAAGACTGTTACTATTTATGGAATTTAAAAGGTTTTGTTGTTATTCCGCTTATAGTATTGGTCGAATACGTAAATTTATATCGATTATAAATTGTTCAGATTTCCATGAAGATTCCATATTAATGGAAGTTGATTTGGGTTTATCGTGAGCAGTGTTTTAAATGACATTTGTTCTTTAACGCAGTAAAAGACAGGATTAATTTCCTAAAGTTTAATGTTCATTAAGTAATGATTTTTGAGATTAAAACTAAGTTGGAGTTTTAATGAATATTTAATTAGATTGAAATGTAAAAAGAGGTAAATAAATTTACGGAATTAGAGAAACGTTCAAGATCGAGTACCACCAATTTTACTCCGTACGATAGATGAATCTTTAATTAGATTTGGAGCGATAATGGTAATTAAATTTACCGATAACATGATAGATGTTAGATATGGAGTACTACCAGTTTTTATCCTTGAGATGAATAGGTTAGGATTGGAAATAATAAAATAAATGATTACTTCAGTAAGGCTCGATAATCCCAACTAATTTTATAGACCTTAATTTGGTTTAAATTGTGAAAAGATATAATAAAATCTTTTGAAATGATATCCAAAGGAAGATTTAAACAAACATTTAACTGAGTTAATCTTTGATAAAATTAATGGGAACCTTTCCCAGAGTAATGAATATTTGAATAAAAGAATATTTTGGACTGGAATGAGATGTGTATTATCTTTATTTATCATTTGATTTTAAAGATACGTGAGTTATTCGGGAAGACCGGGTTCAACCCATTCTAAATAACTGTTACGACGATTAAAAGTCGAAGATAAAGTCGGTTGTTGAAGATCGGAGGTCGTCACATCGTTTGAGAAATTGTTGATGTCTTGATTGGGCGGTACACCTAAGATGAGGTAATAAGTAGTGGTCATCCAGACGTACTTGAAGATGAACCGGACATGCAGGGACCTCTCTACTGTATTGGACATATGAGATGAGGAATAAGGTGCCTCCGGTTTCTTTTAGACCTAGAACGAACTTGCAAATAGATTGTGTGTCTGACATCTTTATTTGTGCTATATTAATTGATCTCTACCAAATATATATATATATATATGTTTGGTGGTAGGGAAATTATTCTCTTAGCTTAATTCCCTTCTCTAAGACGTACGAGCTCAGAGGTTATATATCGGTCGACATCAGTTGTATGGTATGAACTGGCAATGTGGCATGCTAAGATGCATGGATCAACGCTTTTGTTGAAAAGCAGAGCTTTGTGAATGATGATCAAAGCTTGGCTTTAATATAGTGTAGCTTTGTGTATAGCGTTAATTCGTGAGCTTCACGCCCCGGTGTGAGTCGAAAACGTGATGAGGGATCGCAGGGAGAACATGCGTTTCTTTCTGGCTAGAAATGGTGTCATGGTATGGAGTCCAGGCATTTTTACTTATGTGGATGATGGATAGTGAGGCGGCTCAGATATATGGCCGTAAAAGGCTCATATGTTCGACGTACTGACCAGGTTATAGTTCCGATAGGATCTTGAAACGTATTGTTCAGGAATTGCCAATACATAAACGTAAGAGGGGACCAGCCCTGCTGCTCCCAAGGTCCCACTTGAGTCTAGGTCCTAAGGAATGTGCTAGATTTTCTCGAATTCGGAAGGAGAGTTCTCTTGCCTTGGTTAATGATGGAAATCCAAATTCTAATATGTGATCTTACGATTTTAGTTTTATATTATGGCGACATAATAGGATGGGGTATTATGCCGTCTAAGTTTGATACATTTATATTGAAAGTTGTTTTCTGCACTATGCACTTATAATATTATCAAAAATATTTGTTTTAAAGCATATATCAAGCATGTTTGGCTATTATAAGGTAATCCTCTGTTTGTGTTGCATTGTGTGATAGGAACTGAATCCTATAATAGCTTCATTTTCCAAAAAGCATTACATCGTTTTATTTTAAACTGATATTTATGTGGAGTAAACCCATTTCGTATCATACAGCGTGGTCCCATAGTTTTTCCAACTTTTAAAGTAAAGTTTTAATAACTGTTTTAAGTTCTCACACTAGTCTAATGACTAACTCCGAGTTTATTGTTTTCACCTAAACTCTGAATGCCCATATTTCCCACACGGACAACTAGTAGTTTTGCAGTTTTCTATTTAACAGGATCCTGATTTACGGCTGGAGCTATACTCCAGAAAGCTTTGTATCATGTATTTCTTTCAGTTGTGTTAGTTGATGTATTTCCGTTGTTCATTGAATTCATGCATTTTTATTTCCACTGCTATGTATATATTTCGCACTTTGATATTCTTGTACTCTGATGTAATATTGTTGTAATAGCAATAAAAAGTTCTCTTTTCTGTGCTATGATGCGTCGTGTTCTCAAACAATCGCTATTTTGAACGGTCTTGGTCGGTTTTGCGATCGATTCAGGACCGAGCGAAATTCGGGTCGTGTCATATACATATTGTAACAACCTCAATTTTAAGTATATTTTTATTTTACGATTTAATTTAAATTTTGATTTCTATTTTATTTTATTTATATAAAACTCAATTTGTTTTGGATTTAATAAGATAACTATTTTGATTTTTGTAATAAAACTAAATTTTATTTTGGATTTTATATAACAAATGTATTTGATTTTGATATCAATATAATTTAATAATACAAATCAATATTTGTAATGTTTTATTCATTCATCATTTCCATATAAAAACTAAATCTCATTTGATATTGTCCATTATTTGATTTGCAACATCGTTTGTTAAATATATATTCCTAAAATTGTTTGTTTACTTTTATTTCCCGTTTTATTTTAATTTTTTTTATTTCATTGCCTAAAACATCCGCTGATATTTTATTTTTTGTCAAAATCATTTGTTCCTTTGAGCTTAAAATTCATATATATATTTTTCTTTTTTTCATTTATTTGCAATCAATGTTTACCTTTTTAAAGTTCAACGTTCATTCCTTAGTATTATTCTGTTCCTTACACATTCGTTATTATCAAAATTTAAACCTTTCATTTCTTTTGCTAAATATTCATTCAAGCCATTCGTGTTTTTCCATATATGACTCTTCATTTATTTTGTCTTGTATCCATTTATAACAGTCCATTAATTTACCTAACGTTTCCTATTTTCAAGCAGCGTCCTTTGATTTGTTTCCCAAAGAAACCTTTCGAAATTATTTTCCAAAAGAAACGTTCAAATGACTTTTAGTGTATACCTTATATATATAAAAGAAAAGAAAAGTAATATAATAATAATAATAGAATATGTGCATGTGTTGCTTCACTCCCATGAGCCATGACCGTTCATTTTACCTTTTATAATTTCAATGACATGCATGCGTGCATTCCTTCTTTTGTCCATTTATTTTCATGCATTCGTTACATGCAAACAAGTGCTTACATATTCTCTCTTTCCTATTCCTTCGTTATCCTATGTCGACCGATATTTTTTTTCTCTTATATATTTCTGTATATATCTTGTGCACATTAAAGAAAAAAATAGAAACGTTAAAAGAAAGAATGTTTTAATGCCCATTCATTATACATCTTTCCAATTTCCACCCTGCTTCTCCAATTTTCCCTATACCACTTCTCCTCTTCTCAATAACAAATACATGTATCGTGCCTCACTCCCCTTCTATTTTAGATCTGCAATTTTAGATCTGACGCCTCGTTCCTAAAAGAAAAGGAAAAAAAAACTATAGGAAGAAAAGAACAACCGACCTCCTCCAGCAATTCAAATCGAAGTCTGCGCCACCACAAATCCGTCACCTGCTCCTAATTTTTTTGCTAATTTAAAGTGAGTTATTAGCTCACGATTGACTTTAATTCAAGTAATTTGATTTCGATTTAAACTAAATATATAATAGTTGATTTCAGTTGTGTTGGCTGCCTTGTGGATTTACTCTAATTTGTTCATGCCTTTATCGTCACTTTGATTGTCCATTGTGTTCGTGGCTTGATGCAGTTACGTGACTTTTGTACTTATGTACACTATCATGTACATTGTTAGATATTATTTTTTTGCTTTAAGAAAAGATGATGCACTTGATTCTCCATAAACATTTTAATATGAACTGTGATGGCAGGTCAAAATTGTTATCCTGTTACTGAACTTGAAATATATTTGTTCAAATGTTAGGGCATTTATCCTTGCATTATCTTACTATGTAACCGAGGTTTATCGAACTTCTATGCCAAATATACCTTAAGTAATTTTCTTTGCAGTTGAGACACATATTCGAAATTCAACAACTTAAGGTGTGAACACAACTTTGCTAACTAGTTAAAAATATATTTAACTGGGATTTATAGTAGCTTGTTTCATATAAATAAAACGACGCATGTGCCTTGTTTTGAATTGTAAAGAGTGTGACATCTTATAATATGATTTTTGTGGCTGTCCTATTTAACATGCACGCGTCACCCTTTTTTTAGATAGAAAAATATGCGGCAATTTTTTTTTTGAATCTTGTAACTTTAAATCTGATGTTAGGATTAACTATTATATTGTAGTGTTTTATTGAAATTGATTTACTTGAATAAAGTTAATCTTGACTCGAGTATTTTGTGTTTTGCATGAAATGCTCGGGTCAGATCCGAGTGTTGCAGATCTAAAGATTTCAGCTGGCGAAGTTTGAGACATGTAAAGACACATGCACATAGATTTGACAAATTTGCTGTAAAATTTAATTTATGTAAAAGCTATTTATTTTCCGATGTGTAAAAATATCGTAAAAAAACTCTGATATTTTTGTAAAAATTATTCTGCTGCGAGATACTGTAATTTATTTATTTTGGGATTTTTGTGTCTGATTCCGTTTAAATCCATAAGCTAAATAACAATCTGTCATTTCGAGCGTTTTAAGTTGGTTTAATTACCGATTTTAAGCGGTCGAAAAGGCAGGAAGTTACAGTTGGTATCAGAGCTTTGGTTTACACAAAGCTAAGCTTATGGTGTTTAATAAGAATCAATTTGTAACATCTCGTACTTTTCTACAATGTAAACTGCGAATTTCTTATTATTTTTGTATATTTAATTGTTATATATAAAATTGGAGATTTAATTATGTAAATTTATTCGTAAACTTTACTAAATATATTTGATAATGAAATTTAACTCGTTATAATAATAATTTGCTTTGATTGTAAATGGAACTATGATTTGATTTGTATTGTTATTTATTGAGATTTGAAAGTTACTATTTGAATATTTGGAAGTTAATATTTGAATATTTGAATCAAATTGAGTAATAAATTTATAATAGAGCTTAATGATTTTATTATGAAGTTTACCAATTATAAAAATAAAGCATTGGTTTTGGAATATTTTTACATGATATTTCATAACGTCCGCTTCATCAGATATTGACCGTTGAATGTACAAATTTTGTTTGTATCGGCGCAACAAGGAAAACGATGTTTGTTATGTGTGATTGGACAACTGGCTTTGGACTAGAGAGCAAACTGAAATTTGATTTCCTGTATTCTCCGTTATTTGAATTTGAGTCATAACTAATAAAATCAGTATAAAACAACAAAATTTAAAATGTAACTAATGTTGAGCGGGTTATCGGTAGTTGTATTATTCCTGTGATTGGGTGTACGTGAAAAGTGGAAACGGTCACACACGTTTACCCATTCCAACTCAATAACCATGTCCAACTCTTTTATACATTCCCGAATGACCGACTTCTTCATTGGATCCTGAAAATATGGGTTCAATATAAATATCTGCTTCCTTCTCTTAACCTAAACGCCTCGTTCATTTTCCTATAGCCGCAAGATAATGGTCGCCATCTCTTCATAATTCAAAAATCAATACCAAGCAATTAGCTCAACGTAAAATCTTAAAATTTGATTTGTTAGGATCAAAATGAGAAGACCTAAATTCTCATCCCATATTTTTAGTGCATTCGAATCATAACCGAACAGCAAGGGGTGACGACAGCGTGTTAGGTTTGAAAAGGAAAGTGATTATAGAGTTTTATTTGTGAAGTGGTGATCGTGCTTGGATTCATACGAGAATCCAGCATCAAGTGGAATAGTTTGATGGAATTTGACATATAAAAATGTCGCACCCTATGTGAGGAGTGTCGTAGTCAGTTTTTGTTCAGTGCATGCGAGTTCGTTGTGATGGGGAGATGTGGATGGAGAAATCAATGGGGAGTAGATATTTGAAGTCGAACGCGATTTTCATGGTGGAATGGAGGAGTTATGAAGATGGAAAGTTTTAGCAACGATGGAATATTCTTTCTGGGAGCAGGTTTTGTATTTTGGAAGAGAAGTTAGAAGACGGTGCGGACGTGGCACAGATTAGGGTGGGTTTTTATTTTATTTTAATTTGAAATTCAAACGATAAAACTCGTATAACTTTTCCATTCGAACTCAAAATGACGCGCGGTTGGATCCTTTGGGATCGTATCGAAATTTCGGACAACATGGAGCTGTCATGAACTAATTCTGAGACTACTGAATTTTGGGCTAAATTTTGAATTTCAATCTCATTTGAAATCAAAGGTGAGTGATTAAACCCACTCAGACCTAACTAAACTATTTGATTGTTAGTTAAATTAAATTGATGTTATGATATGATTGTATTGCTTGCTGTTTGACTATTTGAATTAATTAATTATGTTAATCTGCATAGACAGTATAATTTAATTAGATTGTTAATATAAATTGTATAGTTAGAATTTCTATTTAAAAACCTCATATCTAATGACTAGTAAACTGATTTCGCATTGAACTATTTAGATTTAGTGATTTTCATTTATGTCGTGGATTTATATATTTATGTATTGATATGTAATTCATATTGTTATCGAATTGTCTATATACGCCTATTGATTTTTGCTGATTAATCCCAACTTTTACCCTAGATGTTACGGGCATTAAATAAACCCGGGGTTAATCATTGAAATGAATTAAGAACATAGGTTGAAATGATAAATACCTATGACCTGGTTTGGATTAAAATGATATATATCCTTTCCCAAAGTACTAAAAATTAAATTTTAAGTATTACTTGGCCATAGGATAGAAAATTATATACATACACCAATTGGTTAAATAAAAATTGTTTTTAACCTTGAATTTTGGAATATTGTTTCAAAGACAATATAAATGATATTATTAATCGATTTTCTATAAACTTTTATTTTGAGCATTGAAATTAGAAATTTTAAGGAATTCGTAAATGTGGATAGCTGAAGTTAAAATTGAATTGAATATGAACTAAATTTATTGAAATTGAATTGTTTATCCATCTTTGATAATTACTTTAAATTAACTTGATTTAAAGAAATAATTTAGTTGTGAACTCGAGATTTTTATAAACGAATAATTAAAAGTGAGAATTATAATTGAAATTCAATTATTTGAATCAAATTATTAAATCAAATTGTTTGAATCGAACAGTTTAATCGAATTGAAATACAAATGGTATGTTGAATCTTTTGAATTAAGATATCGAATTTAGTCAAATGATTTGAAACTGGAATATGATTTCCAATTTGGTTAATTTTGAAGAAACAATTCTAATTCCAACTATAGTATTTTAAACCATTTAATAAAATATTTTTATAATAATAATTATTTTCTTATAAACTATTTACGTTATAACTATTTTATTTTATTATTTATTTTAAATAAACCATTTTAATAATTAAATATTTATTTTATAAACTATTTTAATATGTTAACCATATATTTTACTAATTCTGTAAATTCTATTTTAAATACAAATTATTTATTTTTGAACTATTTCAATTATATATCTATACTATTTAAATATATTTTTAACTATTTTAATATTCAAATTATTTTTAAGTTGAAATTATTTCGAGATTTCAATTTTGGTTTTAAATGGAAATTTTGGTTTTAAATGGAGATTTTATTATGAAATATTCTATCTTGACTATTGAAATGAGTTTAAAGCAAAATAAGGTATTTTGTTATGAATTATGAACCCCTTTGAAATGTAAAAGAACTGACCGGTGTTAAAAGTGTAAACGTTTGGTTGTTAAAGAGACCGGGATCGGATGTTGTCATACTCTTTGCCAATACCCAAAACCACTTTGACAACTGTGTATGCGGTGGAGTTCCAGAATGAAGTAGGTTGGTTTGGTGAACGCTATTGTAATGAAGTAAGAGAACGATGATGGATGTCCTTAACCTTCGGGTCATAATTAAAATGACTAAAACAGGGATATACCATGACTAAGTGGTGTCAGCTACCTCCATCAGCAACACTTCTTCATTTATTACTATAGTCCCTCGGCTTGATTGATTTGATTTGATGCGCATCCATGATTTGGGAGTGTTGTTCAAGGTGGGAGGTAGTCGCGGCTATGCGTTACCACCAATATGGGCATGCAACTAGTATATTCCTACTCTGGGCATTCTTCATGTGCCTTATATTATCCTGATTGAGCCTATTACGACTTCGATTTGTACCGTACCTATGGAGTGCCTTTTGATAGTCGCTGGATTATGGTGGACTTTACAGTATCTGTATAGACTACGATATTATAAACGGTGTAAGGGTAATAATGGTAATCTCGCTTACGCCATTTTAATATTTTATGTTTAAACATAAACACTATTATAATAACATATTGTATTATATAGTATCTAGTTTAACGGATCCTTAGAAGATGGAAATTCCCGTAACATCTCTTATGTTATTGCACTCATATTATCACTTGGATTTGATTTAACTGATATGAGAATATTTTTGTTCTGATCCGAGTATTTTTTTCTTTTCATTTGTGCTTGGGTCAGACCGAGTTTTCAGTTATTGAAGACGACGTTATGAAGATGAAGATGGAGCTTGATAGACGTATTATTATTATTCCGCTGCAAATATTGGTATGTTGTATAACAATTAACTCTGATAATCATTGTAAGTGTATAATCAAATGTATGTTTTAACAGCTTCATGAACTGTTATTTATTGATTATATTTTGTCCTTTTGCTATGAGATTCTGTGTTTTTTTACTACCTTCTTTCTTCTTTTTCTTATATTAATCCCAATAACTATCTATATTTTTGATTTGCTTAAGTCGACATTTGAGGATCATTGTTGATTTGAACGGTCAAAAATCCAGGTTGTTACATTTGGTATAAAAGCTTTGGTTTACCGAAAACCTTGGCTCCATTTGGGATTAACTCATTAGTGATAGGGTAGTAATACCCTAGAATGAGTTTGAGTGTATATGAGAGAGCGTACTTGTAATTTCAATATAAATATGGTTTTGTATTGTGTTGATTTGTTCTATGAGTAGTTATAAATTCTGATCGGTACTTGGGACGCCAATGCATCGATAGGGATTTCCAAACACTTGAATAGGACTTACTGACATAATATTGTTTTGAATTATATTTTTTATATATAAAGAATTATTTGAAAATCTATGAATTTTGATTTTTGTAGATTTTCATCATTTATTATTCGATTAATCAATAATTAAAACTATTAGTTATTGAATGGTTTAAGAAAAACGAAATGTTGAAAATTGATTGGTAAAGAGATAAGATGAAGTTAAATATGAATTTGAGAATTTAGTTTCGGTTGGTTTTGTAATATTGATTTAAAAATGGTTTTGAAATAATATATTTATATTTTAAAAGTAGTTTCATACGAAAATCATTTTCAGATGATTCAATGGAAATAAGTGCGTATTCCCTTTCTTACCTTCGGGAAATGATTTTGGTGATGAGTGCATGCACCATCGACTTTTATTTTTGGGAATTTGAGTGGGAGACCACTTAGAAACTTTTATATTTTGCTTTGAAAAATTGGGTTTCATTTAAATCTTTTAAATTATGGTTCGATATAGAAGATATATATATATATATTATTTTAAAGTTCATTTGGAGACGAACCCAAAGTTGAATTCTTAAGTTCTTGAATAGTTAATGATTTTCAAATTGTTGAAATGAACTAAAATTAAAATTATAGAAATTTCTGAATTGTATAATAGGAAAATGAATCTAAGAGAATTATAAAAATTTAAAATGGAAACTCTTAAGAATTTGAAATAATGAATTGAAACGAATTGAAACCATCGAACTTGTATAATAATCAAATTTTTTTATAGCATATATATAACTTACCAATTACATAAGAAGTTAAAATGTTATAAGAATAAGTAGTTGAAAATATACATGTATTGGTATAGATAATGAACGGTGAATAACTGATGATTTATAATTATGAAGGAAACTTAAGTATGAAATAAACGATATATATACCTAGTTATGTTTGAAATTTAATTTAACTAAGTAAGGCGAATAGCTGAGTCAACGAAATAAGCCAATTTAGTGAATTGTTGGATATGAATTAAATTGTATTGCTATTGATGGTTAGATATTCGATGACTTAGGATAATCGATATTACCAAGTCGAAAATAAATGTTTAACTTGTTTTTTGAAAATACAAGTGAATAGGTTTATAATTTATAAACTTAACGAAGGTTGAACGAATTAATTAAATTAATTAAAAACGAGCTCATCGCGTAGCAACAGTTCGTACTTTTCCAAATTGAAGTTTAAATGAATGCATAGAACCCAAAATAGTTCAAAATTCTTTGAAACAAGAATTTCCGGATCTATTGGAATATAATTATTTAATGAAAGAGATAATTTTAGATTTCAACTTGTACATTTTTAAGATATGTGTAAATCAAATTTTTAGAAAAATTGAGGTTCGGTCGTTCGCGATTTAAAATTTAAAATATTAATAAAATGGATGTTTTGAGTATAAAATTTGAGAAAATAATGAGTTAAACAAGTTTTGAAAATTTTGAACCTATTAAGTTGAGTAAATGAACATGCTATTGTTTATACTTTTAGCTAATATTTGTGTATGATTGTTTTCCCGGACCTAGCCATACAAAGAGACACTGTGATCGACGCTAATCTATGAATTAGAAAAGCTCGACATTTGTAATAAATTCTACAAGCATACAGGTGTGTAGCATACAGGTCGAACACAGGGAGGTGAATTAAATCAAATTATTTATCTAATCTCTTGGGCGAGTTAGACGATTTTCGAGGTTGGTTTTTGAAAATAATAAAAATTGAAACTGTGATCCAACTCAGAACAAATCTAATTGAACCGACGGTCAAATCACAATTATCAATTGGGATTTAAAATGCAAAACAGAAATAAAATGCAGAAAGTAAAATTGCAGGAAAAGAAGAACAACAAAAAGTAAATTAGGATTGTCGTTGAAACTAATCAAACGACTAATCACTAACAAAAAGTGTAAAATACAATTGGTGTTCTACCGAATCTAATCGTGTAGACAACACTAATCGCTAAGAAAATAGAAAAATGCTAGAAAATAAAAGAAGAAAAAGAACTTTTATTAATGGAGTGATGGAATAGAAAATAGGATGGTGGCTACAATGATATTACAAGGGTATATATAGGGTAGATAGCCAAACCCTAACCCTAATGATAAATGGGCCTGGTCATTACATCACTAATTAGTTTACAATGAGAAACATAAATGGGCCTTTGATAAATAAAGCAAATTTGGGCCTTTTCTCTTTTCCTCTTGTTTCCTTGACACTTCTTCATTGATTTGTGATGTGCAAAGCCTTGTTATCAATCCTTTTTTTTTGTCCAACAGCAACTAGATGTGAGATCTTTATCTACAATTCTTCAAAATGTAAATATATATCAATTTCATCTCTATTTCTCTACTTTTCTGGTTGCATGCGGGCTGGGTTGGAATATCTGTAAAAGTAACAAAACAATACCCAAGTAATATTTATTTATATACAAAAGATAAGATATAAGAGCATAAAATAAACACATTTCTATGTCAATCACACTGCCGAAATTTTGCGTAAATCTAAGACTTTAAATTTTTACAGAAATTCGATTTTCAAATCTTTATAAAAAATATTTTGTAGTTAATGTTTCTAAGTTCAATATAAAATTATATGGTTAAATATATCGACACTACAAAAAAAATGAATTTTTGTTGCAAAAATCAGTGGCTTTTATTATCAAATACAAACAAAAGTTTTCAGTACCAATGTAAGTGCGGTAAAAAAAAAAAATCAGGTCTCCCGCCTCTTCGTAAACACAAGTCCGCTTGTCCAAGGAAAACGTAACCGACCTATTCTCTTTTCCTATTCCCTCATATACTTAAAATCTTTTAACCCTCGTTCACTTTTCTTCCTTTTTCCGAGAAAAAACCGTAGCTTTTTACCCCTTTCAATCTATCGATTATTATTTCTCAGCTTAAATCGATTTTGTAAAGACTATCTCGTTCAATGTTGGTATGGATACCGGTAGAGGCAGTTCATCTCAGCGACGCTACAAAGCGATTTGATTCAATTCCTAATCGTATTCAAGATTGTGAAATCGGTAAAGCTAGAAAGGTATAAAATCAAACTTGATTTATCTATTTTTGTTTGGATGCTATTGTTTAGGGTTTTGAACAGTTAAAATCCACTGAGTGTTGATTTCTGCAACCATAAACCAAAACAATTGATTTTTAGCAATCAGTGTTTGTAAATTGGTTTTGTATCTGGGTTTTTAAGTTACTTTTAAGCTTTGGGTTTTGACAATATACCAGATTAAATTACTTTTGAGTAGAATGGGTTTTGAACTTGTTTTGACAGTATACCAGGTTAAATTACCGAACAGTGTTGATTTCTGGTGTTTGCATCTGAATTGAATGAGTTTTGAACCTGTTTTGTACATATATGTTGATTGCATGAACTATATTGATTGGAATTTAACATGGACATTGATTTTAATGTTACCATGTTCATTTAAATTGCTTGATTGTGTACTTTAAGCAAACATATTACACTGATATATATATATATATATATATATATATATATATATATATATATATATATATTAACATACATAAACACATTCTGATATACTTGCATAATATCACATAATGCAAAATTCATAAACTCCCAAGTCATGTGCAGCACAATTTATATACATATATATATATATGTATGTATGTATGTATGTATGTATGTATGTATATATAGGAACCTTGCAATGCATGAATTATATATATGAGTTACACAGTATATAAATTGTGCTGCACATGACTTGGGAGTTTATGAATTTTGCATTATGTGATATTATGCAAGTATATCAGAATGTGTTTATGTATGTTAATTTAATTTGTTTTATTCCGTCTGATTTGCATGTACAAGAGTATACATGAATACTGAAATTGTGCAGCATAAAAGAGTGACACTTAACTGATACATTTCATACAAAATTTCTCTGTAGGCTCAGGAGAAGCATTTTGTTATATGTAGGGCAATTCAGTTTCCTCTTTAACAGAGGACCCAAAGGGACGAAGACAATTTTTTTTACGCTCTTGTCACATCAATATTAATAATCGAGATTGCAAAAATTTTGTTAGGCCATCAACGATCAAGTTGAACCTGAACCGTATTTGCAGTCTCGATATTAATATTGATGAGGCCAGAGAAAAGTGAATTGATGTGGGAAACTGAACAGAGAAACAGGTTCAAAACAGGTATACCTGAACTGAAATCATAATGTGTTTATGTATGTTATTTTATTTTATTTTATTCCATCTGATTTGCATGTATAGGAGTATATATACATGAGTACTGAAATATGTCATATATATGTTATGATTGAACATGTAAATCCGGGCTCCCCCCCATATATATACATATATATATATATATATTGTGATATACATGAAAGATTACTACTTTTAAATATAGGTAAATAATGATAGGCTAAAATAGTGGCACTTTATAATTATTATACCTACTCACCTTGTGTTTGACATTAGGATAAATATATGTTTAATGTACGACTTCTGCATGCACATGTAATATATATATATATATAACAATATATATATATATATATATATATATATATATATATATATATATATATATAGTAACATACAATGATTATGAGCATACAAACATAGATAGGTGAAACTATGTTTTGTATCTGTGAAGTATAAGCGCATATGTTTATGAGTGGTGTATATATCAAGTGTGTGTGAACATTTCGAGAAATCTCAGAAATATGAGCAAGTTAATTTTGTGTCCAAGAGGTCTAATTAATTAATTTGACTTAGGAGTTACTAAATTAAGTTAATTTACCTTAGGAGTTACTAAATTAAGTTAAGTGACTACATTCAGTTTATCTTGGGAGTTACTAAATTAAGTGACTACATTCAGTGGATTGACAATTAATTTGAAACATAACAATAACATGGTAGGATCTCCTATCAAAGTTCATTGTTAGAACAGTAGTGCTGTGAGGAGGTATATTTCAGATCCATGTCGGCAGGTGTTTAGTATTTTTAGGATACTACGACTTATTTCCATGAAGGTGGACATTCTCGTGTTTTTAAGACACAAATCACGAGTTCTATGCATATACGTGGAGGCAAGAGAGGTTATTGATCTAGATTTCTATGGTCTGGTTGAGGAAACACTTCGAAATGATGAAAACTTTAAAATAAATTTTTCAATCATTAAAGAGCTTCGAAATTTAGCAACTCAAGTTCAGAAGATCAATAAGTTTCAACGAATCAATTTAGTAACTCTCAAGATAAGTCGAGTTTAGTTGGTTTGTTAACCAGACCAAATTATTAAACAGTAAGCGGTAAATATATTTGTCCATATGATCAAATTTATCATTTCGAAGAGTTCCCTCAACCAACCCACAGACTGCTTGTTTAATACCTCTTTTATCTTCAGGTTTATGCATATAACTCGTGATTTAGGAATTAATAAAACAGGAATGTTCCATCTTCATGGAATTTGGTCGCAGTATCTTAAAATTACTGAACATCTCGTCGGCATGGTTCTGGAATATGTTTTTGGCAGTACTACTTAACAGTGTCACGATCTTCAAAAGTTTGTGTTGGCTAATGAATATGCCTACACCTTCAAAAGGCTCTTCAAGTTTGTCACGTCGCTGGGAACTCTACAAGCATGCCTATTACTTACGAAAACTTCGTCTATTTTGTTAATTTACCATTGTTGTATGTCATAACAAATTTTGATTTCGTATAATGCTCTTGGATTTTCTAGGAGACAAACTGATTTGGAATGATTTCTTATTGCTACATGTAAGCACATTTTATCCTAAAACTAATCCTAAGTTACTGTTGTTTTGCGTTCTGTTGTATTATGCAGATTAGTAAAGCCAAGAATATCTGCGAGAGCATGATTGCATGTGCATGTTGGGACATCAATGTAAATAATAGAAGGTAGGAAAATAGGTAAACCTTAGGTACATCTAGGGTAATTCAAATCCCATATACGTATACATACATGCGTGTGTGTGTGTGTATGTGCATATATATATGTGTGTATGTATGCATGTGTTTCAGCTAAGATATGTGTGTGTATGTATGCATATGTGTTTATATGTGTGTATGTATGCCTATGTGTGTAGTGTGTATGCATGCCTATGTTTGTGTATCTAGAGAAATAACATGGCTATTTTCCTGTACAGATGACATGTGTAACTGATCAAGAAACCTGTTTGAGTGATGTTGTACTTTACCGATTTTTGGATACCAGGAAACATGGCTGAGTTCACAATTTCAATGGAAGTAAGTTATCACATAAACATTTGGTAGCCTATGCGTAATCTGATGTTCATATCGTTGAATACAGTTTGACTAATAGGTCATTCAATATGTCCTTGTGTTAGATAATGTTGATCTAGGAACTACCTATGGAAGTACTTTCAGGTCTGTTGCCTTAGCATTATCAATCCAGGTTAATTTATACTACTTTGCTATTTACATGAAAGAAATACATAAAAACTGGCTTTAGCTGAGATTAGTATTTTATATTGTCACTTGCGTTCAGCTGATGCTAAAGCTACACATTGGTTCGAATGTCGATGTACGAATCACAACATCGAATCTAAAGGAAACAAAAATAAGGATTTCAGCTACTTGCAAAAATTTCCTGGTTTGTTATCATTTACATTTTTACAGTTTTGAACTCTAGCCAAATGATTTCTGTTACTTTTGTTTGCACTTACATTGCCTGGTATGTCCAGTCATGTTTTGCGATGACTCATAATCTGCTGGCCATGATATACTTGGCAGCATTGATCATTCGCTGGCCTTGTAATGCGGTTAAATCTCTTATTTGAGATAATTTTGATAAACACAGATTGTTAACATTTTTGTATCTTATTATGAAATCAGGGAGGAGCTGTCTGACTATATGTTACATCACTTCAAAGAGCAAAGTGGTTATTGTATTAGATGTGTAAATTACGGGTATAAGATTTTCTTTGTATAAATTGTGTAAATTTGTATATCAGAGTGGTTATTGTAGGTGAGTTTTGTCAGTTATACAGAAAACTATTACACTGAAGTGGTTATGCATATTTTACTTGATTATATGGTCAATTGTTTTTCTGATTATTTGAACGTGAAGAGTATGTGAATGATTATCGACTGATATTGTAGAAACAAAATAGACTATTAGCAGGAAATAATTGCTGGAAATAAAAAGCAAACTAATTAATAATTTTTAATAGCGTTTTGAAAACGCTACATAAATACATTTAATAGCGTTGAATAAACGCAACCGTTACCACGGGTAAAAGTGGAAATTTTATTAGCAGCATTAAAAGCTTTTTTATGGCGTTTATAAAGTGCTACGAAAATTTTTTGGTGGCCTTTAACAAACGTTACAAAGAAAGAAATTACAGTAGCATTTAAAAAAATGCCACTAATTTACAATGATTTTTAGTGACATGTTTTCTCGTAACGATTATCGAAACGCCACCAAAAATGATTGGTAGCGATTTTGGGTGCTACAAAAATCATATTTCTTGTAGTGTGATTTACTACTTCCTTAATTACTACCTCTCTTTTCGAGGACGAAAAGTTTTCAGTTGGGGAAAGTGTAACATCCCGTACTTTTCTACTATGTTAATTATGAATTATTTATGATTTTTGTATATTTAATGGTTATAAAAAAAATTGGAGATTTAATTATGTAAATTTGTTTGTAAACTTTACCAAATTTATTTAATAACAAAATTTAACGTGTTATAATAATAATAATTCGTTTTGATTGTAAATGAAACTATGATTTAATTTGTACTGTTATTTATTGAGATTTGAAAGTTAATATTTGAATATTTGGAAGTTAATATTTGAATATTTGAATCAAATTGAGTAATAAATTTATAATAATGCTTAATGATTTAATTACGAAGTTTTCCAACTATAAAAATAAAGCATTGGTTTTGGAATATTTTTACATAACATTTCACAACGTCAGCTTCATCAGATATCGACCATTGAATGTACAAATTTTGTTTGTATCGGTGCGACAAGGAAAACGGTGTTTGTTTTGTGTGATTGGACAACCGGCTTTGGACTAGTGAGCAAATTGAAATTCGATTTCCTGTATTCTCTGTTATTTGAATTTGCGCCGTACCTAATAAACTCAGTATAAAACACCAAAATTTAAAATGTAACTAATGATGAGTGGGTTATCGGTAGTAGTGCTATTCTTGTGATAGGGTGGACGTGAAAAGTGGAAACAGTTACACACGTTTACCCATTCCAACTCAATTGTAACAACCCGTAAACTCGGAACCAATTTAAAATTTTTATTTTAGCTATTTTAATGAATTTTGAATATTTAAAATGATTTATTTTAAATAAGAACGACTAAAAATTTATTTTAAACGAATTTAGAACGAATAAATTTATTTTAATTATATATCGATCCTGAAATGGCGTGGTAGTTTGAAAATTCGATTTCAAATTTCAAATGAATGTACAGGATTCAAAATAAATCGGATTTCAGTAAAATCAGAAATATTTGAATCTGTTTGAAAATATCTTTCCAACGAATGTGAAAAATTCAGATTTCATAACGGGAATAAAATGTTATGTCCATTTGAAAATTCAGAATAATCGCTATGGAATTTATATAATATATTGCCCTTAAAAATAGCGATTTTGCTAACGACCTCTGTTTTCGACGGGACCACTTTTGTTGGATCTAGAATGTAAAATTATTGCTAGATTCCAATTTTCATAATTATTTATTCAATATGTGAGCGTGGCAGATTTAAACATGTTTGGTCAATTCAGTTTGAATTTAATCGACTGGAAAATGACCATTTTTCAAACGGTCTCCAAATTTGACGAAATTAGTTTTGTTAGGACCATATCGTCAAAACATAGCTAGATATATTTTTTGGGAATTTTTGGAGTCAGTATGTGGCCCCGGTAAATTAAAATGTACGTATAAATTCAATATATTGATTTATATTTTAATTTAAAGAAAACTGATCGAAAGAATCGAATTGGCGAACGAGACATATACCATTGTGTCCGGAATAGGGGCATTTAGCTAGGGTGACAGTCGTTGGGTTCAATTTGGAGTTCGAATGAAAAACTAACTTTTTGAAATTAAAAATTAAATTAATTATATATTGGTCAAACCCCCCTTTTCTTTTTCTTTCTCTCTCACTCTCTCTTCCTTCATCGTGAGAAAAAAACCGACGTTCCTTAGTCCCTCCCCCCTTCCATGCTGCTGCTCCCTCCTCCTAGCGCCGCCACACCACCCTCCACCACCTCCTCCTCTTCCTCCTCTCCTCTCTCTCCTCCTCTTTCACTCTTTGAATTTCAAATCCCTACGCCCCAAATCCTAAATCCACCCACCACCGCCACTACGGGCCCCATCCCGACCACTGAACCACCCTCATAGCCTGCACAGCCCCCTGCGCTGCCATCAGCCACCCAGCTCCGGCCGTGGGTGTGATGACCACCTATAACCCCCGTGCTATACAAAAGAAATAATGCGCTGAAAGGTGTGCAAGGCAGTCATGGATGATCATCAGAGTAGGTAAACACAAGCGGAACCTGTCGTAAACTCACAGCGCAAGGATAATGTATAATAGAACATATACAACAGGTAGTAATAGTGAACCAGAAGCACAAGACTTTCATAGAACCAGAAAGTAATATCCACAACTTGGAAATAGTGTTTGTACAAAGTTGCCTCACTGCATTACTCATAAAAGCAAACAGCGGAAATCCAGTTATTAGATAGTAGTAAAACTGGTACGTGAGCCTCCTGCTCGCCACCGATTAGCACCATCGTCCTCACTAAAGCACCACCTGTCACCTACTACTTAGTCTGCCCATCCACAACCAGATGAACAACCCAAGGTAATAAGAGGAAACATAAAACCTTGAGTCAGACAACAGTCTTAGTGAGCGATAAAACAACTAACAAACTTCAACAATAAAGTGTATGAGAAAGGATAGATAAACATACTAGTCTACCCACGACACCAGAGAAGAATTCAACCTTATCTTCCCCACATCGAACAGTGATAGCCTTTACAATAACAATTCAACCATTCATCCATGGAAACCAGAACACCCATTCAATCATGGAAAACACACATGACATCCAGATTATATAAGTCTCACATAGACAACCCTAATCGAGTTTAACATCCCCCAAGTACTCTCCCCAGAGGCCTAGACCAATATCAGTTAAGCACTCAAAGAACATCTCCCTTGACTTTGGATAACCTAGGTGAGATAGTACAAACAGAACAACCAATCATCCATGACTAACTCTGGCTATCACCGCCAATCCTGCTTTGAAATCATCGTTAATCGTATGACGATCAACCTTACCATATGTCAAGGGATAATGGTAACCCCGGTTCTATCATAAACCCCATATGTCCAACCTTGACAATGTCCAACCTTGACAACTAGGCCTTCCCCCAAGACCTAGGGTACTAGAACTTACGACAACGATAATCCCTCGGCCTTCAATATCTCCACTCGTCCAACCTTAACGGCTATTTACTACTCAAGCGACCTTCTCGAGCAACCAATACCACCAACCCACGACCTTTGAGTTGTTACTTCATTCGATGTTCTACTCCGATCAACGAACACCTCTCAACACTTCGAATCTTCCTACTTGGACTTACTCTGAGTCGTACCCGAAAAACGAACTTTTTCAGAAAATGACCATGTTGGAAACAAACTATAGCATCATCACTATCAACCACAGCGTTTAAAAGCGCTGTTAAAAATATGACCGATCCGCCCTCTTTCAGACCGACCCGATCCAAACTAGGCCGATCTGATCCAAGATGACCGGTCCAATCCATATAACAACCAACCGACCCGATCCAGTCTAGCCCGACCCGATCCAGTCTAGCCCGACCCGATCCAGTCTAGCCCGACCCAACCTAGTTGTGCTATCACGAATATGAGCTTCAATCCGACCGATCCAGTTGCAACCTACCGACCCGATCCAAGTATGACCGGATCCAAATATGACTCAATTCGATCCACTCCTAGCCGATTCAACCTATGGCCGAGCTAACTCCTAGCCAAGCCAATCTCTGGCCGAGTTAATCTATGGCCGAGCTAACCCCTGACCGAGCCAATTTCTGCATATTGCAATTCAACTCCAATTTCGATCAAAACTTCGCCAAATGAGGAATCCGATGAAACCAACTCAACTAAAATCATCAAACACAATCATAAACATATCATAACATTACCATCCACATGAATATGATGATTACCACAAAAATGATGTAAATCTCACCAAATATCATTAAAATGAACAAATGATCAAAATGAGAGATCTAACTAACATAAACATGTAAAATGACATGAAATTAACAAGTAAAACTTGTTAGATCAGATCATAGGGTGATGCATATGAAAATGAACTTGTAATGGTGTAAATTTATGGTAAAACATCCCAATTTGATGAGAAACATGCACAAACACTCGTATACTTCATTGCATTCATGTGAGAGATGTAAATCACTCACCGATTTGCCGAAACAGTCTAAAACGATAGAAATAAGAATCTGGATAGCGAGCAGTCTGAATCAAACCCCTCGATCTGATGAATTCGCCTTTGAAATGATGTAGATCTAGCCTTGAATGGTGTAGATCTTCGATTTCCTCCCTTAGATTTGGATTTTTAATGGTGGAAAGGTGTAGGAGGAAGAAGGAGATCAAATGCCTTTAAATGAGAGAATGGGAAAAAGTAAACCTTTTCCCTCCACTCTCACCCCCTATTTATAGGACTCCACTAAGGCTCCAAAACCTGAATAGCCAACTGAAAAACCTTAAAAATGCTATTTCTTCCAAATCGCTGAGCCAAATCCTTAATGTAACCACTCTACGGAAAGACAATCATCAATTCATCTCCAACGGCACAGGTCTAACCCTCTGATTCGACCTGACTCAAAAGTTATGCCCTGTACAAGGCTGACAGAGGCAAAATGGTCACAAATAAAACCTGTAAAAATTATGGACATGTCTCACATCCCTATAAACAACATATTAAAAGATGAGAATAATCCAACCCTCATAGAATAAAATAAATATATATTTTACGATCTTCCGATACGTAAAATGCGGGCTGTTATAGTGGGCCCCTCCTACTCAAAAATCACATTTTTCACAAATTTCCCGTTTTGCAAATAACTCCTGTCACTATTTCGCCAATAACTCCCAAACCATGCATTTCTAGGCAAAACTCCACAATACCAAAGTCGTAGACCATCATTTTCTCTTCGATTTGAGTATATGGAAGCCCTATTTTGGATGGCGGAGTTGTCCGGAAAACGCATCCAAAGATCGTGGATCTGCTGTTATTTTTCGCGAATTCCGGCGAATTGGTGCAGTTTTGGAAGAAAGTCCATTAGGAAAAAGTTATCTGAAATGACGCGTTTAGGCTAGTGACAAAGTTTAGTGAAGATTGGAGGCCGTATAAAGATTCTAGAACAAAAGAGGCGAAATCGAACGACGGAAACGACAAAACAGAGACCACACAACCAAATTCTATAGTAGAAGTGTCGAGGCGATTGGTATAGCTTGGGTGAGAACTTCTCACTCAAATTTTATTTTCTTGTTAAATATATATACTAGGATGCAGACGGTGCTTAGAAGCATCTGACACCTTTGATTGAAATCATGGATGTTTGGTTGATTGTGGATGATGGATAAATTGGTTGAATTTGATTTTGGATGTAAATCGAATTGATAAGAATTGGTATGTGTATGGCGCGAACCAGTATTAGGCGAGGGATAAGGCTATACCTTATTCCTGTTCTAGTATCGTGCCGTTATGCTGCCGAAATTTTCTAAAATAAAATGTGTTAGTTAAAAATAACATTTTTATTGTATAATTGAATTGTATAAAATATTCATGTGTCGAAATAAATATTTTATCGCTAAAAAATATAATTTTTACCGTGTATATGAATAAAATAAATATTCATTTACAAATCGGACGATTTGTTTATGTACACTCATTTAACTGATATTGATTGGGACGATAATTTTACACATCGCCCAACTGCACAAATAATATTCAATATTTGTTGGTTGAAACCCTACACGGGTATTGGGATGATATTTGATGTACACTAATCCCAATTGTTTAGTTGTATGTCAATCGATGGGTTGACAGATTGTTGTAAGCGTTAATTATTTATATTTAACGCTTATGTCGTTGTGTAATGCACTCTGGATGATGGTTGACTGTGTTTGATTATTGTTATGTACATGTCTGTATGAAATCCATATAAATAAAATTATATTGTAATTGGCTGTGTCTGATTCCAATTCAGAAAGAATGAATGTTTTAAATTAACAAATATTTTAAAATGACGAGTAATGAATATTTTAAAATAATATTCAATAATTGATCAAAATATGATTTTGATGTTCGATTTGGGATAGACACAAAAATATTTGAATATATGAAGCCGTGTTTATTAGATTAACGTCATTTTGATGTGAACGATATTTATATCGATTTTATTCATTTTTATAATGAATACCAAAAAGGAAATGATTTCAAAATCTGATATTTTGAAAATATTATCATTTAAATAATATAATGATAAGGAGTATTCAATTTTGATTTAAAATTGAAAATGAATTAAGAATCGTTTTAAAACAAGTTTGTAAACGATTTATAAAATACGTTTTAAATGGAAATTGATGAAGTATATATTATATATTATATATATATACATATATAATATAATGGCCTGAATAGAACGCGCCGCGCCGCAACCGTTCGCGAATTTCGACCATTGACTTCGAATGGACATTACGGGAGATCCGACCGTCGGATTCTCCAAAAACTGGAACCGTTGGGTTTGTATCGAAAAGAGCTTTCCAACAAATATAAGAGATGAGGAATCTAACAGTTGGATTTGGAATTATGTCCAAATCAAATTTGGAAAAATGTCGTTGTAAGTGCAGTTTGATGACCGTTTATGTAAATCAACTGAAAAGGCCTTAATAAAATTATTTAAAATATTGATAATTTGTGTAAAATCATAAAAAATGATTTGGAAAGAATTAGTATGAAAAATTCCACGTTGGTAAAGATAAAAATATATTTTTATCAAAATGAACTAGTTATGAACTAGAATTATAATCCAATAATTTTAAATAAATAAATTGGATTTGAAATGGTTTTAAAAAAAATCAGAATTTCCAATATATGAATTGGAAGGGATTCGAATCGAAATTATCTTCGGAATATTTCGATATTGGATTCCGTGAATATATAGATATTGCGGAGGAATTTGGAAGATGTGTGTATATATATATATATCGTTATTTCCAATACGATATTTGTTGATTTCAGAATTTGATATTGAATATAAGCCGATATAATTTCTATTCAGAACCTTGTATTTAATATTGAATTGGATTTTGTGTTTATCGTGAATGGTGTCTTCATTAACACTGTTCTTAAACCCAGTTGAGAAAAGAATAAATCTTTAATTAAGATTTAGTGAAGTTTTCCCAATTAATTGATATTTAATTGGAATTCAATAAAAGAATTGGATTTTGGGTTTGTCGTGAATGGTGTCTTAAATAACACAGTTCTTAAACCTCATGTGAAAAGAATAAATCTTTTAATTAAGATTATTAGAGTTTCCAATTAATTAATATTTAATTGGAATAAAATGGAATGTGAATTGGGTTTATTGTGAACCGTGTTTTAACGATATTCGTTCTTTAACTCGGTTTACAATGAGATGTGATTTGGAACTTACAAATCTTTTTATTAAGATTTAACGGGAATTCTCCAAAGTAAAGTTTTCCAATTTAATATATATTAAATTGGAATTGAATGGAATTCGATTTGATAATAATCGAAGTGAGCTTCTGTGGAGGAAGACTTTTAATATATATGGAATTTAAAAGACTTTATCATTATTCCATTTATATTATCAGTCGGATACGGAAATTAATATCGATTATATATGAATCGGTTTTTCCGTGAAGATTCCATACTTAATGGAATGGGATTTGGGTTTATCATGAACTTTGTTTTAAATGACATTAGTTTTTTAACCCAATTAAAGACAGGATTACATGTTTAACATTGTATTTCAAACTGTATGGTTGATCTCTGCTAAATATATATCTGTTTGGTGGCGGAGAATTTATTCTCTTGCTTAACACCCTTCTTTAAGACGTACGAGCTTACAGGTTATATATAGGCAGAAATCAATAGTACTGTGTAGATTGTCGATGTGGCATGTTTGATTTTCCAAAGTTAAATGACCATTAATATTGATTTTTGGGAAGATTAAAACCAAGTGGATTTTTAATGAATCTTTAATTAGATTGAAATGTGAATTGATAATTTAAATTATCAAATTTGGGAAATAATTGAGAGTGGAGTATCACCAGTTTTGCTCCAAGCGATAGTTAAATCTTTAATTAGATTTGAATGGGAAATGGTAATTAATTTTACCGATAATCACCATGGTGTTAGTTATGGAGTATTACAAGTTTTTCTCTATGGGATGAATAGGTTGGGATTGAGAAATTAAACAAATGATTACTTCGGTAAGGTGCGTTAATTCCGACTAGTTTGAAAACCTTAATAGGTTTGAACTGATATCCAAAGGAAGATTAAAGAATAAATTTAAAAGAATTTATCTTTGATAAAATTAATGGGAACCTTTCCCAAAGTATAAGAATATTTGAATAAAAGAATATTTTGGATTAGAATGAGGCGTATGTTGTGTTTCTATAACACTTGTTTATTATATACGCGAGTTATTCAGAAAGGTCGAGTTTATACCCATTCTGAATAATTGATTCGACGATAAGTCGACGATGAAGACGGTGGTTGAAGACTAGAGGTCTAAAAACCTTAATAGGTTTGAACTGATATCCAAAGGAAGATTAAAGAATAAATTTAAAAGAATTTATCTTTGATAAAATTAATGGGAACCTTTCCCAAAGTATAAGAATATTTGAATAAAAGAATATTCTGGATTAGAATGAGGCGTATGTTGTGTTTCTATAGCACTTGTTTATTATATACGCGAGTTATTCGGAAAGGCCGAGTTTATACCTATTCTGAATAACTGATTTGATGATAAGTCGACGATGAAGACGGTGGTTGAAGACTGGAGGTCTTCACATCGTTTGGATGATTACTGATGTCTTGATTGGTGCTATGCAGCTAAGACAAGGTAACAAGTGGTGATCGTCCAGACGTACTTGGAGATTGACCGGATATGCAAGGACCTCTCTCCTGTATTGGACATATGGGACGAGAAATAAGGTGCATCCGGTTTTGTTCAGACCCATAACGAACTAGTAAATGGATGTGTGTCTGACATTGAATTTTATTCTATGTTGATTGATTTATATTAAATAATTATTTGTTTCGCGATGGAAAATTTATTCTCTTGCTTAACGCCCTTCTCTGAGACGTACGAGCTCAGAGGTTATATATCGATAGACATCAGTCGCATGGCGTGAGTTGTCAGTGTGGCATGCTGAGATGCAAATGATCAAGGCTGCTGTTGAAAAGCAGAGTCTTGTGGTTGATGATCATAGCACGACTTTAATATAGCATAACTTTGTGTATAGCGTTAATTCGCGGGCCTCACACCTCGGTATAAGTCAAAAACTGGATAAGGGACAGCAAGGAGTGCATGGCGTTTCTTTCTAGCTATGGGTGGTGTCATGGTATGGAGCCCAGACATTATATTTATTTTTACCTATGTGGATGATGGATAGAGTCGCGCCTTAGTATATATGTTACTACGAAGCCGATGGATGTAGGTCCTATAGGACCGGGAAATGTGTGTTCAGGAATTGCCAATCCTCATACGTAAGAGAGGACCTCCCTGCAAGATCCAGGGGTTGCCTAGAGTATGTAGTCCCGAGGCATTTTCTAGAGTGTCTCGAAGCGGTTAGGAGTACATCCCTTGCTTAGACTCATGATAGAAATCCAATTTCCAATACATGACATTTCGGTTTTAGTTGTAAACCTATATGGCTACATAGTAGCATGCGATACAATGTCGTCTATGATTGATACATTTATATTTGAAGTTGTTTAATACACTATGCACTTATAATAGTATCAAATGATTTGTTTTAAACATACCAAGCATGTTTGGCTATTATAAGTGAAAACACTATCCTCCGGCTTCCGTTGCATTGTGTGATGGGACCGGAGTCTTATAATAGCTTCATTTTTCAAAAAGCA
Source organism: Allium sativum (assembly GCA_030737875.1). Lineage (NCBI taxonomy): Eukaryota > Viridiplantae > Streptophyta > Magnoliopsida > Asparagales > Amaryllidaceae > Allium > Allium sativum. The sequence goes on from CM060912.1 coordinate 56,529,701, forward strand.
TTGCGCTGTTTATAACTGTTTATGCACTGGTATTCTTGGGAGGAAACCCGTTCCGTGTTATATGGTGTGGTCCCTTGATTTACTCTATTTCTGAAGTAAAGTTTTAAATAACTGTTTTAGTTCTCACACCATTCACATGACTGACCTGGAGTTTATTGTTTTAACCTAAACTCTGGGTGCCCCTATTTTCCCCACGGCCAGTTAGTAGTTTTGGTTTTGCAGATATTATATTCACAGGATCCTGCTTTCGAGCTGGAGCTATATTCGGAACGCTCTGTATCTGTGTATTTCTTTCAGTTGTGTTTTGTATTATTTTCCCATGCATTGTAATTTGTAAATCTCTAATATTTATGAAATGTATGTTATTTGTTCATACTCTGTATATTCTTGTACTCTGATGTAAATTGTTATAATAAGCAATGGAATGTTCTTCTGTTTGCGTTCTAATTTGTCGTGTTCTCAATTCAGGCTTTCCCCGAAAGGGCGAGTTTGGGTCGTTTCATCGTGGTATCAGATCCTTGATTTACAGAGCTCGAGAACAAGACATATTAGGACCGAATGAAAGAATTCATCAGAGATTGGATTAGTAATATCCAATAAGAATGACTCATTAGAGATGGATTAGTAGTATCCTAGAATGAGTTTCAAAGTGTTATTTTTTTAAAATAAAAATGAAAACAAATTTTGTTTTGAAAATTTAAACCTTATTAAACGAATTTGAATATTTTATTTTAAATTGAATATGGACAATCTAGTATAGGGGGATTTCGAATATATGCCTGACGAGAGGTATATTCGAAGCCTCAGATACTAGATAGATATAGAATCACACTCTAATCACCCGGAGATAATTCTTATGATGAGGCATCATCATCAGTACTTATGTTCAGGTGCGATAGTGGGATATCTATATATTTCCAATTGACTGGTTTGAGAACCAAAATATAGTTAGAACATATTGTTGTGACTTGGCATCAAAAATGGATTTTTATGTATAAAAGTTATGTGTTTGAAACGATAATCAACTAATTGATTGCTGATTGTATTGTTTGATTATTGGTTCGATAAATTAAAATTTTGAACCACTAAGCCAAATTGAGTCAAATACCGAATTGAATTGAAATTGGTTGAAATTGCATGCATATACATGTATACACATTGAACAGGTCATAGCAAGGAGGCTAGAGAAGAGGAATAAAATTGTATGCCCGACAAATAGGTACATGTTTACTAATTTATTGGGTTTGGGTGATTTTATGAGCCGATTGGCTAGCCGCTTGGCTTTTTCTTTTTGTTTTTGGATGATAAGGGCCTTGCGTGGCTAGTTGCGGTTTTAAATGTCTCCCCGTACAAAGGAGGATATGGCGAAATTTTTCAAAAATTTAGGGCGTTAGCCAAATTTTTGAAGAATTGGAAAATTCTTAGAAACTGAAAAGTTGAAGAATGAAAGTTGGGTTGATTAGTAAAATAACTTTCAGCTCCGTTCCTTTTCGAAGATGAAAAGATTTTAAGTGGGGGAGATTGTAACAACCCGGAAAATTGGAACCAATTTAAAATTTTTATTTTAGATATTTTAATCAATTTTGAATATTTAAAATGATTTATTTTAAATAATAAAGACTAAAAATTTATTTTAAATGAAGTTAGAATGAATAAATTTATTTTAATTATATATCGAGCTTGAAATGGCGCGGTACTTTGAAAATTCGATTTCAAATTTCAAATGAATGTACATGATTCAAAATAAATCGGATTTCAGTAAAACCAGAAATATTTTAATCTGTTTGGAAATATCTTTCCAACGAATGTGAAAAAATCCAGATTTTATAACGGGAATAAAAAGTTATGTCCAGTTGAAAATTCAGAATAGTCGTTATGGAATTTATATAATATATAGCCCTTAAAAATAGCGATTTTGCAAACGACCTCCGTTTTCGATGAGACCACTTTTGTTGGATCCGGAATGTCAAACTATTGCTAGATTCCAATTTTCATAATTTTTGGAATCAATATGTGAGCATGGCAGATTAAAACGTGTTTGGTCAATTCAGTTTGAATTTAATCAACTGAAAAATGACCAATTTTCAAATGGTCTCCAAATTCGATGAAGTTAGTTCTGTTAGGACCATATTGTCAAAACATAGCTAGATATATTTTTCGGGAATTTTTGGAGTCAGTATGTGACCTCGGTAAATTAAAATGTACGTTTAAATTCAATATATTGATTTATATTTCAATTTAAAGAAAAACTGATTGGAACAGTCGAATTGGCGAATGTGACATATCCCATTGTGTCCGGAATGGGGTATTTAGCTAGGGGTGACAGCCGTTGGGTTCGATTTGAAGTTCGAATGAAAAACTAACCTTTTGAAATTAAAAATTAAATTAATAATATATTGATCAAACCCCCCTTTTCTTTCTCTTTCTCTCTCTCTTCCTTCATCGTGAGAAAAAAACCGATGTTCCTCAGCCCCTCCCCCCTTCCACGCTGCCGCTCCCTCCCCCGAGCGCCACCGCAACACCCTCCCCCACCTACTCCTCCTCTCCTATCTCTCCTCCTCTTTCCCTCTTTGAATTTCAAATCCCTAACCCCCAAATCCTAAATCCACCCACCACCGCCACTAGGGGCCCCACCCCAAACACTGAACCACCCCCGCCGCCTGCACAGCCCATTGCACCGCCACCAACCACCTAGCTCCGACCGTGGGCCCCTCCTCCTCAAAATCACATTTTTCACAAATTTCCCGTTTTGCAAATAACACCCTATCACTATTTTTCCAATAACACCTAAACCATGCATTTCTAGCAAAAACTCCACAGTAGCAAAGTCGAAGAGCACGATTTTCTCTTCGGTTTGAGTATATGGAAGTCCTATTTTGGATTACGGAGCTGTCCGAAAAATGCGTCCAAAGATCATGGATTTGTTGTTGTTTTTCGCGATTTCTGGCGAATTGGTGCAGATTTGTAAGAAAGTCAACTAGGCAAAAGTTGTATGAAATGGCGTTTTTAGGCTAGTGACAAAGTTTGGTGAAGATTGGAGGCCGTATGAAGATTGTAGAACAAAAGAGGCGAAATCGGACGACAGAAACGACAAAACGGAGACCGCACGACCAAATTCTACAGTAGAAGTGTCGAGGCGATTGGTATAGCTTGGGTGAGAACTTCTCACTCTAATTTTATTTTCTAGTTAGATATATATATATATTAGGATGCAGACGGTGCTTAGAAGCACCCGACATCTTTGATTGAAACCATGGATGTTTGGTTGTTTGTGGATGATGGATAAATTGGTTAAATTTGATTTGGGATATAAATTGAATTGATTAGAATTGGTATGTGTATAGCGCGAGCCAGTTTTAGGCGAGGGATAAGGCTAGACCTTATTCCATTTCTAGTATCGCACCGTTATGCTGCCAAAATTTTCTAAAATAAAATGTGTCAGTTAAAAATAACATTTTTATTTTATAAATGAACTGTATAAATATTCATGTGTTGAAATAAATATTTTATCGTTAAAAATATAATTTTTACCGTGTATATGAATAAAATAAGTATCCATTTTCAAATCGGACGATTTGTTTATGTACAACTATTTAACTGATATTGATTGGGACGATAATTTTACACATTGCCTAACTGCACAAATAATAATCAATATTTGTTGGTTGAAACCCCACATGGGTATTGGGATGATATTTGACGTACACTAATCCCAATTGTTTAGTTGTATGTCAATCGATGGGTTGACAGATTGTTGTAAGCGTTAATTATTTATATTTAACGCTTATGCCGTTGTGTAGTGCACTCTAGATGATGGTTGACTGTGTTAGATTATTGTTGTGTACATGTGTGTACGAAATTCATATAAATAGAATTATATGGTAATTGACTGTGTTTAATTCCAATTCGGAAAGAACGAATATTTTAGATTAACAAATATTTAAAAATGACGAGTAATGAATATTTTAAAATAACAAATATTTTAAAATAATATTCAGTAATGGATCACAATATGATTTTGATGTCCGATTTGGGATGGACACGAAAATATCTAAATATATGAAGCCGTGTTGATTAGATTAACGCCATTTCAACGTGAATAATATTTATATCGATTTTATTCATTTTTATAATGAATATCGAAAAGGAAATGATTTCAAAATCTGATATTTTAAAAATATTATCATTTAAATAATATAATGAAAAGGGAGTATTCAATTTTGATTTAAAATTGAAAATGAAGTTAGAATCATTTTAAAACGAATTTGCAAACGATTTATAAAATACGTTTTAAATCTAAATCAATGAAGTATATATTATATATAATATAATGGCCTGAATAGAACGTGCCGCGCCGCAACCGTTCGCGAATTTTGACCATTGACTTCGAATGGACGTTACAGGAGATCCGACCGTCGGATTCACCTAAAACTAGAACCGTTAGGTTTGTATTGAAAAGAGATTTCCAACAAATATAAAAGATATGGAATGTAATGGTTGGATTTGGAATTATGTCCAAATCAAATTTGGAAAAGGTCACTGTAAGTGCAGTTCGATGATAGTTTATAGAAATCGACTTAAAGGGCCTTAATAAAATTAATAAAAATATTGATAATTTGTGCAAAATCATAGTAAATGATTTGGAAAGAATTCGGATGAAAAATTCTACGTTGGTAAGGTAAAAATATTTTTTTTATCAAAATGAACTAGTTATGAACTAGAATTATAATCCAATATTTTTAAATAAATAAATTAGATTTGAAATGGTTTTAAAAATAACCAGAATTTCCAATGTATGAATTGGAAGGGATTTGAATCGAAATTATCTTCGGAATATTTCGATATTGGATTCCGTGAATATACGGATATTGTGGAGGAATTTGGAAGATATATATATATATATATATATTTATCGTTATTCCCAATACGATATTTGTTGATTTCAGAATTTGATATTGAATGTAAGCCGATATAATTTCTATTTAGAGCCTGGTATTTAATATTGAATTGGATTTTGGGTTTGTTGTGAATGATGTCTTCATTAACACTATTCTTAAACCTAGTTGAGAAAAGAATAAATCTTTAATTACGATTTAGTGAAGTTTTTCCAATTAATTGATATTTAATTGGAATTGAATAAAAGAATTGGATTTTGGGTTTGTTGTAATGACCCGCATTGTCAGAGGTTGTAACACCCCGTAATTTTATAACATTAAAATTCACATATTAAAGTATACTTAATTTTTAGAAAAGAATTAAGTGAAATGGGTTGCGCAGAGATATATATATATATATATATAAATTAAAAATTAAATAAATAAAAATGCGAAAAAGTTCAAAACAGCGAATTGGGAGGGGAAATAACCGAACCGGCCCATTTTTGAGGTCGACCCAAGCTCCGCTGGGTCGACTAGGGGTTAATCCAGGGTGTTTGGCTGTCAACCCGTGGGCCGATTCGCTCAAATGCAGATTTTGCATTTGATTGGTTCTCATGGTTCAGGGTTAATCTAATGGTCCTAAATAACTTCCTACACCTATAAATACATCCTAATGCTAACCCTAAACCTAATTAAAATAGAATAGTTACCGTCGCCATGGAAATCAATGGAACCGCCGCCAACTAAGAAAGAAGAAAAGCAAATTCAATTCTAATTCTCTCAACCCTAAAGCAAAGCAAAACTCTCTTTTCTTCTCTAAATTGTGAGTATGATGATCTTAATAAGATTATTATCATTTTAATTAGGTTGGGTTATGAATGGATTATGAATAGATGATGTGAATTATCATATATGTTGTTGTAAACCCCTTTTGCTATCATGTATATTGTAAATCCAATGTTGTGTGATGATGATATCTTATATGTTGTAAATCATGCTATGATGATGTTATGTATGTTGAAAGTTTCTATGCTAAGTTGTGATGAATCATACATGTTAAAAAGGCCATGATGTTACCATCTATGCTAGTTAGTTCATATTAAATAAATCATCATGTTTGGGTTATGTTGATCTATATGACAAGTCACATATGCAAGTTAGATTGATTAGAAAAGTTATGAACATATACCAAGACATCTATTATGACATCTAGAATTATGCTATGACATATGTGATATCCTATGCTAGTTCACACCATCATTATGTTGCTTATAAACCCCATATGCAAGTTTATGTATAGATTTGAGCTATGATCATATCATATAAATTGAGACATTTAACAAGTTGACATCTTTTTGATCCTTAACATTTGTAGTTTATGCAAGTTTCACCCCTATTATGATTAGATTTATTTTAATTGTCTATATGTTGTGATAATTTATCTTTGTGCTAGGTGTTAGACTATACAAGTCTAGCCTATATTATGCGTTGAATAAGCGAACGTATAAACGTGGGGTAGGGGTAATATTAAGGATTTAATATTAAAAAGTTGGGGTGCAATTGATATGATTTTGCATGCCATAAGTGGATGGCCATAATTGAGTCAATTATGGACATCAATAAAAGTTGACTTAATTAATAATTTGAATAGGGAATTATTAAAACTAGGGTAAAAGATTTTAAGTGTTAATCAATGCTTAGGACACGAGGTTGGACTCGTTTGTGACGTAAACCTGCCCGGACCCGCCCGGCAAATCCAGTGGTCACAAATGTCAGCCCGATGTGAGAGGTCCTAGGCCTAAACTAAAGCATAACGGTTGTAAAGACACGAGGTTAGACTCTTTTATGGTGTAAGACTGCCCGGACCCGCCCGGCAAATCCAGCTGCCATAAATGCCAGTCTAATGTGAGAGGTCTTTATGAGGTTATGGCCTGAATGAATTAAGAAATACTTAACCAGATAAACATGTAAGGTGGGACATGGGGGTTAAGTAGGTGCCTTGGGTGGCATGAGGAATCTAGGGGGTGCCCTTAGTGGCATGTGAAATACGATTAGTAAGACTTAACCAAACACACATGTAAATGAACATGACTAAGAGGGTTAAGTGGGATATACTAGTGACAAGCTTAGGTGGGTAGCTTGTGGGGGTCCATTTCGACCAGTATCCCAAACGTATCTTTGTGGGCTCGACCCAAGTCGAGGACGGGACACGCATGATGGGTTTGACTGTAAGAGACCAAAACGGGGAGCGGTGGCAACGCAAGTCCAACGGGTTTCATATGCGTGTGTGGACCCGGGCTGGTAGATAAGACGTTGTTGCATCGTGTAGGTATAAGCCGTGCATTCTCAAGTTGTATCGGGTTGCCACTTTAGGGGAGTGATACACCGCACTGTGGGGCCAGCACGGGTATCTACGAGTAGGGAGCCGATCGAAAGTGGGTAGTGGGGTACACCTAGTGGAGATAGGGGCAGACGGCACCTATGTAGTCAGCTAGGGGTACGTAAGGCTATTTATAAAGTTTCTGTGTGAAGCAAGTGGGATCAAACAATAGGGTGACTGGTGTGGTGCAGTGTAGTAATGGGCAGTGCAGTGTAGTAATCATTCGTTAGTAATTAGGTGTGCCTTTATCGTTATCTTTAACGTTATCTTAAACGCTATCTTTATCTTCCTAAGAGTTCATAGACATTTACTTGTCTTCCAGCTTATGCCTTTGTCTAGTTATTTTGATAATAGTATTGCTAGAATTGTCATACTCGCCAGACTTTATGTCTGACCCCCTCTATTTCTATCCTTTTTCCCCCTCCAGGTCCTCAGGTTGGGCCCAGCTCTAGTGGAGTTTGATTGAATTGCTTCATCTCTCTTTGGAAAGCTTGGACTGTTGAAGTAAAGTCCAGCTTGTTATCTTTTTAATGGCTATTTATGTAATGGGATTATGTATTTTGTTTTTATGAAGATGGATATTGTACTTGGTTATGATCTATGGTTTTCTGATGTAACAAACATGTTTAATTTCCGCTGCAATAAAATGAAGTTTTAGATTTCCAAGTACTATTTATTATCTGTCTTGTTGTAATTTTTCTGTTCTATATTCACTTATAACCTCCATGGAAGTTAATGCAATCCCTTTGTGAGTGACATTAATGGACGTGGGGTGTTACACGTGGTATCAGAGCTTAAGTTTACCAGAACAGATAAAAATACTTTAGAAAAATAGTTATTTTTGGAAGAAGTGTTTTCAAAAACATGTTTTAATGAGAAATTTAAAGAGAAAAGTTTTTAAGAAAAACATAATCCCCAATAGCCCATATCTTTATCTTTCGAATTCTCCATTCTGAATCTTTCCTTTTTCGTTTCAGCATGGCTGAAGATCTTAATCTACCCGACGGTGTAATGATACCAGGATGGTATAGGAGGCTATTAGAGGCTAGGGCCGCTGCAGGTCCAGCCAATGTTCCTCCACCACCAGTTGCACCCGTTCCTCCTCCTCCTCCTCGCGTAGATACTTTTGCAAAGACGTGCGAGGAATTCAAGGCTATGGGTGGAAAACCATTTCAAGGGTCAGAAACGTTTGTGGAAGCTAGAGATTGGCTTAAGGAGGTGGAAGAATTGCTAGAAATCTTTGAAGTAGAAGAAGGGAGGAGAGTTCATTTAGCAGCTTGGTTGATGAAGGGAGAGGCCTCGTTTTGGTGGGAGGTCACTAATGGGGAGCGTCCTGTTGACTCTTGGGCGGATTTCAGACGTAGGTTCGAGGCGAAGTTTCTCTCTAGGGCGGAAGAAAATCTATATATGGAAAGGTTCTTGACATTGAAGCAAGGAAGCTCATCAGTGAAAGAATATGCCAATAAATTTAATCAGTTAGCAAGGTTTGGCTTGGACTTAGTAAACATGCCGGAGAAGAAGGCTCTAAGGTTCGTGAATGGCTTGAATGAACCATTGCAAGGGTTGGCTATGACCCACATCCCGATGGGGGCCACCTTTGAGAAGTTAGTAGAAATGGCGCTCATGCATGAGGAGAAAAGTGCTAAAGCTGATAAGGCACCCGAGAAGAAGGGGGATCAGAAGAAATCACAACAGCAAAACAAGAAGGGTGGAAAAGACAATAATGGCAAGGGAAAGAAGAAGTGCTTTAACTGTGGAACCCCAGGCCATCTCAGCAAGGATTGCCGAAAGAAAAAGAAGACAGGTTGTTTTCATTGTGGCGATGCGGGATATTTAGTGAAGGACTGCCCAAAGAAGGGGCAGAGGGCAGGAGCTACCTCGGGAGGACAGGTGCAGGCTCTTATGGCACCAGGGCAGGCTAGGGGACAAGTTCAGGCTCTCGCCGTCCCACCGCTGCAAGAACGAGGTAGAACCATTTCTGTTGAAAGCTTAGTTTTTCTGTTTGATCATCCTGTTCGTACCTTATTCGATTCGGGCGCATCACATTCGTTTATCTCTACATCATTAGTTGAATCACTGCACTTAAACACCAGTTTAGTAGAGGATCCTTTAATTGTTTCAAATCCAATAGGGGGCTCAGCTTATTTGTCCATGATGTGTTTGGATTTGAAAATTTCCATACTTAGCGTTGAATTTAGATGTGATGCTTATGTGTTGGGCTTCATGGGCTATGGGCTAATTTTAGGAATGGATTGGTTATCCAGAAATGGGGCCGTTCTTGATTGTGAAAGGAGAGTAGTTAGGCTCATGACTCGCCTTGGCAACACTCTCGAAATCTTCTGTAATCCCATAAATTCGGTTATGCTAAGTTATCTAGAATCGCTTGACGCGTCTGAGGAAAGTCTACGATCTGTTAGAGTGGTCCGAGAATATTCGGATGTGTTTGAGGAGGTGAAGGGCTTGCCTCCGAAGCGGGAGATAGATTTTCGAATATATCTTGTGGATAATGAGAAACCAGTATCTTTGCCAGTACGCCACATGGCTCCACGTGAAAGGAGGGAACTCGATAAGCAAGTGAAGGAGTTGCTTGAGAAGGGGTTCATAAGACGAAGTATATCGGAGTGGGGTGCTCCAGTAGTATTTGCCACGAAGGCGGATGGGTCCCTTAGACTGTGTGTGGACTATAGAGAACTTAATAAACTTACTAAGAAGAACAGACACCCACTGCCGAGGATTGACGATCTCTTCGATCAGTTAGTTGGCGCCTCAGTGTTTTCGCAGTTGGACTTAGCCATTGGGTTCCATCAGTTGAGAGTGGCTGAGGATAGCATAGACAAGACTGCCTTTAGGACTCCGGACGGTTTCTATGAATGGCTAGTGATGCCCTTCGGTTTGACAAACGCCCCAGCATATTTTGTTGATTTGATGAGTAGGGTGTTTAGGGAGTACCTTAACATATTCGTGGTAGTCTTTGTAGATGACATCTTGATCTTTTCTAAGGTTGAAGAAGAGCATGCCCTACATCTTAGGGAAGTGTTGGAGACCCTACGAGCGCATAGCCTTAAGGCAAAATTTTCTAAGTGTCACTTCTGGAGGAAGGAAGTACGGTTCTTGGGGCACGTGGTTTCCAATGAAGGGATAGCCGTGGATCCCGCGAAGGTGGTGGCCATCCAAGATTGGAAGGTCCCTAAAAATGCTACCGAAGTGAGAAGTTTCTTGGGGTTGGCTGGCTACTATAGGAAGTTTATCAAAGACTTCGCAAAGATATCAGCTCCATTAACACGCTTGACGAAGAAGAACCTAGTTTTCACATGGGACGTAGATTGTGATGATGCGTTCCAACGTTTGAAGAGAGCTTTGACTTCAGCCCCAGTCTTAGTATTGCCAGACGGGAGTAAGCCGTTTACCGTTTATACTGATGCTTGTGGGACAGGACTAGGCGCAGTCTTAATGCAAGAGGGTAGGGTAATAGCCTATGGTGGAAGGCAGTTGAGAGCGCATGAGAAAAATTATCCTACACATGACCTAGAATTGGCCGCTATTGTTTTCGCGCTTAAGTCTTGGCGTCATTATCTTCTTGGCGAGAAATTCGAATTATTCACTGACCATAAGTCTTTAAAATACCTATTCTCTCAAAAGGACCTGAACTTAAGGCAGCAAAGGTGGATGGAGTTCTTAGCGTCCTACGACTTCGAAATAGCCTATACCCCTGGCAAGGTAATGTGGTGGCGTCTAAAAAGATTATCCTTAAGTCCTTTGTTTGTTGAGCGGCGAAGTTTAGAATTCATTTCGATGTTTGACTTTAGACCTTCCGTTGACTTCGTACCCGGTTTGCTAGCATCCTTGGAGGTCAGACCTACGCTTTTGGGACGGATTGGCGAGGCACAGCGAGACGACCCGCAGTTGGTTGAGTTAGTAGAAAAACTCAAAGGAGGGGAGTCAACAAGCCATCTTCGTAGGTATACCCTAGATGATAAGGGTTGGTTACGTAGGGACGGTAGATTTTGTGTACCAAAAGACGATGACCTAAGGAAGACTATTCTTGACGAAGCACATCATTCGAAGATGACCATTCATCCCGGCGGGGACAAGATGTACAAAGACATGAAGAGAGTTTACTTTTGGGCCGGCATGAAGAAAGACGTGGCCGAGTATGTCGCTAGATGCTTGGTATGCCAACAAGTAAAAGCGGAGCAAAAGAAACCCGGTGGGTTGCTTCACCCATTGGAGGTTCCACTATGGAAATGGGAAAGCATCTCGATGGATTTTGTGGATGGATTACCGCGATCGAGGAAGGGTAATACGGGAATTTGGGTTATAGTAGATAAACTTACTAAGAGCGCCCATTTTATTCCCGTGAAGAGTAAGAGGACTGCTCCATGGTTAGCTTCTGTATACGTTCGAGAGATAGTTCGGTTGCACGGTGTTCCTTCTAGCATAGTGAGCGACCGCGATCCTATTTTCACTAGCGAATTTTGGAGAAGCTTACAAGAGGCGGTAGGGACTCAGTTATGTTTGGGCACCGCATATCATCCTCAGACGGACGGCCAGACCGAGAGGGTGAATCGCATTCTAGAGGATCTGTTGAGGCTATGTATCTTAGACTTTGGGGGTACATGGGAAGAGCATCTTCCATTGGTGGAGTTCGCATATAATAACAGCTTTCAGTCCAGCATTGGTATGGCACCATTCGAAGATCTTTATGGACGACCTTGTCGTTCACCTACATGTTGGTGGGAATCTACGGATAAGATCTTACTTGGGCCCGATATGATTAGGGAGACTTCGGAGAAGATCGACTTGATTCGAAGGAGGATGAAAGCAGCACAGGATAGGCAGAAATCTTATGCGGATAAGAGGAGGGCATATCTCGAGTTTGAAGTTGGGGACATGGTCTTTGTCAAAGTGTCTCCATTACGGAACGTTGTTCGCTTTGGGTCCGTTGGGAAATGTAACAACCCGTATTTTTGAATAACATGTTATAACATAAATGGAGGCAGAATTAAACTGTAAAATCTGAATCAAGGGAAACGGGCTGTGCCATTGTGTTCGTCTCGGAAAAATACGCGAAATAGAGTCTGAGTTTTCGAAAATCGGAGTCCGTATGACCAAGATATGGCCTCGCGAAGTTTCACAAAAAATTCACAAATTAAAGTATACTTAATTAAGTGAAATGGGTTGCGCAGAGAATTATATATATATTGATATATATATATATATATATATATAATTGAAAATTAAATAAATAAATATGCAAAAATGTTCAAAACAACGAATTGGGAGAGGGGAATAACCGAACCGGCCGATTTTTGAGGTCGACCCAAGCCCGCTGGGTCGACTAGGGGTTAATCCAGGGTGTTTGGCTGTCAACCCGTGGGCCGATTCGCTCAAATGTAGATTTTGCATTTGAATGGTTCTCATGGTTCAGCTTTAATCTAAAGGCCCTAGATGGTTCCTACACTTGACTTCTTCCCCAAGACATGCTTTGATGGCTTGGATTGAATCTAGGGTTAATCCTATGGCTAATACTATCCTAAAACTCTATAAAAAGGACCTAACACCTAGCCTAAATCATCATTATTCATTTCTACAACTAAACTATGTCAAATTTGTTCCTCTCATGGCCTCCACTCTCATGATAAAATTCCTAAGCCTATTTCTATGAGAGATTGTGAGTTCATACAAGTGCTTTCAAACTTGTATGAGTGTTCTTAGTTTGCATTCAAGTCAAGTTGCAACATTTCTATTACAAAGCAAGGGTTTTTATTGATTTGGCTCAAGGGTTTTCATTTGGAGCTTGCATATTTGGGTTTTTGGTGCTTGCATAAGGGCTTCGTCTCAATCTTTATAATAAATAATTATTTGTGTCTTCATAGCATTGTAAGCCCCTTTCTACTTTCTTTTTATTGAACTCTAAAGTTAAATGAATGATGCAAGTTTGGTTGATCATTATATGCAAGTTTGGGTGATCATTATATGCAAGTTTGGGTGATCATTATATGCAAGTTTGGTTGATCATTATATGCAAGTTTGGTTGATCATTATATGCAAGTTTGGTTGATCATTATATGCAAGTTCGGTTGATCATTATATGCAAGTTTGGATGATCATTATGCAAGTTGGTTTAATCATTATGTATGACACATGTTTCTATGTTATGCAAGTTTGGGTTGATCATGTTATCATCTTATGCAAGTTAAACTTGATATTGTGAGCATAAAGCTCCAAGCTTTATGTTGAAGGTTGCATTTTGGCAACATGAAAGTTATCATATCCCTTATGATAACTTGCATGTGAGGCCAAATGCGAACTTCTAGCAACTTCTACATGTTATTTACCACCATGTATCACTCATATGCTAAGTTTGGTTTTATGCATGCTTTTGAAGCCTAATAAGGCAATATGCAAGTATATGAATATATGTACATTTCATATGCCACCATGATAAACTTGTGGCTTCAACACCTTTTTGTCATAATTACGCCAAGTTCCCTATTTTATCCTTTATGCGTTGTTGCGACTATGTAAACGATGGGATTACGTTGGAGTTGGGTAACATTATGACATAAACATGGTTTTTATAACATAACGTGATATGTTAACTTGTAATTATGTTTTGGAAACATAATGGACATGACACTTAGAAAATATGAGTGTGGCCAACTCGAGGTTGGGTTGAGTTTGTAGCATAAATCTACCCGGACCCGCCCGGCTTAACTAGTGGCTACAAACAATAGGACCCAATGTGAGAAGTTGGTCATGTTGTGCTCGAACCCGTGGTTAGACCTAGTTGTGGTGTAAAGCTACCCGGACCTGCCCGGCTTAACTAGTAACCACAACAAAGTCTAATGTGAGAGATTAAAGCGCATTAAGTTAATTAATGCCTCCTGATTAGGGTTAAGTCATGGTCCACTTAATACTTAACCAATTTGGGCTTGATGGATTAATCGAGGTTAAGTCAGGAGCCTTGGGTACTCTTAACCGATTTAATCCACGTTTGGATCGGGTTAACCACATTTAACCCGTTAAGAAACCCTAGTTGCGTGGTCCTTTTCAGCAGTAACCTTCTAGGTAGTATCATAAGACCCTAGGACTAGGCTAGGGTGGGGCACGATTACTGGGCTGATTGTAAGAGACCAAAAGAGACGGCTGAATGATGCCCCGGTTGTTCAGGCGGACAATGGTCGTACACATCAAGTCCGGAGTTGAACACGGACACCGGTAGGTTTGGACTGTGCATCATGGTATGGTGTCTGAGGGTTACACCGTAGGGCCAGATACACCCTAGGGTGGACCCTGCACAGTCAACTACATTACATGATTAGGCCGTATGACACCGACACTTGACGACTTAGGCTTATAGGGAGCCGATCGACTAGACCGTGTAGTTGGACCTTAATTTAGGTCACCTCATGATGGTGGGCCAAGCTTGGGCCAAGGGATAAATTCTTGTTTTTACTTGACATGTTAGAATGCTAGTACACCCGTGGTGCAAAAACTTAACCTTGATTATGCGATGACACCTTTATCTGTCTTGTTAGTTAATCATCATGCTAGTATGTTGTTATCCTTATGTTCATCTCAACTTCTCATGCCAGTTAACTTTACTAGTTCATGGACAGATTGTAGTAAGGCTTACCAGTCTTTTTGACTGACCTGTTTTCTTTTGCCTCTTTTCTTCCGTTCCCCCCCCCTCAAGTTCTCAGGGTGGGAACATTGGAGCTTAGCTTGGATCTTTACAGCTTGCTTTCTGGATTTTCTCATGTACGGTTTTGGACATTGAGCTAGCTATGGTTTATCACTTCACTTTGGGGATAGTACTTTATGTATTTCAGTTTTTCAGTTTATGCTTTTCTCTAGACTTTGTTTGTTGGAAAATAATGAGTACTTTGTTGTAACTTAACTCTGGTTTTGAAATGCTAATTTATCCGCTGTTTTACTACTCTGTTTTACTTATATGTTCTGTCTTGTGATATCTGCATGCATGTTTACCTTGTTTAAACGCCCCTCCAAAGCCAATGTACTTGCAAGAGTTACCTTGGCGGAGGTGGGGTGTTACTTTTGGTATCGGAGCATAAGGTTTACAAGATTTGAGCAAAAGTGTTTTTGAAACTTACCTTTTGAAAAACTATTTTCAAAACCAATTAAGTATTTTCCAAGAAAAGTCTAGTATTTTAAAAGGCTATTCCCCAAAAGCCATAGCACTATCCTTCATTTCTTCGTTCTGAATCTATCTTTTTCTTCGTTTCAATATGGCCAATCGCTTTAACATCCCGGAAGGCGTTCAAGTACCCGTCTGGTTCCGGAGATTTATGGAGGCAAGGGCGAATGAAGCCGGCCCCACAACCATTCCTCCTCCTTCCCCGTCGCTAACATCTCTCCTCCTCCCGTAGCTGAGGTTCCTCCTCCCCCTCAGCATACACAAGTGAATTTCGCGGAGCTTTGCAAAGACTTTAAGGCCATGGGATTAAGCACAAGAAAATGCGGCTTAGAAGACTGAAGACTAGATACACGCATTATATCTCTTTCTAAGAGTATATCCGTGATCCCTATTGTTCCGTAGAGCTTACTCGCATGCTATCTTTTAAGTATATCCTCTCGGTCCTATCCTCAATCTTAGTTCTGTTGCAAACCCCATAAGGAGTATGGCTAGCCTATTTGTGATATATGGTTGGGGGTGAAGAAGTTCGCCACCAAACTATTTGGGCTTTATGGGATATGGGTAATAATTGATATATTTACAAAGAGAGCCCATTTTATTCCGGTGAAAAGCAAGAGGACCGTATCATGGCTAGCATCTGTTTATCTTCGAGAGATAGTATGGTTGCATGGAGTTCCTTCTAGCATAGTTAGCAATCGTGACCCAATTTTCACCAGCCAGTTCTGGAATAGTTTGCAAGAAGCAATGGGTACGCGATTGAATCTGATTACAACCTATCACCCCCGGACGGATGGCCAAACCGAAAGGGTGAATAGAGTGCTAGAAGATCTTTTGAGGTTTTGTGTTCTCGACTTCGGTGGTACTTGGGAAGACCACCTTCCTCTTGTAGAGTTTGCTAATAAAAATAACTATCAAGCTAGCATAGGGATGACACCATTTGAAGCTTCGTATGGGAGGCCGTGCAAGCCACCAACATGTTGGTGGGAAGACGACGGATAAGCTTATAATTGAGCCCGACATGATAAGGGACACATCCGAGAGGGTTGAATTGATTCGAAGACGGATAAGAACGGCCCAAGACAGACAGAAATCCTATGCAGACAAGCGAAGGACAGACTTGGAATTTAAAATTGGAGATATGGTCTTTGTGAAGATTTCTCCTTTGCGA
This sequence comes from Allium sativum, assembly GCA_030737875.1. Lineage (NCBI taxonomy): Eukaryota > Viridiplantae > Streptophyta > Magnoliopsida > Asparagales > Amaryllidaceae > Allium > Allium sativum. The sequence continues at coordinate 56,546,287 of CM060912.1, forward strand.
AATATGGTTCGCTGACACCAAGGATCGTAGGACCCTTCCCTACTATAGAAAGAGTCGGGAAGACGACTTATAAGGTGGAATTGCCGAGAAGCTGGCCAGAGTGCATAATGTCTTTCATGTCTCGCATCTCCGGAAGTGTTTGCACAGACCCGCCAAAGTGGTTGAACCAAGTATTCGTGAAGACATGGAGGTAGAGGATGAAGCAACCCTGAGATGAGCTCCGATTCGTATCATGGAAATGAAGACAAAGAAGCTAAGAAGCAAAGAAGTTAAGCTTGTTAAGGCACAATGGAGGGAAACAGAGGGAGACGCAACTTGGGAACGGAGATCAAGAAACTAAGGAATCGAGAAGTCAAATTAATGAAAGTTCAGTGGGGTGAAGCCGACGAAGATGCAACTTGGGAAACCAAGGAGAAGATGCGTGGGCTTTATCCATTTCCTTTTGAGGGTACATTCTCGATCTCTTTTCCTAATTAGCATATCTTTCTTTTTGCTATCCGTGTTTATCCTGTTTGTCTAATTATCTCGTTAATCATGTTATGAGGACCTTAGGTAGAAACCCTTTGGATGAAACATGTATTTGAAACATGTTATGCTTGATGGTTGCAAGTGGTTGCAAGTGTTTGCACGTGGATACTCGTGGATGCATGATACACATTAGGCACTAAGATCGGCTCACACACTCTCATACCGCATATGCATGAGTGTTTATGCTTATTCATGGATGAAACTTGTTATGCTATCACGTGGATGTTGCATATGGATGAATGTTATGTGCACTCATGTAGAGACTATGAGTTATGTTAGGAATTTGCATACATATGGACTCATTTCACTAACATGCTTTGCATTAAGGGGGTTTACTGAATCAGTAACCTCCTGATTTTCGCATTAGATAAGTACATATACACACACCTTTGCATATGATCATACAGCATTTAGAACCTTTTAAGGACAATGATTGCTCGTGGATGATGTTTTGAGTAGATGGATGATGGATGGTAGGATACGTTCTTCCTAACTTGGAGATTTCGGGGACGAAATCCTTTAAGGAGGGGAGAATGTAACAACCCGTATTTTTGGATAACATGTTATAACATAAATGGAGGCAGAATTAAACTGTAAAATCTGAATCAAGGGAAACGGGCTGTGCCATTGCGTTCGTCTCGGAAAAATACGCGAAATAGAGTCCGAGTTTTCTAAAATCGGAGTCCGTATGACCAAGATATGGCCTCGCGAAGTTTCACGAAAAATTCACAAATTAAAGTATACTTAATTAAGTGAAATGGGTTGCGCAGTGAAATATATATATATATATATATATTGATATATATATATATATATAATTGAAAATTAAATAAATAAATATGCAAAAATGTTCAAAACAGCGAATTGGGAGAGGGGAATAACCGAACCGACCGATTTTTGAGGTCGACCCGAGCTCGCTGGGTCGACTAGGGGTTAATCCAGGGTGTTTGGCTGTCAACCCGTGGGCCGATTCGCTCAAATGCAGATTTTGCATTTGAATGGTTCTCATGGTTCAGCTTTAATCTAAAGGCCCTAGATGGTTCCTACACTTGACTTCTTCCCCAAGACATGCTTTGATGGCTTGGATTGAATCTAGGGTTAATCCTATGGCTAATACTATCCTAAAACACTATAAAAAGGACCTAACACCTAGCCTAAATCATCATTATTCATTCCTACAACTAAACTATGTCAAATTTGTTCCTCTCATGGCCTCCACTCTCATGCTAAAATTCCTAAGCCTATTTCTATGAGAGATTGTGAGTTCATACAAGTGCTTTCAAACTTGTATGAGTGTTCTTAGTTTGCATTCAAGTCAAGTTGCAACATTTCTATTACAAAGCAAGGGTTTTTATTGATTTGGCTCAAGGGTTTTCATTTGGAGCTTGCATATTTGGGTTTTTGGTGCTTGCATAAGGGCTTCGTCTCAATCTTTATAATAAATAATTATTTGTGTCTTCATAGCATTGTAAGCCCTTTTCTACTTTCTTTTTATTGAACTCTAAAGTTAAATGAATGATGCAAGTTTGGTTGATCATTGTATGCAAGTTTGGTTGATCATTATATGCAAGTTTGGGTGATCATTATATGCAAATTTGGTTGATCATTATATGCAAGTTTGGTTGATCATTATATGCAAGTTGGTTTAATCATTATGTATGACACATGTTTCTATGTTATGCAAGTTTGGGTTGATCATGTTATCATGTTATGCAAGTTAAACTTGATATTGTGAGCATAAAGCTCCAAGCTTTATGTTGAAGGTTGCATTTTGGCAACATGAAAGTTATCATATCCCTTATGATAACTTGCATGTGAGGCCAAATGCGAACTTCTAGCAACTTCTACATGTTATTTATCACCATGTATCACTCATATGCTAAGTTTGGTTTTATGCATGCTTTTGAAGCCTAATAATGCAATATGCAAGTATATGAACATATGTACATTTCATATGCCACCATGATAAACTTGTGGCTTCAACACCTTTTTGTCATAATTACGCCAAGTTCCCTATTTTATCCTTTATGCGTTGTTGCGACTATGTAAACGATGGGATTACGTTGGAGTTGGGTAACATTATGACATAAACATGGGTTTTATAACATAACGTGATATGTTAACTTGTAATTATGTTTTGGAAACATAATGAACATGACACTTAGAAAATATGAGTGTGGCCAACTCGAGGTTGGGTTGAGTTTGTAGCATAAATCTACCCGGACCCGCCCGGCTTAACTAGTGGCTAGAAACAATAGGACCCAATGTGAGAAATTGGTCATGTTGTGCTTAACCCGAGGTTAGACCTAGTTGTGGTGTAAAGCTACCCGGACCCGCCCGGCTTAACTAGTAACCACAACAAAGTCTAATGTGAGAGGTTAAAGCGCATTAAGTTAATTAATGCCTCCTGATTAGGGTTAAGTCATGGTCCACTTAATACTTAACCAATTTGGGCTTGATGAATTAATCGAGGTTAAGTCAGGAGCCTTGGGTACTCTTAACCGATTTAATCCACGTTTGGATCGGGTTAACCACATTTAACCCGTTAAGAAACCCTAGTTGCGTGGTCCTTTTCAGCAGTGACCTTTTAGGTAGTATCATAAGACCCTAGGACTAGGCTAGGGTGGGGCACGATTACTGGGCTGATTGTAAGAGACCAAAAGAGACGGCTGAATGATGCCCCAGTTGTTCAGGCGGACCATGGTCGTGCACATCAAGTCCGGAGTTGAACACGGGCACCGGTAGGTTTAGACTGTGCATCATGGTATGGTGTCTGAGGGTTACACCGTAGGGCCAGATACACCCTAGGGTGGACCCTGCACAGTCAACTACATTACATGATTAGGCCGTATGACACCGACACTTGACGAGTTAGGCTTATAGGAAGCCGATCGACTAGACCGTGTAGTTGGACCTTAATTTAGGTCACCTCATGATGGTGGGCCAAGCTTGGGCCAAGGGATAAATTCTTGTTTTTACTTGACATGTTAGAATGCTAGTACACCCGTGGTGCAAAAACTTAACCTTGATTATGCGATGACACCTTTATCTATCTTGTTAGTTAATCATCATGCTAGTATGTTGTTATCCTTATGTTCATCTCAACTTCTCATGCCAGTTAACTTTACTAGTTCATGGACAGATAGTAGTAGGGCTTACCAGTCTTTTTGACTGACCTGTTTTCTTTCGCCTTTTTCTTCCGTTCCCCCCCCCCCCTTAGGTTCTCAGGGTGGGAACATTGGAGCTTAGCTTGGATCTTTACAGCTTGCTTTCTGGATTTGCTCATGTACGGTTTTGGACATTGAGCTAGCTATGGTTTATCACTTCACTTTGGGGATAGTACTTTATGTATTTCAGTTTTTCAGTTTATGCTTTTCTCTAGACTTTGTTTGTTGGAAAATAATGAGTACTTTGTTGTAACTTAACTCTGGTTTTGAAATGCTAATTTATCCGTTGCTTTACTACTCTGTTTTACTTATATGTTCTGTCTTGTGATATCTGCATGCATGTTTACCTTGTTTAAACGCCCCTCCGAAGCCAATGTACTTGCAAGAGTTACCTTGGCGGAGGTGGGGTGTTACAGGAAATTAGCACCAAGGTTTGTAGGGACGTTTCCTATTAAGGAGAAAATTGGACAGATGGCGTATAGAGTGGAGTTGCCCGAGAGACTTAGTGGTGTACACGACGTATTCCATGTGTCACATTTGAGGAAGTGCTTGCACGAGACCGCGGAAGTGGTAGAGCCGAGCTTTCTTAGAGAGGCGGAGATAGAGCGTGATGCGACAATTCGACGAGCTCCTACGCGCATTCTTGGGTCGGAGATCAAGAGGTTGAGGAATCGAGAGGTCAGACTAGTCAAAGTGCAATGGGGAGATGATGAGAGCAACGCTACTTGGGAGACGGAAGAGAAGATGCGTTCACGATACCCTTTTATTTTTGAGGGTATGTCCTTTAGTTTCTCCTTTATCGCTTAACTTGTACTTATCTTATCTTTAGTATATCCTCTCGCTAGTATCTTTGACCTTTAGTTTGGATAATCCTATGGTTGAAACATGTGTTTGAGACATGTTATGTATGGTGGATGCAAAGTGGATGCAAGTGTTTGCTAGTGGTTGCTCGTGGATGCATATACACACACTATTAGGCACCAGATCGGCTCAGTCACTTCATATTGCATATTGCATATATATGGATGTATTTAGTAAAATGGATGTATAATGGTTGTATTATCATATAGTTGCTGCATTCGGGTGGATGGTTGTGCACGCATATAGAATTAATATGTATCATTAGGAATCTTTTGCATACATATTGGACGCATGGCACTATCATGAATTGCACTAAGGAGGTCGACCGAATTAGTAGACCGCCTAATTTTGCATTAGATATGGACATATACACACACTGTGCATATAAACATTAAAGCATTAGAAGTCTTTTAAGGACAATGGATGCTGGTGTTTGATGGTTGAGTAGATGGACGAATAGATGGTAGGATATACATTCTTCTTGACTTGGAGATTTCAGGGACGAAATCCTTTAAGGAGGGGAGAATGTAACACCCCATAATTTTATAACAATAAAATTCACAAATTAAATAAATAAATATGCGAAAAAGTTCAAACAGGCGAATTGGGAGGGGAAATAACCGAACCGGCCCATTTTTGAGGTCGACCCAAGCTCCGCTGGGTCGACTAGGGGTTAATCCAGGGTGTTTGGCTGTCAACCCGTGGGCCGATTCGCTCAAATGCAGATTTTGCATTTGATTGGTTCTCATGGTTCAGGGTTAATCTAATGGTCCTAAATAACTTCCTACACCTATAAATACATCCTAATGCTAACCCTAAACCTAATTAAAATAGAATAGTTACCGTCGCCATGGAAATCAATGGAGCCGCCGCCAACTAAGAAAGAAGAAAAGCAAATTCAATTCTAATTCTCTCAACCCTAAAGCAAAGCAAAACTCTCTTTTCTTCTATAAATTGTGAGTATGATGATCTTAACAAGATTATTATCATTTTAATTAGGTTGAGTTATGAATGGATTATGAGTAGATGATGTGAATTATCATATATGTTGTTGTAAACCCCTTTTGCTATCATGTATATTGTAAATCCAATGTTATGTGATGATGATATCTTATATGTTGTAAATCATGCTATGATGATGTTATGTATGTTGAAAGTTTCTATGCTAAGTTGTGATGAATCATACATGTTAAAAAGGCCATGATGTTACCATCTATGCTAGTTAGTTCATATTAATTAAATCATCATGTTTGGGTTATGTTGATCTATATGACAAGTCACATATGCAAGTTAGATTGATTAGAAAAGTTATGAACATATACCAAGACATCTATTATGACATCTAGAATTATGCTATGACATATGTGATATCCTATGCTAGTTCACACCATCATTATGTTGCCTAAAAACCCCATATGCAAGTTTATGTATAGATTTGGGCTAAGATCATATCATATAAATTGAGACATTTAACTAGTTGACACCTTTTTGATCCTTAACATGTGTAGTTTATGCAAGTTTCACCCCTATTATGATTAGATTTATTTTAATTGTCTATATGTTGTGATAATTTATCTTTGTGCTAGGTGTTAGACTATACAAGTCTAGCCTATATTATGCATTGAATAAGCGAACGTATAAACGTGGGGTAGGGGTAATATTAAGGATTTAATATTAAAAAGTTGGGGTGCAATTGATATGATTTTGCATGACATAAGTGGATGGCCATAATTGAGTCAATTATGGACATCATTAAAAGTTGACTTAATTAATAATTTGAATAGGGAATTATTAAAACTGGGGTAAAAGATTTTAAGTGTTAATCAATGCTTAGGACACGAGGTTGGACTCGTTTGTGACGTAAACCTGCCCGGACCCGCCCGGCAAATCCAGTGGTCACAAATGTCAGCCCAATGTGAGAGGTCCTAGGCCTAAACTAAAGCATAACGGTTGTAAAGACACGAGGTTAAACTCTTTTATGGTGTAAGACTGCCCGGGCCCGCCCGGCAAATCCAGCTGCCATAAATGCCAGTCTAATGTGAGAGGTCTTCATGAGGTTATGGCCTGAATGAATTAAGAAATACTTAACCAGATAAACATGTAAGGTGGGACATGGGGGTTAAGTAGGTGCCTTGGGTGGCATGAGGAATCTAGGAGGTGCGCTTAGTGGCATGTGAAATACGATTAGTAAGACTTAACCAAACACACATGTAAATGAACATGACTAAGAGGGTTAAGTGGGATATACTAGTGACAAGCTTAGGTGGGTAGCATGTGGGGGTCCATTTCGACCAGTATCCCAAACGTATCTTTGTGGGCTCGACCCAAGTCGAGGACGGGACACGCATGCTGGGTTTGACTGTAAGAGGCCAAAACGGGGAGCGGTGGCAACGCAAGTCCAACGGGTTTCATATGTGTGTGTGGACCCGGGCTGGTAGATAAGACGTTGTTGCATCGTGTAGGTATAAGCCGTGCATTCTCAAGTTGTATCGGGTTGCCACTTTAGGGGGGTGACACACCGCACTATGGGGCCAGCACGGGTATCTACGAGTAGGGAGCCGATCGAAAGTGGGTAGTGGGGTACGCCTAGTGGAGATAGGGGCAGACGGCACCTATGTAGTCAGCTAGGGGTACGTAAGGCTATTTATAAAGTTTCTGTGTGAAGCAAGTGGGATCAAACAATAGGGTGACTGGTGTGGTGCAGTGTAGTAATGGGCGGTGCAGTGTAGTAATCATTCGTTAGTAATTAGGTGTGCCTTTACCGTTATCTTTAACGTTATCTTAAACGCTATCTTTATCTTCCTAAGAGTTCATAGACATTTACATGTCTTCCAGCTTATGCCTTAGTCGAGTTATTTTGATAATAGTATTGTTAGAATTATCATACTCGCCAGACTTTATGTCTGACCCCCTCTATTTCTATCCTTTTTCCCCCTCCAGGTCCTCAGGTTGGGCCCAGCTCTAGTGGAGTTTGATTGAATTGCTTCATCTCTCTTTGGAAAGCTTGGACCGTTGAAGTAAAGTCCAGCTTGTTATCTTTTTAATGGCTATTTATGCAATGGGATTATGTATTTTGTTTTTATGAAGATGGATATTGTACTTGGTTATGATCTATGGTTTTATGACGTAACAAACATGTTTAATTTCCGCTGCAATAAAATGAAGTTTTAGATTTCCAAGTACTATTTATTATCTATCTTGTTGTAATTTTTCTGTTCTATATTCACTTATAACCTCCATGGAAGTTAATGCATTCCCTTTGTGAGTGACATTAATGGACGTGGGGTGTTACAGAGGTATTATAATTAATTTATTTAATTATATAAATAGTGATTTAGGGAATTAAATCATCGTTAATTAAATTATAGTGAATATTTAATTAAATTAAATAATAGAATAATATATTTAATTCAGAAATAATCAAAATATTGGAAATCACAATATTTTATGAACGGGGTCGTCCCATAGATTTAATTCAGCTTAGAGTTGAATTATATTTACGAATATATTCAATCGACGTCAGTTTGAACATAGATTTATAATATAATTAAAATAGAGCGCGTAATGATGCGACAGTTCGCTATTTGGCGATCTGAACTTCAACTGAATGCACATGATTCGTTTTAAGCCAGATTTCTGTGAAAAAAAAAACGTGTGGAGCTGGTGGAGTATATCTTTCTAGTGGAAGAGAAAAATCAGGATTTCGTCGTGTAGATTTTGATTCACGTCCAAATCAAATTTTAGAAAAGTCGCTGTAGAATTCCTTTATAATTTATAAAGGAATTATTTATATTTTAAAAAGGGATTTCAATATAAATCGAATATCGGGTTGACCCAGATTTGAAATATCGAGCTGGATTTAGGGCGAAATAAATTGTCCAATCTAAATCAACGACAATTATCGTTGTTAACGATGATAGTCCAATGTGAGTAAAACTCACCAACTCTGAACAGTTCTATTTTTATAACGTATATTTAGAACTGATAATTGATGACTGATTGTTGTGTGTTAACTGTTTGGTTGAATTGTTTGTGTATTGGTTGAAATCGTAGATAACGATATAGATATATATATATATCGTTAATCAAATATTGATTTCGTTTAACAGAATATTTCATATTGAAATGAAATCAATGTTAATGATATTGTTTAACATCTGTGGATGCAGGGAAACAGGTCGGAGGAATCCACCTGGATTCCTCAACATTTATTTTACTGTGATTTATATATTGTGATATATAATCTGACGTTGATTATGTGTGTTTGAACGATATTTATCGTTGGTATATGGCGTGTTAAATACCATAAGAAATACCAGAATGTGGAAAAAGGGATTTTCAAAGTATATCTTCAAAATAATTTATTTATATAAAATCAATGGATTTTATATTATAAAAGAAAAAGGATTTGGAATAAAAGGAATTATATTGGTTAAACAGATATAGAGGGAAATATTCGTAAAACAAGTATAAAGGAAAATATTTGTCAAAACAAATAGAAAGAGAAATATTTGTAAACAATTTACAGATAAAATAGAATTATAAAGGAAATATTTGTAGAACATTTACAAATAGATTAAAAGGGATTATTTATTTATTTAGGGAATAAATAGAATTAGAATAAAGGAATATTTATTTGAGAAAATAAATAGAATAAAGGAAATATTTATTTAGAAAATAAATACGATATTATAAAAGGAGTTAGAAAAAATCAATTAGAGTTAAAGGAGTTAATCGAATATAATTTATTCGAATAGAGTTAGAGGAGTTAATCGAATATAGTTTATTTGATAGGAGTTAATCAATTAGAGTTAACAAGTTAGAGGTAATCAAATAGAGTTAATTGATTAGAGTTAAAAACGAACTAGAGTTAATCAAATAGAGTTAAAGATATAGAGTTAAGCAAAATTAGAAACAGACTAGAATTATTAAGTTGAATGGGATCCTGAGTATCGATCTGATGTTGGTTTCGGCCTTCGGGGTTTATACTTAGGAAGTTATTCTCTTGTTAGTTTATAGTTAGAGTCAGATAGATGTGGAAGAATAGTGATACATAATTAAGCCATGGAAATGTTTTCCAGTGTTAATAACGTATATTTTCTAAACATAGAAAATGAGGAAATATATCTATCTATATATATATATATATATATGTGTGTTGGATGATTGATCGATATGATTTCCATCTGGAAATAGTATCATTGTTTGCACACTTGTTTTTCTTTGATAGTTAACTCACAAGCTATCGAAGTTTTGACCATTTTAATGTTTTTAATATGGACAGACCGATTGGATTATTATCCAAAGAACCATTCTGTATTAGCATAAGCGTTGCGAATCATATATGCCAAAGATAATTGAAGACGGAATAAAGTGCAACGGCTATTGTATAAGTCTTAGATAATAGTGCCTAAGATGGATATACTGAATAGTGCCTTTGGTTTGTCCAGCCCCAGGACAACTTGTATGGACGAAGGTCTGACAGAGTATATCTGGTAGATCACGTAAGTTGATCGTTTCAAACGTATTTACGTTAGTGGCGGAGGAATTCGTTTCTCTTAGCTTTATACCCGTGGTATTTTTGGGAAAATCAATTTGTGATTTAGAGGGTATAACGATGTGACATTCTAAGTGAATGAAGATGTGGTATGTGAAAAGATAAGCATAGCTTCTAGCCTCACATCCGGTAAATGACAGAAATCGGGCAGGCAGCATGGCTAAGTCGGTTGCACCGAAGTAGGGTGTATAATCACCTATCCAGAGAATATTCATTTGCTTCTTTAATCTATCAATGTTGTCCTATATATATATATATATATATATATATATATATATATATATATATATATACGGGAACGGTTACTGATCCCAACCGTTGGTGATGTACATTCGATACACTCAAGCGAAATGAGTGGTCGGTCATGCGTAGCCGAGTTGCAAGATGTTCTTGTTGAACTCCAGTGTATCGTTCCTAGAGTACATTGATCGGAAGGTGGTTCCATACCTTGTCATAGTTGGAAATCCATTACCCAATGCGTGCTTGCGGTTTTGATTGTATACTATATATGTAGAACGTGAGATGAAATTGTTTCTGCTAGATGATTAATATATTGTGACTGATAGACATTATTATAATATCAAAAGGTTTTTGATATAAAGATATTTTGGATTCTCATAAGGGAAAAACCCGTTCCGTTATACGGCGTGGTCTTATGAGATATCGTTTACTTGTTCAAACTGTTTTAAACTGTTTTACTCATACCAGTCCCATGACTGACCCAGAGTTTATTTTGTTTTGTTTCCCTAAACTTTTAGGTGCCTAAATTTGTACGGGCAGTCAAGTAGTCGGGATTTACAGATATACTTGAAGAGCTGGAGTAGGAGGCTTCAGGATCATATAGCTATAGTTTATTTCAGCTGTGTTGTGAGTGTTGTACTCTGATAAGTGCTATTGTATACATAACTGCTATATTTCAAAGTTATGTTATATATTATATGTTATTCGTTCCACTGTGAGATTCGTGTTACTCTGATGATGTAAGTTCTTCTTTTTCTTCTTCTATTCTAAGTTTCTATCTTATCTATTCGCACCCTCTAATTACTTTCATTAATTACCAGGATTTTCGATGTTTGGTTAGTCGTCATCGTGTTTATGTCAATAACCAAAGTCGCCAAAAATCCGGGTCATTACAGTTGGTATCAGAGCTTAAGTTAAGAATTACCTTGGCTCTGTGGCGTGACTCAGTAGAGATAGGGTTAGTAATACCCTAGATTTCGTTGAGTGTATATATACGAGTGCGTATTTGTATTTGATATAAAAATGGTTTTATATTGTGGAGATTCATTGGTTGAGTTGTTTATGAGTTCTGGTCGATCAGTTTGATCCACTGTATCGGTAGAAGTAAATAAACACTTGAATACGATGGACCGACACAGTATGGATATGTGATATATTATCATATATAGGATGTGTTGGTAGTAATTATAATCAGATAAGATTATAAAAGTGAAATGGTTATATATAACCAATCAGAATTTATACAAGTGAATTATAGGAAATTGAAATGAATTAAATCTGAATTTAGATCAGAATTGGAATTTAAAATCCCAGAAATAGGAAAGGTGTTTGTAAATGAATCCGGATTTAATATATGTGAATTTTAAGATCCTGGGAGATTTTAAATTTGTTTACAACATTGTAAAAAGATATTTGGAATTGATTTCAAGGTGGAAATGTTTAAAAATGGGTTTTGAAAGTGATATAGTATTGAACTCACTTCGATCGCTGGAAAATAAGTTCCGATGATGATAATGACATCATCGGTGTTCATTTTCGAGTTGTAAGTGACGGATTACTACCAAAGATTTTTGTTTTTGAATTGTTTTGCGAAAACAAGTGGTTTGGAATTCAAAGAGGATTGTTTGATTTTTGGAAGAGGTAAACTGTTTAAAAACTTCCAGGAAGAAAAGGTTGTTTGAATTTAAACAAATTAAAGTAAAATTTGTAAAATCCAATAGAATTGAGATTGAATTAAAAGCCAGTTAAGTGAAAATCATTTGAAATAGATTGATGTCAAGTGGAATTAGACTTGATTAGAGATAATCTGGAATTATATTGGACTGGTGAGTTATGGATTTGAAATCAAGAAAAGTGCTTGAGTTTGAAATAAAATTCGACTTAGGTATAAGCGAATGGTTGTGTTAGAGATAAATTGATTTGAGATCAAGTTGGAATTGCATTGGTATACGTTGGATTGATAACAGGTGAAGTGATAGGGTTGATATGCCCGACAAAAAGGTACAAGTTTATATTTGATATGAGCATGAGATTTATGAGCCGAATTGGCGAGCCGCTTGGCTGTTTGATTTTCTTTCGGGAAGGAGAAGGACCAGAGAGGCGAGTTGTGGTTTTACTGATAGGGCTGTACAAAGGAGGTTATGGCGAAATTTTCCGAAAATTTAAAGTGTTAGAAAATTTTCAGAATTTTTGAAAATTTTAGTTAGTCGAAATGAATAAATATTTTAGTCGATATTAATTGGTTCAGTTGAAATCAGAATTAAGGGGTAAACAAATCTTAGGAATTCCAATAGATAGGGTCGTCCTCTACCTTAGCAATTTCGAGGACGAAATTATTTTAAGTGGGGAAGAATGTAATGACCCGCATTGTCAGAGGTATTATAATTAATTTATTTAATTATATAAATAGTGATTTAGGGAATTAAATCATCGTTAATTAAATTATAGTGAATATTTAATTAAATTAAATAATAGAATAATATATTTAATTCAGAAATAATCAAAATATTGGAAATCACAATATTCTATGAACAGGGTCGTCCCTTAGATTTAATTCAGCTTAGAGTTGAATTATATTTACGAATATATTCAATCGACGTCAGTTTGAACATAGAATTATAATATAATTAAAATAGAGCGTGTAATGACGCGGCAGTTCGCTATTTGGCGATCTGAACTTCAACTGAATGTACAGGATTCGTTTTAAGCCGGATTTCTGTGAAACAAAAAACATGTGGAGCTGGTGGAGTATATCTTTCTAGTGGAATAGAAAAATCGGGATTTCATCGTGTAGATTTTGATTCACGTCCAAATCAAATTTTTGAAAAGTCGCTGTAGAATTCCTTTATAATTTATAAAGGAATTATTTATATTTTAAAAAGGGATTTCAATATAAATCGAATATCGGGTTAACCCAGATTTGAAATATCGAGCTGGAAATTCACATAGGAATATTCTAGAGCTGTATGATATTCTAGTGTGAATATATATGATAATATTTATTTTTAAATATTTAATTTAATTGTTTTTAAGTATATTTATATATTTAAAATGGTTATTTAGAGCTTTAAAAATAGCCAATTTTGCAAACGACCTCAGAATTCGACGAAACTAATTTTGTTGGATCCGCAGTATTAAATTATTGCTAGATTTCAATTTCCATGATTTTTAGAGTCACTGTGTGGTCGTACGGATTTTTAGAGTGAAAAACAATCAGTATTTGGATGGTTAAAAATACGCTGTGTGAGCATATGGAGTCGGAATTCGACGAAACCAGTTTCGTTGGGACCGTAATGTTGAACTGTAGCTGCATGTTCAGTTTCGGGATTTTTGGGTATCGTATGTGATCACAGGAATTTTAGAGGACAAGTATAGATAACGTTGGCTTAAAAAAATAATAAAATAACCAAAAATAAAATATCTAGATATTTTGATTTGCCTATAAATACACCTTAACTACCTCCTTATAACCTAATTTCATTCTCTATTCAAATGGCATTCACGCCGCCACCAACAACAAGAGAAAAACGTGAAACATTTTCTTTGTAAAATCAAAATAAAATCCAAACAAATTCAGTAAATTCCTATACATTGATATTTAGTCTTCTGGGGTGTTTTTCTTCAGAATGATGTAAGTATGGGGATACTCGATCATGGTTTTGGTCGACGGAAATGCAGTGGCGAACTGTGCGGGTCCTAGGGTTGGGATTCATCGGTGATTTAAGTGCTGGTTCAGGAAATCGAGCTCAGTTTTGGGATGAGGGGGTTAAACCGCATATGTGTGCTAACTTTTGGGAATCGCGGTGATGATTTTTGTCAATGACAGTCGATCCATGGCAGTCGACGGAAAATAGGAAGGGTGACCGAGTGTGGTGGCGTTGGTGCGGAAGTGACGAGAGTTCAAACAGGAGTTCATTGGTGTAGTGAGTTTTCGATTTTAGTGAAGATTGAAGGTGGGGTGGAGGTTGGAAGTTCGGCAATGGTGTGGGTGGTTTTCCTGAAGTCGCGTCGTCATTTAGAGAGGGAGAGGTGTAACACCCCACCTCCGCTAGGGTGACTCTTGCAAGCACTCTGACTTTGGAGGGGCGTTTGAATCAGGTAAACATGCATAATGATATATCAAGGCAGAACAAGAACATATGTATATATATAAACAGAGTAAATAAGATAAGTAAAACAGCAGAAGATTTCAAACTATTTCAAAACCAGTCTGATACAACATAATGTCACTTTCCAAATACACAAGTCTAGATAAAAACAACATCACTGAAAAACTGAAATACATAAGTACTATCCCCAAAATAAGTGATAACCATAGCTAGCTTCATGTCAAGACCGTACATGAGCTAAAATCCCACAAGCAAGCGATCAGAAATCCAAGCTAAGCTCCAATATTCCCACCCTGAGAACCTTGGGGGGGGGGGGGGGGGGGGACGGAAGAAAAGAGGCGAAAGAAAAACAGGTCTGTCAAAAAGACTGAGTAAGCCCTACTACAATCAATGTAAACTGATAAAGTTAACTAGCATGAGAAGCAGGGATGAACTTAAGGATAATAACATACTAGCATGATGATTAACTAACAAGGTAGATAAAGGTGTCATCGCATAATCAGGTTTAAGGTTTTTGCACCACAGGTGTACTAGTAAACTAACATGACTTGAATAAACAAGTATTGATCCCTTGGCCCAAGCATTGGCCCAATAACATGAAGTGACCCTACTACGCGGTCCAACCAAACGGTCTAATCGATCGGCTCCCTATAAGCCTAACTCGTCACGTGTTGGTGTCCATACGGCCCAAACATAATTGTAGTCAGACTGTGCCGGGTCTCCCGTCGGGTGTATCAGTCCCTAGGGTGGAAACCCCTGGACACCATAAACATGCGTGCACAGTCTCGATCTACTGGTACCCGTGCATGTTTTCCCCGGCTTCGGACTATGTGCACGACCATAAGTCCGCCCGGAACTACACCGGCGTACCACTCTGCCGTCGTTTTTGGTCACTTACCTCCAGTTCAGTAATCGTGCCCCACACCCTAGCCTAGACCCTAGGGCCATAATGATACGAACTTGGGATTACTGCTGGAGTGGACCCCCATTGCTAGGATTTTCTAGTGGGTTAAGTACGGTTTAACCCTCTTGCTAATCATGGATTAACTTGGTTAAGTGTAACGATGAGTTCACGACTTAACCCTGATTAATCTACCAAGCCCAAATTGGTTAAGTATTAAGTGGACCATGACTTAACCCTAATCATGAGGCATTAATTAATTTAATGCGCCTTAACGTCTCACATTAGACCTTGTTGTGGTTACTAGTTAAGCCGGGCGGGTCCGGGTAGCTTTACACCACAACTTGGTCTAACCTCGGGTTCAAGGTACAACATGGCCAACTTCTCACATTGGGTCCTATTGTTTGTAGCAACTAGTTAAGCCGGTCGGTTCCGGGTAGGTTTATGCTACAAACTCAACCCAACCTCGAGTTGGTCACACTTATCTTTTCTAAGTGTCATGTCCATCATGTTTCCAAACATGTTACAAATTTTCAAGCAATTGGGTAGACCTAACTTAATAGGTAAATTCCCAATGGGTAGACCTAACTTAATAGGTAAATTCCCAATCTTATGTTTTTATGTCTTTTAAGTTTACCCAGCCCCAAACACAATCCCATCGCTTACATATCGCAATAGCGCATAAAGGATAGAAAGAGGGAACTTGGCATAATCATGACATAAAGGTGTTGAAGCCACAAGTTCAACATGGTGACATATGAAATGTACATGTTTCCATATACTTGCATATTACATTTTTAGGTCTCAAAAGCATGCATAAAACCAAACTTAGCATATTGGTGATACATGGTGATAAATGACATGTAGAAATGGCCATAAGTTCGCATTTAGCCTCACATGCAAGTTATCATAAGGGATATGATAACTTACATGTTGCCAAAATGCAACCTTTAGCATAAAGCTTGAAGCTTTATGTTCATATACTCAAGATAAGCTTGCATGGCATGATAACATGAACAAAATGATCACCCCAAACTTGCATAACATACTTGCATATCATATGACGAACTTGCATCTCAAACTTGCATAACATAACATGATAAACTTGCATATCATAACATGGCAAACTTGCATAGCATAACATGGTAAACTTGCATAACATAACATGATAAACTTGCATATCATAACATGGCAAACTTGCATAGCATAACATGGTAAACTTGCATAACATAACATGATAAACTTGCATATCATAACATGGCATACTTGCATAACATAACATGATAAACTTGCATATCATAACATCTCAAACTTGCATAACATGACATAGTAAACTTGCATATCATGGCAAACTTGCATATCATACATTTAACTTTAGAGTTTAAGTATGAAAGTAGAATAGGGCTTACAATGCTTATGAAGGCACATAAATATGACAAAGCCCTTATGCAACCAATTAAACCCAAAATGCAAGCTTCAATAGAAAAACCCCTAAGCCAAAATGATCAAAACTCTTGCTTTATGATGTAAATATGGAAACTTGACTTGAATGCAAGCTAATGATGCTCATACAAGTTTGAAAACACTTGTATGCATGGAAAATCTCTCATAGAAATGACTTAGGAATTTTATGAAGAGAGTGGAGGCCATGAGAGGAATGATTTTGCCATAGTTTAGTTACTTGAATGAATAATGATGATTTAGGGTTAGGTTAGGGCCTTATTTATAGAGATTAGGACTAGTTCTAGCCTTAGGATTAAACCCTAGTTCCAATCTCAGCCCTTAAAACCGAATCTGGCCCCCAAACTCAACACAAACCCAAAATGGTGCACCAGGCAAAACTGCCCGGCTGGACCAAGTCGACAGGGCTGTCGACTTGGGTCCAACCAAGTCGACTCCCAAGTCGACAGGGCTGTCGACTTGGGTGCTCTGGCGGGAATTTTCCCGCCTGGCCCAAACTGGCCCAAATTTCCAAATTCAAACTTGAATTTGAAATCTGTTTTTACTTTGAAATTTTCTGAAAACTTCGTTGGGCCTTAATCGGGTCATACGGACTCCGATTTTCAAAAACTCGGACTCTATTTCGCGTATTTTTCCGAGACGAACGCAATGGCATAGCCCGTTTCCTTTGATTCAGATTTATAAATTAAATTCTGCCTCGATTTATGTTATAACAGGTTATTGAAAATACGGGTTGTTACATTCTCCCCTCCTTAAAGGATTTCGTCCCCGAAATCTTCAAGTTAGGAAGAACGTATCCTACCATCCAACATCCATCTACTCAAAACATCATCCACGAGCAATCATTGTCCTTACAAGATTCTAAATGTTGTATGAACATATGCAAAGGTGTGTGTATATGTACTTATCTAATGCAAATATCATCAATGCAAATTATGTTAGTGAAATGAATCCATATGTATGCAATTCCTAACATAATGTATAACATCTATATGTGTGCACATAACATACATCCATATGCAACATCCATGTGATAACACAAAAATTTTCATCCATGAATAAGCATAAACACTCATGCATATGTAATATGAGGAGTGTGTGAGCCGATCTAGTGCCTAACGTGTATAATGCATCCACGAGTAACCACTTGCAACCACTTGCAACCATCAAGCATAACATGTTTCAAACACATGTTTCATCCAAAGGGTTTCTACCTAAGGTTCTCATGACAAGATTAACACGATAAACTAGATAGCAAAAGAAAGATATGCTACAAAGAGATCGGGAGGATAAGCAGGATATACTCCTTTCGGATTACAAGAAATCCCTTTCTAACCCAACCCATATTCTATAAAAGCCCAAAAGGTTTAGTCAACCTAACGGACTCCTTCAAACCCTAACATGTATTACTAGCCAATAAGTCATACCTCCCGACAGAAATAGGACCAAGAATGGGACCGAGAGGATATACGTAAAAGATAACATGCAAGTAAGTTCCGCAGGAAAACAAGGATCAAGGATATACTCTTAGAAAGAGATATGATGCGCGTATCCAGCCTTCAGTCTTCTAAGTCACGTTTCCTTGAGTTTAACTCCACTGTGCTTTGACCGTCTTTTACTTCATGATTTCTTAGCTTCTTAATTCCTATTTCCCAATATGAGTTGGAACCCATTTCATTATCCACCAGATAAATGCGGAAATCAATCTCTCATTTAGGGGTAACCCCCTTCACTTCCCCCAAGATATCAGGATATTCTCGGACCACCCTCACCGATTACAAACTATCGATAGACGAGTTGAGGGATTCAAGACAACACAACATGACGGGACTCATAGGGTTACTAGAAATTTTTAGGGTATTACCGAGGCGAGTCATGAGCCTCTCAACCCTGTGCTCAAAAATCAAGGATGGCTCCAAACCTGGACAACCCATCCATGCCCAAAAATCAACCCATACCCCATGAAACCGAGAATATAAGCATCACACGAGAACTCTACACTAAAGATAGAGATTTTCAAATCCACGTAGATAATAGACAAATGGGCGGAACCCCCAATTGGATTTGAAACACACATGGGATCATTAACTAGACTAGTACTTAGGTGCAAACTTTCAACTAAACCAACTATGCGATGCACCAGAATCAAACAAAGTACGAACAGGAAAATCAGAAATGTAAACAAGACTTCCAACAGAAACACTACCTCGATCGGGAACTGGAGCGGCATTGAGAGCATGAACTTGCCCTCCCGAAGGTCCAGCACGCTGAGTCTGACCCTGGCCTTGCCCTTGCTTCTTCGGGCAATCCCTAGTGAAGTGTCCCATTTCTCCACAGTTAAAGCAAGTGCCCTTCCTTTTTCTGCAATCCTTGTTTAGATGAGTCGAGCTTCCACAAGTAAAGCACCTTTTTTTCCTTCTTATCTTTAGACTTTTCCTCCTTCTTGTCACTCCTATTCTCTTCATTGAGTAGGGCCATATTCACCAAACTCTCGAAAGTTGCCCCCAAAGGTATATGAGACATGGCTAAACCATGTAATGGCTCGTTTAATCCTAGAGCAAAGTATAGGGCCTTCTTCTGAGCTGTGTTAACCAAGTCTAAACCGACCCGAGCCAGTTGATTAAACTTATCTATGTATTCCCCATAGTTATCAATGGCGCGCCATGGCGCACGGCGCGGCGCAGCATCTGCGCCATTTTGGCTTATGGCGCGGCGAATATGAGAAGGCGCACGAAATGGCGCAAAAGGCGCGTGGCGCAAAAAAGGCGCACGGCGCAAAATAGCGCGCCTTTTGTTTATCTTTTTGTTTTTTGCTTGTTTTTGTTTATTTTTTCATTTTTTGCAGTTCACACAAGATTAATGTTGATCATATTATTATGTTTGCTAACGTTTTGTATTTTGTTTTATTTATTTTGTAGGTTCTGATGGATTTTGAAAATATGATTGTTGAATCGGATTCAAATTTCTAGTTTATTAGTAATATGTATTATTATATTGGATTTTGAAACCTATGACGCTTGAAATTTTATGCTAATGATCTCAAATATGATGATGTTTCTTTTTGCAAAATAGTAAAAACTTTGATTGCACATGTTTTAGCAAAAAATACCGGATTTTTAATATTTTTTATTATATGTTAAATTAAAAAACAAAAGTGCGCCGTAAATCAGAAAGGCGCGCGCCATTTGCCGCCCCGCGCGCCAAGGCTCCGGACTGATGTTTCGCCTTTTTGCGCCGTGCGCCATTAATAACTATGGTATTCCCTAATAGTCATGTCCCCTTGTTTCAGTGATAGGAACCTTAGTCCAAACTTTCCCCGAAAGTCATCCCAAGTCTCAATTGGCCTAGTAGCGGTGGTGAGCACCCACCAACGTGTAGCTTCTTCCTTTAGCAACCATACTGCCAATAAAACCTTCCTACGGTCATCTATATCAAAGAAGGCAAAAAGATCTTCGGTTTCTTTCAACCAATTCCTGGCCTTTACGAAAGTCTCGGTTCCAATGAAATTCTTGCAACCCATCGCCTTAAAGTCTTTGCAAATCTCCGCGAAATCCTTTTGTGGATGCTGAGGGGGAGGAGGAAGAGGAACCTCAGCGACAGGAGGAGGAGGAACATTAACTACCGGAGGAGGAGGAGCATTAACTACCGGAGGAGGAGGAGGAGGAACATCGGCGGGGCCGGCTTCGGTCGCCCAAGCCTCCAAAAGTCTCCTATACCAAACAGGTACGTGTACTCCCTCCAGAATGGCAAAGTTATTGGCCATACTGAAAACGAAGAAAAAGATAGATTCAGAATGGAGAAAACGAAGGAATTTTGCTAATGGATTTTTGGGGAATAGCCTTTAAAATAAACTAGACTTTTCTTTGGAAAATACTTTATACTTGGTTTTGAAAATAGTTTTCCAAAAGTTTTAAAAACCTTTTTGTTCTTTCTCGTAAACCATATGCTCGGATACCAAATGTAACACCCCACCTCCGCCAGGGTGACTCTTGCAAGCACTCTGACTTTGGAGGGGCGTTTGAATCAGGTAAACATGCATAATGATATATCAAGGCAGAACAAGAACATATGTATATATATAAACAGAGTAAATAAGATAAGTAAAACAGCGGAAGATTTCAAACTATTTCAAAACCAGTCTGATACAACATAATGTCACTTTCCAAATACACAAGTCTAGATAAAAACAACATCACTGAAAAACTGAAATACATAAGTACTATCCCCAAAATAAGTGATAACCATAGCTAGCTTCATGTCAAGACCGTACATGAGCTAAAATCCCACAAGCAAGCGATCAGAAATCCAAGCTAAGCTCCAATATTCCCACCCTGAGAACCTGGGGGGGGGGGGGGGGGAATGGAAGAAAAGAGGCGAAAGAAAAACAGGTCAGTCAAAAAGACTGAGTAAGCCCTACTACAATCAATGTAAACTGATAAAGTTAACTAGCATGAGAAGCAGGGATGAACTTAAGGATAACAACATACTAGCATGATGATTAACTAACAAGGTAGATAAAGGTGTCATCGCATAATCAGGTTTAAGGTTTTTGCACCACAGGTGTACTAGTAAACTAACATGACTTGATTAAACAAGTATTGATCCCTTGGCCCAAGCTTTGGCCCAATAACATGAAGTGACCCTACTACGCGGTCCAACCAAACGGTCTAGTCGATCGACTCCCTATAAGCCTAACTCATCACGTGTTGGTGTCCATACGGCCCAAACATAATTGTAGTCAGACTGTGCCGGGTCTCCCGTCGGGTGTATCAATCCCTAGGGTGGCAACCCCTGGACACCATAAACATGCGTGCACAGTCTCGATCTACTGGTACCCGTGCATGTTTTCCCCGGCTTCGGACTATGTGCACGACCATAAGTCCGCCCGGAACTACACCGGCGTACCACTCTGCCGTCGTTTTTGGTCACTTACCTCCAGTTCAGTAATCGTGCCCCACACCCTAGCCTAGACCCTAGGGCCATAATGATACGAACTTGGAATTACTGCTGGAGTGGACCCCCATTGCTAGGATTTTCTAGTGGGTTAAGTACGGTTTAACCCTCTTGCTAATCACGGATTAACTTGGTTAAGTGTAACGATGAGTTCACGACTTAACCCTGATTAATCTACCAAGCCCAAATTGGTTAAGTATTAAGTGGACCATGACTTAACCCTAATCATGAGGCATTAATTAATTTAATGCGCCTTAACCTCTCACATTAGACCTTGTTGTGGTTACTAGTTAAGCCGGGCGGGTCCAGGTAGCTTTACACCACAACTTAGTCTAACCTCGGGTTCAAGGTACGACATGGCCAACTTCTCACATTGGGTCCTATTGTTTGTAGCAACTAGTTAAGTCGGTCGGTTCCGGGTAGGTTTATGCTACAAACTCAACCCAACCTCGAGTTGGTCACACTTATCTTTTCTAAGTGTCATGTCCATCATGTTTCCAAACATGTTACAAATTTTCAAGCAATTGGGTAGACCTAACTTAATAGGTAAATTCCCAATGGGTAGACCTAACTTAACAGGTAAATTCCCAATCTTATGTTTTTATGTCTTTTAAGTTTACCCAACCCCAAACGCAATCCCATCGCTTACATATCGCAATAGCGCATAAAGGATAGAAAGTGGGAACTTGGCATAATCATGACATAAAGGTGTTGAAGCCACAAGTTCAACATGGTGGCATATGAAATGTACATGTGTCCATATACTTGCATATTACATTTTTAGGTCTCAAAATCATGCATAAAACCAAACTTAGCATATTGGTGATACATGGTGATAAATGACATGTAGAAATGGCCATAAGTTCGCATTTAGCCTCACATGCAAGTTATCATAAGGGATACGATAACTTACATGTTGCCAAAATGCAACCTTTAGCATAAAGCTTGAAGCTTTATGTTCATATACTCAAGATAAGCTTGCATAGCATGATAACATGAACAAAATGATCACCCCAAACTTGCATAACATACTTGCATATCATATGACGAACTTGCATCTCAAACTTGCATAACATAACATGATAAACTTGCATATCATAACATGGCAAACTTGCATAGCATAACATGGTAAACTTGCATAACATAACATGATAAAATTGCATATCATAACATGGCAAACTTGCATAGCATAACATGGTAAACTTGCATAACATAACATGATAAACTTGCATATCATAACATGGCATACTTGCATAACATAACATGATAAACTTGCATATCATAACATCTCAAACTTGCATAACATGACATAGTAAACTTGCATATCATGGCAAACTTGCATATCATACATTTAACTTTAGAGTTTAAGTATGAAAGTAGAATAGGGCTTACAATGCTTATGAAGGCACAAAAATATGACAAAGCCCTTATGCAACCAATTAAACCCAAAATGCAAGCTTCAATAGAAAAACCCCTAAGCCAAAATGATCAAAACTCTTGCTTTATGATGTAAATATGGAAACTTGACTTGAATGCAAGCTAATGATGCTCATACAAGTTTGAAAACACTTGTATGCATGGAAAATCTCTCATAGAAATGACTTAGGAATTTTATGAAGAGAGTGGAGGCCATGAGAGGAATGATTTTTCCATAGTTTAGTTACTTGAATGAATAATGATGATTTAGGGTTAGGTTAGGGCCTTATTTATAGAGATTAGGACTAGTTCTAGCCTTAGGATTAAACCCTAGTTCCAATCTCAGCCCTTAAAACCGAATCTGGCCCCCAAACTCAACACAAACCCAAAATGGTGCACCAGGCAAAACTGCCCGGCTGGACCAAGTCGACAGGGCTGTCGACTTGGGTCCAACCAAGTCGACTCCCAAGTCGACAGGGCTGTCGACTTGGGTGCTCTGGCGGGAATTTTCCCGCCTGGCCCAAACTGGCCCAAATTTCCAAATTCAAACTTGAATTTGAAATCGGTTTTTACTTTGAAATTTTCTGAAAACTTCGTTGGGCCTTAACCGGGTCATACGGACTCCGATTTTCGAAAACTCGGACTCTATTTCGCGTAATTTTCCGAGACGAACGCAATGGCATAGCCCGTTTCCCTTGATTCAGATTTATAAATTAAATTCTGCCTCGATTTATGTTATAACAGGTTATTGAAAATACGGGCTGTTACAAGAGGAGTATCGGGTTATAAGGGAGACGTCGGGTCTGTTCAAATAGGGTATGGGCTTTTTGTTTTAAGGGGGAGGCCCATTATATTTAGTTAAGTTTTATTTTAAATTTAAAGTGTGTTAACTTTATTTTATCTTATCTTTTTCATACGTTATCGAAACTCAGCGAAACAAGATCCGTTGGGATCGTATGGACGGTGGCAACACCAAGGAACTGACTAGAAATGGATTTGAGCTCGTCTGAATTTAGGGCGAAATAAATTGTCCAATCTAAATCAATGACAATTATCGTTGTTAACGATGATAGTCCAATGTGAGTAAAACTCACCAACTCTGAACAGTTCTATTTTTATAACGTATATTTAGAACTGGTAATTGATGACTGATTGCTCTGTGTTAACTATTTGGTTGAATTGTTTGTGTATTGGTTGAAATTATAGATAACGATATAGATATATATATATCGTTAATCAAATATTGATTTTGTTTAACAGAATATTTCATATTGAAATGAAATCGATGTTAATGATATTGTTTAACATCTGTGGATGCAGGGAAACAGGTCGGAGGAATCCAACTGGATTCCTCAACATTTATTTTACTGTGATTTATATAATGTGATATATAATCTGACGTTGATTATGTGTGTTTGAACAATATTTATCGTTGTTATATGGCATGTTAAATACCATAAGAAATACCAGAATGTGGAAAAAGGGATTTTCAAAGTATATCTTGAAAATAATTTATTTATATAAAATCAACGGATTTTATATTATAAAAGAAAAAGGATTTGGAATAAAAGGAATTGTATTGGTTAAACAGATATAGAGGGAAATATTCGTAAAACAAATATAAAGGAAAATATTTGTCAAAACAAATAGAAAGAGAAATATTTGTAAACCATTTACAAATAAAATAGAATTATAATGGAAATATTTGTAGAACATTTACAAATAGATTAAAAGGAATTATTTATTTATTTAGGGAATAAATAGAATTAGAATAAAGGAATATTTATTTGAGAAAATAAATAGAATAAAGGAAATATTTATTTAGAAAATAAATACGATATTATAAAAGGAGTTAGAATAAATCAGTTAGAGTTAAAGGAGTTAATCGAATATAATTTATTCGATTAGAGTTAGAGGAGTTAATCGAATATAGTTTATTTGAAAGGAGTTAATCAGTTAGAGTTAACCAGTTAGTGGTAATCAAATAGAGTTAATGGATTAGAGTTAAAAACGAACTAGAGTTAATCAAATAGAGTTAAAGATATAGAGTTAAGCAAAATTAGAAACAGACTAGAATTAGTAAGTTGAATGGGTTCCTGAGTATCGATCTGATGTTGGTTTCGGCCTTCTGGGTTTATACTTAGGAAGTTATTCTCTTCTTAGTTTATAGTTAGAGTCTGATAGATGTGGAAGAATAGTGATACATAATTAAGCCATGGAAATGTTTTCCAGTGTTAATAACGTATATTTTCTAAACATAGAAAATGTGGAAATATATATCTATATATATATATATATATATATATATATATATATATGTTGGATGATTGATCGATGTGATTTCCATCTGGAAATAGTATCGTTGTTTGCACACTTGTTTTTCTTTGATAGTTAACTCACAGACTATCGAAGTTTTGACCATTTTAACGTTGTTACTATGGAGAGACCGGTTGGATTATTGTCCAAAGAACCACTCTGTATTGGCATAAGCGTTGCGAATCATATATGCCAAAGATAATTGAAGATGGAATAAAGTGCAAGGGCTATTGTATAAGTCTAAGATAACAGTGCGTAAGATGGATATACTGAATAGTGCCTTCGGTTTGTCCAGCCCCAGGACAACTTGTATGGACGAAGGTCTGACAGAGTATATCTGGTAGATCACGTAAGTTGATCGTTTCAAACATATTTACGTTGGTGGCGGAGGAATTCGTTTCTCTTAGCTTTATACCCGTGGTATTTTTAGGGAAATCAATTTGTGATTTAGAGGGTATGACGATGTGACATTCTAAGTGAATGAAGATGTGGTATGTGAAAAGATAAGCATAGCTTCTAGCCTCACATCCGGTAAATGACAGAAATCGGGCAGGCAGCATGGCTAAGTCGGTCGCACCGAAGTAGGGTGTATAATCACCTATCTAGAGAATATTCATTTGCTTCTTTAATCTATTAATGTTGTCCCATATATATATATATATATATATATATATATATATATATATACGGGAATGGTTGCTGATCCCAACCGTTGGTGATGTACATTCGATACACTCAAGCGAAATGAGTGGTCGGTCATGTGTGGCCGAGTTGCAAGATGTTCTTGTTGAACTCTAGTGTATCGTTCCTAGAGTACACTGATCGGAAGGTGGTTCCATACCTTGTCATAGTTGGAAATCCATTACCCAATACGTGCTTGCGGTTTTGATTGTATACTATATATGTAGAACGTGAGATGAAAGCGTTTCTGCTAAATGATTAATATATTGTGACTGATAGACATTATTATAATATCAAAAGGTTTTTGATATAAAGATATTTTGGATTCTCATAAGGGAAAACCCGTTCTGTTATATGGCGTGGTCTTATGAGATATCGTTTACTTGTTCAAACTGTTTTAAACTGTTTTACTCATACCAGTCCCATGACTGACCCGGAGTTTATTTTGTTTTGTTTCCCTAAACTCTTGGGTGCCTAAATTTGTACGGGCAGTCAAGTAGTCGGGATTTACAGATATACTTGAAGAGCTGGAGCAGGAGGCTTCAGGATCATATAGCTATAGTTTATTTCAGCTGTGTTGTAAGTGCTGTACTCTGATAAGTGCTATTTTATACATAACTGCTATATTTCAAAGTTATGTTATATATTATATGTTATTCGTTCCGCTGTGAGATTCGTGTTACTCTGATGATGTAAGTTCTTCTTTTTCTTCTTCTATTATAAGTTTCTATCTTATCTATCCTCACCCTCTAATTTCTTTCATTAATTACCAGGATTTTCGATGTTTGGTTTGTCGTCATCGTGTTTATGTCGATAACCAAAGTCGCCAAAAATTCGGGTCATTACATTTATCGTTAATATTTTCTTAAATAACACTGTTCTTAAACCCCGTGTGAAAACAATAAATCTTTTAATTAAGATTATTAGAGTTTCCAGTTAATTAACATCTAATTGGAATAAAATGGAATGTGAATTGGGTTTCTCGTGAACTAAGTTTTAACGACATTCGTTCTTTAACCCGGTTTACAGTGAGATGTGATTTGGAATTTATAAATCTTTTTATTAAGATTTAACGAGAATTCTCCAAATTATATTTTTCCAAATTAATTAATATTAAACGGGAATTGAATGGAATTCGATTTGATAATAATCGAAGTGAGCTTCCATGGAGGAAGACTGTTAATATATATGGAATTTAAAAGGCTTGTCGTTATTCCATTTATATTATCAGTCGAATACGGAAATTGATATCGATTATATATGGATCGGTTTTCCGTGAAGATTCCATAGTTAATGGAATGGGATTTGGGTTTATCGTGAACTGTGTTTTAAATGACATTAGTTCTTTAACCCAGTTAAAAACAGGATTACATGTCTAACATTGTATTTCGAACTGTATGGTCGATCTTTGCTAAATATATATCAGTTTGGTGGCGGAGAATTTATTCTCTTGCTTAACACTCTTCTCTAAGACGTACGAGCTTAGAGGTTATATATAGGCAGAAATCAATAGTACGGTGTAGATTGTTGATGCGACATATTTGATTTTCCAAAGTTAAATAATCATTAATATTGATTTTTGGGAAGATTAAAACCAAGTGGAGTTTTAATGAATCTTTAATTAGATTGAAATGTGAATTGATAATTTAAATTATCAAATGTGGGAAATGATCGAGAGTGGAGTATCACCAGTTTTGCTCCAAGCGATAGTTAAATCTTTAATTAGATTTGAACGGGAAATGGTAATTAATTTTACCGATAACACCACGGTGTTAGTTATGGAGTATTACCAGTTTTGCTCCATGGGATGAATAGGTTGGGATTGGGAAATTAAACAAATGATTACTTCGATAAGGTGCGTTAATCCTGACTAGTTTGGAAAACCTTAATATGGTTTGAATTGGTATCCAAAGGAAGATTAAAGAATAAATTGAAAAGAATTTATCTTTGATAAAATTAATGGGAACCTTTCCCAAAGTATAAGAATGAGGTGTATGTTTTGTTTCTATAGCACTTATTTATTATATACGCGAGTTATTTGGATAGGCCGGGTTTATACCCATTCTGAATAACTGATTCGACGATAAGTCGACGATGAAGACGG
Source organism: Allium sativum (assembly GCA_030737875.1). NCBI lineage: Eukaryota > Viridiplantae > Streptophyta > Magnoliopsida > Asparagales > Amaryllidaceae > Allium > Allium sativum. The sequence goes on from CM060912.1 coordinate 56,574,581, forward strand.
TGGCTGAAGACCGGAGGTCTTCACATCGTTTGGATGATTACTGATGTCTTGATTGGGCTATACACCCAAGACAAGGTAATAAGTGGTGATCGTCCAGAAGTACTTGGGGATCGACCGGATATGCGAGGACCTCTCTCCTGTATTGGACATATGGGACGAGGAATAAGGTGCCTCTGGTTTCGTTCAGACCCAGAACGAACTAGTAAATGGATGTGTGTTTGACATTGGATTTTATTTTGTGTTGATTGATTTCTACTAATATATATTTGTTTAGCGGCGGAGAATTTATTCTCTTGCTTAACGCCTTCTCTGAGATGTACGAGCTTAGAGGTTATATATCGATAGACATCAGTTGCATGGCATGAGTTGTCAGTGTGGCATGCTGAGATGCAAATGATCAAGGCTTCTGTTGAAAAGCAGAGTCTTGTGGTTGATGATCAAAGCACGACTTTAATATAGCATAGCTTTGTGTATAGCATTAATTCACGGGCCTCACACCTCGGTATGAGTCAAAAAAGGGGATAAGGGACAGCAGGGAGTGCATGACGTTTCTTTCTAGCTATGGGTGTTGTCATGGTATGGAGCCTAGACATTATATTTATTTTTACCTATGTGGATGATGGATAGCGAGACACCTCGGATATATCGGTTACTATGGAGCCGATGGATATAGGTCCTATAGGACCAGGAAACATGTGTTTAGGAATTGTCAATCCTCAAACGTAAGAGGAGACCGGCCCTGCAAGATCCAGGGGTTGCCCAGAGTGTGTAGTCTCGAGGCATTTGCTAGAGTGTCTCGTAGCAGTTAGGAGTACATCCCTTGCCTAGACTCATGACAGAAATCCAATTTCCAATACGTAACATTTCGGTTTGAGTTATAAATCTATATGGCGACATAGTAGCATGCGATATTATGCCGTCTATGATTGATACATTTATATTAGAAGTTGTTTTATACACTATGCACTTATATTAGTATCAAATGATTTGTTTTAAACGTATCAAGCATGTTTGGCTATTATAAGTGAAAACTCTATCTTCCAGCTTGCGTTGCATTGTGTGATGGGACCTGAGTCTTATAATACCTTCATTTTTCAAAAAGCATTGTGCTGTTTATAACTGTTGCACTGGTATTCTTGGGAGGAAACCCGTTTCGTGTTATACGGCATGGTCCCTTGATTTACTCTATTTCTAAAGTAAAGTTTTAAATAACTGTTTTAGTTCTCACACCAGTCTCATGACTGACCTAGAGTTTATTGTTTTAACCTAGACTCTGGGTGCCCCTATTTTCCCCACAGGCAGTTAGTAGTTTTGGTTTTGTAGATATTATATTCACAGGATCCTGGTTTACAACTGAAGCTATATTCGGAACGCTCTGTATCCGTGTATTTCTTTCAGTTGTGTTTTGTATTATTTTCTACTACATTGTAATTTGTAATTCTTTGATATTTATCAAATGTATATTATTTGTTCATACTCATTATATTCTTGTACTCTGATGTAAATTATTGTAATAAGCAATGGAATGTTCTTCTGTTTGCATTCTGATTTGTCGTGTTCTCAACTCAATCCGGGCTTTCCCGAAAGGGCGAGTTTGGATCGTTTCATCAATAATCATGTCCAACTCTTTTATACATTCCCGAATAACCTACTTCTTCATTGGATCTAGAAAATGTGGGTTCAATATAAATGTCTGCTTCCTTCTCTTAACCTAAACCCCTCGTCCATTTTCTTGTTGCCGCAAGATAATGGTCACCATCTCTTCATAATTCAAAAATCAATACCAAGCAATTAGCTCAACATAAAATCTTAAAATTTGATTTGTTAGGATCGAAATGAGAAGATCTAAATTCTCATCCTACATTTTTAGTGCATTTAAATCATAATCGAACAGCTGGGGGTAAGGACAGCCTGTTAGGTTTGGAAAGGATGATGATTATAGTGTTTTATTTGTGAAGTGGTGATCGTGCTTGGATTCATGCAGGAATCTGGCATCAAGTGGAATAGTTTGATGGAATTTGACATATAAAAATGTCGCACCCTACGTGAGGAGTGTCGTAGTCGGTTTTTGTTCAGTGCATGCGAGTTCGTTGTGACGGGGAGATGTGGATGGAGATTTCGATGGGGAGTTGATATTTGAAGTCGAACGCGATTTTCATGGTGGAATGAAGGAGCTATGAAGATGGGAAGTTTCAGCAATGGCGTAGTATTCTTTCTGGGAGCGGGTTTTGTATTTTGAAAGAGGAGTTAGAAGACGGTGTTGACGTGGCACATGTTAGGGTGAGTTTTTAATTTAATTTAATTTGAAATTCAAATGATAAAACTCATATAACTTTTTCATACAAACTAAGTTTGACACGCGATTGGATCCGTTGGGATCGTATCGAAATTCCGGACAACATGAAGCTGTCACGAACTGATTCCAAGACTGCTGAATTTTGGGCTAAAATTTGAATTTCAATCTCGTTTGAAATCAAAGGTGAGCGATTAAACCCACCCACACCTAACTAAATTATTTAATTATTAGTTAAATTAAATTGATGTTATGATATGATTGTAGTGTTTGCTGTTTGACTGTTTAAATTGATTATTTATGTTATTCTGACAGTATAATTTAATTAAACTGTTAATATAAATTGTATAGTTAGAATTTAATTTCTATTTAAAAACCTCATATCTAATGACTAGTAAGCTGATATCACATTGAACTGTTTTGATATAGTGATTTTAATTTATGCCGTGGATTTATATATTTATGTATTGATATGTAATTCATATTGTTATCGACATTGTCTATATACGCCTATTGATTTTAGCTGATTAATCCCAACTTTTACCTAGATGTTACGGGCATCAAATAAACCTGGGATTAATCATTGAAATGAATTAAGAACGTAGGTTGAAATGATATATACCTATGACCCGATTTGGATTGAAATGATATATATCCTTTCCCAAAATACTAAAATTAAATTTTAAGTATTACTTGGCCATAGGATAGAAAATTATATACGGACACTGGTTGGTTAAATAAAAATTGTTTTTAACCTTGAATTTTGGAATATTGTTTTAAAGACAATCTAAATGATATTATTAATCGATTTTCTTTGAATTTGAATTTTGATCTTTGAAATTTAATATTTAAAATTTTAACGAATTCGTAAATGTGGATAACTGAAGTTTAAACTGAATTGAATATGAACTAAATTTATCGAAATCGAATTGTTTATCCATCTTTGATATTTATTTTAAATTAACTTGATTTAAAGAAATAATTTAATGGTGAACTCGAGATTTTTATAAATGAATAATTCAAAGTGAGAATTATAATTGAAATTCAATTATTTGAATTAAATTATTAAATCGAATTGTTTGAATCGAACTGTTGAATCGAATTGAAATATAAATGGTAAGTTGAATATTTTGAATTAATATATCGAAATTTAGTCGAACTGATTTGAAACTGGAATATGGTTTCCAGTATGATTAAATTTTGAAGAAACGATTCTAATTCCAACTATAGTATTTTAAACCATTTTTTAAAATATTTTTATAATAATAATTATTTTCTTACAAACTACTTACCTTATAACTATTTTATTTTATTACTTATTTTAAATAAACCATTTTATTAATTAACTATTTATTTTATAAACTATTTTAATATTTTAACTATAGATTTTACTAAATTTTTAATTTCTATTTTAAATACAAATTATTCATTTTTGAACTATTTCAATTATGTATCTATACTATTTAAATATACTTTTAGCTATTTTAATATTAAAATTATTTTTAAAGTTGGAATTGTTTCAAGATTTCAAATTTTGTTTTAAATGGAGACTTTATTATGAAATATTCTAACTTGACTATTGAAACGAGTTTAAAGCAAAATGGTATTTTGCTATGAATTATGAACCCCTTTGAAATGTAAAAGAACCAACCGGTGTGAAAAATGTAAATGTTTGGTTGTTAAAGATACTGGGATCGGATATTGTCATACTCTCTACCAATACCGAAAACCACTTTAACAACTGTGTACGCGGTGGAGTTCCAGAATGAAGTAGGTTGGTTTGGCGAACGCTACTGGAATGAAGTAAAAGAACGATAATTGATGTCCTTGACCTTCGAGTCATAATTAAGATAACTAAAACAAGGCTATACCGTGACTAATGGGGTTAGCTACCTCCATCGGTAACACTTCTTCCTTTATTACATAGTCTTTCGGTTTGATTGATTTGATTTGACGTGCAACTGTGATTTGGGAGTGTTGTTCGAGGTAGGCGGTAGTCGCAGCTATGCGTTACCACCATTCTGGGCATGCAACTAGTATATTCGTACTCGAGGCGTTCCTCGTGTGCCCTGTCATATTATCCTGATCGAGCCCCCCATTACTTTGATTTTTACCGTACCTATGGAATGCCCTCGTATAAGCACTGGATTATGGTGGACTTTACGGTATCTGTATAGATTGCGACATTATAAACGGCGTAAGGGTAATAATGGTAATCACGCTTACGCTATTTTAATATATTATATTTAAGCATAGACACTATTGTAATAGCGTATTGTATTATATAGTATCTAGTTTAACGGATCCTTAGGAGATGGAAATTCCCGTAACATCTCTTATGTTATTGCACTCATATTATCACTTGAATATGATTTAACTGATATGAGAATATTTTAGTTCTGATCCGAGTATTTTTGTCTTTTCATTTGTGCTCAGGTTAGGCTGAGTTTTCAGTTATCGAAGGCGACGTTATGAAGATGAAGATGGAGCTTGACAGATGTATTATTATTATTCCACTACAAATATTGGTATGTTGTATAACAATTAACTCTGATAATCGTTGTAAGTGTATAATCAAATGTATGTTTTAACAACTTCATGAACTATTATTTATTGATTATATTTTGTCCTTCCGTTGTGAGATTCTGTGTTTGTTTTCCTTCTTTCTTCTTTTTTTATATTAATCCCAATAACTATCTGTATTTTTGATTTGCTTAAGTCGACATTTGAGGATCATTGTCGATTTGAACGGTCAAAAACTCAGGTTGTTACACAATCACTGGAAGTCACTATTGAGAAAGCGTAATTTGAAATATAAATTATTATGAAACTAATATTTTGAAAGAGTTGCGCAGCGGGAACGTGGTGTTATTTTGAAATTAATTAATTTTGAAACAAATTATTTTGAAATTGATAAATTATTTTGAAGTTGTTATTTTGTCTTATATATTTGGAAATCAAAAATTTTTCAAAATGATTTGAAATTTATTTTCATAAGAACCTGATGTATTTTTTTCAATTTAAAATGATTTTGTTTAGAAACATTTGATTTAGAATTTGAAAAGCTTGAATTTATACAATACTTGATTGAAAATTTGATAGAAATCGTATTCCTGATTTTTCTAATTATTGAATGAATTTTTTTTTCCAATTATTTGGAGTGTGATAAATGGTTTTTAAAGTGTTTTATAAATAAGGAGAAATTTCGATGATTTAAATCCCGATATTTTAAAGGATTTTGAAAAAAAAACGATACTATAATTTGAAGGTATCTGTAATTATTGTGCGAAAAGTTTTATAACTTTGGGATAATAACTAATTTGATATGTTACCAAGATACGAGTAACCCATGACTAAAGAAAGGTATGATATGAGTGTAAGCCCTTGATGATGGTCCGCTCAGAGGTTAGACATCATTTATTGATACTGATACATATATGCGTAGGCCGTGCCTAGTGGCATTGTCATTGGGGGGAATCCTCTCGATATGCTTGTGAAATATTTGAGTCTTTTTTTTAAATGATCTTGGTTTGAACTCCCAAAGTGAAATATGATTCGATATTAAAGAAATATATAGTATTTCAATGATTTTAAAATGAAACCGGGAATTTAAGTCGAAGAAATTATTTCATCCTTTAACTTTAAGTTTTATTAAGAAATAATTTGATAAATTATGTTTTAGGGAGTTTTGAATTTTAAAAGCCTAATTTTTTTTAAACTAAATTTTGTATTAGTATAAGTATTTTGTTGTACACATAAGCATATTTTTAACAACCTCTCCTTTTCGAGGACGAAAAGTTTTGAGTGGGTAGATTGTAACAACCTCAATTTTAAGTATATTTTTATTTACTATTTAATTTAAATTTTGATTTCTATTTTATTTATTTAAAACTTAATTTGTTTTGGTTTTATAAGATAACTATTTTGATTTTTGTTATAAAACTAAATTTTATTTTTGATTTTATATAACAAACGTATTTGATTTTGATATCAATATAATTTAATAATACAAATCAATATTTGTAATGTTTTATTCGTTCATCGTTTCCATATAAAAACTAAATCTCATTTGATATTGTCCATTATTTTATTTGCGTCATCGTTTGTTAAATATATATTCCTAAAACTGTTCGTTCACTTTTATTTTCGATTTTATTCTAATTTTATTTATTTAATTTCCTAAAACATCCGCTCATCTTTTATTTGTTGTCAAAACCATTCGTTCCTTTGAGTTTAATATGTAAATTTTTTGTTTTCATTTTTTAGTTTAATTTGCAATCAATGTTTACCTTTTTAAAGTTCAACGTTCATTCCTTAGTATTTATATTCATTTCCTTACACATTCGTTATTTTCAAAATTTAAACCATTCATTTCTTTTGCTAAATATTCGTTCAAGCCATTCATGTTTTTCCATATATGACTCTTTGTTTATTTTGTTCTGCATCATTTATAACAGTCCGTTAATTTACCTAATGATTCCTATTTTCAAGCAGCATCCTTTGATTTATTTTTCAAAGGAACCTTTCAAAATTATTTTCCAAAATAAACGTTCAAGTGACTTTTAGTGTATACCTTATATATGTATATTAAAAGAAGTGATATAATAATAATAATAATAGAATATGTGCATGCATTGCTTTACACCCATGAGACTTGATCCTTCATTTTACCTTTTATAATTTCAATGACATGCATACATTCCTTCTTTTGTCCATTTATTTCCATCCATGCGTTACATGAAAACAAGTGCTTACATATTCTCTCTTTCCTATTCCTTTGTTTTCCTATAGGCACCGATATTTTTCCTCTCAATGTTAAAAGGGGGAATGTTTTAATGTCCATTCATTATACACCTTTCCAATTTTCACCGTGTTCCTCGAATTTTCTCCCTACCACTTCTCCTCTTCTCAATAATAAATACATGTATGTGCCTCACTCCCCTTCTAATTTAGATCTGCAATTTTAGATCTGACGCCTCGTTCCTAAAAGAAAAAGAAAAAACTATAGGAAGCAAAGCACAACCGACCTCCTCCAGCAATTCAAATCGAAGTCTGTGCCACCACAAATCTGTCACCTGCTACTAATTTCTTTGTTGATTTAAAGTGAGTTATTAGATCATGATTGAAGTTAATTTCTATTTAAACTAAATATATAATAGTTAATTTCGGTTGTTGTAATAACCCGGAAATTCTGAGCCAATTTAAAATTTTTATTTTGGCAATTTTAGTGAAATTTGAATATTTAAAATGAATTATTTTAAATAATCACGACGAGAAATTTATTTTGAATAGAATTAGAACGTATATATTTATATACGTCGTCGTTAGAATATAAATATTTTATTTTAATTATAAAAGGAATTGAAAATGGCGTGGTAGTTCGATAAATCGATTTCAAATTTCAAATGAACGTACCGTGTGCAAAATAAATCGGATTTTAGCGAAACCAAAAATATTAGAATCTAATTGAGGATATCTTTCCAACGAATCCGAAAAATTGAAATTTCATAGCGGGAATCAAAAGTTATGTCTAGTTGAAAATTCAGAATAGTCGCTATGGAATTTCGGCCCTTAAAAATGGAGACTTTGCAAACGACCTCGGTTTTCGACGAAACCACTTTTGTTGGATCCGGGATGTCTAGTTATTGCTAGATTCCAAAATTCATAATTTTTCGAATCAATGTGTGAGCGTGGCAAAAGAAAACACGTTTGATCAGTTTTAGTTGATTTTAATCGACTGGAAAATGGCCATTTTTCAAACGGTCTCAGAATTTGACGAAAATGGTTTTGTTAGGACCGTATCGTCAATACGAAGTTAGAAAATATTTTTCGGGAAATTTTTTAGTTAGTATGTGGCCGCGGTAAATTGAAATGTGCGTTGAAATTCAATATATAGAGTTATATTTTGATTTTGTCGAAAACTGATCGAAACGATCGAATCAGCCTATGATACATATCCCATTGTGTTCGGAATGGGGGTAATTAGCAATGGACGACAATCGGTGGGTTCGATTTCAAGGTCGAAATTAAAAGTTGCTTTTTGGAATAATTAAATAAAAAAATAATAATAATAGAAAACCCTCTCTCTCGTCTCCCTTATTCCCTCTCAGACCCTCCCCCCCTCCCCCCGCCCCGGTCGTTCTTCTTCAGAGAAAGAAAAAAGAAAAAAAAGAGAAAAGAAGGGGGGATTGCGATCACAGCCCCCCATTAGTCCGACACCGCCGTTCGAGCCAGCCCCCCCTCCAGGACGAGCTCCTCTTCCCTTCTTCCTCCTCCCCCTTCCTTCCCCCTCTCGATTTGAAAACCCTCGAACCACAAACCCCCACCCCAAACGGTCAACGCTTCCCCCACGCACGCCACCACCTCCTGAATCCACTCCGCCTGTCGTCGCCCAACAGCTCTCCTCTTCGTTTGACTATAAGTTTTTTTCTTTCTTTTCTTAGTTGATTTTAATTCTGAAAAAATATATGATTTCTTAGCTTTTTTATAAATAAAAAGAATTGATTTTTGTTATTATAAAGTTTTGATATTTAATTAGCAAAGGCAAGTTTTTTTTATTAGCAAAGCTTGAATTTTTATATGATAAAAGTTTTGATTTTTAAAATTTAAGAGAAGTTTTGATTTTTAAACTAGGAAAGACATGATTTTTGTTAGCAGAAAGAATGGATTTTGGTTAGCAGAAAGAATGGATTTTGGTGAGCGAAAATATTAGATTTTTCTTTTATGTAAAAATAGAATTTTTAGAGATGTAAAGATAGGATTTTTATATAGTAGAAATAATAAGGATATGATTTTTATATAGTAGAAATGATAAAGATGTGATCTTTATAGAAGTAGCCAAGTAAAAATATGATTTTTATATTATATAGATAATAAAAATTCGATCTTTATTATGTAGGAGATATAAAAATATGATTTTTATTCATGTAGAATAATAAAAATATAATTTTTATTATATTGCTAGCAAGATAAAAATATAATTTTTATCATGGACGTAGCGTTGTAAAAGAGTGGTTTTTACATATGTAGCACGGATATAAAAATTCGATCTTTATATTACAAGTACATATATAAAAATATCATTTTTATATAGAGAATAACGTGATAAAAATATAATCATTATTATATGAACACCGTTGTAAAAATAGAATTTTTATCTATAAGTAGCGTTGTAAAAATATAATTTTTATCTATATAGCAGCGATGTAAAAATAGAATTTTTATCTATATAGTAGCGATGTAAAAATAGAATTTTTATCTATATAGTAGCGGTATAAAAATAGATTTTTTATCTATATAGTAGCAATATAAAAATGTGATTTTTATATACATAGCAACAATATAAAAATGTGATTTTTATATATGTAGTGGCTACGGACAGTGAAATTGACAAAGGGGCGAGCACGACAAAGATTTCCACATAAGAAGAATCGTGGCATTTGGTTTAGCTAGTCGGCGAGAACTTCGCACTTTAAATCTTGTTTTCTAGTTAAAATATATACTAGGATGCAGACGGTGCTTAGCAGCACCCGACACCCGTCGTCCACAAACCATGGACGACTTGCATGCTTGTTTGATGTGTTGTGAAGTTTGTTTGTGAGGTTGATGTGAAATGGAACCCCGCACCAACCGACATTTACTCCAAAAGTGCGCTGTACACATGTCCAGTTAGCACGGGACGGACGTCAGAAGAAAAGAAAGAAGACGAAGAATCAACAAAGAACCTGTAGAATGTCTCACAGCGCATAGAATAAAATATAATAATAACATACTTGACATAAAACAGGTGAGACAGTGCATAAGCTGAAACAACTAACATAGCAGCGGAAAATATAAGTACAGCTTATGATCCAAAGTTAAACATTATTACAACTTTTCAAACTGTCTCAAAGCAAAAGCAAGATAAAGGAGGTACACTACTAATGCCCAAGTAGCGACCACCAACGACACAGGGAGAATATCTATATATCATACGTGGAAGCCTCCTGCTCGCCTCCGAATCAGCTACTCGCGCATCACCAGCTAACCATAACATGTCTCTAGTCTGCTCGTGTGAGCACCCAGAGTAATAAGAGGAGACATAAAACTCTGGGTCAGACATAAAGCCTGGTATGAGCGATAAGCATCTAAACAGAATAATAACAGGTATAATCCAATCATACCTGAACCTGGACCTGCAATCAAAGAGTTAGCACTACATACTGTACAATACTCTAAGGTGCCTCAAAACAAGTGGTGTAAAGATACGGGGGTGGGGGTGTGCATGTCATAATGATAGCAAACAAATCAATCATAGCAACCATCCTCACATCTCTCACTCAGTGCGTAAAGCATACGATACCCACTACCTTGGTCCCCTAATCCTTTGGGCCATGACGGAATCCAACCCCGTGTAACTATCACTACAAGACCACTATCCATCTCTCAATGGTGAACCAAAGTTATGAATACCGATAACCCCTTTGCACACGTCCCGCAGCAAAGCCCAATCATGAAGTGAACTCATTGGTTCCCATCTGGATCCTGAGCTCTAACTTCCATTTGGACTACCTTTGCATCTCGGGTTGTTGGTCTTCACCGTATCGGTCTTCTTCACTTTACTTCACTTGCTTCGGATCGGTCAAACGTCATCAGTTCAGCTCGGTCAACCTTCAGCTTCCGGTTCGGATCGGTCGTGCTGAGTTCCTCCGCCTGGTCGGTCAAAACACCCTGGTCGGTTTTTCCCTCATCTCGATCCTGGTCGGTTTCATCGCCTCAATCCTGGTCGTTCGAAGCTCCTCTGGTCGGTCCAAAACATGGTCGGTCGAAGCTCCTCTGGTCGGTCCAAAACCTGATCGGTCGAAGCTCCTCTGGTCGGTCCAAAACCTGATCGGTCGAAGCTCCTCTGGTCGGTCCTCTGGTCGGTCCAAAACATGGTCCTCAAACCTGCACCATTCCAGCAAGCTATTTTCGCCTCTCGACGGCGTTTTCGACCAATCTAACACTTCTAATCAATCACAAAGCATACCATACAATCATAGGAACATAGGGAATCAACCACAAACACCAAAACAACAATATGACATATCAAAATGGATCAAACATGGCCAAAACCCCATATTTTTCCCTTAAGCATGTTTTGAGCAAAACTGATGATAGGATTAACAAAACTTAACCAAATTAACCAAATTTTCTAACAGAGGTCTAAGACAATATTTCAGAATTTCTGAACATTTTTCCAGATTTTTAACATGCATAAATTCGCTAATTATCACTAATCACCCCTTAATATCCTAAATTCCGGGATTAACAAAATTAGTCGAAATTCACCCAAATTCATATCAGAGGCATAAAATGATGTTTTAGAATTTTAGAAATTTTTCTAGATTTTTCTGAGCCATAATTTCGCTAATCTTCGCTAATTACCATAATTAGCCGTAATTAGTGAAAAACAATGCAAATCACTCACCTTTGCCATAATTTAACTTTCAGAACTGAAACTCCTCTGATATAGATCCAATCTCTATGTGTTCCAGCAGCTCTATCCCAAATCCTATGCTAATTCGCCTTGATTTGATGTAGTTTTGCTTAATCTTTGATTAGAAAGTGATTAGAGGTGATTTGGAATGATTCTAGATGTTGGAGGCCATGACTAGGGTTGAAGAAAATAAGTGGCGGCTGGAAAAATGAAGTAAAAACCGAAATCCTAACCCTAGCAGCCCTTAAATACCACTAATCCCGAAATCCCTCAATGGGCCTAATTACTAACTACCCGGTTAAGCCCAATTAGCTGAAAATAACCCTTTAAACCTTAATTCAGCCATATCTCCCAAACGGTAAGTCCGTTTGACTATTATGACCACTCTACGGAAAGAGAAACCATCATCTGGAGCTTATAGAAGTGGTTTCAAGTCAAAATTTCTAACCAATCAAAAGTTATGGACGAAACAAGATCAACTAGGGGCAAAACGGTCATTTAAAAATCGGCAAAAATCATGAACATGGGAAATGACCCTACTAGTCGTTTCCCAAAGTTACATGACCATACGACTTCGTATCAAAGAGAAATAAATATTCTACGATCTTACGATGCGTAGAATGTGGGTCGTTACAGATAATAAAACATTCAGTTGTTGAAATAAATAAATTATCGTTAAAAATAAAATTTTAACGTGAATGTGAATAAGTAAATATTCATTTACAAACCGGACGGTTTGTTTATGTACACCTATTTGAAGGATATTGATTGGGACGATAAATTTTACACATCGCCCAACTGCACAAATAATATTCAGTGTTGGTGGATTGAAACCCCACACGGGTGTTGGGATGATATTTGGCGTACACTAATCCCAATTATTTAGTTGTATGTCGATCGATTGGTCGACAGACTGTGTAAGCGTTAATTATTTATATTTAATGCTTATGCAGTTGTGTGGTGCACTTTGGATGATGGTTGATTATTTATCGTTGCTATTATATACATGTGTTGTATGGAATCCATATAATTAACATTATATGGTAATTGATTGGGCCTCATTCCAATTGGGAAAATAAAGAATATTATAAAATAAAGATTCATGTGTTGAATAGAATAAATAGTCATGTGTTGACGATGCTCATGTGTTGAGAATATTCATGTGTTGAAACTTATCATGTGTTGAGTAAAATATTTTAACAATAAAATTTACATCTTTATCATATTTAAGATTAGAAACTAACTGGAAACTAGATAAGATGAGTGGTTTCCTGGGTATTGATCTGATGTTGGTTTCGGCCTTCGGGGTTAATACTTAGGGAATCATTCTCTTACTACTTTACGGTTGAAGTCTGATTAAAAATCAAACGATAGATACCATAATTTTATGAAATATATTAAATAATAGAAATAGTCATGTGTTGACGATGCTCATGTGTTGAGAATATTCATTTGTTGAAAGTAATATAGATTCATGTGTTGAATAGAATAAATATTAATTTATTGAATAGAATAACGAATTTATTGAAATATATAAAGCCGTGTTGATTAGAGTTGCGCTATTTTGACGTGAACGATATTTATACCGATTATATTCATTTTTAATGAATATAGAAAAGGAAGTGATTTCAAAATATAACGTTTTGAAAATATTATCATTTGTATATCGATGATGTGGAATATTCAATTTTGATTCGAAATTGGTATGAAGTTGAAAACGTTTCGAAAACGAATTTAAAACGATTTATAAAGTACGTTTTGAATTGAAATCGACGAAATATATATATTATATATATTAAATGGCCTGAATAGAACGCGCAGCGCCGCGGCAGTTCGTGAATTTCGACCATTGACTTCGAATGGACATTACGGGAGATCCGACCGTCGGATTCTCCTGAAACCGGAACCGTTGGGTTCGTATCAAAAAGTGCTTTCTAACGAATATTAGAGATTTGAATTCTAATGGTTAGATTTGTAATTACGTCCAAATCAAATTTGGAAAAGGTCGCTGCACGTGCAGTTCGATGGCTATTGATGGAAATCGATTGTACGGGCCTTGATAAAATTATTAAAAATAATAATAATTTGTGTAAAATCATAAGGAATGATTTGTGAAGAATTGGGATGAAAAATTCCATATTTGAAAAGATAAAAATAGATTTTTATCGAAATGAACTAGTTTTGAACTAGAATTAAAATCAATTTATTTTTGAAATAAATAAATTGAATTTGAAAGGGGTTTTAAAAGTAACCAGAATTTCCAATAATTGAATTGGAATGGATTTGAATCGGAATTATCTTTGGAATATTTCAATGTTGGATTTCGTGATTATACAGATATTGTTATGGGAATTTGAAAGATATATTTATATCGTTATGTCCAATACGATATTTGTTGGTCGTAGAATTTGATATTGAATATAAGCCGATATATTTTCTATTCAGAGCCTTGTATTTAATATCAAATGTGATTTGGGTTTGTCGTGAATGGTGTCTTCATTAACAATGTTCTTAAGCCCAGTTGAGAAAAGGATTAAATCTTTCTATTTAGATTTAATGAAGCGTACCAATTAAATAATATTAATTGGAATTGAATTTAAATTGGTTTTGGGTTTATCATGAGCGGTGTTTTGAATAGCACCTGTTCTTTAACCCAATTAACAATAGAAAGTGATTTTGGGTTTATCGTGAATCGTGTTTTAGGTGACATTGTTTCTTTAACCCAGTTAAAGACAAGATATTGATTTTTGGGAAGATTAAAACTAAGTGGAGTTTTAATGAATCTTTAATTAGATTGAAATGTGAATTGATAATTTAAATTATCAAATCTGAAAAGTGATCAAGAATGGAGTACCACCAGTTTTGCTCCAGGCGATAGTTAAATTTTTAATTAGATTTGAACGTGAAATGGTAATTAATATTTACCGATAACACCGTGGTGTTAGATATGGAGTATTACCAGTTTTGCTCCATGGGATAAATATGTTGGGAATGGGAAATAAAATAAATAATTACTTCGGTGTGGTTCGCTAATCCCGACTAGTTTGGAAAACCTTAACATGGGTTGATTTGATATCAAAAGGAAGATTAAAGAATAAATTTAGAAGAATTTATCTTTGATAAAATTAATGGGAACCTTTCCCTAAGAATGTGATTTTGTGAATAAAAGAATATTCTGAATTGGAATGAGTTGTATGTTGTGTTTGTGTAAAATTTGTTTATTATATACGCGGGTTATTCAGAAAGGTCGGGTTTATACCTATTCTGAAATAACCGATTGGACGACAAGTCGAAGATGAAGACGGTGGCTGGAGACCGGAAGTCTTCACATCGTTTGGGTGATTACTGATGATCTTGATTGGGCTGTACACCCAAGAGGAGGGAATCAGTTGGTGATCGTCTAGACGTACTTGGAGATCGATGGATATGCGAGGAAAGTGCCTCCGGTTTCGTTCAGACCCAGAACAAACTTGTAAATGGACTGTGTGTCTGACATTGGATTTTATTCTATGTTGATTGATCTCTATTAAATATACATTTGTTTGGCGGTGGAGAATTTATTCTCTTGCTTAATGCCCTTCTCTGAGACGTACGAGCTCAGAGGTTGTATATCGATGGACATCAGTCGCATGGAGTGAATTGCCTGTGTGGCACGCCTAAGTGGCAGATGATCAAGGCATCTGTTGAAAAGCAAAGTCTTGTGATTGATGATCAAAGCACGGCCTGTGTGGCGCAGCTTTTTGTATAGCGTGAATTCACAAGCCTCACACCTCGGTTTGAGTCAAAAACGGGATAAGGACCCAAGGAGTGCACGACGTTTCTTTCTAGCTAGTGGTGGTGTCAGTGCTTAAACTGGCTGACATTTAGATATACTTTTCACCTGTGTGGTTGTTGGATGCGAGGCGCCTCGAATATATGGTCGATAACTGGCACTATGTGAGCCAACGTACAGACCGTTATATATAGGTCCTATAGGACCGGGAAACGTGTGTTCAGGAATAACTAATCCTCAAAGTAAGAGAGGACCGGCCTTGGAGGTTCCAAGGGATCGCTGTGTGTGGTCCTGAGACATTTGCTAGAGTGCCTCGAATGGAGAGGAGCTTGCCCCTTGCCTCGACTCATGATGGAATCCAATTTCCAATACTTGACTTGCGGTTTTATTTGTAGAACTAGTATGGCGACATGATATATGGTACCCATGCCGCCTATGATTGATATTTATGATTGAAATTGTTTTGACACTATACACTTATAATAGTATCAAATGATTTGTTTTAACGTACCAAGCATGTTTGGCTATTATAAGGGAAAACCCTATCCTCCGGCTTGTGTTGCATTGTGTGATGGGACCTGAGTCTTATAATAGCTTCATTTTTCCAAAAGCATTGCGCTGTTTTGTTATATGCACTAGTGTTCTAGGGAGGAAACCCGTTTCGTATTATACGGCGTGGTCCCTTGAATTACTCTCTTTTAGAATAAATATTAATAACTGTTTTAGTTCTCACACCAGTCACATGACTGACCTGGAGTTTATAGTTTTAACCTAAACTCTGGGTGCCCTTATTTTCGACACGGGCAGCTAGTAGTTTTGGTTTTACAGATTTATATTCACAAGATCCTGATTTACAGTTGGAACGATACTCGGAATGCTCTGTATCCGTGTATTACTTCTAGTTGTGTTTTGTATTATTTTCCGCTGCTCTGTAATTTATTGTAATCTCTGATATTTATCGAATGTGTAATATTTATTCATACTCTGTATATTCTTGTATTCTGATGGAATTGATGTAATAAACAATGAAATGTTATTCTGTTTGTGTTCTATTTTTCCGTGTTCTCAACGCAATCCGTGCTTTCCTTCACGGGGAAGTTCGGGTCGTGTCAGTTTGGTATCAGAGCTTTGGTTTACAGAGCTCGAGAACAAGACACATTAGAACCCAACGAAAGAATTCATCAGATATTGGATTACTAATATCCAATTAGAATAACTCGTTAGAGATGGGATCAGTAGTATCCTAGAATGAGTGTGAAGAGTATATTTTTCAAATGAAAACAAGTTTTGTTTTGAAAATTTAAACCATAATATACGTATTTGAATATTTACTTGTATTGATGTGGACAATCTAGTATATGATTATTTTGCATATACGCGTTATGAACATATATTCGAAGTTTTAATATACTGGATAGATATAGAATCACACTCTAGTTGCCCAGGGATAATTCTGATAATGCTGCAGCGTTATCAGTATTTATTTTCGTGTATCGAAAGTGTGATATCTATATATTTCCATTAGACTGGTGTGAAAACCAAAACTTACATAGGGTTATTGTTGTGATCTGGCACCAAAAACATGATTTTCTGTATATGTATCAAAATTATGAATTTGAAAAGCTAATTCACTAATTGATTGATGGTTGTGTTGTTTGTTTATTGGTTTGATAATTTTGAACCATTTAGCCTAATGGAACCAAATATTGAACTGTATTGAAAATTGTTTGAAAATGCATGCATATACATGTACTTACATGGAATAGGTCATAGCAAAGAGGTTAGAGCAGAAGAATAAAATTGTTTGCCCGACAAATAGGTACATGTTTACTAATTTCTTGGGTTTTGGATGATTTTATGAGCCGATTGGCTAGCCGCTTGGCTTTTTCTTTTTCTTTTGGATTGAAGGAGGCCATGGGAGGCTATATGAAATATCCCGAAGTCCCCGGTGCAGGGGAGGTTACGGTGAAATTTTTCGAAAATTTAGGGTGTTAGCCAAATTTTTGAAAAGTTCTTAGAAACTGAAAAGTTGAAGAACTTAAGCCGTAAAGAAAACAATGGAAATTGAGTTGATTAGTTAAACAACTTTCGGCTTCGTTCCTTTTCGGGGACGAAAAGTTTTAAGTGGGGGAGATTGTAATAACCCGGAAATTCTGAGCCAATTTAAAATTTTTATTTTTGCAATTTTAGTGAAATTTGAATATTTAAAATGAATTATTTTAAATAACCACGAGGAGAAATTTATTTTGAATAGAATTTGGACGTATATATTTATATACGTCGTCATTAGAATATAAATATTTTATTTTAATTATAAAAGGAATTGAAAATGGCGCGGTAGTTCGATAATTCGATTTCAAATTTCAAATGAACGTACCGGGTGCAAAATAAACCGGATTTTAGCGAAACCAAAAATATTAGAATCTAATTGAGGATATCTTTCCAACAAATCCGAAAAATTGAAATTTCATAGCGGGAATCAAAAGTTATGTCCAGTTGAAAATTCAGAATAGTCGCTATGGAATTTCGGCCCTTAAAAATGGAGATTTGGCAAACGACCTCGGTTTTCGACAAAACCACTTTTGTTGGATCCGAGATGTCTGTTTATTGATAGATTCCAAAATTCATAACTTTTCGAATCAATGTGTGAGCATGGCAAAGGAAAACACTTTTGACCAGTTTCAGTTGATTTTAATCGACTGGAAAATGGCCATTTTTCAAACGGTCTCAGAATTTGACGGAACTGGTTTTGTTAGGACCATATCGTCAATACGAAGTTAGAAAAAAAATTTCGGGAATTTTTCTAGTTAGTATGTGGCCCTGGTAAATTGAAATGTGCGTTCAAATTCAATATATAGAGTTATATTTTGATTTTGACGAAAACTGATCGAAACGATTGAATCGGCCTGCGATACATATCCCATTGTGTTCGGAATGGGGGTAATTAGCTATGGACGACTGTCGGTGGGTTCGATTTCGAGGTCGAAATTAAAAGTTGCTTTTTGAAATAATTAAATAAATAAAAATAAAAATAATAGAAAACCCTCTCTCTCCTCTCCCTTATTCCCTCTCAGCCCCCCCCCTCGGGACGAGCTCCTCTTCCCTTCTTTCTCCTCCCCCTTCCTTCCCCCTCTCGATTTGAAAACCCTCGAACCACAACCCCCCCCCCCCGCCCCGCCCCCAAACGGTCAACGCTTCCCCCACGCGCGCCACCACCGCTTGAATCCACTCCGCCTTCCGTCGCCCCCCCTCCCCCTCCGACGATGGTGCAACAGCTCTCCTCTTCGTTTGACTGTAAGTTTTTTTCTTTCCTTTCTTAGTTGATTTTAATTCTGAAAATATATACGATTTCTTAGTTTTTTTATAAATAAAAAGAATTGATTTTTGTTAATATAAAGTTGTGATATTTAATTAGCAAAGGCAAGATTTTTTATTAGCAAAGCTTGAATTTTTATATGATAAAAGTTTTGATTTTTAAAATTTAAGAGAAGGTTTGATTTTTAAACTAGGAAAGACAAGATTTTTGTTAGCGGAAAGAATGGATTTTGGTGAGCGAAAATATTAGATTTTTCTTTTATGTAAAAATAGAATTTTTAGAGATGTAAAGATAGGATTTTTATATAGTAGAAATAATAAAGATGTGATTTTTATATAGTAGAAATAATAAAGATGTGATCTTTATCGAAGTAGCCAAGTAAAAATATGATTTTTATATTATATAGATAATAAAAATTCGATCTTTATTATGTAGGAGATATAAAAATATGATTTTTATTCATGTAGAATAATAAAAATATAATTTTTATTATATTGCTAGCAAGATAAAAATATAATTTTTATCATGGAAGTAGTGTTGTAAAGGAGTGGTTTTTACATATGTAGCAGGGATATAAAAATTCGATTTTTATATTAGAAGTAGATATATAAAAATATAATTTTTATATAGAGAATAGCGTGATAAAAATATAATCTTTATTATATGAACACCGTTGTAAAAATAGAATTTTTATCTATATAGTAGCGTTGTAAAAATAGAATTTTTATCTATATAGCAGCGATGTAAAAATAGAATTTTTATCTATATAGTAGCGATGTAAAAATAGAATTTTTATCTATATAGTAGCGGTATAAAAATAGAATTTTTATCTATACAGTAGCAATATAAAAATGTGATTTTTATATACATAGCAACAACATAAAATTGTGATTTTTATATATGTAGTGGCTACGGACAGTGAAAATGACAAAGGGGCGAGCACGACGAAGATTTCTACATAAGAAGAGTCGTGGCGTTTGTTTTAGCTAGTCGGTGAGAACTTCTCACTTTAAATCTTGTTTTCTAGTTAAAATATATACTAGGATGCAGACGGTGCTTAGCAGCACCCGACACCCGTCGTCCACGGACCATGGACGACTTGTATGCTTGTTTGATGTGTTGTGAAGTTTGTTTGTGATGTTGATATGAAATGGATAATAAAACATTCAGGTGTTGAAATAAATAAATTATCGTTAAAAATAAAATTTTAACGTGAATGTGAATAAGTAAATATTCATTTACAAACAGGACGGTTTGTTTATGTACACCTATTTGAAGGATATTGATTGGGATGATAAATTTTACACATCGCCCAACTGCACAAATAATATTCAGTGTTTGTGGATTGAAACCCCACACGGGTGTTGGGATGATATTTGGCGTACACTAATCCCAATTATTTAGTTGTATGTCGATCGATTGGTCAACATACTGTGTAAGCGTTAATTATTTATATTTAATGCTTATGCAGTTGTGTGGTGCACTTTGGATGGTGGTTGATTATTTATCGTTGCTATTATATGCATGTGTTGTATGGAATCCATATAATTAACATTATATGGTAATTGATTGGGCCTCATTCCAATTGGGAAAATAAAGAATATTATAAAATAAAGATTCATGTGTTGAATAGAATAAATAGTCATGTGTTGACGATGCTCATGTATTGAGAATATTCATGTGTTGAGTAAAATATTTTAACAATAAAATTTACATCTTTATCATATTTAAGATTAGAAACTAACTGGAAACTAGATTAGATGAGTGATTTCCTGGGTATTGATCTGATGTTGGCTTCGGCCTTCGGGGTTAATGCTTAGGGAATCATTCTCTTACTACTTTACGGTTGGAGTCTGATTAAAAATCAAACGATAGATACCATAATTTTATAAAATATATTAAATAATAGAAATAGTCATGTGTTGACGATGCTCATGTGTTGAGAATATTCATGTGTTGAAAGAAATATAGATTCACGTGTTGAATAGAATAAATATTCATTTGTTGAATAGAATAACGAATTTATTGAAATATATAAAGCCGTGTTGATTAGAGTTGCGCTATTTTGACGTGGATGATATTTGTATCGATTATATTCGTTTTTATGATGAATATAGAAAAGGAAGTGATTTCAAAATATAACATTTTGAAAATATTATCATTTGTATATCGATGATGTGGAATATTCAATTTTGATTCGAAATTGAATATGAAGTTGAAATCGTTTTGAAAACGAATTTAAAACAATTTATAAATACGTTTTGATTTGAAATCGACGAAATACATATAATATATATATTAAATGGCCTGAATAGAACGTGCCGCGACAGTTCGTGAATTTCGACCATTGACTTCGAATGGACATTACGGGAAATCCGACCGACGGATTCTCCTGAAGCCGGAACCGTTGGGTTCGTATCGAAAAGAGCTTTCTAACGAATTTTAGAGATTTGAAATCTAACTGTTGGATTTGGAATTATGTCCAAATCAAATTTGGAAAAGGTCGCTGTAAGTGCAGCTCGATGGCCGTTGATGGAAATCGACTGTACGGGCCTTGATAAAATTATTAAAAATAATAATAATTTGTGTAAAATCATAAGGAATGATTTGTGAAGAATTGGGATGAAAAATTCCATATTTGAAAAGATAAAAATAGATTTTTATCGAAATGAACTAGTTTTGAACTAGAATTAAAATCAATTTATTTTTGAAATAAATAAATTGAATTTGAATGGGGTTTTAAAAGTAACCAGAATTTCCAATAATTGAATTGGAATGGATTTGAATCGAGATTATCTTCGGAATATTTCAATGTTGGATTTCGTGATTATACAGATATTGTTATGGGAATTTGAAAGATGTATTTATATCATTATTTCCAATACGATTTTAGTTGGTCGTAGAATTTGATATTGAATATAAGCCGATATATTTTCTATTCAGAGCCTTGTATTTAATATCAAATGTGATTTGGGTTTTTCATGAATGGTGTCTTCATTAACACTGTTCTTAAGCCCAGTTGAGAAAAGGATTAAATCTTTCTATTTAGATTTAATGAAGTGTACCAATTAAATAATATTAATTGGAATTGAATTTAAATTGGTTTTGGGTTTATCGTGAGCGGTGTTTTGAATAACACCTGTTCTTTAACCCAATTAACAATAGAAAGTGATTTTGGGTTTATCGTGAATCGTGTTTTAGGTGACATTGGTTCTTTAACCCAGTTAAAGACAAGATATTGATTTTTGGGAAGATTATAACTAAGTGGAGTTTTAATGAATCTTTAATTAGATTGAAATGTGAATTGATAATTTAAATTATCAAATTTGAAAAGTGATCGAGAATGGAGTACCACCAGTTTTTCTCCAGGCGATAGTTAAATTTTTAATTAGATTTTAACGTGAAATGATAATTAATATTTACCGATAACACCGTGGTGTTAGATATGGAGTATTACCAGTTTTGCTCCATTTGATAAATAGGTTGGGATTGGGAAATAAAATAAATAATTACTTCGGTGTGGTTCGCTAATCCCGACTAGTTTGGAAAACCTTAACATGGGTTGATTTGATATCAAAAGGAAGATTAAAGAATAAATTTAGAAGAATTTATCTTTGATAAAATTAATGGGAACCTTTCCCTAAGAATGCGATTTTGTGAATAAAAGAATATTCTGAATTGGAATGAGGCATATGTTGTGTTTGTGTAAAATTTGTTTATTATATACGCGGGTTATTCAAAAAGGCCGGGTTTATACCCATTCTGAATAACCGATTCGACGACAAGTCAAAGATGAAGACGGTGGCTGAAGACCGGAAGTCTTCACATCGTTTGGGTGATTACTGATGATCTTGATTGGGCTGTACACTCAAGAGGAGGGAATCAGTTGGTGATCGTCCAGACATACTTGGAGATCGATGGATATGCGAGGAAAGTGCTTCCGGTTTCGTTCAGACCCAGAACGAACTTGTAAATGGACTGTGTGTCTGACATTGGATTTTATTCTGTGTTGATTGATCTCTATTAAATATACATCTGTTTGGCGGCGGAGAATTTATTCTCTTGCTTAACGCCCTTCTCTGAGACGTACAAGCTCAGAGTTTGTATATCGATGGACATCAGTCGCATGGAGTGAATTGCCTGTGTGGCATGCCTAAGTGGCAGATGATCAAGGCTTCTGTTGAAAAGCAAAGTCTTGTGGTTGATGATCAAAGCACGGCCTGTGTGGCGCAGCTTTGTGTATAGCGTGAATTCGCGAGCCTCACACCTCGGTATGAGTCAAAAATGGGATAAGGACCCAAGGAGTGCACGACGTTTCTTTCTAGCTAGTGGTGGTGTCAGTGCTTAAACTGGCTGACATTTATATATACTTTTCACCTATGTGGTTGTTGGATGCGAGACGCCTCGAATATATGGTCGATAACTGGCACTATGTGAGCCGACGTACAGACCATTATGTATAGGTCCTAAAGGACCGGGAAACGTGTGTTCAGGAATAACTAATCCTCAAAAGTAAGAGAGGACCGGCCTTGGAGGTTCCAAGGGATCGCTGTGTGTGGTCCTGAGACATTTGCTAGAGTGTATCGAACGGAGAGGAGCTTGCCCCTTGCCTCGACTTATGA
The DNA here is from genome assembly GCA_030737875.1 of Allium sativum. NCBI lineage: Eukaryota > Viridiplantae > Streptophyta > Magnoliopsida > Asparagales > Amaryllidaceae > Allium > Allium sativum. Next base: position 56,598,041 of record CM060912.1, read on the forward strand.
TGGAATCCAATTTCTAATACGTGACTTGCGGTTTATTTGCAGAACTAGTATGGCGACATGATATATGGTACCCATGCCGCCTATGATTGATATTTATGATTGAAATTGTCTTGACACTATACACTTATAATAGTATAAAATGATTTGTTTTAACGTACCAAGCATGTTTGGCTATTATAAGGGAAAACCCTATCCTCCGGCTTGCGTTGCATTGTGTGATGGGACCTGGGTCTTATAATAGCTTCATTTTTCCAAAAGCATTGCGAAGTTTTGTTATATGCACTAGTGTTCTTGAGAGGAAACTCGTTCTGTGTTATACGGCGTGGTCCCTTGAATTACTCTCTTTTAGAATAAAGATTTATAACTGTTTTAGTTCTCACACCAGTCACATGACTGACCTGGAGTTTATTGTTTTAACCTAAACTCTGGGTGCCCTTATTTTCGACACGGGCAGCTAGTAGTTTTGGTTTTGCAGATTTATATTGACAGGATCCTGATTTACAGCTGGAACGATACTCGGAAAGCTCTGTATCCGTGTATTACTTCTAGTTGTGTTTTGTATTATTTTCCGCTGCTATGTAATTTATTGTAATCTCTGATATTTATCGAATGTGTAATATTTATTCATACTCTGTATATTCTTGTATTCTGATAGAATTGTTGTAATAAACAATGAAATGTTCTTCTGTTGGTGTTCTATTTTGTCGTGTTCTCAACGCAATCCGTGCTTTCCTTCATGGGGAAGTTTGGGTCGTGTCAGTTGTGTTGGCTGCCTTGTGAATTTACTCTAATTTGTTCATGCCTTTATTGTCACTTTGATCGTCCATTGTGTTCGTTTCTTGATGCAGTTTTGTTACTTTTATACTTATGTACACTGTCATGTAAATTGTTAGATATTATTTTCATTGCTTTAAGAAAAGATGATGCATTTGATTCTTCTATAAACATTTTAATATGCACTATGATGGCAGGTCAAAATTGTTATCATGTTTCTAAACTTGAAATATATTTGTTCACATGTTAGGATATTTACCCCGGCATTATCTTACTATGTAACTGAGGTTTATGGAACTTCTATGCCAAATATACCTTGACCAATTTTCTTTGCTGTTGAGACACATGTTCGAAATTCAACAACTAAAAGTGTGAACACAACTTTGCTAACTAGTTAAAAATATATTTAACTAGGATTTATAGTAGCTTGTTTCATATAAATAAAACGACGCATGCACCTAGTTTTGAATAGTAAAGAGTGTGGCTGCTTATAATATGATTTTTGTGGCTGCCCTAATTAACGGACTGTTACAAATGGATACAAGACAAAATAAATAAAGAATCATATATGGAAAAACACGAGTGGTTTGAACAAATATTTAGCAAAAGAAATGAACGGTTTAAATTTTGAAAATAACGAACATGTAAGGAAATGAATAATACTATGGAATGAATGTTGAACTTTAAAAAGGTAAACATTGATTGCAAATAAAAGGAAAAGAAAGAAAAAGAAAAGAAAAAAATTATAAACTTTAAACTCAAAGAAACAAATGGTTTTGGTAACAAATAAAAGATGAGCTGATGTTTTAGGCAATGAAATAAATAAAATTAGAATAAAACTGGAAATAAAAGTGAACGAACAATTTTGGGAATATATAATTAACAAATGATGTTGCAAATCAAATAATGGACAATATTAAATGAGATTTAGTTTATATGGAAACGATGAACGAATATAAAATTACAAATATTGATTTTATTATTAAATTATATTGATATCAAAATCAAATACATTTGTTATAAAAAAAATCCAAAATAAAATTTAGTTTTATAACAAAAATCAAAATAGTTATCCTATAATATCCAAAACAAATTGAGTTTTAAATAAATAAAATAAAATAGAAATCAAAATTTAAATTATTCATGAAATAAAAATATACTTAAAATTGAGGTTGCTGCACATATATGTTATAAACTGATAATTCAAACATGACTTGATATGCAAATGCAAAGGTTAAGAGCAAAAATGAGCAAGGAGCAATATCAACTAATGAAATGAAGTAGTAACAAGTTAAAATAGCAACGAAAAGCAACTGTTCAGTATACATTATGGAATAACAAGAAGAAGAAAAAATCTTTTCAGCAAAAAAAAATTAATCCCAAAAATAACCAAATTTAAGTCGTAGTTCAACAAGTCTAAAATCTCCAACAAGTTACCAAAGTCAATGAAAATGTCTGACTGAATCATCAAAGAAATATATGAAAGTTTAATTGAATGCTTTTTGAACTCAAAGCCAAAAATATACGAAACCATAATGGTCAAAAAAATTAGAGGGATAATAAGATTTAAACTTCTCTATAAACCCATTCATCATTGGCATTTAAAAAAGTCAAGCCGTGCAAACTAAAATCGAAAAGGTACCCAAAAATCTTACAAGATTCCAACTAATCGAACTTGACAATGACGAGGCAGCCACAACCAATCAATCAGAATATCAATCGACGAGAAGCTCAGTCAGATTCAATTATTATTTGATCGAAAATCAAAAGGGGCAAATTCGATTTGTAAAATCCTAGTTTTTATTTGGAGAAAGCAAGTGATCGGGCAGAAATAAAAGAAAGGAGGCAACCAAGACCTAAGTTTCCAAAAGGGCTTCGTTTATTGTATTTATACAATAACTCATTTGGGTTGTATTATTATTATTTAGGGTTTTCCATTCTGTATTTTAATTCTAGTTTAATTTTCTTATTTAAAACACTATATTTTTCTGAGTTATAAAGTACGAGGCATGGTTTGAGATTTCGCAACTCAGTGCTAAGTTATGCGGGCTATTGAGCGTAGGGTTAAAACAATTAGGTGAGCACTAGTAATGAGATTACTATATATGTAATTCTTGGATTGTTTAACTCATATTAGAAACTTTGAAGCAGAGTTTTAAGCATAGAGTTAAAACAATCTGGTGATAGAGCAAGTTTACAATAAATGTAAGCATTGTACTATCTAATTTCTAGTGGAAACCAAATGGGACAACAGTAGGTAGAGTTTTGCGAAGCTGGGTAATTCATGTACATTATTTATCTTCCACAATTACTATATTGATATTTATGAAACGACCTAAACTCGCCCTTACGGGAAAGCCAGGATTGAGTTGAGAACACGACAAATCAAAACGCAAACAGAAGAACTTTTCATTGTTATTACAACAATTTACATCAGAGTACAAGAATATACAGAGTATGAACAAATAATATACATTTGATAAATGTCAGAGATTTACAAATTACAATGCAGTGGAAAATATTACAAACAACAACTGAAAGAAATACATGGATACAGAGCGTTCCGAATATAGCTCCAGCTGTAAACCAGGATCTTGTGAATATAATATCTGCAAAACCAAAACTACTAGCTGCCCGTGTGGAAAATAGGGGCACCCAAAGTTTAGGTTAAAACAATAAACTCCAGTTCGGTCATGTGACTGGTGTGAGTACTAAAACAATTATTTAAAACTTTACTTTAAAATCAGATATATCAAGGGACCACACCGTATAAAACGAAACGGGTTTACCCCCAAGAATACCAGTGCATAAATAGTTTGTAAACAACGCAATGCTTTTCCAAAAATGAAGCTATTATAAGACTCAGGTCCCATCACACAATGCAACGCAAGCCGGGGGATAGAGTTTTACCTTATAATAGCCAAATATGCTTGGTACGTTTAAAACAAATCATTTGATACTATTATAAGTGCATAGTGTATAAAACAACTTCAAATATAAATGTATCAATCATAGACGGCATGTGTACCATATATCATGTCGCCTTACTAGGCTCTACAATCAAAACCGAAATGTCACGTATTGGAAGTTGGATTTCCATCAATGAGTTGAGGCAAGGGATAGCTCCTCTTCGATTCAAGATACTCTAGAAAATTCCTCAGGATCCCCCGAAGTGAACCCTTGGATCGGTTGGGTCGGTCCTCCCTTACGTTTGAGGATTAGTTATTCCTGAACACACGTTTCCCGGTCCTATCGGACCTATATCCATCGGCTTCGTAGTAACCGATATATCAAAGGCGCCTCGCTATCCATCATCCACATAGGTAAAAAATAAAAATGTCTGGGCTCCATACCATGACACCACCCATAGCTAGAAAGAAACGTCATGTTCTCCCAACGGTCCGATCCTTTTTTTGACTCATACCGAGGTGTGAGGCTCGCGAATTAACGCTATACACAAAACTATGCCCTTTAAGACCGTGCTTTTATCATCAACCACCAGACTCTGCTTTTCAACAAAAGCCTTGATTATTTGCATCTCAGCATGCCACACAGGCAATTCACGCCAGGCGACTGAAGTCTACCGATATATAACCTCTGTGCTCATACGTCTTAGAGAAGAGTGTTAAGGCAGAGAATAAATTCTCCGCCACCAAACAGATATATATTTAATAGAGATCAATCAACATAGAATAAAATCCAATGTCAGATACACATCTATTTACAAGTTCGTTCTGGGTCTGAGCGAAACCGGAGGCACCTTATTCTTCGTCCCATATGTCCAATACAGGAGAGAGATCCTCGCATATCCGGTCGATCTCCAAGTACGTCTGGACGATCACCACTTATTACCTTGTCTTGGTTGTACCACCCAATCAAGACATCAGTAATCATCCAAACGATGTGAAGACCACCGCTCTTCAACTACCGTCTTCATCGTCGACTTATCGTCGAATCAGTTATTCAGAACGGGTGTAAACCCGGCCTTTCCGAATAACCCGCGTACATTATAATCAAGTGATATAAACACACAACATACGCCTCATTCCAATTCAGAATATTCTTTTATTCAAATATTCACATTTTTAGGGAAAGGTTCCCATTAATTTTATCAAAGATAAATTCTTTAAATTTATTCTTCAATCTTCGTTTGGATACCAATTCAAACCTTATTAAGGTTTTCCAAACTAGTCAGGATTAGCGCACCTCACCGAAGTAATCATTTATTTAATTTCCCAATCCCAACCTATTCATCCCATGGAGAAAAACTGGTAATACTCCATATCTAACACCTCAGTGTTATCGGTAAATTTAATTACCATTTCACGTTCAAATCTAATTAAAGATTTAACTATCGCTTGGAGTAAAACTGGTGCTACTCCATTCTCGATCATTTCACAAATTTGATAATTTAAATAATCAATTCACATTTCTATCTAATTAAAGATTCATTAAAACTCCACTTAGTTTTATTCTTCCCAAAAATCAATATTAACCGTACAGTTCGAAATACAATGTTAGACCTGTATTCCTGTCTTTAACTGGGTTAAAGAACTAATGTCATTTAAAACACAGTTCACGATAAACCCAAAATCACATTCCATTTATTTATGGAATCTTCACGGAAAACAGATTGATATTTATAATCGATATCAATTTCCGCATCGGACTAATAATATAAATGGAATAACGACAAAGCCTTTTTAAATTCCATATATATTAACAGTCTTCCTCCACAGAAGTTCCTTTCGATTATTACCAATTCGAATTCCATTCCACTACAATTTAATATATTAAACTGGAAAACTTTACTTTGGAAAATCCCATTAATCTTAATTAAAAGATTTATAAATTCCAAATCTCATTTCACTGTTAATCGATTTAAAGAACAAATGTCATTAAAAACACAGTTCATAATAAATCCAATACACATTCCATTTTATTCCAATTAAATGTTAATTAACTGGAACCTCTAATAATCTTAATTAAAAGATTTATTCTTTTCACACGGGGTTTAAGAACAGTGTTATTTAAGACACCACTCACGACAAACCCAAAATCCAATTCTTTTATTCAATTCCAATTAAATTTTAATTAATTGGAAAACTTCACTAAATCATAATTAAAAGATTTATTCTTTTCTCTACTGGGTTTAATAACAGTGTTAATAAAGACACCATTCACGACAAACCAAAAATACAATTCCATATTAAATACAAGGCTCTGAGTAGAAATTATATCGGCTTATATTCAATATCAAATTCTGAAACCAACCGACATCGTATTGGAAATAACGATATAAAATATATCTTCCAAATTGCCATAACAATATCCATATAATTACGGAATCCAATATCAAAATATTCCGAAGATTATTTCCATTTCAAATCCATTCCTATTTATTACTGGAAATTTCTGGTTATTTTAAAACCATTCACAAATCCAATTTATTTTATTTAAAAATTATTGGATTTCAAATCTAGTTAATAACTAGTTCATTTTAGTAAAAATATATTTTTATCTTTACAAACGTGGAATTTTCATCCCAATTCTTCCCAAATCATTTATTACGATTTTACACAAATTATCAATATTTTTAATAATTTTATTATGGCCCTTTCTGTCGATTTCCATAAACGGTCAACGAACTACACTTACAACGACCTTTTCCAAATTTGATTTGTACATAATTCTAAATCCAACCGTTAGATTTCAAATCTCTTATCTTCATTGGAAAGCTCTTTTCGATACGAACCCAACGGTTTCTGGTTTAGGAGAATCCGACGGTCGGATCTCCCATAATGTCAATTCGGATTCAATGGTCAAAATTCGCGAACTATCGCGGCGCGGTGCGTTCTATTCAGGCCATTGAGTATATATATATATATATATATATATATATATATATATATATATATATATATATATGTCGATTTCCATTTAAAACGTATTTTATAAATTGTTTACAAATTCATTTTAAAATGATTTCAACTTCATATTCAATTTTAAATCAAAAGTGAATTTTCCTTAGCATTATAATATATAAATGATGATATTTTCAAAACTTTAGATTTTGAAATCATTTCCATTTCGATATTCATTATAAAAATGAATAAAATCGATATAAATATCGTTTGCGTCAAAACGACGCATCTCTAATCAACACGACTTCATATATTTTAATATTTCCGTGTCCATCCCAAATCGGACATCAAAATCATATTTTGATCCAATACTAAATATTATTTTAAAATATTAGTTATTTTAAAATATTCATTTTTTGTCATTTTAAAATATTCGTTAATTCCGAATTGGAATCATACACAGTCAATTACCATATAATTTTATTTATATGGATTTCATACACACATGTACACAACAATAATCAAACACAGTCAATCATCATCCAGAGTGCATTACACAACTGCATAAGCATTAAATGTAAATAATTAACACTTACAACAGCCTGTCAACCAATCGATTAACATATAACTAAACAATTGAGATTAATGTACGTCAAATATCATCCCAATACCCGTGTGGGGTTTCAATCAACACACACCGATTTTATTCGTGCAGCTGGGCGACATGTAAAATATATAGTCCCAATCAATATCAGTCAAATATGTGTACATAAAAAAATCGTCCGATTTGTAAATGAATATTTATTTTCATTCATATACTCGTTAAAAATTATATTTTCAATAATAAAATATTTATTTCAACACATGAATATTTTATACAGTTCATTTATACACTAAAAATGATATTTTTATTGTTTTAACATTTTTAGAAAGTTTCGGCAGCATAACAACGCGATACTAGAACCGGAATAAGGTCTAGCTTTATCCCTTGCCTAATAATGGCTCGCGCCATACACATACCAATTCTAATCAATTCATTTCACTTCCCAAAACAAATTCAAACAAATAAACCAATCAACCAAACAACCAAACAAACATGGTTTCAAACAAAGGTGTCGAGTGCTACTAAGCACCGTCTGCATCCTAATATATATATTTAACTAGAAAAATAAATTAAGTTCTCACCTTTGGGATCCACTCCTCCAGTTCTATTTCTGAATTTCTGAACTGTTTGGATTTTCCCGAAATTCCACCGCAATCTTTTCCACGCTGTTCATAATAAAAATCACATTTTTAATAAGATATTTATATATTAAAAATCATGTTTTTATATCACTATATATATATATATATATAAGATCACATTTTTATATCGCTATATATATAATAAAAATCATATTTTTATATAACTAAAAATCGAACTTTTATCTAACTAAAAATCGAATTTTTATATAACTAATAACATTGTGATTCAAAAGATAAAAATCTCATTTTTATATTTTTAAAAATCTCATTTTTATATTTTTAAAAATCTCATCTTTATATTTTTAAAATCTCATCTTTATATTTTTAAAAATCTCATCTTTATATTTTTAAAAAATATCATCTTTTCTATAATAAAAATCCAATTTTTCTATAATAAAAATCAAATCTTATCTATAATAAAAATCAAATATTTATCATATTAAAAATCAAATCTTTTTATAATGTTAGGCATATTTAAAAACATGATTTTTACAATGCTATTACACATCAAAATTGAAAATAAATTCAATGTAAATTTAAAAAAAACTTACTGTTTAGCTCTTGGTGGTTGGAGGAGGGCGTAGGGAGGTTTGGCGGTCGGGGGAGGCTCTGGTGGCCACGAAGTGGTGGCTGGCGGAGGGCTCAGGGGCGGTGGCGTCCTCTGGTGTGGCAGTTTAGTGAAGGGTTTGGGGTGGTTTTTCTTCTAGAGAAGGAAAGAGAAGAGGCGGAGGGGGAGGAGTGGCCAGCAGCGGCGCTTGGGTGGGGTGCGGTAGCGGCTGCAACGGGGAAGGGTGGAGGGGGACCGCCATCGACGAGGTTTTTTTTTCTTTAAAAACTGAAATCGAAGAGTTAAAGGGATTGGGGGGAAAATAAGGGTTATATAATTAAATTGATATTATATTTAATTATCCCTATAGTTGACTTTTTATTCGACCTCCAAATGAGACCCAACGACTAACATCACCAACTAATTACCCCCATTCCGAACATAATGGGATATATCCCGCAAGCCAACTCGACTGTTTCGATCAGTTTCCATCAAATTTAAAATATAAATTAATATAATGTTCAAAATTGATTTTGGCGTACATTTCAATTTACTGGGGCCACATACTAACTCCAAAAATTCCAGAAAAATAAATCTGACTATGTTTTAATGATACGGTCCTAATAAAACTAATTTCGTCGAATTTGAAGACCGTTCGAAAAACGGTCATTTTTCAGTCGATTAAATTCAAACTGAAATTGCCAAACATGTTTTCTTTTGCCACACTCACATATTGATTCCAAAACTTATGAAAATTGGAATCTAGCAGTAATTTGACATTTCAGATCAAACAAAAGTGGTTTCATCGAAAACAGAGGTCGTTTGCAAAATTGCTATTTTTAAGGGATATATTATATAAAATTCCATAGCGACTATTCTGAATTTTCAATTGGACATAACTTTTTATTCCCGTTATAAAATCTGGATTTTTCATATTCGTTGGAAAGATATTTTCAAACAAATTCAAATGTTTCTGGTTTTACTGAAATCCGATTTATTTTGAATCTTGGACATTCATTTGAAATTTGAAATCGAAATTTCAAACTACCCCGCCATTTCAGGCTCGTTTTATAATTAAAATAAATTTATTCATTCTAACTTCGATTTAAATAAATTTTTAGTCGTTATTATTTAAAATATTCAAAATTCATTAAAATTGCTAAAATAAAAAATTTAAATTGGTTCTGATTTTCCGGGTTGTAACAATCTCCCCCACTAAAAGTCTTTTCGTCCTCGAAAAGGAACGGAGATAAAAGTTGTTTAACTAATCAACTCAACTTTCATTTTGGCTTTCATTCTTCAACTTTTCAGTTTCTAAGAATTTTCCGATTCTTCAAAAATTTGGCTAACACCCTAAATTTTTGAAAATTTCGCCATAACCTCCTTTGTACGGGGAGGCATTTAAAACCGCAATTAGCCATGCAGGGCCCTTATCATCCAAAAAGAAAAAGAAAAAGCCAATCGGCTCATAAAATCATCCAAACCCAAGAAAATAGTATACATGTACCTATTTGTCGGGCATACAATTTTATTCCTCTTCTTAGCCTCCTTGCTATGACATGTTCATTATATACACATGTACATATACGCAATTGCAATCAATTTTCAAGTCAGTTCAATATTTGATTCAATTTGGCTTAATGGTCCAAAAGTTTAATTAATCAAACCAATAATCAAACATCACAATCAATAATCAATTAGTTGATTATCGTTTCAAACACATAACTTATATATATATATATATTATACGTAGACAAAAATCATATTTTTGATGCAAATTCACGACAATAAATCCTTTTTAGTTTTGGTTCTTGATTAACATGTAAAAGTGTTAATTTTTATGCTCTATCTTTTCTTTATTGTAAATAAATAAATTTTACATTGGGTATTTTTCGTATATTTTCACAGGTCGTTCATCAATCCTCATGCACCTCGAAAAGTAAGATATTACACAAGAAGAAGATCAACTTTGAAGATTTTATCTCATGTGCTTTTGGAGTCTATTAAGAGTCCATGTTTGGAAGAATTACTCACATACAATCTGATTACCAATCAATTAGCCACATGGAATATATGGAAGATTTGAAGATTTTATCTTATGCATTTTTGGAGTCTAATAGGAATCCATGTTTGGAAGAATTAATCACATGCAAATCTTTTGTCAATCAATTAGACACATGGAAGATTTGGAAGATATGGAAGACATTCACCATAATATGCTCAGATATTCTTAAAGATTATTTCCAAACAAGCTTGGTCAAGAAAGGCATGAGATAATTCTTAGGAAAAGAGGCCTATTTATTCATATATCTGATTAGGGTTTGGCCTATCCCACCTATAAATATACGTTGTACTCATTGTAAATGCTCATGCCATTTTTAAATTCTGTATTCTCGTTTATGAATAACAAAGTTCTTCTTCATTTTAGTTGATTGTCTTTTTATTTCATAACAATTTGTGTGTCTACGCAATTAGTTTTGGTAGAACACATATTGTTATTTTCTTTTATTACTACATGTTAGCGATTGATCGTAAATTAGATTCAACGACAGTTCTACTTTTAATTTTCTATTTTTGTTCTAGTTGTTATTTTCTTTTTCTGATTGGTTCTTTTCTTTTCAGTTGTTGAATTTGATATTGATCTGATTAGATTCGGATCAATAGTATATTCAATACATTAATTCAAAAACATCTCCAGATTTTGCCTAACTCGCCTAAGAATAGATAAATAATAAGATTTAAAACACCTCCCTGTGATTCGACCTGCATATTACGCGACCTGTACGCTTGCAGAATTTATTTTAAAAATCGTGCTTTTCTAGTTCATAGGAAAGCGACGATCAAGTTTTTGGCGCCGTTGCTGGGGAGGTAACGATAAAATTTTATTATTTATTTAATTTCTGATTCGTGTTAGTTTTTTTTTTGTGTATATATAGAAAAAAAATCTTGATTGGCTAGATTTGGTATTACTCAATGATACTATAATCTTCCTAACGAGAGAAAAAAATATTTGCCAAATTTCTTTGATTCCCTTTCCTGTTTTCTCTACATTTTTTTCCCTTTCTATTTTATTTTCTTCCCTTAAAAAAAGTTAAAAAAAAGAAAAAAAACAACTTTCATTTTGCTATATTTTCCCTAATTTTCTTCTCTACTACCAACTCCTTTGCTTAGACCAACCATCTTCTTCACTAATCAACCAACATCCACTGGCCTGTTGGAACATCACCTTTACCGCGAGATCAATCAGTTACCACCATCACAACTACATCCCTTCTGAACACATACCGACTACTGCAGGTAAACCTCGTCGATCATCTCACCATCATCTCCCCCAAATACACAGCATCCCCCATCTTCACAGTTCGCATTCATACCACAACCAAGTCCAACAGCCACCTCACAACAAAATCCATCACTGTACAAACACCCACCAAATCCCCAATCGCACATCCATACCCTTGAGTATCGATCAGTCCACAAACAAAAACCACACCCTCATCTGCCAATTACAAGCCAGAACCTCAAACTCGGAACTCCTTTGCAACCCCTACAACGCGTCCAGATCCATCACCTACCGCAAACCAAAACTTCCCTTCATCAAAACACCCTCTTCACCGCAAACATCATCAAATACCACCTCCATCTGACCATTCAAACCTCCTCCGTCCAACTTTCTTCTCATCACAGACCACGTTCTCCTCTATCGAAACAATTTCAACGTCATCAACGAACAAGTTTTTCTCGTTCACAAACAAAACTGTCCAAACATCACCAGAATCGCACCATCTCAAACCTCTTTTCAAATCCAATCCTCCACTACAAATCGATTTCGAGGCCCTATTGAACGCCAAAAGCCTGTCGTTCTCTACTACTCTACCCCAAATCCTTCAGCAACGCCATCATCACCTAAAACCGCAACACCCAAAAGCACAACATTCGACACCCAACTCGAATTCGAACGCAAGCCACACAAAAAAAAAATCTGATTTGATTTTGTTTTCGTATGAGATTCGTTTCCCGAACAAGGAGGTGGCGGCGTGCTTGTATATTTTTTTTTGGGGACTGGTAGAATTCGTGGAAACAAGGGTCTACGCCCTTTTTTATTAATGGATAATCAACCCCTTTTTATTCGTGGAAATAAGGGTGTACGTTCCTAAATTGGGTGTGCGATTTGAGCCTCGGTAGCTTTAGCTGATGGGCCTAGTTTTCAGTTTTGTTGAGTTCTTTGTTTGTTGAGTCTAGGTTTGTGTAATAGTTCTTTGAGTTTAGACTTTTTTTTAAGGTGAGTTTGTTTCTTCTTGTTTTTTTTGTCAGTTTGTTAGTTTAGTTTTTCTTTTATTTTATATCATTCATTTTTTTTTTATTTGCTTCAAAAAAAAATCCAAAAAAAAAGAAGAAGAAGAAAATCAAAGATTGACGTGAAAAAAATATCAAGCAATCGAAAAAAGAATTTAGAGGTCGAGCAAAGCAAACAAGATTTTAATTGCTCTGGACGGACTGCTATACCCCCACTGTAAAATTTTCTTATTTCTACAGGTTCTGTAGTTGCTTTGAAAAATATAGAAATTGCTTGTAAAAATCTTCTGTAGGGGCAGCGGCTTGCTTGTACAATTTTTTTAATTATTTGTGTTTGATTGTTGTTTTGGCTGCATTCTGAAATAAATCTAGTTACGGGCAAAGCCCTAAAAAACATAAGGTAAGGAAGTCATTACCTTTCCTTGGCTCCAAAAAAAAAAAATTAAATTAAATTCGCTCATTTGCATACTCCTTGGACTTAAATAAAAATTGATTAGACGTTGGCCTTAGGAGCAAAACTCAAGCTCAATAGGACAAACAAATTGGGTTAAATAGCTTAGATTTAAAAATTTATTTTGCTGCATGGAATTCGTTCTATTCCTTTTGTAAAGGACGGTGATACATATTACATTAGGAATTTTTCGACATTCTAGCAAATTAACTTTTTCAATCTATTTATTTAATTTGATTTGCAAAATATTTAACTGCAGAAGTGTATTTTGTGAAATTGATTTTCTCAAGGGTTTGATCGCGGATATATATTAGTTCAATTTATTGAATTTCTAGCAAAAGAGGTTGCTTACTACCTGTAAAACATTGGTCGTATCGCTTAGTATTTATACTATACGTGAACGGCCATAAGACACTCTTCCCCCTTCAAATCGAGATTATCAACTAATAAGATACACTTGTGTTCGTTATTTATTTTGATTAAGAGCTTCTTGTGTCAACCTTAAGTCTAGGATTTTTCCGTGTGTGCATTTAACAACAATGAGTGAAAAAAGTGTTAGCCAACAAAATTGTCCTAGGGGTTCTCGAATAAACCAAAATTTTCCAAACGAGTTGGATCAAAATTGAGTAAATCAAAACTTTCCAAACTTTGGGGATCAAAATCGAGCACATCAAAATTTTCAAAATCTCAATATCGAAATGGATAGACCCTTATCTCTTTGTGATCGATGTTATCCAACTAGGACCATTCAACCCTCTGTCATCGTGTTCCCACCAGCTGAAGGAAACAATTTTGAGCTTAAACATTCTTTTATTCAAGGGGTACCAAAATTTACTGGATCTGAAAATGCTTATAAATTTCTAAGTGAATTTGAATTGTATGCGTCCACAACAAAAATGCAACAATTATCTAACGAATCAATCAAGCTGAGGCTAATTCCATTTGCATTACTTGAAAGCGCTAAAAGATGGCTAAATTCTCTTCCAAAACATTCCATAAGAAGTTGGGATGAATTTGTCACTGCATTCTTGAAAATGTTTTTCCCTTTCCATAAAACTCTCAAAATTCGAACCGAGATAAATCAATTTTGTCAAAATGAGGGGGAAACTTTTTCAAAATACTTTGAAAGATTCAACTAACTATTATATAGTTGTCCTCATCATGGAATTCTAATAGATCACTTATGTCAAATTGCATATGAAGGGCTAAACTATCAGATTAGAACTCAATTAAAATCAATGTGTGGAGGAGACTTTATGTCTAAGACAGCTGATGAAGCTTGGAAATTCTTAGAAGATTATTCTGAAAAGGACATGCAGTGGGAATCAATTCGTGTTCCCATTCGTACTTCTACTAGAGGAGTGCATGTCATGGGCCCAAGTCAAATTCCTTTAGAAAATCAAACTCCTCAAGCCGGAGAAGGGCTACCCCACTATTACTCTCAGGACCAAGCTAATGCTATAGCTCAAAATGATCCTTACTCATCCACATACAATCCTGGTTGGAGGAACCACCCAAACTTTTCTTGGTCAAACCCCAATAATTCGGCTAACCCATCTCACGTGCAACCCTTTATTCCAAATCTGAATTTTCAAGCTCCACCTCCCAATTCTCAAACCTCTCAAACTGCATCTCAATCCAAACAACCTTATAGGCATCCCAATTTTCAATCATCGAACCAATCCTCTCAATCTAGTCAATCTTCACAAGATATTGTTCGATTAGAGAAAAAAATAGATAATCAAGATGTTAAACTCGAACAAATGATGAATATGATGAAAGAACCAATGAAAAATAATGAGAAAGGAAAGTTGTCTAGTCAACCTGAGGTGAATCCAAAATATAACTCTCGTGCTGTAAATTCTTGTGAGGACGAAAACCATAATACAGTCAATGCTATTGCAACCCTTCGATCTGGAAAGAGGATTGATAATAACGTGAGCAACCCTGGCGAACCTTCTAACTCGACCCCAATGCCAAATCTTGATGATCACCCATTGGCTTTGAATGCCAATTCTTCTAAACCTCCATTTTCCTCAAATGTTGGCAATCCCAACAGTTCCCCTCCTAGTGTCGGCAAACCCGACCCACCTTCGAAAATTAATATTGGCAATACCAACATTCCATCTTCTGAAACCTTACCACCCTCTTCTTCGAATGATGAAACTGATCACAGAGTCGAAAAACCAGTAGCTCCATTTCCCCATAGACTCAATAATAAGAAGAAAGCGGCAAATTTCGATAAAAATTTGGAAATTCTCAAACAAGTCCGTGTAAACATTCCTCTTTTAGACACAATTGAACAAATTCCTCAATATGCTAAATGTCTTAAGGAATTGTGCACACAAAAACGTGCGACTAATGTCCCAAAAACCGCCTTTCTAACTACGAATACAAGCTCTATTCTTTCGAATCTTGCCTCAGTCAAGTAAAAAGACCCTGACTGCCCTACGATTGATTGTAAAATAGGAAGCACTCACATCTCTCGTGCCCTACTCAATCTTGGTGCTAGTGTCAATCTTCTTCCTTATACTGTTTATCGTCAACTTGGATTAGGGGAGATTAAACCAACAAACATCACCCTTCAGCTAGCTGATCAATCTGTCAAAAAGCCATTGTGAATAATCGAAGACGTCTTGATACAGATCGAACAGTTTTACTTCCTTGTCGATTTCATAGTTTTAGAAACAGAGCCTGTCTCAAATCCCAAAGTTCAAATACCGTTGATTTTAGGATGACCCTTCTTAGAAATCTCAAATGCTATCATTAATTGTAGGAACGGTCAACTTCGACTTTCCTTCGGGCACCTGACCATTGAGTTAAACATCTTTAATCTCAACAAACAACCTAGGGATTTTGAGACCGATGAAATCGACATGATTCAAACCACAATTGATGAAACCTCTAATGACACTTCTGAAGCCTTGAAAATGTGTCTTGACCATTTCAACTCCGAAATAGATGAACACGAATACATTTCTGAACTGAATGAATTCCTTGACTCCAATCCTTCGTCATCTGAATCTAACCAAGGAATGTTGACCAATGTTAACACTCAAGAGCATCCTAAGTTAGACCTCAACCCCTTGCCATAAGACCTTAAGTACGCATACTTAGACTCCTCATAAACTTTTCCTGTAATCTTAGCCTCTGATCTTACCGAAGACCAAGAAGAAAAACTCTTAGAAATTTTGCGGGACAATAAAGATGCTTTGGGGTGGGAACTGAGCGATATAAAAGGAATTAACCCATCAATTGTGGAACATCGCATACATTTAGCTGATGAGGCCAAACCCACCCGTGAGGCTCAAAGGCGATTAAACCCAAACATGAGAGAAGTGGTCAAGGAGGAGATAATCAAATGCCTAGACAATAACATCATCTATCCCATCTCTGATAGTACTTGGGTGAGTCCGGTACAAGTTGTACCAAAGAAGTCGGGAGTCACAGTGATCAAAAATCAAAACAAAATGGCATGTGTATATCGACTATCGAAAGCTCAACTCAGCCACATGGAAAAACCATTTTCCCTTGCCTTTTATTGACTAAATGCTCAAACGCTTAGCAGGTCATGAGTATTATTGTTTTCTCGATGGATACTCTGGCTATAACCAAATCCCTGTTGCTTTAGAGGATCAACATAAGACCACCTTTACTTGTCCCTTTGGAACCTTTGCTGGTCATCGCATGCCTTTTGGTCTTTGTAATGCCCCCGCGACTTTCCAAAGGATTTTCTCTGATATGGTGGAAGAATTCTTGGAAATATTTATGAATGATTTTTCAATCTATGGATCATCTTTTTCCTAATGTTTCATTCATTTAGAACTCGTCCTAAAACGTTGTAAGGAGAAATCACTCGTGCTTAATTGGGAAAAATGTCATTTCATGGTAAAAAGTGGGATAGTTCTAGGTCATATCGTCTCAAAAGATGTCCTTGAAGTCGATAAATCCAAAATCGATTTGATTGCTAATCTACCTTCTCCTAAGTCACTTAAGGATGTTCATTCATTTCTTGCCCATGCGGAATTCTATAGAAGATTCATTAAGGATTACTTGAAAATTTCAAAGCCTCTCTCAAACTTACTTGCCAAAGACGTCAAGTTTGAATTTTCTAATGACTGCAAAACATCTTTTGAAACTTTTAAGTCAATCTTGACCACAACTCCCATCATTCAATCCCCTGATTGGACTCAACCCTACGAACTTATGTGTGACGCTTCTGATTTTGCGATTAGGGCCATCTTGGGCCAACGAATCGATAAACTCCATCGAGTCATTTACTATGCTAGCAAAACCTTAAATGAGGCCCAATTGAATTACTCAACTACTTAAAAGGAATTTTTGGTTGTTGTCTTCGCTCTTGAGAAATTCAGACCATATCTCATAGGATCCAAAGTCATAGTTTACACTGACCATGCTGCCTTATGATATTTGCTTTCTAAAAAGGATGCTAAGGCCCGTTTGATTCATTGGATCCTTCTTATTCAAGAATTTGACATAGAAATACGAGATAAAAAGGGTTCTGAGAATGTTGTAGCTGACCATCTCTCTCGAATTGTGCATGAAAATGTTGATGACACCCAAATCGATGACTATTTTCCCGACGAACAAATTCTTTCCATCTCTAACACCCCTTGGTACGTTGACATTGTGAATTATCTTTTCACGTAACAAACACCCGCTGAATGGTCGAAACAAGATAGACAGAAATTCCTTTCTAAAGTTCAAAACTTCTATTGGGACAACCCATATCTTTTCAAATATTGCCCAGACCAAATCATTCGAAGGTGTGTACCCGATCATGAACACCAAAGTATTCTCTCTTTCTCACATGACCACGCTTGTGGCGGTCATTTTGGAGCAAGAAAAACTGTTGCATAAGTATTGCAAAGCGGTTTTTATTGGCCTACACTCTTCCGTGACGCTTTCGAATTTTGCTCTAAATGTGATTGATGTCAAAGAACGGGTCGAATCACTAAGCGAAACATGATGCCTTTCAACCCCATTTTAGTGATTGAGTTATTCGATGTTTGGGGCATCGATTTCATGGGACCATTCCCTAACTCATTTGGGAATCTTTACATCTTGCTTGCGGTAGACTATGTCTCAAAATGGGTTGAAGCCATCCCGACCAAAACCAACGATAACAAGGTTATTATAAAATTCCTCAAAGAAAACATCTTTTCACGCTTTGGCACACCTCGAGCTATCATTAGCGATAGTGGCACTCACTTCTGTAATCGTGCTTTTGAGTCCTTGCTCAAGAAATACTCAATCACACACAAGCTATCGACCCTTACCATCCACAAACTAGTGGGCAAGTAGAAGATTCCAATAGACAAATCAAACAAATTCTTGAGAAAACCGTGAATTCCAATAGAAAAGATTGGTCCTTAAAACTGATTGATGCGCTTTGGGCATTTCGCACTGCTTACAAAACCAATCTAGGGATGTCACCATATCGATTAGTCATTGGAAAGGCCTGTCACTTACCTCTTGAATTAGAGCATCGTGCTCTTTGGGCAATTAAACTTTTGAATTTCGACTTAGAGAAGGCCGACTCACATAGGAAGTTACAAATTTCAGAATTAGAGGAATTAAGAAATGAAGCATATGAAAATGCGAAAATCTATAAAGAAAGGACCAAAGCCCAACATGACAAAAACATACTTCGTAAGGAATTCAACGTAGGTCAAAAAGTTCTTTGTACGACTCTAGACTTCACTTGTTTCCAGGAAAACTCAGATCCCGATGGACTGGACCTTATGTTGTGAAAACAGTATATCCTCACGGAGCAGTTGAAATTGAAAATCCTAAGGATGGAAAAATCTTCAAAGTAAACGGTCAACAGATGAAACCATTTTTGGAATTCGAGCAGTACGAAGACGATGACCTTATCGATCTTCATGATCATCCACCGTAAATCAGGTGGTACACGTTCCTTTTCTTTTATTTTATTTTCATTTTTCCCTTCCATTTTGGTCTGCATACACTAGACAGTTGGGACACTGTCTTGATCTAGTGTGGGGAAGTCAAGTTTGCATCACATCTCTTCATTAAAAAAAACACACACACACACAGACACGACTCGTTTTAGAGTGATACCACGAAATAAGTTTACAACTTTTAGTCAGTTGATAGTATTTTTTTCTCTCAACTTAGATCGAATAAGAAATATAATGAAAAGTTTAAATTTGAGGGATAATAGTGTAACCGGTACATAGGGAGATTCTTAGGTGATGGCCATGAAATCTACTCTATATTGTAGACTTTGTTTAAATTAGTGGAGGACTTAAAATACATATATTGGATTTTCGAATCTTTAAAACTAAGTTGTGTTAAGTTGAATTCGCGTAACTCTCTTTTGTGCTTATAATTTCAATAATAATAATAGTAATCCAAGGGTATCCAACATTGCCTGTATATCTAACGTTGGTGTGCAAACCCGCCAAGCTCTATCTGACATGTTGTTGACAAAGTCAGCGTTGGAATATCTTGGTCTCATTTTATGAGATTGGACACCTAAGGATTATCGACACGTTGTTGACAAAGTCAAAGTCGGTCTGCACAATCCGCCAAGCTCTTTACCCACTCTCCGTTAGTCCACGAGGCAGTGCATGGGTGTAAAACCTTTGTCTTCTAAGTTAGGTGTATGTACTTAATCATAAATTTTAACTTTTATAGAGATAGAGAATAAGCGATGATGCCCAAACATTTCTTGACCTTATTGATTTGACTAGCCATACACAAGGAAATTAGAATACCACTTTACAAACTGTGCCAAGCAAACTAAGAATCTATTTCATGGCTGCACTATGTTATCAACCGAACTAACCGGCCAAACTGGAATTTAACATTTGAAAACTTGATTTATATTGAAAATTTGTGACAAGTTGAGGTATCTAAAATAAAATCAACTGACTAGAAATTGTTAACTTAAATTGTTGTACCACTTTTCAGAAACAAGTCGTGTTGTCATTTTTTGTATATATCCATTACATTCACGTAGTTGCATCAGATCCACACATACTGCATTTGGATTTTGTGGGTAGTATCCACTAAAAACCCTCACGGGACACCACTCGTCCTACTAGGGACACCTAGAGGTTTAACGGATTGTTGCATACGCTCAATGCAATCGTGTTTCCTACGAAAGTGTGACCTATCTAGTTTAGCTTTTCACTTTTTTCTTTCTTTTCACTCGAGGACGAGTAAAAGATAAGTGTGGGGGTATTTGATTAACATGTAAAAGTGTTAATTTTTATGCTCTATCTTATCTTTATTGTAAATAAATAAATTTTACATTGGGTATTTTTCGTATATTTTCACAGGACATTCATCAATCCTCATGCATCCCGAAAAGCAAGATATTACACAAGAAGAAGATCAACTTTGAAGATTTTATCTCATATGCTTTTGGAGTCTAATAAGAGTCCATGTTTGGAAGAATTAATCACATACAATATGATTACCAGTCAATTAGCCACATGGAAGATATGGAAGATTTGAAGATTTTATCTTATGCATTTTTGGAGTCTAATAGGAATCCATGTTTGGAAGAATTAATCACATGCAAATCTTTTGTCAATCAATTAGCCACATGGAAGATTTGGAAGATATGGAATACATTCACCATAATATGCTCAGATATTCTTAAAGATTATTTCCAAACAAGCTTGGTCAAGAAAGGCATGAGATAATTCTTAGGAAAAGAGGCCCATTTATTCATATATCTGATTAGGGTTTGGCCTATCCCACCTATAAATATATGTTGTAAATGCTCATGCCATTTTTTAATTCTGTATTCTCGTTTATGAATAACAAAGTTCTTCTTTATTTTAGTTGATTGTCTTTTTATTTCATAACAATTTGTGTGTCTACGCAATTAGTTTTGGTAGAACACATATTGTTATTTTCTTTTATTAGCACATGTTAGCGATTGATCGTTGATTAGATTCAACGACAGTCCTACTTTTAATTTTCTGTTATTGTTCTAGTTGTTATTTTCTTTTTCTAATTGGTTCTTTTCTTTTCAGTTTATGAATTTGATATTGATCTGATTAGATTTGGATCAGTAGTAAATTCAATACATTAATTCAAAACATCTCCAGATTTTGCCTAACTCGCCTAATAATAGATAAATAGTAAGATTTAAAACACCTCCCTGTGATTCGACCTGCATATTACGCGACCTGTACGCTTGCATAATTTATTTTAAAAATCGCGCTTTTCTAGTTCGTAGGAAAGTGATGATCGGTTCTCACACCAATCAATTCGAAATATATAAAAATCCCACATTCGAAACTCGAATATAAATACTGATGATGTCCGGATATCACCAGAATTATCCCCGAGCGACTAGAGTGTGGCTCTATATCTATCCAGTATATTTGAGGCTTCGAATACACGTTAATTACGCGTATATTCAAAATCTCCATATACTTGATTGTCCAAATCAATCTAAAATAAATATTCAAATACGTATAATATAGTATAAATTTTCAAAACAAAAATCTATTTTCATTTTTATTTTAAAAACACTACTCTTCACACTCGTTCTAGGATACTACTGATCCTATCTCTAACGAGTCATTCTCATTAGATATTACTAATCTAATCTCTGATGAATTCTCTTGTTCGGTTCTAATGTGACTTGTTCTCGGGCTCTGTAAACCAAAGCTGTGATACCAACGATGAAACGATCCAAACTCGCCCTTACGGGAAAACCCGGATTGAGTTGATAACACAACAAATCAAAAACAAAAAGAATAACATTTCATTGCTACTACAACAATTTACATCAAAGTACAAGAATATACAGAGTATGAACAAATAATATACATTTGATAAATATCAAAGATTTACAAATTACAATGCAGTGGAAAATAATACAAAACACAACTGAAAGAAATACACGGAAACAGGGCGTTCCGAATATAGCTCCAGCTGTAAACCAGGATTCTATGAATATAATATCTGCAAAACCAAAACTACTAGCTGCCCGTGTGGAAAATAAGGGCACCCAGAGTTTAGGTTAAAACAATAAACTCCAAGTTAGTCATGTGACTGGTGTGAGAACTAAAACAGTTATTTAAAACTTTAAAATTAGATATATCAAGGGACCACGCCGTATAACATGAAACGGGTTTACCCCCAAGAATACCAGTGCATAAACAATTTGTAAACAACGCAATGCTTTTTGAAAAATGAAGCTATTATAAGACTCAGGTCCCATCACATAATGTAACGCAAGCCGGAGGATAGAGTTTTATCTTATAATCGCCAAACATGCATGGTATGTTTAAAACAAATCATTTGATACTTTTATAAGTGCATAGTGTATAAAACAACTTCAAATATAAATGTATCAATCATAGACGACATGGGTACCATATACCATGTCGCCATACTAGGCTCTACAATCAAAACCGAAATGTCACGTATTGGAAGTTGGATTTCCATCTATGAGTCGAGGCAAGGGATGGCTCCTCTCCGATTCAAGACACTCTAGCAAATGCTTCAGGATCCTCCACAATGAACCATTGGATCGTTGGGCCGGTCCTCCCTTACGTTTGAGGATCATTTATTCCTGAACACACGTTTCCCGGTCCTATCGGACCTATGTCCATCGGCTCCGTAGTAACCGATATATCCAAGGCGCCTCACTATCCATCATCCACATAGGTAAAAAAAATATAAATGTCTGGGCTCCATACCATGATACCACCCATAGTTAGAAAGGAACGTCATGTTCTCCCAATGGTCCGATCCCGTTTTTGACTCACACTGAGGTGTGAGGCTCGTGAATTAATGCTATACACAAAGTTATGCCCTTTAAAGCCATGTTTTGATCATCAACCACAAGATTCTTCTTTTCAACAGAAGCATTGATCATTTGTATCTTAGCATGCCACATAGGCGATTCACGTCATGCGACTGATGTCTATCGATATATAACCTTTGAGCTCGTACGTCTCAGAGAAGGGTGTTAAGTAAGAGAATAAATTCTCCGCCACCAAACAGATATATATTTAATAGAGATCAATCAACACAGAATAAAATCCAATGTCAGATACACTTCCATTACAAGTTCGTTCTGCGTATGAACGAAACCGGAGGCACCTTATTCCTCGTCCCATATGTCCAATACAGGAGAGAGGTCCTCGCATATCCGGTCGATCTCCAAGTACGTCTGGACGATCACCACTTATTACCTTGTCTTCGGTGTACCGCCCAATCAAGACATCGGTAATCATCCAAACGAGGTGAAGACCTCTGGTCTTCAACCACCATCTTCATCGTCGACTTATCGTCGAATCAGTTATCCAGAATGGGTATAAACCTGGCCTTTCCGAATAACCCGCGTATATTATAATCAAGTGATATAAGCACACAACATACGCCTCATTCCAATTCAAAATATTATTTTATTCAAATATTCACATTTTTAGGGAAAGGTTCCCATTAATTTTATCAAAGAAAATTTCTTTAAACTTATTCTTTAATCTTCCTTTGGATACCAATCCAAACCATATTAAGGTTTTCTAAACTAGTCGAGATTAGCGCACCTTACCGAAGTAATCATTTGTTTAATTTCCCAATCCCAACCTATTCATCCCATGGAGAAAAACTGGTAGTACTCCATATCTAACACCGCGGTGTTATCGGTAAATTTAATTACCACTTCACATTCAAATCTAATTAAAGATTTAACTATCGCTTGGAGTAAAACTAGTGCTACTCCATTCTCGATCATTTCACAAATTTGATAATTTAAATTATCAATTCACATTTCAATCTAATTAAAGATTCATTAAAACTCCACTTAGTTTTAATTTCCCGAAAATCAATATTAGTGATTATTTAACTTTGGAAACACAAACTTGCCGCATCGACAGTCTACACAGTACTACTGATTTCTGCCGATATATAACCTCTAAGCTCGTATGTCTTAGAGAAGCGTGTTAAGCAAGAGAATAAATTCTATACCACCAAATGGATATATGTGTAGCTAAGATCAACCATTCAATTCGAAATACAATGTTAGACATGTAATCCTGTCTTTAACTAGGTTAAAGAACTAATGTCATTTAAAATACAGTTCACGATAAACCCAAAATCACATTCCATTTATTTATAGAATCTTCGCGCAAAACAGATCGATATATATAATGGATATCAATTTCCGTATCCGACTAATAATATAAATGGAATAACGACAAAGCCTTTTTAACTTCCATAAATATTAACAGTCTTCCTCCACAGAAGTTCATTTCGATTATTACCAAATCGAATTCCATTCCACTCCAATTTAATATATTAAATTGGAAAACATTACTTTGGAAAATCCCATTAATCTTAGTTAAAAGATTTATAAATTCCAAATCTCATTTCACTGTTAATCGGGTTAAAGAACAAATATCGTTAAAAACACAGTTCACAATAAACCCAATTCACATTCCATTTTATTGCAGTTAAATGTTAATTAACTGGAACCTCTAATAATCTTAATTAATGGATTTATTCTTTTCGTACAGAGTTTAAGAACAGTGTTATTTAAGACACCATTCACGACAAACCCAAAATCTAATTCTTTTATTCAATTCCAATTAAATATTAATTAATTGGAAAACTTCACTAAATCTTAATTAAAAGATTTATTCTTTTCTTTACTAAGTTTAAGAACAGTGTTAATAAAGACACCATTTACGACAAACCCAAAATCCAATTTGATATTAAATACAAGGCTCTGAATAGAAATTATATCGGCTTATATTCAATATCAAATTCTGAAACCAACAGACATCGTATTGGAAATAACGATATAAAATATATCTTCCAAATTTCCATAACAATGTCCGTATAATCACGAAATCCAATATCAAAATATTCCAAAGATTATTTCCATTCCAAATCCATTCAAATTTATTCGTTGGAAATTTCTGGTTATTTTAAAACCATTCACAAATCCAATTTATTTATTTTTTAAAATTATTGGATTTCAAATCTAGTTAATAACTAGTTCATTTTGATAAAAATATATTTTTATCTTTACAAACGTGGAATTTTTCGTCCCAATTATTTTTAAATCATTTATTATGATTTTACACAAATTTTCAATATTTTTAATAATTTTATTAAGGCCCTTTCAGTCGATTTCCATAAACGGTCATCGAACTGCACTTACAACGACCTTTTCCAAATTTGATTTGGACATAATTCCAAATCCAACAGTTATATTTCAAATATCTTATATTCGTTGGAAAGCTCTTTTCGATACGACAATGGTTCCGGTTTTAGGAGAATCCGACGGTCGAATCTCCCGTAATGTCAATTCGAAGTCAATGGTCGAAATTCGCGAACTGCCGCTGCGTGGCGCATTCTATTCAGGCCATTAAATATATATAATATATATATTTCATCAATTTCCATTTAAAATGTATTTTATAAATCATTTATAAATTCGTTTTAAAACGATTCCATCTTCATATTCAATTTTAAATCAAAATTGAATTTTCTTTATCATTATAATATATAAATGATAATATTTTCAAAACATTAGTTTTGAAATCACTTCCTTTTCAATATTCGTTATAAAAATGAATAAAATCGATATAAATATCGTTAGCATCAAAATGGCGCATCTCTAATTAACATGGCTTCATATACTTAAGTATTTCCGTGTCCATCCCAAATCGGACATCAAAATCATATTTTGATCCAATACTGAATATTATTTTAAAATATTAGTTATTTTAAAATATTCATTATTCATCATTTTAAAATATTCGTTAATTCTAAATTGGAATCAGACACAGTCACCATATAATTTTATTTATAGGGATTTCATACACACATGTACACAACAATAATCAAACACAGTCAGCCATCATGCAGAGTGCATTACACAACTACATAAGCATTAAATATAAATAATTAACGCTTACAACAGCCTGTCAACCAATCGATTGACATACAACTAAACAATTGGGATTAGTGTATGTCAAATATCATCCCAATACCCGTGTGGGGTTTCAATCAACACACACCAATTTTATTTGTGCAGCTGGACGATGTGTAAAATATATCGTCCCAATCAATATCAGTCAAATGTGTGTATATAAACAAATCGTCCAATTTGTAAATGAATATTTATTTTCATTCATATACTCGTTAAAAATTATATTTTTAACGATAAAATATTTATTTCAACACATGAATATTTTATACAGTTCATTTATACAATAAAAATGTTATTTTTATTGTTCTAACATTTAAAAAAAAATCGGCAGCATAACGGCGCGATACTAGAACTAGAATAAGGTCTAGCCTTATCCCTTGCCTAATAATGGCTCGCGCCATACACATACCAATTCTAATCAATTCATTTCACTTCCCAAATCAAATTCAAACAAATAAACCAATCAACCAAACAAACATGGTTTCAAACAAAGGTGTCCGGTACTACTAAGCACCGTCTACATCCTAGTATATATATTTAACTAGAAAATAAACTGGAGTGAGAAGTTCTCACATTTGGGATCCACTCTTCCAGATCTATTTCTGAATTTCTGAACCGTTTGGATTTGCCCAAAATTCCAACGCAATCTTTTCCACGTTATTCATAATAAAAATCACATTTTTAATATGATGTTTATATATTAAAAACCATATTTTTATATCTCTATATACGTATATATATATATAAGATCACATTTTTATATCGCTATATATATATAATAAAAATCATATTTTTATATAACTAAAAATCGAATTTTTTATCTAACTAAAAATCGAATTTTTATATAACTAAAAACATTGTGATTCATATGATAAAAAATCTCATTTTTATATTTTTAAAAATCTCATCTTTATATTTTTTAAAATCTAATCTTTTTAATAATAAAAATCCAATCTTTTATATAATAAAAATCCAATCTTTTCTTTAATAAAAATCTATTCTTTTCTACAATAAAAATCAAATCTTTATCATACTAAAAATCAAATCTTTTTATAATGCTAGGTATATTTAAAAACACGATTTTTACAATGCTATTACACATTAAAATTGAAAATAAATTCAGTGTAAATTAAAAAAAACTTACTGTTTCACTCTTGGTGGTTGGAGGACGGCGTAGGGGGGTTTCGCGGTCTGGGGGAAGCTCTGGTGGCCGCGAAGTGGTGGTTGGCGGCGGGCTCAGGGTCGGTGGCGTCCTCTGGTGCGGCGGATTGGTGAAGGGTTTGGGTTTTGGGCGGGTTTTCTTCTGACGAAGGAGAGAGGAGAGGCGGAGGGGGCGGAGTGGCCTGCGGCGGTGCTTCGTTGGGGTGCAGTGGCGGCTGTGACGGGGAAGAGTGGAGGGGGACCGCCATCGACGAGGTTTTTTTTTTCTTTAAAAACAGAAATCGACGGGGTAAGGGGGATTGGGGAGAAAATAAGGGTTATATAATTAAATTAATATTATATTTAATTATCCCTATAGTTGACTTTTTATTCGACCTCCAAACGAGACTCAACAACTGACGTCCCCAACTAATTATCCCCAGTCCGAACACAATGGGATATGTCCAGCAAGCCAATTCGACTGTTTCGATCAGTTTCCATCAAATTTAAAATATAAATTAATATAATGTTCAAAATTGATTTTGGCGTACATTTCAATTTACTGGGGCCACATACTAACTCCAAAAATTTCAGAAAAATAAATTTGGCTATGTTTTGACGATACGGTCCTAAAAAAACTAATTTCATCGAATTTGGAGACCGTTAGAAAAACGGTCATTTTTCAGTCGATTAAATTCAAACTTAAATTGCCAAACACGTTTTCTTTTGCCACGCTCACAAATTGATTCCAAAAATTATGAAAATTGGAATCTAGCAATAATTTGACATTCCAGATCCAATAAAAGTGGTTTCGTCGAAAACGGAGGTCGTTTGCAAAATCACTATTTTTAAGGGCTATATATTATATAAAATTCTACAGCGACTATTCTGAAATTTCAATTGGACATAACTTTTTATTCCCATTATGAACTCTGGATTTTTCACATTCGTTGGAAAGATATTTTTAAATAGATTCAAATATTTCTGGTTTTACTAAAATCCAATTTATTTTGAATTCTGTACATTCATTTGAAATTTGAAATTTGAAATCGAAATTTCAAACTACCGCGCCATTTCAGGCTCATTTTATAATTAAAATAAATTTATAATTGTTCTAACTTCGATTTAAATAAATTTTTAGTTGTTATTATTTAAAAAAATCATTTTAAATATTCAAAATCCATTAAAATTGGTAAAATAAAAATTTTAAATTGGTTCTGATTTTCGAGGTTATTGCAATTTATTTTTTAAATTTTATCATTATTATTTTGTGAAAATTATAATAAACTTATACACCTTGCCTATAGGGTTAATTTCGATCCTACAAGTGATATCGGAGCGGGTTAACAACACTGATGTCTAACTTTAGTTGCCAATCAGCTAAAGCTAGTCCAGTATTACTCAAACTATTTTTGATGGAAATGATTATTTATATTTAAAATAAAAAAAGAATTTCATATAAAATATGTCTACTTTAGATGTCGGAATATTATTAAAAATGGATGTGATATGGTAGATAAGAAAAAGATTATGATTATTCCTCATAATGAATTTAACCATGTCCCACATTCTTTAACAACACAGGAAATCAGAAACACTCTCGATGCAATATATAGTAGAGAAGTCAGTTGCATCTTAGAATCCCATAAAATAGACCAAAAATTGAGCTCGATAAAATCTATGAAAGAAAATTTGAATAATTTCAGTAAAGAAGGATCTGATGAAGACATAGCCAATGATGAGATAAGTGATTTTAATTCAACAATCTTGTTTACTTGTGTCAAAAATTAATTAGAAACAACAATTATCTTGTGGTAAAAACAAATGGTAGAAAAGTGAACAATTTAAATACCATCAGAAAAATATTGATTTGGAAAAGCTATTAAAAAACAATAAAATGGCTAAAAATTCAAAGCGAAAAAACTACTAGAATTATGGAAAAGGAATTGTTGGTTTAAATGAAAATTTTAGAAGTTAGAAAAGGAAATTCATATTTTAATAAAAATGAAACTGTTCTGATTTCTGAAAATGACAATTTACAAAGCAGTTGTAGATTTTCAAAAAGTTAGAAAATCTAGAAAGTGCGATTTGGAAAGAAAATTAAATGTGATTAAATAAAATTTCAAACCCTAGAAAATCAAAACGTGATTTTTAATAATAGAGAAACTGAAATTTTTGGAATAAATCACAAATCGAAAAGGTGACAAATGGAAGACAAAATAGAAACTGAATAACACACTTTTTGAAACTGAAATGCTTTAAATTGAAACAAAATAAGATGGCTTAAAAGGGAAAAGTTAGCCATACAAAAAAATTATTTTGAAAGGAGAGAAACTGTTGTTTGTCGATGTTCTAAACTAATAAAATGGCTAAGTAGGGAAGTGTGATATCCAAGTACATAAATAATGGCAGTATAGAACATAGTGTCAATAAAATGAAAACCATTAACAAGTTTGGATTCCAAATATACAAAAATGGTTTGCCTTAAATTTAAAAAAAGAATCCAGGCTCTAAAAAATCAAAATTTTAAAATGAATAGTTTGCCATGTAAACAAGTTTAGGCACTAAAGAATTCAACTGGAAATGTAAGTGGTCGTATATTCTTTGTTAGACCATACACTTCTTCCTAAATTTAGGTATCAAAATTGGTTAGGAACAATTTTAAGAGAGGTAGAATTCAATTTGTTTCATGTCATCATTGAAGAAAATTTTCATTATTCCTTCGCCTAATATGTTAAATGGGAGATTCAGAAATTCACAGTATCGATGATAAGTCATGCATGTATGACCATTAAACTCATGTTTATATTTTTCTTGTTGATGTTGTTGACACTGCTTTCATACGTTAGGCTTCCTAACTTCGATATGCAAAACACAAGATGTTTCAAAAAAAGATTAAAATCTTTACAATTTTTATGTTTTGTGTTCTTTAGAAGCTGAAATTAACCTGTTGAAAAATTGCAATTTATCAGAAGCACTGTTTATAGAAGTTTCCATAACTTTTGACATAAATGTAGTGTATTTGATCATATGTTGAACTCTATTATTCTAAATTTTAAAATTCTTGAAATTTTGAAAAGTTAATGAGTTATTCCACAACTTTACCGTGTCAAGTTATTGCCGATTCATTTTGGGAAATCATGAAATATGCACTTAGTTCGACATATTACTCGATACCATCTTTGTTTTACATAAACAAGTCACGGTAATCTCGTATAACTTCTGGCTAGATTAATAAGTTTGATTTGAAATCACCTTTAATTATTAATATATTTAAGTATCAATGAACTTTCATGTTTTTGACTCAATTTTAATTTTGATATAAAAACTTTCAAATGATGGTTTCAAATGCATTGATTTAGGAAATTGTCTTGAAATATTGATCAACACCCATATTACATATTTATAGTTGATACATTAAGATTGATGTGCTCTTGTGAGCTGTTATCTGACATAGACAATGTTGTCTTGCTTGATATAATTGGATTTGTTAGAAATTTTAAGTGAGTATGAGAATTATATAGTAAGTTGGAAGAAAAATCAATACCTAAGGTATCATTGTTTAACACTGGTGGCAATCAAAGTACATCGCATTGATATCATCTTATTGCATCCAACTGATTGATTTATGAAACTAATTCTCAACTTCCACATTTTTTTATAAAACCCCTCTTGTAGAAAATTGGTCCTCATAAGTTATCAATTTAAAAAACTTCTTGATTGTTTACTCAAAATTAAATTATTGACAAATCGAACAATTTTGGATCTTATCAAAATTATTTGTAGATTTGGAATTGTGATGAGTAGTGATTACAATATTTCAATACAACGGAAAATATTATTTAAAATTTCATGAAAAGCAAACTATCTTATAAACTTTTTAAAATTAGTACTTACTTCATGTCCATTCCTTTACTATCATTTTTCTTCCATATACTATTGTTTTATATAGTGTGAAGAGTTTGATTTTTTTGGAAAAAAGGAATTTCTTGTAAAAAATATATATGACATTTTCTTGTCTTAAGGTATTCACTCATTTAGAAGTCCTTGTAGTTATGCATGGATATGTACTTTTAATCTCTGCATATGTGCTTCCAGTCTCATTTAAAAGTTCTCACAGTTTTGCATGGATGAAACTCATATAAAAGAGAGATAAAAGTTGAACTTTTTTTTCTAATCTCATCTAAAAGTCATTAGGTTATGCATGGTTAGACTATTCATTATATACTTCTAAAAAGTGGAATTTCTAATTAATGGAAGATTATGGTTTTTGTTTGCATTGTTGAAACTTATGATATATATTTTCCCTCTTAATTTTATTAATATTTTTTAGTCCAAATTCATCACTATTTCGATTTGTATTATTTCTGATGATAACCAAAGTGGAGAAAGATTTTGATTTTGACTAATGAGTAAATATTTAAGAGTGTTTTTATTATTTAGAATCAATTTTCAAATTTCTCACTTTTAAATACACGCATCAATGTAAGGGGAGTTCAGTTGTAGGGGAGCATCTAATTAAGAGGAGCATGATCACATTATGTCAAACACATTTATTTAAACTTACAATACTAAACATATGTTTTTCATCATCAAAAGAGCGAGATTATCGAGTATATTGATATTACTTTTGTTTGATGATAGTTAACACACACACACACACACACATAGGGCCGGCCCTGGGCCTGGGTCATCTGGGCGACGGCTGAGGGCCCAATTTGTTGGAAGGGCCCATTTTTTTATGTTCCATTACCAAAAATAAAAGAAGAATTTGAGCATCATTAAACATAACAAATGATGATGTGGGTAGGTGGTGTGATTTGTGCTCCTTTATTAATTGGTGAGGGGTTCAAATACTGATAGTGACAAACTTGTTCCCTTATATGCCATGTTCCTCAAGGACCCAAAGTAACTTTTTTCCTTTTCGCACCATATTCGCCCAAGGACCAAAATTGCATTGGACCGGGCCTGCATACACACACAAAAAAATATATAAATATATATACACACACACACTATTAGGATTGCTTCACATGTTGTTAAGGTAGGAATGACGGTTTGAATAAATAGTCCATCAAGAAATAAATTATAGGAGTGATTTATGAATATGAGTTGGTTAATATGTAACATCGGGGATTCCTTTTGCTACAAGGATATGTATGTCAACTTATATGCATGCACCATATGCTGGAAGGAAATGGGGCTTTGTTCCGACCGTCGTTACATAACAGTGGTATCAAAGCCAAATGTTATGAAATAAGTCAGACAGGCAAGACAGTGCTCTCAAAAGATACTCGTAGGATGCGAGTCAAGGGGGTAGACTGTTAGAATTATCGCGTATGTTGTTAAGGTAGGAACGACGGTTTGAATAAATAGTCCCACATCACGAAATAAATTGAAGGAGCTATGTACAAATATGAGTTGGTAGGCACGTAACAATAGGGATTCCTTTTGTTACAAGGATGTGTGTGTCAACTCATATACGTACGCCCTATGCAGAAGGAGGGGGACTTTTGTTCCAACCGTCGTTACATAATATGTACATACATACATTCGATAAATGTATTTATTATCGTACTATTCTACTCCTTCATAGAACTAAATAAATATATTTTGTATAAAATATTAAAACACATGCTTTTTTATTTTGAATAGACATTTCACACTCCAAGCGCACTATCATCCTCATGGACAACTGCAAAGGTCAAGACAAATGGTTCAATTCAAGCGCATATGCACACAAGTAATCAAATTCAAATCAAGTACAACCGAGTTATCATCAAGCATCACCGACTCAAGCAAATGCGCTCAAGCTGCCTTGACACGACATAAAAAACCAAATGAAACAACTTAAAGCTGTCAGGACAACAAATGTGCACAAACTGGCTAAATAAGACCAAGTGTAATAATCGAATTTGAATCAAACTTAACATAAATTAACATGGTAGTGTGCAAAATCAAGGCAAGAAAGGAGCAAAAGGCAGTTCAGGCCTCGACAAACTCAAAGGAGCACAACACTAGACTATAATTTCAAGCATGGGCACAAAGCAAATCAGGTTAGTGCAACCAAAATATGTAGTGTACATGCTCAGCAACAACGAAACTGCACCAAGCTAACTCAAAACAGAAACAAAGTGGTTCACATAATACAATTGTCAAGGAAATATATCTAAACTGCAACAAAGGCATTCGGGAGCATAAACACAACCTCAACCAAATCAAAATTGCTATAAATGGTCATGTGTTGTTCAAGGAAGCAAGTGTAGTCTCTGCAAATGCAAGGAAGGCGAGTAACAAGCATAAAATAGCATGTGAAAATAGAGATGCAAGCACACATATACACAATATGCAAGGGTGCATTGGGGCCTGAAAAATACAAACTGGTACAGCATATGCACGTACGCACATTTGCACAAGACATCAAGAACTCAAACATGCACAACACCAAACTATTTAGCTCAAAACTCGATTTCAATATCAAAAAGGATGGACACATGCGTATTCTGATCAAAGAATTGACAAGGGTACTGGCAGTTCTAATGAAATA
The DNA here is from genome assembly GCA_030737875.1 of Allium sativum. Lineage (NCBI taxonomy): Eukaryota > Viridiplantae > Streptophyta > Magnoliopsida > Asparagales > Amaryllidaceae > Allium > Allium sativum. Next base: position 56,631,866 of record CM060912.1, read on the forward strand.
ACTTAGTGCAAAAACAAGATACAACTAAACACATGCATGTGTACGTATATGCATATATATATAATGATTTGAAAACTCAAACATGGTTTGATATGCAAATGCAAAGGTTCTGAGCAAAAAGGAGCAAGGAGCAAAATCGATAAATGGAATGAAGCGCCAACAAATTAAACATGGCAGTAAAAAGACAACTATTCATTATGCACAGCAGAACAACAAGCCAATTTTTTTATTTCCAACAAAACATTTTAATCCAAAAAAATAACCGACTTCAAGTTATAGTTGAACAAATCAAAAATCTCTAGCAAGTAACCAAAACCAACGAAAAAGTCTGACTAAATCATCAGAGAATTATATGAAGTATAATTAAATGCGTTTTTAACTCAGAGCCAAAATTATATGAAACCTTCGAAGTTAAAAATATTAGAGAAATAGTAGGATTTAAACTCATATATAAACCCATTCATCATTGTCATGTATAAAAATTAAGTAAAGCAAATTAAAATTAGAAAGGAGCCAAAAAATCAAACAAGTTTTCAAATAATCAAACTCGACAATGAGGCAGTCGCGTGTCAGCCAGAGAGAAGATCGATCGACGAACCGAATTCAACCATTATTAGATCAAAAATCAGAAGGAGGTGTCTTCGATTTGGGAAACCTAGTTTTTCTTTGGAGAAAGCAAGTGATCGGGTAGAAGTAAAAGAAAGGAGACAACTGGGCCTTAAATTTTCGAAAGGACCCTACTTACTATATTTATGTAATAACTCATTTGGGTTGTGTTGTTCTTAATTAGGATTTATCATTTTTTATGTAAACTCCAGTAGTTATTTCCTTATTAAAAATTCTAGATTTTTCTAGACAACAAGCTATGGGGCGTAGTTAGAGAATTCACAACTCAGTGGCTGGGTTGTAGCAAGGTTTTCAGCACATGGTTAGAACAATCAGGTGATCGAGAGCTGCAAGTTTATTGTGTATGTAACTACATATTGTTTAACTCCTAGGAGAAACTTTAGAGCAGAGTTTTTAGCATAGGGTTAAAACAATCATGTGATCTAAAGTCGCGAGTTTACCGTGGTTGAAGCGTTGTATTGTTTAATTACTAGTGGAAACCTTGGAGGCAGAAGTAGAAAGAGTTTTTCCAAAGCTGGGAAATTTCTATGTGAGATTTATTTTTCGCAATTACTCTATTGATATATGTATTGACAATTTTATAATTATTATTCTGTGAAAAATATAATAAACTTTATATACCTTCTTCTAGGCCTACAAGCGGTATCGAAGAGGGTTAACAGCATAGGTGTCAAACTCTAGTTGTCAATTCAACGAGAGCCAGTCTAGTATTACTCAACTATTTTTGATGAACAGATTTTTCAAATTGGAAATTAAAAATGGGATTTTATATAAAATCTATTAAATTTTAAATGTCGGGATATTACTAAAAACGGGTGTGATAATAGTAGATTAGATAAACATAATCTTTAATGCGTGTACTATGTATATCTATATTCTCATATTAATATTGATGAATTTTACCATATCTCTTATTGTTTAACAGCACAAAAAAAAGTCTAAAACACTCTCGATGCAATGTATAGTAGAACAGTAAACCACAACGCAAAAACCCTTTAAAATCGACTTAGAATGGTACCCAGTGGGTTTTGAAATAGTAAATTCTTACAGTTGCAGTAAAGAAGGCTCCGATGAAGACACAACCGATGATGAGATAAATGAGTTTTATTCGACGATTGAGTTCACTTGCGCCAAAAATTAATTAGAAATAATAAAGATCTCGAGATGAAAAACATATGATTGAAAAATCAACGATTTAAATTGCATCAGAAAAATATTGATTTGGAAGAGGCGTTAAGAATAATAGGATGACTAAAAATTTGAAGGGCAAAAACTACTTGAACTACGAAAGAGAAATTGTTAGTTTTAATGAAAATTTTCAAAAATTAGAAAAGAAAAAACAAATTTTAAAGAAAAACGAAACTATTTGGATTCCTGAAAACGACGATTTACAAAAGCAGTTAGAAAGTTTTAAAAAAATTAGAAAATTCTAAAAGTGCTACTTTTAAAAGAGAATTAAATGAGATAAAATAAACTTTCAATACCTTTGAAAATGAGAACGTGATTTTGAGTAATAGATCGAATAAATCATGTATTTGGAAAAGTGATCAATGAATCAAGGATTTTGAAAATCTGAAAAGCACCCACTTTGTCAAATAGAAATGCTTGAAATTGAAACAAAAATAAGACAACTTGGACTAGAAAATTTAGCCACAAAAAGAAATGATTTTGACAAGAGAGAAAAATGTCATTAGTCATTGTTCTAAGCTAAGCACAAGTTTTTTCAAGCAGAAACGCTTGAAATTGAAACAAAATAAAAAAGCTTGGAACAGAAAATTTAACCATAATAAGAAATGATTTTGTAAAGAGAGAAAATGTCATTAGTCATTGTTCTATGCTAATAGATGAGAATAAACTTTTAAAATTCAAAGTCCATAAAGTCGAGTTGATTATTCAAACGACATCTTTTTAAGGAAATTCTTTTCATAAGCCATTGAGAAACCAACTTTTTGCGATTTACAGAAAAAGACTTGGATTGGAAAAGGTGTTTAAAAATAAACAGTTGACTAGCAATATGACTAAGTGACGAAGTGTGATATCTGAGTATGTAAATCATGACAGTATTGAACAGAACGTTAATAAAAAAAAATCCGTTAAACAGAATTGAATTCCAAAATGTACGAAAATGGATTTCCTTAAATTTAACAAATTCAGATTCCTAATAATCCAGTTTTAAAAATTATCATTTTGCCATATAAAAAAGTTTCAATACTAAAGAATTAAATATAAAATGTAGAGGTGGGCGTGGTCGGTTAACCGACCCAATTTTTTTTTTTTTTTGGGTGACCCGAAATTTACATTTGATTCTATTAACCGATGATCGGTTAATATTGATCGGCACGGCTATACCGACCGAATAGATAATTTCAAACTGCGGTTAACCGTTGGTTTTGATTGATTAAGTTAACCGTCCAAAGTGCATAGTTAATAAATTTCTGTTTCTTAAATTGACAAGCCTGAATAATTAAAACATACACAATATTACATAGTTCGCTTGTTCAAATCAAATAAATGGTTCAAATACCGGTGTTACAAATGTGAAATAATACACACATTGCAACGCATGTTACAATCAATCACTTGCTTGGAAAATACCAGTGAACGCACACTTTACATTCAAACAAATCTAACACATTGAAAACAGCACATGTTGTTATGCCAAAAATTTCACAAATGCGAAAGCACAATAAGCAGGATCTAGATTTGCCAATTGAACATCAATCTAATCTGATAGCAATTATTCTATTACATTAACAAAATAGTAAATAACTATAACAGAAAAACAAAGAGACACACAATATTTATATTGGTTCCACTATCATCGAGATAGTGTACTTCCAGTCCAAAAAAGAGAGATTTTATTCCACATGAGAGAATACAAGAGATTACAAAATAAGAGTTTACATATCGAAACCTCAAACAGGCTTAACTGGAAGAGACACCACTGGGGATCACTGACTCCATGCCAGGATGGGTTTACAATAAAGTCTACCCCTCAGCCAATGAAATGTATTTGAGTCATCAATTACATTACCAACATATGGTAATAATATAATGGAGGAAAATTGTCGTAACAATAATTGTGCAAACATATAAAGTAAATCAATCCATTTCTTTAGCATAAATGGAAGAAATTAATCTCTTCATTTATTTCTCTACCATCTTATCAAATGCAATCAATGCATTCCCATTATAAAAATATTTACTTTTCATTCTTTGCAAATTTGTTCCAATCAATTTGTGATTTTGTATCACAAAATTTAACACTCTACCTTGATGCAAAATCACATATCTCTTGCACCCTACCTTGAATCAAATTCTCTTCACAACATAAAACTCTTCAAAAAAAAAAAAAAACCTCCACCTTCAATCAAAATCCCATCATGAGATAGAAACCAAAAATGAATATTTGCCTAATGGGTTCCAGCAAAGCTACCCCCCATCACACCATGTTAACGAGCTCAGACTACGTCCCCGTCCACTAACAAAATATTGCAAATATCCAAAATAAAAAATAAGGCAGACACCAAAGTAATCTCAACACCTCCAAGGTCAAAAATAATTCTCTCAATCACCAATTCAAATACAGAGCCAAAATCCAAATCTCTGTACGCACAAAAAATCTCTCCCCTACTACTTAGTTATTACAAACTTCATACACCGCCTACAAAAGATGCATCTACCACCATGAGCTACACCGCACATAAATCAATAGTCTAAAAGTGCTTGCAATAACATCGGCATCCGTCTAACACTTGACCTGAGCTCCTTCCTCGATCACCCCGGATCCCTCGAGCATCATCAACGTGAAGACCCCTGTCTAAACACAATGATCTCTGTCTCAACACCCGTCTATCACTTGACCTAAGCTTCTTTCCTGATCATCTTGGATCCCTCGAGCATCATCAACATGAAGACCCATCAGAAACATGATCAAAACTTCCTAAATCCAATAGCCCCTTTGACACAGTAAACTCCATATCACGTCAAAGTACCCAGATTGGAACGCTCTTCATTCTCAATATAATCTCCTCCACCAAAGTCTTTCGTTTCTCCCAAAATAGTAATAACATAATCACCACTGAATCTAACAACCATTGTAGAAATAATTGATGCACAATTTAAAATAAATCGCCTCGCTCTGATACCAATCTATTATGCAAAATTGCGCTGTATGGATGCAGAAGAACAATAAGCAGGATCTAGATTTGCCAATTGAACATCAATCTAATCTGATAGAAATTATTCTATTACATCAACATAATAGTAAATAACTATAATAGAAAAACAAAGAGACACACAATATTTATACTGCTTCCACTATCATCGAGATAATGTAAGTCCAGTCTAAAAGAGAGAGATTTTATTCCACATGAGAGAATACAAGAGATTACAAAATAAGAGTTTACATATCAAAACGTCAAACAGGCTTAACTAGAAGAGACACCATTGGGGATCACTGGCTCCATGCCAGGATGGGTTTACAATAAAGTGTACCCCTCAATATATAACCAATGAAATGTACGTGAGTCATCGATTACATTACCAACATATGGTAATAATATAATGGAGGAAAATTATTATAGCAACAATTGTGCAAACATAGAAAGTAAATCAATCCGTTTCTTTAGCATAGATAAAGAAATTAATCCCTTCATTTATTTCTCTACATCTCATCAAATGCAATCAATGCATCCCATTATAAAAATATTTACTTTTCATTCTTTGCAAATTTGTTTCAATCAATTTGTGATTATGTATCACAAAATATAACACATGTTACCTTCAACGGTGATCAACACGGGTAACAAAATCAAAACAAACAATCTACACACTAACTCATTTGCCTATCAGATGCATGTATATGCAGCAACTGAAGTGAACGCAATAGTGGAACTAAATGTGAGCATCGCCAGTTCTTAAAATCCAAACTTCATCCAATCTTCGAATGGTTTCACCACTGTAGAGACATTTATCATGCAAATAAACAAAGGCCAATGAGGTGGGCAAGTTCTATCACAAAAAAATTGTAATGGAGAAGAAATGAATATACTATGGAAAATTTATGAGCATGTCGATGAACTGAGTTACTAATTAAGCAATAACATTGCAGATCACTCACTTAATTCCTTCTGATCATAGTGATATTAAAGAAGCAAACATGAGACAAGCAGCATAAAAAAATCTGGTAAAAGGATAGTTTCATATTATCGAAAAAATGTATATAACAATATTAAAGGCAGGAAAAAATCATGATCATAAGACAGAGGAAGATAAATAGGTAAATGAAGTCTAAGAAACAAACATAACATTCAATGTGTAACTTGTCCCGTAAAAATATACCATTATGACACACCAAGATATAATAAACATATCCAACAAAAGAAGAAAAAAACAAAAAAAGGTATGCACAAATTTGATTTTATCGACGCTGAAATAAGCAGAAAAATTAACAATCAATTTAATATATATTTACATTTTAAAAACCAGTTGTTTCTAATTTGCACACATTTCCAACTGTGTAGGAAAATAAGTTTGATGGATGATTTCAAGTAATGAATCAAAAGGTCATAAAAACAATCATTTAGTAATTAGTAAATACCGTTTCAGTATGTGTCATAACACTACTAAGAATCCAATATATTGTAAATCAATATGTAAGCCAAGCATGCTCCAACACCGCGGAAAGAAGAGAACCGTGCATTGTTTGTTTGACTCATATGTAAAGATTATTTGATTATTTAGTAATTCGTATTTCCTACTTGCCATTCTTAATAATTATTTGATTTAATCCTTTTATAACTTTTGTTAGCATGTTTTGCAGAAGCCAAGTTATACGCAGTACCAACAATTTGAATATGAACTATAAACATGAAAATAAAAGTTGTTTACTCTTACCGTTACTCCATATTTAATTCGGGCTCAATTCTTCTGTCTCCATCCCTGCTGTCCCCCCAATCAGATCCTCTGATTTTCGCTGTTTTGCATTTAAATGTCCGAACAATTCAGAGGTTTAAGTGCAAAACAGTGGAAATCAGAGAATCTGATTGGAGGGTACAACCCATTTGAACAGAACAATTGATGTCATTTAATTCAGCCAAACTGTACAATCCAAACTGTAAATGTATGTTCAAACTGAATGGACATCCAAACTGTACAACTTGGATGAATTATCCCTATGGATCTAGTATATCTCCAAACATTTACGATTCAGCTGTACTAACTTCGATAAAAAACAAAGGGAAGCTTTGCAAGCCTCCATGAAGATTGGTCTTATAGATTATTACTCCTAGTGGGTTTATGAGAGATTGCGGCTAGGGTTGGGTATATGAGATTTATGCATTAAGGTTGCGTTTCTTATTACCTGCTTGAGCTGTGCTATGCACAGTAGCGCAAGCGACTGTGCATACACAGTTGCGACCCCCACTGAAATTCGGGGAGCCCATGTTATTTTTTATTAATTTTTTTTTTAACTTTTTTGCGTGCTCCACTACTTATTCCATTATCATTTTTAGACATTTAAAATGGTTGTTACACGCTTTTGCATTGTTATTTCAATAAGTGAACCGAAAAGTTTGCTTTAAATGCATAGCTACCGAATAACCAAAAACCTGACGAATAAAGTGTATGATAAGAAAAAATCCTAATGAACTTTTGGCTTGAAGCTAGGTACATACTCCCCCCGGTTCACAATATAAGAAGTTTTAAGAAGTTTATTTTGTTTCAAAATATATGTTGTTTAAGCATATTATTCCAACTTTATCTCTACCATAATAAATGATAGAAACCCAAATGTTACTTTATAAGTATTTTTTATGCATAAAAGGTAAAAAGTAGTTGATGAGAATATGAATAGTAGTTGGCAGGTATGAAAGGAGAAATTAATGTGTAAGACAAAACTAATTAAGTATGGGGTAACTTGTCATTTGATTTTTTCTATAATTCTTGTGCAAAACTCTAAAACATATTATATTATGAATTGGAGGAAGTAATAAATTGCCTTGGAACTGAAACAATATTTAGTAGATGTCCTTTGGAAACAAGCATGATACGTTCTTTATCTCATCTTGGTATATCAAAAGTCACTTAACAGTAAATGTCATTGTCATCCTTAAATACAGCTCTTACTTATCTTTACCTAGTAGAGAATTCAATAATAAAATACAGCTCTTGCTTATCTTTACCTAGCAGAATTCAATAATATTAATGTCCATGGAAACTTCACCTGAAATCGCTCTTAAAGAGAACCCAAAAGTGACCACCAAGAACGTAGAGAAAACAGAAGCTGTTTTACCTGAAGAGGTTATAATTGATGTAGTTTCAAGGTTGCCAGTGAAACCCGTGTTCCAGCTACAATGCATCTCAAAGAACTTTTCATCCCTTATCACTGATCTAAGTTTTATCAATGCTCATCTTGGACACTCAGCCCACCTACGCTCATCCATCATCCACAACAATGGGCATGAAGTTCACTTGCTTCAAAGAAACAGACTCAATTCAGAAATCACAGTGGAGAAGGTAGCTCTTCATAAAAGTATTAACCTGACCTACCCTGGTAAGACGTTTCGGATTAAATGCTCTTGCAATAGTCTAGTCATTTTTAGTGTAGATTATTATAATTGCTTCTTATGGAATCCTGCAACAAATTAATGCAATCGTCTTCCAAATCCCAAATGGTCGGTTTGATTACAGTAGAGAAACCTTCCTAACGGTCGCTTATTATTGTGTTTTTAAATTAATCGATAATAACATGATTGATTCAAGAATGTAATGCATTTTTGAAATGTGTTGCATTTTCAAATTAATCTATTTAGATCTATCAAATGCTATTATAGTAGAAATAAGATAGTAATGGTAAATTTGAAATGCAATAGATATTTTGGAGAAATTTTAGACATTAGAATTTGTGCTGTGCCACAAACATTTAAGAAAACAATTCCAAGAAAATAAAAATACTATTTTGGTGTTGGAAAAATTGATATTTACCAATGACAGTAAGTAAATCCCCTTAATGGTTGGTTTGATAACCATACGAAAACTAAACGTTTAGTTATATAATATCGAAAGGAAAAAAATTATTAATTCTTTTCTTTAATAATGAACCAATGGGAAAATTTCTAACTTTTTATTTTTATTTTTATTTTAAAGCAAGACTATTTGCATTGTTTACATATAAGAAAATGAATGCAGTCAGAAACGTGTAAACTCAGCTACAGTAAGAAATGTGCATTTAAGAAGCTTAATACTAAAATACTGCTATCATATATTGATATTTTTGGTATGATTTCACTTAGAAAATAAACTAAGGCTCTTAATAAAGGGAACACATGTAACAATGAGTTGTTCCAAAAGATGGTCCAAACAATAAATTTTATAAAAAATGCATTTAAAGAAAAACGAATGTGCATTGTGCCTTTTACCAAACACTCAAAAACTATAGTTCAAGAGTTCATGAATGCTAACTGCTAAGTCATTTATTACATACGATGCATGTCATCAAGGACGGAATTAGTATGTGGGGGGGGGGGGGGAGTGGGGCCATGGCCCCTAAGTTTCAAAAGAAAAAAGGAAAAAGAAAAAAAATTATTGACTATTCAACTTTGTTGACTTTTGAGCATATTGTACTGACCTTATATTGCACGTTCACATTACTTTGCTCTCACTCTCACTTTGCTGTAGCAGGTCATTTTCTTCCTCTTCCATTTCCACGTTTGCAAATCTCTTTGGTTCTTACTTTCCAGTTGATCAAGGCAATTAATTTATGCTTTTAATTTTCTGTATCTAGTTTAATGCAATATTATAAGCTAATTACATTATTCTATTTCCACTTTTTAGGTTTCGCAAAATTAAAAAAATAAGACATCAAATTCAGTTTTGAAGAAAACTGAGGTAACTCGAATTTCCAAGTTTCACAAACTTCTAATTTTCAATTTTCAAGTTTCTAGCTAGTGTGTTTGCGGACTGCAGTGTTATGAGCTATAAAATATGAACTCATAATTTCATACAACCATGAATTTCAGGATCAGTTCTTTTTCCAATATATGAATTGAAATGCAATTTACTCATATTTTTTTTCTGTTTGATTTTTAGATATATTGGATATCATGGTTAGATCTGTTAGAATTTGTGATACAATATTTTCATTTGTAGAAGATTTGGAAGATATTATTGATTATAGTGATACAATATTCTGATTTAGAGAAGATTTAGAAATATTGTTCATTTGAGTAATATAATATTTCCAACTGCAGAAGATTTGGAAGATATCAGAAAATTTATTGCCTCTTTTTTGTAAAATTAGACAGAGCAATAAATTAGCTACATAAGTGGAAGAATATGAAGAAGATTCTTTTAATGGGATATTGAAGTAAGGAATTAATTCTCTGATTGGAGAATTAATTAGGCATTGATTTATAACAATAAATCAATTACTTCAACCCTAAGTGTTAATCCTTATATAAGGGTAGAGATTAGGTAAATATATGGTACATCTCTAAAAGTTGTATTTCTTCTTCTTCTTCTCTATTATCAATCTTGTAATATTTTCTTATTTAGAAAAGGAATAGAATCTTCTCTCCCTAAGTGGACGTACACTAAAAAGATGTTAGTGGAACCACTATAAATCTCTTGTGTTCTTTTTTTTATTACTTGATCTGTGATTGTTTTGCTAGTGACTATCTGTTGTTTGTTTTCCCTTGCCATCAATCTGTTCCTATTTGTTTTTTCGCAAAGTTGGGTTTTATTCTCAAGGCGTTTTTGAGAAACTTACCCCAACAAGATCTTCTAAAATACATGACTTTTTTAGAAGAGAAGTTACTCAAACTCAAGAATCTATTGGATCTTCTTCAATCTCCAATAACGATCGTCAAACTCCGGATGCTTTTCCAACTCCAAAACATCAAAGAGTTGAGATTACAAAGATCGAATAAAATGCTTTAGAATGTGATCTTGGATTGCACTCACAAATATATGATTATCCTTTACATAAGCAAGATGAAATTAGACGGGCTAATGTTAATTTAGGATCTTATCAACCTATACTTAAAGAGTTTCCATTGCCCCAAAAAAGAATACATCTTCGACGATTTAACGGTTCTTGGTATAAATTGGTTCCATGGTTGGAATATTCCTCTGCTAAAGATGTAGCATTTTGTTTACCGTGCTTTATTTTCAATAAGGGAATGATTGATCGATATAGATCAAACGCATTCACCGTTGATGGCTTTAGAAATTGGAAGAAGTTCCATAGTGGAAGTGAATGTGCTTTTTTAAATCATGTTGGAAAATCTGCTAACTTAAGCATAATGCCGCCAAATAATCTTACAAAGATTTAATGAAAACATCTCAACATATTGAAACTATTTTGGAGAAACAAACTGAAGAGCAAATAACCCAAAATAGATTAAGACTTTCAGTAGTATTGACACTGCCTGAAGGTTAACGTTTCAAGCATGTGCACTTCGTGGAAATAATGAAAGCCTTGATTCTAAAAATTCGGGTAACTTCATCCAATTTATAAAAGCCATAGTCTCTTACAATGAAAAGGTTGCAGATGTTGTCTTAGAGAATGCACCTGGAAATGCTAAGTATACTTATTCAAAAGGAAAATGTTATTGCAACGAAAGTTAGAAATTTTATTCGTGAAGAAATTGGAGATGCTAAATTTTGTATCATTGTTGATGAAGCACGAGATGAATCCAAAAGAGAACAAATGGGTCTTGTTTTAAGATTCGTTGATATACAAGGATTTGCACGTGAGCGTTTTTCAATATTGTTCATGTTAAAGACACAAAAGCCGAAACCTTGAAACATGAAATATCCACATTGCTTTCAAGTAAAAATTTGTGTATCCAAAATATTCGTGGACAATGTTATGATGGTGCTTGTAACATGTGTGGTGGATGGAAAGGATTACAAGCTCTTTTTTTAATTGAGTGTCCATATGCTTATTATGATCATTGTCTAGCTCATCGACTTCAATTGGCATTAGTGGCCACTACCAAAGAAGTTCTTCATGTTTATCACTTTTTCTAAAAGTTAAGTTTCATTGTTAATGTAGTGGGTGCATCTTCTAAACCCCATGTTGAGTTGCAAGCTATTTGTAACGACCCAGATTTTTAGCTGTTTTGTAATGAATATTTGAATTAGTTTAAATATTTGACTGGAAATATAAATGAATATTTATATTGAATTTATCGATTTAATGATCGATATACGATTTGTTTTGAATATAATTGAATTATCGTAATATGAATCGATAATAATTGAATGCATAATAAAAAAATAAAATAAAAAGAAATGTGGCCGACCTATCTCTCACCTAAAGCCACCCTAAGTAGTAAAATCACGCAGATGTTTCTTCTCGAGCCAACAAATTGTCTTCCACCTTCTGATATCAAGGAAACATCATATTAATGGCAGGAGTACTAAAGGGGGACAAGCGATATGTATTGGGTACGGAGGGTTTCCTCCTCTCGCTATATAAACCATCGCGATCTATTTTTCTGATTCAACCGAGAACAAACACAAGCCACTCCTTTTCCTTTCAGAATTTTTCAAATAAATCGAAAACAAATCGATTTCTTTATGAAATCGAAATAAATCAAATTCATCAGCTCGCATGGCATCGATACTCCAACCTCTTATCCTTTCTATACGTTGCGATATTGCTCGACAATGGTGACAGCGAGATTAGGGCTCGCGATTTTTGAAAATGGATGATTGATTGGAGGAGCAAAGCATTGAATTACTGGGATGGGGGCAAGCACGACAGAGTTAGAGGGTTTCCGTTCAGATCGACACCCTCGGTCTCGACTTCACAACCTGGAAACGATGATGTAAGGAGCGCGATTCATTGTTTTGGAAGTTCGAATTTGATTTTGGGGGGATTTCGAGTAGTGCGATGAAGACTGGGAGGAGTCGCAGTGATTTGTGGGTAGGAAAAAGGGTGTGATGACTGCAGTTACTCGCTGATGAGGTCCTGAAACTCATTTGGCCGATTGGAGCTTGCTGTTTGATTGGTTAGGAAGAAGAGATGGTAGCTGCAAGAAAGGTGTTCGGTGAAATGTCATAATGGAGGATCACAGTTTTTGGGGCTGATTTTTAGTTATGAAGTGGTTTGAAGTTGGCCGAGACTTGCAACGGGATAAGGTGAGAATGGATTTTTTGGGGCTTGACTTTGAGTCAGAAAGTCTAGTGCTGTTTTTACGTGCAACAGAGATCAGGGCAGAAGTTAATCGTGATAAGGTGCTAGGTGAATTTTCATTTGAGATGAGTCGAATAGATGCATAGCCGCAAGATATCAAATTAAACGGATATTCAACAAATGATGACAAGGTGAGTAAATCTCACTCACCTTTTATTTTAATTATTTTTATTTCGTTAAAAATAATTGTCTGTTGCTTGTGTGAATGCTTTCTGCTTGCTTTATATATATTAGTTATTTAGGCTATATATATATATATATATATATATATTGGGTTGATTGATTGGTTGGATTCCCGCAGTCTCATTAGCGGATGCCCGCAGTTTCATAGCGGATGATTACCCTATACGCCCCACGCTATGATTAGTGGATGACCTTCTATACCGCGATATTCTGCCACGAAGCAGAATGGGTATTATTTATGTGCTAACATCTGTGGATGCAGGAAAACAGGTTGGAGGAATCCAACTGGATTCCTCAAAAATATATTATCTGGTTGTTTATTTGTTTGCATATATATATTTTTATATATGACGTGTTAGGAAAATAAATAATTCGTTGCTTTGTGTGTTTAAATATCACTGGGCCAATTAAAAGGATATTTGAGATTTAAAAAGGGAAAATTCTATTTTTAAATAGAATTTGAATTTTAAATGGAAATAAAATATAAACTTGTTTTGAAAAATAAAACAAGTAGTTCCTTTATAAACGAAGTTTATAAATAGTCTTTTATAACGAAGTTATAAATGAAGTGAAAAGAATTATCATTTGATAATTCAGAAATAGGAATACAAGTGTTTTGAAAATATGATTAAAAAGGAAATTTAAATATTGAATTCCAAAAGAAAAGGAAATTGAAATTTGAATTCCAATAGAAAAGGAAATGGAAATTTGAATTTAGAATTCAAATAGAAATCCAAAGTGGATTTGGATATAGAACTTTCAAATGGTGTTTGAATATAGAGAATTTGAAATAGAATTTCCAAATAGAATTTGAAATAGAATTTCAAAACAGAATTTTCAAAAGAGAATTTGAGATAGACTTTGAAAATAGAATTTCAAAAATAGAATTGCAATGATATTTGAATTCAAATAAAATTGAAAGAGAATTTGACTATAGAAATTCAAAAGGATTCAAAAGGGATTCAAATATAGAACTTGAATTCAAAGGGATTTAAATATGGGATTTGAATTCAAGGGAATTGAAATAGGATTTGAATTCAAAAGAATTCGAATGGGATTGGAATAAAGGAAATTCAAAATGGAATTTCAAATAAAAGAAATGTAAATTGAAATGTTAAGAATTTCAAAGAAGAGGAAGTGGAATTTGAAACATTTAGAATTTCAAATGGAATCTTAAAGGGAGATTGAATATTAGAAATTCAAATAGAAGTTCAAATAGAATTTGAATAGACGAAATTAGAATCAAAATAGAATTTGAATTCAAGAAATTTAAATAAAATTTGAATTCAAAGGAATTCGAATAAAGAAATTCAAATAGAGATTTGAATGTAGAATTTCAAAATAGAATTTGAAATAAACTTTGAAATAGGATTTTCAAAGTAGAATTGGAAATAGAATTTCAAATAGGATTTCAAAATAGGAAATCCAAATGGTTTTGAAATGGAATTTGAATTCAAGGGAATTCAAGTGGATTTGAGTGAAGAAATTCAAATGGTGTTAAAAATAAGTTTGAAGATAGAAATTCAAATGGTGTGGGAAATGAATTTGAATATTAGAATTCAAATGGAAAATGAAATTTGAATATAAAGAGATTCAAATTGAATTCAAATAGGATTTGATCTATGGGGTTTGAATATGAAATTCAAATGGAATTTTAAACTATGGAATTTTGTATCTAGAATTTAAAAAGGAGTTTGAATATTTGAATTTCAATAAATTTCAAATATAGAAATTGGAATATAGCAGTTCAAATGGAATTTAAATATAGAGTTTAAATAAAAGAATTCAAATGAATTCAAGTATCGAATTTGAACATAGGGAATTCAAATAGAGATTCAAATATTGAATTTGAATATCAAATAGAAAAGGAATTTGAATTTGAAATGTAGAATTCAAAAGTGAGATTGGAATTTGAATCAAGAATTCAGATAGAGCTAAACAGAGTTGAATTCATTTTAAAGAAGTTTAAAGGGTTTTATATATATAAATATAATTAAAACGAACTCGCCGCGGCGCTGCAGTTCGAAAAATAGCGATTTGAACTTCAATTGAGTATACAGGACTCAATTGAAGTCGGAATTCTTCGAAACAAGAAACGTCAGGACCGATTTGATAATAGTTTTCCAATGGAAGAGAAAAATCTGAATTTCGTCGTATAGATTTTGAGTTATGTCAAAATCAAATTTTCAGAAAAACAGCGCCAGAACTATTCAAAACCCATAACGGTTTATTTAATATTATAAAAGGATTTTAAGCGAGAAGATCCGAAGTTTCTATTTAGAAAATTTCAGAGTGAGTTGTAAAATATATGCAAATTCAAGTTGTGTAAATGAATATGATTTTTGAAACAGAAACCAGATTTTGATTTATTGAATAGAATTAACTAAATTGAATAGAAATTAGTTAATGAGTTTTCGAATGAGTATTGGGATTTGAATAAGTAAATTCAATTGGAAATTTATATTCGAAATGGAAAAGGGAAACTAGGATTTGAAATTGAAATTCAATTTGGTTATGAACGAGTTAAATATTTTGTTTGAACATGTTATGTTCAACAAAGAAGTGAAATAGGCAAAATGACTAATTAAAGAATAAATGAGCGAAACTGAATTCAAACGATTAGATAGTGTTGAATTGAGGTGAAACAGGTGAACAGGTGTTAGACAGGTATGGGATGAAGTATATGGAGATTTTAAATTTATGTGCTCGACAAAAAGGTACATGTTTAATTCGTATATGAGATTTATGCGCCGTATCGGCAAGCCGCTTGGCTTTTTCTTTTTCTTTTTGAGATTAGAAGGACCGGGAAAGCTATTTGAAATTTCCCGATGCTCCCGATACAGGGGAGGTTATGGCGAAATTTTCCGGGAATTTAAGGAGTTAGAATATTTTTAAGAAATTTGACAGTTAGAAATCTATATAGCGATATATAGAATTCGATAAGGCAACGAAATCAAAAATAGCGTAAAAGGCTAAGATTGATTATTGAAATATTTGGGTTAACAAATATTGATGAGAAAATGTAGAAGAGGTTTAATTGATGGAATATTAATTAAAGAGCCCAGTGATTTGTTTGATATGTTGATTGAACACTTGTTTTTATTCGATAGTTAAATCACAGACTATCGAAGTTTTTGACCATCGTTGTCAATATGGAGAGACCGGTTGGATTATTATCCGAAGAACCACTCCGTATCGGCATAAGCGTTGCGAACCAAGTATGCTGAATATATTGAAGACGGAGTGAAGTGCAAGGGCTTTTCTAGTAATAGAAATGGTGCCTTCGGTTTCGTTCAATCCCAGAACGAACGTAAATGGACGGATGTCTGACAGAGTATTTCCAATGATCAAATGGGTTGGTCTGTATGAATGTATATGGTTGCAACGGATTTATCCCTTAGCATAATATCCAGAATATTTGTGCAAACTCAACTAGTGATTAACGGATCTGACGATGTGGCATTCAAAGTGATTGTGTATCAATGAATGGTAAGTAATCGTAGCCTCAGGCCTCAACAACCGGGAAAGGACAAAAATCGGGCAGGCAGCATGGCTATGTGGGTCGCACCCATTAGGGTGTATAATCACCTATCTAGAGAAATTCCTTTTGTTTCTAAATCTATCGATTCTGCCCATTCGGGAACGGTGGTTTGAGTCCAACCGTTGGTGATATACATTCGATACACTCAAGCGAAATGAGTGGTCGGTCATGTGTGGGCCGGGTTGCAAGATGTTCTTGTTGAACCCAGGTGTATTTGCCTCTAGAGATACATCGTCGGAAGGTGGTCCCATACCTTGTCATGTTGGAAATCCAATCTCCAATAAGCGCCATGCGGTTTTTGATTTTATAATATATATGTGGAGCGTGAGATGCAAGCGTTCTGCTATGTGGTTATTTATTTGATGTAGACATTACTATAATATCACTGGATTTGATATCAAAGTGTTTTGGGTTATAGTAAGGTAAAAACCATCCATGTTTATGTGTGGGCTGGTCTTACTATTATCTTTTCTTTCGAAAAGGATTTTTAAAGTTAAACAAGTGGTTGGAGTTTACTCACACCAGTCCCATGACTGACCCAGAGTTTGTTTTGTTTTGTTTTCCCTAAACTCTTGGGTGCCCAAATTTGTACGGGCAGTCAAGTGTTTCAGGCTTTTACAGATACACTTGGAGGAGCTTGAAGCAGGAGGCTTCAACGTTAGTTATTTCGAGTTACTTCCGCTGAATCAAAAGTTATGTGTACTCTGATGATGGTATGTATATATGTACAAAACAGATTTGTATTTCAAAGCTTATGTTATAGAATATATTTTATTCGTTCCGCTGTGAGTTGTGATCTTCGTTTTTCTTCTATTCTAAGTTTTCTATCTTATCTATTCTCACCCTCTAACTTCTTTCTAATAATGAGTCGTATTTCTGTGTTATTTGGGTTGGACGTGTGGTGTATTTAGTCAACTCATATAGCTCGGATTTGCGGGCCATTACAGGTGGTATCAGAGCTTAGGTTGAGCGAATACCTAGGCTTTGGTGGAAATGTGCTCATTAGAGATAGGGTCAGCAGTGCCCTAGAATGAGTTGAGTGTATATA
This sequence comes from Allium sativum, assembly GCA_030737875.1. NCBI lineage: Eukaryota > Viridiplantae > Streptophyta > Magnoliopsida > Asparagales > Amaryllidaceae > Allium > Allium sativum. The sequence continues at coordinate 56,649,470 of CM060912.1, forward strand.
CGAGAGAGCGTATTTGTTAGTTGATATAAAAGATGTTTTATATTGTGTTGGCTAGTCTGTTGAGTGGTTTATGAATTCTGGTCGAATCGTGGGACGCCACGAAATCGATAGGAATTTCTAAACACTTGAACAGAAGATTGAACACGACATGGTTTTTAAGTGGGTAAATGAAATAATTTTACCCGAAATTTACTTTGATATAGAAAGAATAATTTTCTAGAATTATTATTATATGGATGTGTTGAATGTTGATTTTATAATCAAATGAGATTATAAAATTAGAATGGTTATTTATAACCAAAATAGAATTTGTATAAGAATTAAATATATACAAATGAGATGAATTAGAATTAAATTCAAACCAGAATTAAGAATTTCAAAATCCTGGGAAGTTGAATAATATTTTTCAAAGTAATGAGTTTGTACCATTTTGCTACTTTAGCAATTTCGAGGACGAAATTATTTTAAGGGGGGAGGAATGTAACGACCCAGATTTTTAGCTGTTTTGTAATGAATATTTGAATTAGTTTAAATATTTGACTGGAAATATAAATGAATATTTATATTGAATTTATCGATTTAATGATCGATATACGATTTGTTTTGAATATAATTGAATTATCGTAATATGAATCGATAATAATTGAATGCATAATAAAAAAATAAAATAAAAAGAAATGTGGCCGACCTATCTCTCACCTAAAGCCACCCTAAGTAGTAAAATCACGCAGATGTTTCTTCTCGAGCCAACAAATTGTCTTCCACCTTCTGATATCAAGGAAACATCATATTAATGGCAGGAGTACTAAAGGGGGACAAGCGATATGTATTGGGTACGGAGGGTTTCCTCCTCTCGCTATATAAACCATCGCGATCTATTTTTCTGATTCAACCGAGAACAAACACAAGCCACTCCTTTTCCTTTCAGAATTTTTCAAATAAATCGAAAACAAATCGATTTCTTTATGAAATCGAAATAAATCAAATTCATCAGCTCGCATGGCATCGATACTCCAACCTCTTATCCTTTCTATACGTTGCGATATTGCTCGACAATGGTGACAGCGAGATTAGGGCTCGCGATTTTTGAAAATGGATGATTGATTGGAGGAGCAAAGCATTGAATTACTGGGATGGGGGCAAGCACGACAGAGTTAGAGGGTTTCCGTTCAGATCGACACCCTCGGTCTCGACTTCACAACCTGGAAACGATGATGTAAGGAGCGCGATTCATTGTTTTGGAAGTTCGACTTTGATTTTGGGGGGATTTCGAGTAGTGCGATGAAGACTGGGAGGAGTCGCAGTGATTTGTGGGTAGGAAAAAGGGTGTGATGACTGCAGTTACTCGCTGATGAGGTCCTGAAACTCATTTGGCCGATTGGAGCTTGCTGTTTGATTGGTTAGGAAGAAGAGATGGTAGCTGCAAGAAAGGTGTTCGGTGAAATGTCATAATGGAGGATCACAGTTTTTGGGGCTGATTTTTAGTTATGAAGTGGTTTGAAGTTGGCCGAGACTTGCAACGGGATAAGGTGAGAATGGATTTTTTGGGGCTTGACTTTGAGTCAGAAAGTCTAGTGCTGTTTTTACGTGCAACAGAGATCAGGGCAGAAGTTAATCGTGATAAGGTGCTAGGTGAATTTTCATTTGAGATGAGTCGAATAGATGCATAGCCGCAAGATATCAAATTAAACGGATATTCAACAAATGATGACAAGGTGAGTAAATCTCACTCACCTTTTATTTTAATTATTTTTATTTCGTTAAAAATAATTGTCTGTTGCTTGTGTGAATGCTTTCTGCTTGCTTTATATATATTAGTTATTTAGGCTATATATATATATATATATTGGGTTGATTGATTGGTTGGATTCCCGCAGTCTCATTAGCGGATGCCCGCAGTTTCATAGCGGATGATTACCCTATACGCCCCACGCTATGATTAGTGGATGACCTTCTATACCGCGATATTCTGCCACGAAGCAGAATGGGTATTATTTATGTGCTAACATCTGTGGATGCAGGAAAACAGGTTGGAGGAATCCAACTGGATTCCTCAAAAATATATTATCTGGTTGTTTATTTGTTTGCATATATATATTTTTATATATGACGTGTTAGGAAAATAAATAATTCGTTGCTTTGTGTGTTTAAATATCACTGGGCCAATTAAAAGGATATTTGAGATTTAAAAAGGGAAAATTCTATTTTTAAATAGAATTTGAATTTTAAATGGAAATAAAATATAAACTTGTTTTGAAAAATAAAACAAGTAGTTCCTTTATAAACGAAGTTTATAAATAGTCTTTTATAACGAAGTTATAAATGAAGTGAAAAGAATTATCATTTGATAATTCAGAAATAGGAATACAAGTGTTTTGAAAATATGATTAAAAAGGAAATTTAAATATTTTGAAAATATGATTAAAAAGGAAATTTAAATATTGAATTCCAAAAGAAAAGGAAATTGAAATTTGAATTCCAATAGAAAAGGAAATGGAAATTTGAATTTAGAATTCAAATAGAAATCCAAAGTGGATTTGGATATAGAACTTTCAAATGGTGTTTGAATATAGAGAATTTGAAATAGAATTTCCAAATAGAATTTGAAATAGAATTTCAAAACAGAATTTTCAAAAGAGAATTTGAGATAGACTTTGAAAATAGAATTTCAAAAATAGAATTGCAATGATATTTGAATTCAAATAAAATTGAAAGAGAATTTGACTATAGAAATTCAAAAGGATTCAAAAGGGATTCAAATATAGAACTTGAATTCAAAGGGATTTAAATATGGGATTTGAATTCAAGGGAATTGAAATAGGATTTGAATTCAAAAGAATTCGAATGGGATTGGAATAAAGGAAATTCAAAATGGAATTTCAAATAAAAGAAATGTAAATTGAAATGTTAAGAATTTCAAAGAAGAGGAAGTGGAATTTGAAACATTTAGAATTTCAAATGGAATCTTAAAGGGAGATTGAATATTAGAAATTCAAATAGAAGTTCAAATAGAATTTGAATAGACGAAATTAGAATCAAAATAGAATTTGAATTCAAGAAATTTAAATAAAATTTGAATTCAAAGGAATTCGAATAAAGAAATTCAAATAGAGATTTGAATGTAGAATTTCAAAATAGAATTTGAAATAAACTTTGAAATAGGATTTTCAAAGTAGAATTGGAAATAGAATTTCAAATAGGATTTCAAAATAGGAAATCCAAATGGTTTTGAAATGGAATTTGAATTCAAGGGAATTCAAGTGGATTTGAGTGAAGAAATTCAAATGGTGTTAAAAATAAGTTTGAAGATAGAAATTCAAATGGTGTGGGAAATGAATTTGAATATTAGAATTCAAATGGAAAATGAAATTTGAATATAAAGAGATTCAAATTGAATTCAAATAGGATTTGATCTATGGGGTTTGAATATGAAATTCAAATGGAATTTTAAACTATGGAATTTTGTATCTAGAATTTAAAAAGGAGTTTGAATATTTGAATTTCAATAAATTTCAAATATAGAAATTGGAATATAGCAGTTCAAATGGAATTTAAATATAGAGTTTAAATAAAAGAATTCAAATGAATTCAAGTATCGAATTTGAACATAGGGAATTCAAATAGAGATTCAAATATTGAATTTGAATATCAAATAGAAAAGGAATTTGAAATGTAGAATTCAAAAGTGAGATTGGAATTTGAATCAAGAATTCAGATAGAGCTAAACAGAGTTGAATTCATTTTAAAGAAGTTTAAAGGGTTTTATATATATAAATATAATTAAAACGAACTCGCCGCGGCGCTGCAGTTCGAAAAATAGCGATTTGAACTTCAATTGAGTATACAGGACTCAATTGAAGTCGGAATTCTTCGAAACAAGAAACGTCAGGACCGATTTGATAATAGTTTTCCAATGGAAGAGAAAAATCTGAATTTCGTCGTATAGATTTTGAGTTATGTCAAAATCAAATTTTCAGAAAAACAGCGCCAGAACTATTCAAAACCCATAACGGTTTATTTAATATTATAAAAGGATTTTAAGCGAGAAGATCCGAAGTTTCTATTTAGAAAATTTCAGAGTGAGTTGTAAAATATATGCAAATTCAAGTTGTGTAAATGAATATGATTTTTGAAACAGAAACCAGATTTTGATTTATTGAATAGAATTAACTAAATTGAATAGAAATTAGTTAATGAGTTTTCGAATGAGTATTGGGATTTGAATAAGTAAATTCAATTGGAAATTTATATTCGAAATGGAAAAGGGAAACTAGGATTTGAAATTGAAATTCAATTTGGTTATGAACGAGTTAAATATTTTGTTTGAACATGTTATGTTCAACAAAGAAGTGAAATAGGCAAAATGACTAATTAAAGAATAAATGAGCGAAACTGAATTCAAACGATTAGATAGTGTTGAATTGAGGTGAAACAGGTGAACAGGTGTTAGACAGGTATGGGATGAAGTATATGGAGATTTTAAATTTATGTGCTCGACAAAAAGGTACATGTTTAATTCGTATATGAGATTTATGCGCCGTATCGGCAAGCCGCTTGGCTTTTTCTTTTTCTTTTTGAGATTAGAAGGACCGGGAAAGCTATTTGAAATTTCCCGATGCTCCCGATACAGGGGAGGTTATGGCGAAATTTTCCGGGAATTTAAGGAGTTAGAATATTTTTAAGAAATTTGACAGTTAGAAATCTATATAGCGATATATAGAATTCGATAAGGCAACGAAATCAAAAATAGCGTAAAAGGCTAAGATTGATTATTGAAATATTTGGGTTAACAAATATTGATGAGAAAATGTAGAAGAGGTTTAATTGATGGAATATTAATTAAAGAGCCCAGTGATTTGTTTGATATGTTGATTGAACACTTGTTTTTATTCGATAGTTAAATCACAGACTATCGAAGTTTTTGACCATCGTTGTCAATATGGAGAGACCGGTTGGATTATTATCCGAAGAACCACTCCGTATCGGCATAAGCGTTGCGAACCAAGTATGCTGAATATATTGAAGACGGAGTGAAGTGCAAGGGCTTTTCTAGTAATAGAAATGGTGCCTTCGGTTTCGTTCAATCCCAGAACGAACGTAAATGGACGGATGTCTGACAGAGTATTTCCAATGATCAAATGGGTTGGTCTGTATGAATGTATATGGTTGCAACGGATTTATCCCTTAGCATAATATCCAGAATATTTGTGCAAACTCAACTAGTGATTAACGGATCTGACGATGTGGCATTCAAAGTGATTGTGTATCAATGAATGGTAAGTAATCGTAGCCTCAGGCCTCAACAACCGGGAAAGGACAAAAATCGGGCAGGCAGCATGGCTATGTGGGTCGCACCCATTAGGGTGTATAATCACCTATCTAGAGAAATTCCTTTTGTTTCTAAATCTATCGATTCTGCCCATTCGGGAACGGTGGTTTGAGTCCAACCGTTGGTGATATACATTCGATACACTCAAGCGAAATGAGTGGTCGGTCATGTGTGGGCCGGGTTGCAAGATGTTCTTGTTGAACCCAGGTGTATTTGCCTCTAGAGATACATCGTCGGAAGGTGGTCCCATACCTTGTCATGTTGGAAATCCAATCTCCAATAAGCGCCATGCGGTTTTTGATTTTATAATATATATGTGGAGCGTGAGATGCAAGCGTTCTGCTATGTGGTTATTTATTTGATGTAGACATTACTATAATATCACTGGATTTGATATCAAAGTGTTTTGGGTTATAGTAAGGTAAAAACCATCCATGTTTATGTGTGGGCTGGTCTTACTATTATCTTTTCTTTCGAAAAGGATTTTTAAAGTTAAACAAGTGGTTGGAGTTTACTCACACCAGTCCCATGACTGACCCAGAGTTTGTTTTGTTTTGTTTTCCCTAAACTCTTGGGTGCCCAAATTTGTACGGGCAGTCAAGTGTTTCAGGCTTTTACAGATACACTTGGAGGAGCTTGAAGCAGGAGGCTTCAACGTTAGTTATTTCGAGTTACTTCCGCTGAATCAAAAGTTATGTGTACTCTGATGATGGTATGTATATATGTACAAAACAGATTTGTATTTCAAAGCTTATGTTATAGAATATATTTTATTCGTTCCGCTGTGAGTTGTGATCTTCGTTTTTCTTCTATTCTAAGTTTTCTATCTTATCTATTCTCACCCTCTAACTTCTTTCTAATAATGAGTCGTATTTCTGTGTTATTTGGGTTGGACGTGTGGTGTATTTAGTCAACTCATATAGCTCGGATTTGCGGGCCATTACACTATTCATGGGAGTAATATATCTCAGTTAATTGCTAGTGGTGAACATGAATCTAGTAAAGGACTTTATCAAATTGGAACTTTGCAACGAGCTGCATGTTGCGAAAAAAGAGAGGATAGGAACGGATTGATGGTGAGACAAAACAAACAACAGATAGTCACCAGCAAAGCAATCACAGATCTAGTAATAAAAGAAATAACACAAGAGGTTTATAGTGGTTCCACTAACGTCTTGTTAGTGTACGTCCACTTGGGGAGAGAAGATTTTATTCCTTTTCTCAATAAGAAAAATTACAACACTGATAGTAGGGAAGAAGAAGAACTTTTAGAGATGATACACCTCACATTTTTGAGATGATAATACATTCACCTAATCCCTATCCTTATATAAGGATTAATGCTTGGGGTTGAAGTAATTGATTTATGATATAAATCAATGCCTAATTAATTCTCCAATTCTGCTGATAGGCTCCCATGTTTAACCAACCAATTAGGGAATTAATTCCTTACTTCACTATCCCAAAAAGAAACCTTCTTCAAAGCCTTCCACTTATGTAGGTAATTTATTGCCTATCTCTTTTACAAATAAAAGAGTAATAAATTTCTAATATCTTCCAAATCTTCTGCAAATTGGAAATATTATATTCCCAAATTAACAATATTTCCCAAATCTTCTCTAATTGGTAATATTCTATAATCAGTAATATCTTCCAAATCTTCTGCAAATGGAAATATTGTATCACAAATTCTAACAATCTCCACCTTGATACTATATTTCCTTAAAAGCATACCAACTCCACCTACATCCTCTTACTCTAAGCATCTTCTCGGACAAGACAACATGATTACTTCCTCCAATGAGATTCGGCATGGACATCACCCATTGCACCTTTTTTTTTAGAGCAAACGGATATGTAGTGCGGGGCTACACAGCACTTTGCCAACAAACTCTGGCAACGCCATCACCTGCCAACAAAGTGTACAAAGTAACCCCTTCAAGTAAGACCTATCAATCTTCACCATGAAAACAAACGTCTCCATGAACCATCTCAACCCTCTCCCCACACCGTGCCACCATGTGGCACCTAGCATTTCGATAAGCGATTCCAGTTCGAGCAACGCCTGAACTTAGCAGTCTGCAAAGACTTATGCATATCCATTCTTTCTCCTTTGATCTCTGACCATCTTCAGACGATCCCTTCTTCCGCTTATCAAGCACATCCCCTTGGAAAAATCCCACCTTGTTGAAGCTTTCCCCTTTGATCATATTCTGCCTATGCAGAAACTCAAAGTCTCTTCTTATATGCCTAGATTTGACATCTTTCCACGAGAATTGTAGGCTCCAACCCTTGACTCTCCAAGTACAGTGCTTCCCATCTCTTGACTTTATTTTCTTCTTCACCTCTCTCTCCGTACCAGCTGATAAGGCTTCCGTTCAACTTCCTTCTCTACCTTCATTCAACCCCTTCATCTGATTCTTCAAGTCCTCAGATAGAAGACTTGCCTTCACATTAAGATGTGCCTTCACTGAAGTGCCCTCTCTCATCCGCATAGTGAAAAACGTCTTCAACAAAATCAGACGGTTGGTTAGTGACTTCTTTAAATAGAGTTTTTCCAGCTTGGTCCAAATGTCCTTAGCAGTGGTCTCACCGCTAATCTCTGAAATGACATTTTCTCCCATTGCTAATTATAAAGTAGTAAATGCCCATTGTTCCATCTCCTTCCTTTCCACGGCTGAAATATCATCCGTCAACTCTTCAGGAGCAAATACCACAGGATGAACATTATTCCTCATCAGAACAACTTTCATCCTCCATTGCTACTTCTCGAAGTCTTTATCCCCATTCCCTCTTTCTATTGCTAACTGAGATCCTGCTGCCATATATGTCCCTGTGACATATGGCCTTGATACAATTGCTGAATTCTCCTCATCTCTTGCCATAATGCCTAACACGCTTTCTCAATCAACCTAGTTGCTCTGATATCAATTATTGTGGAAAAAAAACGAATAGGAACGGATTGATTGTGAGGCAAAACAAACAACAGATAACACCAGCAAAGCAATCATAGGTCTAGCAATAAAAGAAATAACACAAGAGGTTTATGGTGGTTCCACCAACGTCTTGTTAGTGTACGTCCACTTGGGGAGAGGAGATTTTATTCCTTTTCTCAATAAGAAAAACTACAAGACTAATAGTAGGGAAGAAGAACTTTTAGAGATGATACACCTCACATTTTTGAGATGATAATACATTCACCTAATCCCTATCCTTATATAAGGATTAATGCTTGGGGTTGAAGTAATTGATTTATGATATAAATCAATACCTAATTAATTATCCAATTCTCCTGATAGGCTTTCTTGTTTAACCAACCAATTAGGGAATTAATTCCTTACTTCACTATCCCAAAAAGAAACCTTCTTCAAATCCTTCCACTTATATAGGTAATTTATTGCCTATCCCTTTTACAAATAAAAGAGTAATAAATTTCTGATATCTTCCAAATCTTCTGCAAATTGGAAATATTATATTCCCAAATTAACAATATTTCCCAAATCTTCTCTATTTGGAAATATTCTATCACCATAATCAATAATATCTTCCAAATCTTCTGCAAATGGAAATATTGTATCAAAAATTCTAACCCTGCAGACACTAGATGAAGCTCTTATTTTAACTTGGTTTGCAGTTTGATAAAAATGTATAGTGCATCATGTTCGGTTCTTATTAATATCACCAAGGACAAAAGATGCACAATTACACAAAGAGGAGAAGCTGATGCGACATACATCGCCTTAATGTCTTTTGAGTTTGCCTTTATTTTGCGTATTATTCAAGAAATTATGGGAATCACAAACAGGTTGTGCCAACATTTACAAAACCAGTCTCAGGATATATTAAATGTCATACAATTAGTGAAAACTACAAAGGCACTTATTCAAGACTTAAGAGATAATGGTTGGAGTTCATTTTTTGACAAAAACAAAAAAATTTATATTCCCGACTTTCATAGTTGGTATAGTTCAGGGAGAAGCACTCGAGAAAAAAAGACAAAGTTGTAGTTGAACATCATTATCGCTTTGATATATTTCATGAAACAATGGACACTCAATGGAAAGAATTAGACCATCGGTTTAATGAGCACACACTTCAGCTCTTCACTCTTAGTTTCATTGATTCGTCTTATATTGACTCTTCATGTTTCTATATCGACCACTGAAAGGGCTTTTTTAGCTATGAAGCTAGTTAAATCTAGCTTTCGCAACAAAATGGAGGATGAATTTCTTGCAGATAGTATGACAGTTTATATTGAGAAAGAAATTGCAAATCAGTTCAACAACGATTTGATAAATGATGAGTTTGATAAGACGAAAACCCATCGAGTGCAACTTATGTAAAAATAATTCTTATTTTGACGTGATATTCTAGTCTGGATTTTTGTGAAGATCATCAGATATGTGCGCGAAATTTTTATAATTTAATGTTAATCTAAAGCTATTTAAGTATTCTTGTAATAACGTGAAGATGCATGTTCTTGCAGGCTTTGACAAGCTTCTTTTGATTTTTGATTTTCAAGGCCTCCTTTGATTTCTGTTTTTCAAGACCGACTAGTAAATCAAGTATCTTCTTTTTCCCTTCTACTTTACAAGTATGTTTAAATGCTCAAAAACTTGCAATTTTTTTGAATGCTAATTTATGCAGCAATCAAGATTGGATTCATGGAAAAGGACGGAATCCACTTTTCAGAAACAAAATGCTGGTTAGCCTGCATGTTTTGAAATATATTCGGTAATTTTTTTTACATTAATCATGTAATTCTTCCAAGTTTGTACTTTTGGTGAAAAATATGATGAAATGATCATTTTTACACGAAATCTATATATAAGTGAACTCTGAAATAAAGAGTTTTTTATTTATGTTATCTTGAAAGTTTCGTGAAATATTCTTTACAAATGGCCCTCTCCCCCCTCCCACCCCCCCAATCAAGATCCTGGCTTTGTCCCTGCATGTCATTCGTAAGAAATAAGTATAAGTCACGTTTTTAACTGTTATAAAGAATCAATCGATTTGATTATGTGCATAGAGAGAAGCGGTTTACAGTATCAACAACAGAGAACTAATATAAGTTCTCATCTGTTTTATGAAAGGACACAACATCCATAGGATAAAATTTCTAAATTACTCTCATTTCCTACCAATATTATTCAGTTAAACAAAAATGAATTCTTTAACAACAGCCTAACTTGCATATTGATTTTTTTTAATGGATTGCTCAAATCATCGGGTAGTTAAACACAAAATTAGCCCTTGAAATTTTCCTGATGAACATTGGAAAATGTACTTGTATTCCATAATAAGACCATTCGTATGAGGAAACTGAAGAAAATACTAACTACTTATGTAACCAGTATAATGCAAAGTGCAGGAGGTAATGTGCAATTATTAAACACATGAATTCAACATTTAAGGGGTTTAGAGCTGCACATACCCTTGAAAACGGTAGAGTAAGTTTTGTCTATCCCAACCTTGCTGTCAACCATTACTTCTAACATTAAAGAAAAGACTTCATATTTTAAACAATATATTGGTTGGTATGCCAAATAGGGAAGCTATGATATACTTGTAACTGCATATTATAACAAGTCCACCTAATATTCGACATATATGTTATTGCATATTTATGTTAAAACATCAAGTACCAAAAATGGATATTTACCAGACAAATATAATAGAACAGAAGGGATATAGACTAGGACATCACACATGCGCTAACTACTCTAATTCTAGACTAAAAGCTGTCATTTGTAAGTATTGGTCGATATTACTACACCAGATATTGGTGCATAGATCTTGGCTACAAGTCATTTGTCTTAGGTTCCCTATTGGATGCAGAGTATATTAATAGGTCGTTCCCTGAATCATTTGGTTCTTAGAAATAAAAGACTAGTCCGATCAAACACATATTAGTCTGAAATGTATCAAAATTGTTGTTAGATAATGATTAACTTCGATGAATGGTTATCTTTTATCATGCTTATCATGAATATGCAACATGGTATCATCAAACTTGAATGAAATATACTAATCGAACATGAAGAAGTTATAATTTCTTGAAAAATAGAAAACAAAACAAAAACATCAGGGTGTGTTCGATTTATATTTTTTAATTTTGGATTTTCGTATGTATAAAAGTACAAATGACGCACACATATCGTGAAAAATGATTGTTTTACAAAACGAAATTGACATACATAACAAAAAACAGCTTTTTATAATTTTTGTATTTTAAGAAACATGGGAAGAACAATAGAAAATTCATCCATCCACCGTCCCTTCATCCATCTGTCATCTCCTCCATCTTTGTTCCATTATCTCCGCTACACTTCAAATCTTTCCACTTTTCGTACTACGTTGAAAGCTCAAAATTCAGAATAAACCAAACATTATCTTAGTAATTTATATTATTGCCCTCAAAGAAGCTTTGTTGTCACTCGATCGCTAGGAAATATCGTGAGTTTATGAAATAGATTGAAAAACTAAAACAAAACAAGTGTGTTTTGATTAAAACTTGGAGACAAAACCAGACTGTAAGAGCACAACCAACAGTGACTTGTTCAGTTACTAAACAAACCACGGAGCATTCAGGTGTGGCTTGTTTAGTCCTCCTTGATTAGTTCGTGGTTGGTTGAAGCTGTTCTATGGCTGATTCACCAATAGAGGTTGGTTGGTTATAACGGCTAATACTTTGTCATTATACCAATATTCTAGAGAGATTGATTTATAAAGGAAAACAGTTTGCCATTATAAGTTTGTATAGGCAAACTGCTTGTTGCCTTTATAAACTTATAAAAAAAATGAGTAAATAATCGATCAGATAAAATAAAATATCAAGCGGGTCTATTACAATGTAAAGCTTATACACCCGCTATGCCTACTAGAACGTTACAGCCCAAAGTCTTATTTCTCAGTTATATATACAAATCGATCAATGTTGTATTCATTATCAAATTTTGTAAATAATATTTCTGTTACATTTTTTCATCGGCTCGAAAGACTTTTGTATATAAATTTTCATCAATAAAAAGATTATCTCTCGAACTCTTATATGATATCAGAGCCAAAGCTTTACAGTATTCTCATTTGATCCGCAAAAGTGAAAGTTCTCATTTAAGACCAACTAGAGTAATTTCATTATTTGGGTCTTCCTCTCATCTGAGTTGAAAACTCATCATTTGAGGGTTGGCCTGAACAACTCAGATCTATGCCTCGCAAGAAAATAATGCTGGCTGCATCAAAATCTAAATGTTCAAGCCCGAGCAGTCGTATCAGAGAAAATTAAACTCTAGTCGCCGGGAAATCAAGAAACAAATTCAAAAAAATGCCTTACTAGCATTTTTCATTAGTCAGTCTTCCATCATTTAAAAAATTGAAGGTTGTAGTTCCATCTTGTAGTAATCCTCTTTTGAATCAGATTCTACTAGCAAATCCTCATTCTTTATCTAAGATTCTGCATCATGGGTGATGCTACGCCTGTAACAGAGTCTACAACATCCCAGAATCAACCAACTTCCCAGAATCAACCAACAACTATCATCTTTGCGGTGGATCAACTAGTTAAAACTATGATAAGTCCTCAGAGTCAACTTATCATCGTAAAAATAGAAGAAAACATCTACTTGTTATGAAAATTTCATATTGAAATAGCAATTCAAGGATATAGGCTCGAAGGTCATTATATGATACTCTACAAATACCACAAAAACGTATAACTGATCGAGAAAACATAGTAGTAATTGATGAAGAATACACTAAGCATCATAGGCAAGATAGACCATTTAGTGCCTACCTTTAATCATCAGTCGGTAATAACCTATTGTCTTAGGTTATAGTTTGCAATTCTGCAAATGAAATCTAGCTTAATGTCAAAAAAAAAAATCAATTCTCAATCCTTTGCAAAGATTATTCATTACAGAAGACAATTACATAACTTAAGAAAGGAAAACAGTAGCATGAGGAATATCTAGCCAAGGTTAAAATGATCTTTGATCAACTAAAGGCAGCATGGCACAAGGTTCAAGAATCAGAAAAGGTTCTAACTGCTGACCATCCTTTTGTTAAGGTCGTCACCCTATGAGCTACCACCAATAGATCCAATCAGAGCTAGAGTATGGGTTTGAACAAGCTTGGACACCATTGGCCCAACCTCCGGTTCGATCACTTTTAGGCCTCGATTAAGCCCATCAACATCAAAGGTAAACCTGAGTCGAAGAAAAGGGTACATGAAGTCTCAGATCAAAGGAGATCCTTCCTACTTGCCTCAACTTGAATGAGGTTCCATCTCCGATCGAATGAAGCTCCAGCTCAAGTCGAAGACCACACTTTAGTAAAAACATAGCTCGGGTCGATCCTCTAGGGTCGAATAGCTTGGGTCGAGCCTCTGGGGTCGAGTAGCCAGGGTCAAACTTGACCCGACCACCATCTCGACCCATACAAGACTGTCACCTACGTTCCCACCACCTTATGAAGCACCGAGATTTGCGCTGCGTGTCCACGACTTAGTCCACTATCTCTATATAACTGCCTCCAAACTGCAGCCACTCCCTCCGAAAAACAAGGTCTGGGTGCTACGTGTTCGAACCGCGAACCGGTTTGTTGCTACGTCTATAAATACACCGTTTGGAGACACTTAGAGGACTTTTGTCCTTACGTATAATCTATGCAATTCGGCCATGGCTCCCAGCCAAATATCCTCGAAATATTTGCTATTTTCATGATTGTAGTTCGAGATAAACGCTAGAAACAGCGTTGTATGAGAGATTCTGACAATCTCAATTGTAACACCCCATACTTTTCTAAACCCAAATTTCGATAAAAATCAAAACTTGAACACATCCAAGCATGAAGCATGTAAATCTGGTACCTGCAGTAAATGAGCATAAACATAATCATATGAAAAGATAACTCACAACGGAAATAGAATATGATAAACCAGTATTAGCTCGAGTAACTACCTTTTTAAACTAAGTCACTTTGCCAATACCAAGCATGAGAGAGAGCAAGAACCGAAAGCCAAACTTAAACACCTGTGAGAACCCGACCTTCTCTAGAAAAACCTGGGTGGTTGTAATGAGGAGGGGGTCATAACAACAAGATTCTAGTGAACACGAAATGCACTACACAGATTATAATACACAGACAGACCCCGTTTTGGTTCAACCCAAGATGTATGCCTACTAAGGTAAGTGATTCTAGCCTAACCTTGTAAATGTTTACACACGACTCTACTACTCTTTCCAAAGTAGTTTTCCCAAAGTATAATACTGATATAGAATGTTTACACACATATTTTTGAAGCCTTTATACCAGAACATAGCTGGTTATTTAATCGAGGGTAGACCCCTAATTTCGGAGTTATATATATATATATATATATATATATATTCGTTGGCTCATCCTTTATTATTTAACGTCTCACTATTAGTAATAGATAGGGTGGATTCTCCCTGATCACTTAAGAGCCTAGGCGGACATGGTTGTCACTTACTATTCCTCGATGATTTATTCAACATTAACATAAACTAGAGGTCACTAGCTACGGGCCCTACTATTTATGACTTCTATCATTCACTCATTAACACATACCTCGTGTAAGGTGAGAGATGGTACTTTATCGCTCGCTATACCATCTAGATGACCTTATTGAATAATCTCCTTAGTCGCTTACTACTTCCCGTAGGATAGGCAGCCAAATCTGACGTTTTTAGTTTCCAGGTTTGGGTAGGCCCTACACACACTCCCTTTAAGACCCCTAAACTAAAAGACCTACTCCTAGGTGGACTCCTTGACCCAAGCCACTTAAGACTCAAGGAAGCAGACTATACGCGAAGATTATTAATTTCGTGCCCCATTATCTTTTAATACCTCTTCTTATTAGAATGAAGTGGGCTACGTTACTGGGTCATTCCCGTTTAGTTTCACTTTACGGAAATATTATACGTACATGATTAATTATCATCAAGGGTTCCTATGATTAATAATGTTTCACATCATTAACTAACTAAGCCCAATTCTAACTTTTACTTATAAGTTCTATATTAACTAGTATAAATAAGGAAAGTTGTATCCTCCTTACCATAGGATATTTATTTTATTTCCCTAATTGGACTTAGTAACTAAACAACAATCAATACCCATTTATTCCCTTTTTATTTTGTTTACTTCTTTTCATAAATTAATTGCCATTCATAACCATAACGGTCATATTTTCCTAAGGCAATCACAAAATTTCTAATTTCCTTTTTATTACCATTGATTATAATTAATGTCATTTATAAGCCTAACGTCCAAAATTTTCCTAAGGCATTAATTCACAATGGATATCCTTATCTTATCAGTCCGGAATATATCTATTTGTTACACCCCAACAGACATTTCTAATCTTATTTATTTGTTGGCTGTTGTATATATACATATATTTGTGCACCAGACCTCCCACATTAAATTAACCACTTGTGGATGCTGAATTTGTCAGTCGGTTCCGGGCAGACTTTTACCATAAGTTGAACTTAACCTTGTGTCTTGGTACAGTTATATTTACCCTCTAGACCCCCCCCCCCCCACATTAAGCTGACAACCTATGGATGCTGGATTTGTCGGTGGTTCTGGGCAGACTTCTACCATAAGTTAAGCCTAACCTCGTGTCAAGATGCATTTCAAATTAAATTCCCTAATTGGGATTTACAATATTAATCCTAATATATCTTAGGAATTGTAACCATTACCTTATTACGTTCATCTTTCCCCAATCAATGTCGTTTACAATTTTTATTTATTTATTTGTGGTCCTATTTATAGCAACCAATCACATTAATTGCTACAGTGGTCACCACAAATGTATTAATTTAATATGGATTACATTTACATGTATGGTTCCATAAATGAATACCGTTCAAATGTTCAATATAATGTATATTTTGTCGTTTTATGTAGATTCAGACGGATGATATACATATTTGTATTTATTTTTTTGCGCGATCAACGTAGTTATCTTTCTTATTATTATTATTATTATTATTATTATTATTATTATTTATTATTAGATTTAAAATTTTTGGTTTCATTGATAACCAAACCTTCCTTGTTGCATTCAATCTTGCTTAAAGGTTCCAAATCTTACAAAAAGACCGTTAATTTTAATTATTGTAAATTATGTTTGATAAATGGAATAGACATATTTCAAAATCACAGGATATATATATATATATATATGTGTGTTATGTATATTTTTGGAATAGTTCATGCAAATTACGCGCAAATATGTACATTTATATTTATACGTACATTTGCACAACTTTTTCCTTTTTCAATCTTTTTGTCATATTCCTTGTGAATTCAAAATAATGTCTTTTTGTTCAAGAAGGGAAAAATGACATATTTACAAAAATTAAACCCAAACCTCAATAACATTGAACATAAATAGGCATCTGTTAAAATCACATAATTCAACATTGCATCTTTCTTATCAAAATCACATAATTTATCATTTTAACACTGAAACTAAGGATTTGGAAGAAAACTACATCTAAACAATGTTATTGGGATTGATTTCCAAATCTTTAGTGTTTTACAACAATCACAATATAATTTCCAACATAGTGTAGGCAATATGTATAAACAATTTGTGTAAACCTACAATTTATATTATTCCTAACCACATTTCACAATTTCCAAATTTTGACAATATCTATTAACAGATCTGATAGATGCCCATTCAAATTCAATAATATTATGAGCAGATCTGATGATAATAGACATATATTTTGAGATCTAATTCAAATGAGAAAAATAGGCTATTATAACTTTGTATGTAAATTTCCCACTCACCTGAAAGCATCCAAATTTGACATCTGAATAATCTTTTAGGCCTATAATTTCCAAATTCTTATAAATCTACAATTAATCTGAAAAGGGGGTACTTTCAGATCTGTAGATATACAAGAAAACAGGAAAATAGTGGAGGATTTGATGTAGAATAGCTTAGCCATTAATTCATGTTCTTTTCCATTTAGATCTGATAACCCCTTTCAATTCTATATGATTTATATTTGATTGATTGTATATGAATATAATTTTGATTAAGAAATTTGATTGGAAGAGAATGGGAAATTGCAGAGCTTCACTGCTGCCTACAGATTTGTGTGGAAAAGAATGAGGGCTTACCCCTTTATTTATAGGACTGGAATTGGTTATGAACCGTTAAATTTATTTTAGTAAACATCCGCATGTTTAATTGTATAATATAATGAAATTGCCCCTCAAAACCTAGCCGCCACTGGGCTAATCAAAGATGGAAAGATATATATTAATTATTTTATATATTTATTTCCCTCTGTTTTTCGTATTTCGTTTGTAACTTTTTCATATGGACTCCGTTTATGAGACTCCAAACATGAAAGCTGACCATAATTTCGAGACGAATGCATCGGTTAAAGTTTCATGGTCAAATTCCATCATTTGCAGAAATCCCTATTTTTGAGAATCTAATTAATAACTAATCTATTGTCAAAATTTCAGGTTGTTACATTCTCCCCCTTTAAAAGGAATTCTGTCCCGAAATTTTGACACCTAGTTATCCTATCCTACACAACCTACATCCACTTCGCAACCATGTGTATATAAGCATAGTGTACATAATGCATTTATACCATAAAACATGAATGCAAAATGATTCTAAATCGGGCCCTCTACATGTATGCAACAAAAATTTAAAACTCTTTCGAAAATATGATGTGAAACATCATATATATACTGGCAGTTCTATATGAATGCAAATTTCAAAAAAACTATTTTCATCCATGACCCTCACACGACTACGAATAGAAGTGTGAACCAACCAATTTTGCATCCAAACTCTACCATCCAAAACGCCATGCAATCTAATCATTTTCTATTTAATTTCTCCTAAACTAGAGAAAGCAAATCAAAGCGAATAATTTTAACATTTCCTCTGCTTACAAATATTCCATTTCCACCCTACAGTGGAAATTTCATCTCAATTACCCAAAATTCTCCAAAAATTCTCATCTGTGGACTATAAAGGAGGCTTAAAACAATCTCTAAAACGTAAAACGAGTTAATTAATAGCTCACGCGCATTGTTGACAATGTATGAAAACAACGTCTCCAAGGCCAAACAGCCTTTTCCTTTTTGCCATTATCGTTTTTATTGTATCGTTGGTCCTACTGCACCGCTAAACGCGTACACAAAGCATCCAAACATCATCCTTACGCTGTTCATGTGACCAAAAATCAAAAATTTTCATAAAAATAAATTTCCGCTTGAAAACTCCTTGTGTTTATTTTGAAAATTTCTTTTTAACACCGTTTCATTTTCCATATGAGATCCGTATGAAAAAACAAAATTCTAGTAACGTGCGCTTTTCAAATTATCCATTTTAATGTAAAACAGACGTTTAAATATGCACAAATTGTTGTATCCAAATTTGGTGTTTTTGCGCAAACCGAAATAAAAGAAAGTAATTCAGTAAAAAATTAAAATGATAAAGGTCTTTTTTTCGAACAACGTTTTACTAAAATTCAAAATATATTTTGCTGAAACTTAACGATTCAAGTCACATATTGGAGAAAAAAGAAGTCAACCATGTAAAAATGCAAAAACTGAACTTACATACAAAAAGACCAAAATATATTTTAGTTTAACAAAGAACAGTGATCTACTTATATCCGTGATGTAAACATCGCAAAATCGGTCCTTTGCTAAAATTTACCCAAAACAGAATTCTATTCTTTCCACTTCTAAAACAACTATTAGTTAGATAAGAAAACGAGATTTCATTCAAACAGACATGCGTGAATGACAAAAACATTTCCAAACTTATAAATCTCATTAAAAAAAAAAGTCGTGTGATTTTAAAGGCAACAAACTCTAACAGTTACAAGCACCAGTCACCACAAAATCAAGAACCAAATGTTGGAAAGGGAAAACAACAAAGATGATGACAAAACGACAAAACCGAAACTCCTAAAACAATGGCCGTAAACAACGAGATGTCTTGCTATGTGACTGGAGCTCAAAACCATTTTTTATGATCTTTAATTAATCACATCATGGTAGAAAAATACTTAATCTCGTGCTACAAACATTGCTGGTGTTGTTGGAGGTTCCCATATCACCATCTCTACTAAGAGAGAATTTGTGATGAGAAAAGAAACCTAATATAAAACTGCTTCTCATGGAAGTCCACCTAATATATTCTAAAGACAAAAATGGAAAGGTGAAAATTACAGAAAGTAACTCCATGAGACAACACACAAGAACGCAAGCTGAATAAAATATGATGCGGCACAAAATGATGGTTATGCCACCGATTAAAGAAAAGATTAATTTTCGCATTATGAGACAAATCTAGTCTTAATTCTCCATTTATAAAACGATGTGCTAAATGGGTCATACGTCATCATGGGTAGTTTTGATGTAGATTCCTAAACTTAAAAACAGACAATAAGAAAAAGAGATTTGCTGCAAAAATCTCCAAAGCCAGTCAATAAAAGACCATACAAGTCCGCGTAAAACACTAATGCCTCCAAAACTCTCATAGAGATTCTCCTCAGAAAAACCATCCAAAGATAGCTTAATCTTCATCTCCGAAACGACGATCACCTTTGAAAGAACCTATTCTAACAAGGTATAATAAAGGCAGATGCAGCACAAACAACAAATCATATTTTAAGATCTCGAGGCAATGGATCGGTGCAAGTAAAATTGTCACGAAAAATTTTCTTAGCCCTAAAACAGTGGAACCTTTTTGCTCATTCCGATCCGCCCCAAATGATCTCTCCCTATGGATGAGACTTAAATGGTATGAGTAAGATCGTATAACGCAAATAGGCATTATGGACTAAAAAAATGGTCAGAGAGAAGAAATTAGATCTTGGAGTACTAGCGAGGCATGATTTAATGTGCAAACTAGCCCGGGAAAAGAGGAGATAAAGCGAAAACAAAGAAAGAGAAGAAGGATAGGAATATGGTTCGGCTAGATGAGGAAGGAAAGACGAAAGAAGGAAGTTAAGGGGGGTAATTATGACACAACTTTTATGGTTGAGCCCTAGGTTCAAGTTGCAATAAAACTCATAAACTAGTCGGCCATTTTGGCATTACGCTAAACGGTCAACTATTAAATGGGCTTTGGGGAAAGATTGAACCTTCACCTTATTAGACCGGATAAAAATATTAATCATCCCGTGCCATCTCTTAAGATTTGACACAACCCAAAAACAATTATCCTTATCACGATGATATCAAAGACCGTAGTCAAACTCCGAACTAACTCCAATAATACCAAGTAGTGTCAACAAAAACTATGACCACACAACGAACGAATTTCAGAAATAATTCAGTTAGAAATCTTTAATATAAACTGGACGAAAGATTTTCCTTTGCCTTTTTGAAGGAAAATTATAACTTTTTCAAAAATGGGATTTATTATAAACTAACGGTTTCGTATTTATAAACCCATATTATTATTATTTTTATTTTTATTCCAGATTATATTACAAACTAAAAAACCTTTTCGTGTTCAAAATGTTGAAGCTTTAAAATCTTAAGGATAATTGTTATAATTTCAATAAATTATCCAATATATATAGGGAAAGGGATACTTAAAATCACAAGGAATGGATATTTATTTTTCTTAAGTTTAGTGGTATATTCCTTGTCATTTCTAACTCATTCCTTCCTATCAATCATATTATATTTATTAAAGTTATACAATAGCCCTAATAATTTTGAAACACGAATAAACTAAAATTTAAAACCGTATCTTTATAAAACTAGGCCTTTATAAAACCATTTTCCGAAACCGTACTTCAAACCTCAATTTTATTTTTCTAAATAGTTTTAAAAATAAAAATTTCTTCGAATACAAGGTTAAGAGTATTTCGAGTGATGGGGGTCCAACGGTCTATGGAGGCGGCGCACAGTGGATTTTTATTTCGAGTGATGGGTTCGAGTATTGGCCCAGATTTCTGAACGAGGAAGAGAGTGATTAAGCAACGTAATTAGTTTTAGTTATTCACTAATTAATTAATTTATGTCGTTAATGTTTAAAATATTGTAACTCTTTCATACGAGATCAGAATTTAGTGATTCCAGTTGCGTTGCGCTTGTGACAACGAACACCACAACATGGAACTGAATAGAACAGAAAAGGAGCAAGTTGGATTTTTAGCTAAATTAAATGCTCGTTTAATTTAGTTTAAAAATAAAATCTTCAAATAATTAAAGACTGACGAAGTGAAAATCAAAGTGAGAACTCTCTCACTCAAAATATTTGTACAGTAAATAATTTTATAACTAATTACACAGATTTCCAGTGTTGATTTTTATCAGTTTTAACTATTACAAATTTGTATACGGTGCCTGTTAGCCCACATTCACTGTCATTTGAAAACTCATGGATGATCTGATTGACTGTATTGTGTTGTGACTGTGATTTTAAACGTATTAAAAATAATTTAGTATTATTTTGTGGTAGTTGAAATTGGATATAAATATCCATTTATAGATTTAAACAATGAAAGTTGGTTAATTTAAAAAATAACTCGAATTGAACTATTTATGATTAAATTCATTATTTAGTAATGAATTTAAATTTGCTATTGTTGTTTGAAAACCCCATACGGGTCTGGGGCGATAATTAATTCACATCTCCCTTGGATTTGGCTGTAGGCGACTAAAAGTCGATGATGAAGATGGTGGTTGAAGACCAGAGATCTTCATATAGTTTGGATGATTACTGATGTCTTGATTGGGCTGTACACCCAAGACAAGGTAATAGGTGGTGATCATGTAGACGTACTTGGAGACCGACCGGATATGCGAGGACCTCTGTCATGTATTGGACATATGGGACGAGGAATAGGGTGCCTCCGATTTCGTTCAGACCAAGAACAGACTTGTAAATGGATTGTCTGACATTGTATTGTGTTCTATATTTGTTGATCTCTGCTAAATGAATATATATATTTGGTGGTGGAGAATTTATTTTCTTGCTTAACACCCTTCTCTGAGATGTACGAGCTTAGAGGTTATATATTGGCAGAAATCAATGGTATGGATTGACAATGTGGCGTGCTAAGATGCAAATGATCAAGGCTTATTATTGAAAAGCAGAGTCTTATTGATGATGATCAAAGCAAAGCTTTAAGTATCATAGCTTTGTGTATAGCGTTAATTCGCGAGCCTTACACCTCGGTATGAGTCAAACATGAGATAAGGGAGTGCAATGAGTGCATACGTTTCTTTCAAGTCGAAAGTGGTGTCATGGTATGGAGCCCGGAATTTTTACTTATGTAGATGATGGATACTTGGCGCCTCGGATATGATTGGTCGAAATACTGACCATTTTTGGTGGTCCGATAGGACCGGGAAACGTATTGTTCAGGAATAACTAATCCACTAAAGTAAGTGTGGACTAGCACTGCAGAATCCAAGGGTCACGAGAGTGTGATTCCTGGGTCATCATGCTGGAGGTGATCCAGATCGGTAAGGAGACCATCCCTTGCCTTGATTCAGGATGGAAATCTAATTTCCAATACGCGACTTTTTGGTTTTAGTTGTAAACCTATGTATGGCAACATAATATATGGTGTCTATGCCATCTATGATTGATACATTTATATTCGAAGTTTTTTGGCACTATGTACTGATAGTAATATCGAAATGATTTGTTTTAAAGCGTATCAAGCATGTTTGACTATTATAAGGGAAAACTCTATCCTCTAGTTTGTGTTGCACTATGTGATGGAACCTGAGTCTTATAATAGCTTCATTTTTTCAAATACATTGTGTTGTTTACAAATTGTTTTATTTTGGAGTATTCCTGGGAGTAACCCCATTCCGTGTCATACGGCATGGTCCTTTGAGTTACCCAACACTAAAATAAAGTTTAGTAATTGTTTTATTTCTCACACTAGTCTCATAACTGACTCGGAGTTTATTGTTTCCACCTAAACTATGGGTGTCCATATTGTCTACACGGGAAGCTAGTAGTTTTGGGTTTTGCAGATATTTCTTTTCACAAGATCCTGGATTACGGCTGAAAGTATATTCGTAATTCTTTGTATCTGTGTATTTTTTTCAGTTGTGTTAGTTAATGTTTTCCACTATGCATTATATTTATGCATATATACTCCCGCTGTTTTGTAATTTTCAAATCCCTGATGTTTATTTTTCCACTGTATATTATTTATCTGAACTCTGATAAATTCTTCTACTCTGATGTAATTGTTGTAATAGCAATGAAATATTCTCATGTTTGTGTTCTGATGTGTCATGTTCTCAAAACAATCTAGGCTCCTCCGTCTCTTCGGGGATCGGGGAAGTCTAGGTCGTCACAGTTGGTATCCGAGCTTTAGTTTACAAAGCTTAGAGAATAAGACACATTAATACCTAATGAAAGAATTCATCGGAGATAGGATTAATAACATCCTATAAGAATAACTCGTTAGAGATAGGGTTAATAATACCCTAGAATGAGTTTGAAGAGTGCTATTTATGAAAACAAATTTAGATTTGAAAATTATATCTTATTATAAAATTTCAAATATTATGTTTGATTCTGAATTTGGACTATCAAGTATAATAAGATTCTGCATATACGCATTATGAACGTATATTCAAAGACTTATGTATACTGGATAGATATAGAATCACACTCTAGTTGCTCGGGAATGATTCTATTGATGACTGTACAACACCAGAAGTTTATTTTCGAGTTTCGAAAGTGGGATATCTATATATTTCCAATTGACTAGTGTGAGAACCAAAACTTAGTTAGAGTTTATTGTTTGTGATTTGGCATTTAACATAGATTTTTGAGTATAGATTAAATGTTTATATTTGAAAAGGTAATCAACTAATTGATTGATGATTGTGTTGTATGATCATTAATTTAACCAATATGAAAGGTAAATTAAGCCACATCAAGTCAAATATTTGTTGGGTTTTTAACAATTGAATCGACATCTAAATCCAACTGTTTAAACCCTTATATAACTGGATCTATGCATGAATTAGTAAATCAAAGAATTATACCTTTCGAAGCTTTATTGTTCTTCACGAAATCGGTTTTGAGTCTTGGTTGATTCGAATCTCGAGCTCCCAAAACAGCAAGCCTCTATAGTTGATCCACGAGAGTGTCTCCTCTTTCAATCGTATTGAGAGAAGAAAACGAGGTCGGTGCTAGCCGCCATTTTGGATTTTGGAAAAAGGGGATTCGGTGGTTTTTGTTTGATCTGATATCATATTATTTTAGGGTTAGCCGCCTCAACTAATAAAGGGAAATGAGTGCCCTTTTATAAAAAGGAATTTAACCATAAAATTAGAATCCAATCGAAAAACTCATTCCAACTTCAAATAAAAATATCAACGTATTGATATTTTATTTGTCCAAAATAATTTCTCTTTTATAACGCTCCATTGTGTGACCCCATAGGTTATTACAACGTTGGCAATGATTTAAAATCGTATTCAAAATCATAAACAGTGATTGGCATCTAGCAATACGTCGCTGCTACCCAAGTTATAATAAGATTATCGATTCGATACAACCTTTTCTGTGACCAGTGTATCAATGTAATGTAATCCTTTTAACCAGTATATCCAGGATTAAACTCAAGGCATGGATCGTATCATCCTCTTTATAATTTAATCTGTTTTTCTTGATCGATGAGTAGACTGTTTAAAATAAATCATTATTTGAGCACGACCATGCATTTCACAGTCTCACTCAATCAAGAGGCCCATGGATATCACTACGAATATATCGTGTGGTCAAATTCCATCTAGATTATTCATAATTTTCATTCGATTCGAGATGTATCCAACAATCACTGTTATCGTTACTCTGTTACGAATAACTTTAGATGATATCAAAACACAAATATCCTCGAATAAAATTATAATGGTTTCAGGTCTAGGACCATTACATCATTGTCACTATGAGAACAACTTATGATACTGTCAATTATATTCCATGTAGTTATCTCACAGTGGGTCAGCCCAATACACTATTCTCCAATACGTATTTATATCTTGACTTTAATATCACGTATATTAATGATCAATGAGATGTAATCATTAGTCAATCAATATGCTAGTCTCAACGCTTTATTGTTGTCCTATATAAACAATAAAACTCGACTAGGGACATTTAAGAATTATAATACTTATCATGTTATATAATCTCAAATTCAAGTCTTACTCGAATTATATAATTCTGTATTATAGTTCTAAGGACTTCTATTATATTAATATTGTATTGCGCAGTAAATATAATATAATAGAATGTTATTTTATTCCAAATAAAATAATAACAACAACATTGTTATCAATCTCATCAAATGAATTGCCTCTAGGGCACAAATTTTAACAATCTCCCACTTGCACTAGAGTCAATCATTTACGTATCGTGAAACGACCCGCAAATCCATACCCTTTGAGTCGACTAATAACACCACACGTCCAACTCAAATTGCACAGAAATACGAACCATTTTTAGAAAGAAGTTAGAAGATGAGAAGTAGAAAGAAAGAACTAATAGAATAGAAGAAGAAGAAGAAGACAACAACATCAGAGAAACACGAATCTCACAGCGGAACGAATAAAATATATTAGATAACATAAACTTTGAAATACAAATCGATAAGTGTATATATATACATACCATCATCAGAGCACAATAGTTATCTCTGGAACAGTTATAAACACCTGTTTCCAGATACCACAAAATACACAGCGGAAAGTATGATAGTCTATAGCTAACAGGTGAAACCTCCTGCTTCGATCTCTTCCAGGTAAATCTGTAAAACCCCGACTACTTGACTGCCCGTACAAATTTGGGCACCCAAGAGTTTAGGGAAAACAAACAAAATAAACTCTGGGTCAGTCATGGGACTGGTGTGAGTAAACTCCAACCATTTGTTTAACTTTCAAAATCTTTCGAAAGAAATGATAATCGTAAGACCGACCCACACATAAACACGGACGGTTTTTACCTTACGATAACCCAAAATACTTTGGAAATCATATATTATCTGATATTATAATAATGTCTAATCACAAGTAATTAAAATCTAGTAGAGCGCTTGCATCTCACGCTCTACATATATAATATACAATCAAACTCGCAGGCGCTTATTGGATATTGGATTCCAACTTGACAAGGTATGGGACCACCTTCCGAACATGTATCTCTAGAGGCAAATACACTGGGTTCAACAAGAACGTCTTGCAACCCGGCCCACACATGACCGACCACTCATTTCGCTTGAGTGTATCGAATGTATATCACCAACGGTTGGGATCAGCAACCGTCTCCCGACAAGGGACAACATCGATAGATTTAAGAACAAAAGGAATTTTCTCTAGATAGGTGATCATACATCCTAATGGGTGCGACCCACATAGCCATGCTGCCTGCCCGATTTTTGTCCACTTCCGGGTTGTGAGGCTTGAGGTTTTCATTATCTTCCAGCACATCTGGCCATCATCCACTTTGAATGCCACATCGTCAGATCCATCGGAAATCACTAATTGATTCCCACAAAAATACTCAGATTGTTAGGCTAAAGAAGTTTCCCTTCTATGCCACTAACTTCGTACGTTTGAAGGAATCAACGTACGTAACCCCCTTTGGAAATACTCTGTCAGACACTCGTCCATACAAGTTGTCCTGGGTCTGGACAAACCGAAGGCACTATCCCGTAAACAGGATAACCCTTGCATAACTCCGTCTTCAAGATATTCATCATACTTGATTTGCAACGCTTATGCCAATACGGAGTGGTTCTCTGGATAATAATCCAACCGGTCTCTCCATATTAACAACGTTAAAATGGTCAGAACTTTGATAGTCGGTGATTTAACTATTAAATGAAAACATGTCGGTGTGCAAACAATGATATTATTTCCAGAAGGAAATCCTATCGACCAAACATCATTCAACATTTATTCCTTTTAGTTCATTCATTCATTTCCCTTTTCACTTCCATTTACATTCCTTATTTAATATATTTAGAAAATATACACTATTAACATTGGAAAACATTTCCTCACGTTGCTCTCGGATTCGATTATGAATCTACTTCCTTTTCAGGAATCACTTGATTATAACAATGGTGTTATAATTCCCTGCATCCGAAATATAATAACTTTAATATGACTTTTATTTTCTAACTTGAATATCGGAAAACATTTCCAATATATAATTCCTTTATTGAGAAAACATCCTTTATTCCAGTTAGAAAACATTTCTAAACCCTTTGAATTTACTGATGTTATAACATCGTTATTATGACTTAAATCATAAATCATTCGTTAATTAACGATATCACTAACCAACCCTTTCTATCATTCACTTTGAAATATTCAGAGCTCACAACTTTAAACCAAACATTGCTTTCAACAACAGCGTTAAAACCGCTATCTAGCATTATAAAACACTTATCATAACCATAGCATTAAGATTGCTATTAAAACAGTTATTATAACGGCAGCGTTAAAATTGCTATATAGATTTACCAAGATATTTATTATAACAGCAGCGTCTAAAATTGCTGTATAGATTTACAACATTTATTATAACAACAGCGCTATGATTGTTGTTTTGAATAAAATACCGTGTGCGACGCACACGCTTCCGTTGTTCATTTATAAACTCTGTTTATTTTAAACAATTCAAGTTCTTCTTCAAACATATTTATAAACTATACATTCTTTTAACCACTTAATTTTATTTGCAAAATATTTCCTTGTTTAAACTATTATTCTTTTACTTTAAGCATTTAAAAATCTTTCTTTGAACTTTCCTCTGTACTTTGCTAAATTCAAATCCATTTCCAAATATTGGTTTCAAAACCGATACTCACTTTCAAATATACATTCATATTTGAACTCACCTTTTAATTTATCCAATGGTTAATGATCCACTTAACTTAAACATTTTCCTTGGTTTACCCAATGGAATAGGTCTCCATTTGCAACTCAATGAAAAAGAAATTATTTCTACTTTGGAAATAAATTCTGCTTTTAAATTCTAATTTCCTTTTTCACATTCGATGATATTTTACGGTATCTAAATACCAGGTTCCTAAGGCCAGGGTAAACCAAACACACAAATTCAACCATGGATAATGTAGCATAACATATATCACCATTAAATAAAACAGTAAATAAAATGTTGAGGGATCCAGTTGGATCCCTCCAACCTGTTTCCCTGCATCCACAGATGTTAGTAACATCAAAAATATCGCATTAATGAAAAGAATCAATCAACGATGTGATTATATCAACCAATTTATCAACTATTCAACCAAGCAACCATTTTACATTATAAAATAATTTAAAGCTCGTTTATATATAAAAATATAAACGAGAGGGAGTTAGTGAGTTTACTCACTTTGCTTTGCAGTTGACGGTTCTGCTTTTGTTTCCATTTCAAATCAAACGAACGTCTGACTTTATCTTGAAATTCCTACAGCTCTGTTTTTTTGCCACGTCGGTTTCACAATGTAGGCCTTGTCGTTACGATTCCAAAGTGACCGATTTCGTCTCATTCTTATTAACGTTCGATTAATCATCATTAACCACTTATACTCGAGTTTGAGGTTGCGATAATGTCTTCTTCCAGTTCGGGTTCAAGCCCATGCTCTCTACTTCTTCTTCCCAGTAACTCACACTTCTACCTAATCCCAACATCACGCAACCTTCTTTTCCTCCACCACTATCACTACAAGTCATGAACTCCACAACTATTTTTGTCAACTAAACAACTTACCACCAGCAATACGGTACCAGTCCTCTCCTTCTTGCCGACTCAAGCGTCACTGATTTGCTTTGGAGGTGCATCCGTAACAGCAAATCAATTCCCGCTGTTAAACTAATTATTCATGTTAATACATTCCAACCACTAACCTCGCTCATTTCAGTGTATAGAGCACAATAGCTGCGTATTTTCTCCTCTCATATTACTGATCATTTCATTAACCATGCATACTTCTCTAACTAAAAAAAACGGTCATTATCCTGCTTCCTATACCACCAACCTCCATCAAAACCACTGCCATTCATTCTGCCGTAACCTGCTTCCTTCCACCAGACATCCCTTTTGAACAATTTACACCATCCCAACACCTTAACTAAAACGTACACTACTTCCTTACTGGAAATCCCAAACCAACATACTCTTCTTCTAGACATCACGTTAACAGCTCCACCGTGATACCCACGCACTATTCCTTCCCCAAAACCAAACTTCCAGTAAACATCATGACCAAAGTTTAACCTTTTAACTTCCTTTCTCACTCCCAGTAAAACAACAAGCCCTTTCTCTTTTGAACTCAGCTCGCCTAGCTCAGCAAAATCACCGCGCCGGCTCTTGTTCTTCCCATCGAAAATCAAAACGCCAAGTCTTCTAGCCCTAGGCTTTCAGAGAACCATTTGCGTCGAACTCGAGATGTATCGTGCCCAATACGAAGGCACTCGGGTAAAGTATACCTTAAAGCAAACTCCTGGATCAAAGTTTAATGAAATTAGGAATTTTATATAATTTGATATTGAAATTTGAAGGGTCGATTTTAATTGAGGAAGCAGTTTTGATTTACTTTTGCTGAAGAGAAGTGAAAAGGTTCGGTTCATTATTATATAGGAATTTGGGTAGCTTGGCACCCACGAAATTTAGCATAGCTGTAGAAATAGGGACAAGTAGACCGGTGATTTACATTGCTTTGTCTGTACGATTCTAAAACCTTGGCGACAAAGGAATTTGATAATAGCTGTGGATAGGTCGGCTTGGAGTGTCACCTCACATTCCGTAGGACATTGAAAACACGGACAACAAATGTTTGGTCTGTACTACGTTTTAAATATAGAGTGTCATTTTATTTTGTTTTTATATTATACGAAACTTAGCTGTGAACTATCAAGTAAAACTACCCACAGTCGACTTCTGTCTACTGATGTAAAAGCTGATCTTGGTGTAAAAAGTTATTCTGAACCCAATGGGACAAGTTTCGTCGAAATCCGACTTCGTTTGAAAAAAATTCCTTTATAAAACCAGAAATCAACATGCGTTTAAATTTTTCACGATCACCAGATAAATCAAAACAACTTGAAACAGCGAACACTGACAATAACTTTTCGATACGAACCCAATGAAACTGATTCCGTCGAAATCTGAGTCTGTTTGCAAAACGGCTATTTTAAAGGCCTGTATTTAAATAGCGATTTCCATAGCGACTATTTGAAAATTTGATTTGACCATAACTAACAAATTATAACACGAAATCTAGATTTTTCTCTTCTATATGAAAATTATCATCAATACGGTTCCAACGTGTCTTGTTTCATAGAAATCCGGCTTATATCGGATCCTGTATTCTCAGTTGAAGTTCAAAACCCTATATTACGAACTGCCGCGCGTTTTCGAGCTCGTTTTATAATTATATTATAAATTAACGTTCAAACTTCGTTTTAAATAAATAAATTCCTATTTAAATTATCAACACAACATTTAAAAACCAATTTAAATGTTCAAAACAAAATGGCTAAAAATCTGGGTCGTTACATTCCTTCCCCCTTAAAATAATTTCGTCCTCGAAATTGCTAAGGTAGAAAAAGACGCTTCATACTCTATTAACTAGGTCCAAATTTTCTTTTCGTTCAATTCTTGACTTCAGTTCAATTGGACCAATTTATTCCAATTAAAATATTAATTTATTCTTATTAACGGAAAAAAATTTCTGAAAATTTTCTAACACTTTAAATTCTGAAAAATTTTCGGCAGCATCTCCTCTGCACGGCTCAATCGCTACAATCACAACTCGCCTTTCTAGGCCTTCTCCAATCCAAAATAAAATCAAAAAGCCAAGCGGCTTGCCCCATAGGCTCATAAAATCATCAACCCAAACAATATTGTAAACATGTACCTTTTTGTCGGGCATAATTCTATCTCTTGTATTTGCTTCCATTCACTGCCGACTCAACATCCACTTCAGTCGATTCCAAATCAATTCAACTTCCAGTTCCCAGTTCACTAATCAATCTCTGGACTAGTTTGCTTTCATTATATAGCTCAAACTTGATTTCTATTTCCAAAACCAATCTACTTACCCCACTTGGGTTCAAATTTATCGCAACTTGATTCCAATTTACCATATCCAAATTATATCTTCAACTTGTTGATACCTAGGTCGAATTTATATTTATAATTCGAATCTCACCTTTCTTCTCATTTAATTTCATTCGGAATTATCTCTATCCAATCTAATTCCATTTAACTTAGATTAGATTCCAATCCAATACAATTTTACATTCAATCCCAAATTTCTTGCATATTGGGTTTAAACTAGTTTATTTACTTTAAAGGGTTCACACAATCTTGTATGCTTCAATATATGTCCAATGACAACCTAGTTCATATCACTTCCTTATAAACCATTTATCTGGCCAAGTTTTCCATCTAATTTTCAAACAGATTCCATTTTAATGAATTTCGAACAAATTTTGGTTTCTTTAAGGTCATCCTGCTCCATTTAACTAAACTTTAGTTAAATTTAATCCATTCGATTTTACTTCCACCTTTTTAATCTATTTAACTTATATTAAATTCAGAATTCGAATCCCTAAGGTTTCTTTCAAATTAGTTTGAAATCATATAACTATACACATATGTTTAAATCTTTTTGCAAACTCAAATACTTGGATTTTATAGAAATAACTTGTTCTTTTCAAACCAATTTCCAATCAAAGAATTTTCATGGAAGCAATCCACCACTCAGAAACTTGAAAATGAATACCGATAATGTCGCGACCCATTATCCGAATTATTTTCTCGCCACTGAAGTGATTTCAATGCTTAATCACCTTTTAAAATCCATTTAAAACATTCTAATTCAAAATTTTCTTCAAACCAATGCCATATTACCTTTAAAATACTTCAAGGAATACTTTCAAAATATCCGGGATTTAAATTCCAATTATGGTTTGAATTAAATTTCAGTTCAGCTTATTTGTATATCCTATTCTTATACAAATTCAATTTGGTTTTATACAACCATTTCAATATTTTATAATTTCCTTTGATTGTAATAACAATCAACACATTCGATAATTTCAGAAAATTATCTCTTTATATCAAAATAACTTTTGGGCAAATTATATCACTTACCCACTTTAAAACAATACTGAGTCGATTTGTTCTGCTCGAGAGTTTAGAAACACCTATCGATACGGTTGTACTTCCTGTATCGACCAGAATTCATAAACCACTCAACAAACCAGTCAACACAATATAAAACAATTTTTATCAAATCTACAAATACGCGCTCATATATATGCACTCAAACTCAATCTAGGGTATTACTAACCCCATCTCTATTGAGTCACGCCACAGAGCCAAGGTAATCACTTAACCTTCAGCTCTGATACCAAATGAAACGACCCGCAAATCCATACCCTTTGAGTCGACTAATAACACCACACGTCCAACTCAAATTGCACAGAAATACGAACCATTTTTAGAAAGAAGTTAGAAGATGAGAAGTAGAAAGAAAGAACTAATAGAATAGAAGAAGAAGAAGACAACAACATCAGAGAAACACGAATCTCACAGCGGAACGAATAAAATATATTAGATAACATAAACTTTGAAATACAAATCGATAAGTGTATATATATACATACCATCATCAGAGCACAATAGTTATCTCTGGAACAGTTATAAACACCTGTTTCCAGATACCACAAAATACACAGCGGAAAGTATGATAGTCTATAGCTAACAGGTGAAACCTCCTGCTTCGATCTCTTCCAGGTAAATCTGTAAAACCCCGACTACTTGACTGCCCGTACAAATTTGGGCACCCAAGAGTTTAGGGAAAACAAACAAAATAAACTCTGGGTCAGTCATGGGACTGGTGTGAGTAAACTCCAACCATTTGTTTAACTTTCAAAATCTTTCGAAAGAAATGATAATCGTAAGACCGACCCACACATAAACACGGACGGTTTTTACCTTACGATAACCCAAAATACTTTGGAAATCATATATTATCTGATATTATAATAATGTCTAATCACAAGTAATTAAAATCTAGTAGAGCGCTTGCATCTCACGCTCTACATATATAATATATAATCAAACTCGCAGGCGCTTATTGGATATTGGATTCCAACTTGACAAGGTATGGGACCACCTTCCGAACATGTATCTCTAGAGGCAAATACACTGGGTTCAACAAGAACGTCTTGCAACCCGGCCCACACATGACCGACCACTCATTTCGCTTGAGTGTATCGAATGTATATCACCAACGGTTGGGATCAGCAACCGTCTCCCGACAAGGGACAACATCGATAGATTTAAGAACAAAAGGAATTTTCTCTAGATAGGTGATCATACATCCTAATGGGTGCGACCCACATAGCCATGCTGCCTGCCCGATTTTTGTCCACTTCCGGGTTGTGAGGCTTGAGGTTTTCATTATCTTCCAGCACATCTGGCCATCATCCACTTTGAATGCCACATCGTCAGATCCATCGGAAATCACTAATTGATTCCCACAAAAATACTCAGATTGTTAGGCTAAAGAAGTTTCCCTTCTATGCCACTAACTTCGTACGTTTGAAGGAATCAACGTACGTAACCCCCTTTGGAAATACTCTGTCAGACACTCGTCCATACAAGTTGTCCTGGGTCTGGACAAACCGAAGGCACTATCCCGTAAACAGGATAACCCTTGCATAACTCCGTCTTCAAGATATTCATCATACTTGATTTGCAACGCTTATGCCAATACGGAGTGGTTCTCTGGATAATAATCCAACCGGTCTCTCCATATTAACAACGTTAAAATGGTCAGAACTTTGATAGTCGGTGATTTAACTATTAAATGAAAACATGTCGGTGTGCAAACAATGATATTATTTCCAGAAGGAAATCCTATCGACCAAACATCATTCAACATTTATTCCTTTTAGTTCATTCATTCATTTCCCTTTTCACTTCCATTTACATTCCTTATTTAATATATTTAGAAAATATACACTATTAACATTGGAAAACATTTCCTCACGTTGCTCTCGGATTCGATTATGAATCTACTTCCTTTTCAGGAATCACTTGATTATAACAATGGTGTTATAATTCCCTGCATCCGAAATATAATAACTTTAATATGACTTTTATTTTCTAACTTGAATATCGGAAAACATTTCCAATATATAATTCCTTTATTGAGAAAACATCCTTTATTCCAGTTAGAAAACATTTCTAAACCCTTTGAATTTACTGATGTTATAACATCGTTATTATGACTTAAATCATAAATCATTCGTTAATTAACGATATCACTAACCAACCCTTTCTATCATTCACTTTGAAATATTCAGAGCTCACAACTTTAAACCAAACATTGCTTTCAACAACAGCGTTAAAACCGCTATCTAGCATTATAAAACACTTATCATAACCATAGCATTAAGATTGCTATTAAAACAGTTATTATAACGGCAGCGTTAAAATTGCTATATAGATTTACCAAGATATTTATTATAACAGCAGCGTCTAAAATTGCTGTATAGATTTACAACATTTATTATAACAACAGCGCTATGATTGTTGTTTTGAATAAAATACCGTGTGCGACGCACACGCTTCCGTTGTTCATTTATAAACTCTGTTTATTTTAAACAATTCAAGTTCTTCTTCAAACATATTTATAAACTATACATTCTTTTAACCACTTAATTTTATTTGCAAAATATTTCCTTGTTTAAACTATTATTCTTTTACTTTAAGCATTTAAAAATCTTTCTTTGAACTTTCCTCTGTACTTTGCTAAATTCAAATCCATTTCCAAATATTGGTTTCAAAACCGATACTCACTTTCAAATATACATTCATATTTGAACTCACCTTTTAATTTATCCAATGGTTAATGATCCACTTAACTTAAACATTTTCCTTGGTTTACCCAATGGAATAGGTCTCCATTTGCAACTCAATGAAAAAGAAATTATTTCTACTTTGGAAATAAATTCTGCTTTTAAATTCTAATTTCCTTTTTCACATTCGATGATATTTTACGGTATCTAAATACCAGGTTCCTAAGGCCAGGGTAAACCAAACACACAAATTCAACCATGGATAATGTAGCATAACATATATCACCATTAAATAAAACAGTAAATAAAATGTTGAGGGATCCAGTTGGATCCCTCCAACCTGTTTCCCTGCATCCACAGATGTTAGTAACATCAAAAATATCGCATTAATGAAAAGAATCAATCAACGATGTGATTATATCAACCAATTTATCAACTATTCAACCAAGCAACCATTTTACATTATAAAATAATTTAAAGCTCGTTTATATATAAAAATATAAACGAGAGGGAGTTAGTGAGTTTACTCACTTTGCTTTGCAGTTGACGGTTCTGCTTTTGTTTCCATTTCAAATCAAACGAACGTCTGACTTTATCTTGAAATTCCTACAGCTCTGTTTTTTTGCCACGTCGGTTTCACAATGTAGGCCTTGTCGTTACGATTCCAAAGTGACCGATTTCGTCTCATTCTTATTAACGTTCGATTAATCATCATTAACCACTTATACTCGAGTTTGAGGTTGCGATAATGTCTTCTTCCAGTTCGGGTTCAAGCCCATGCTCTCTACTTCTTCTTCCCAGTAACTCACACTTCTACCTAATCCCAACATCACGCAACCTTCTTTTCCTCCA
Organism: Allium sativum; assembly: GCA_030737875.1. NCBI lineage: Eukaryota > Viridiplantae > Streptophyta > Magnoliopsida > Asparagales > Amaryllidaceae > Allium > Allium sativum. Next base: position 56,685,558 of record CM060912.1, read on the forward strand.
CCACTATCACTACAAGTCATGAACTCCACAACTATTTTTGTCAACTAAACAACTTACCACCAGCAATACGGTACCAGTCCTCTCCTTCTTGCCGACTCAAGCGTCACTGATTTGCTTTGGAGGTGCATCCGTAACAGCAAATCAATTCCCGCTGTTAAACTAATTATTCATGTTAATACATTCCAACCACTAACCTCGCTCATTTCAGTGTATAGAGCACAATAGCTGCGTATTTTCTCCTCTCATATTACTGATCATTTCATTAACCATGCATACTTCTCTAACTAAAAAAAACGGTCATTATCCTGCTTCCTATACCACCAACCTCCATCAAAACCACTGCCATTCATTCTGCCGTAACCTGCTTCCTTCCACCAGACATCCCTTTTAAACAATTTACACCATCCCAACACCTTAACTAAAACGTACACTACTTCCTTACTGGAAATCCCAAACCAACATACTCTTCTTCTAGACATCACGTTAACAGCTCCACCGTGATACCCACGCACTATTCCTTCCCCAAAACCAAACTTCCAGTAAACATCATGACCAAAGTTTAACCTTTTAACTTCCTTTCTCACTCCCAGTAAAACAACAAGCCCTTTCTCTTTTGAACTCAGCTCGCCTAGCTCAGCAAAATCACCGCGCCGGCTCTTGTTCTTCCCATCGAAAATCAAAACGCCAAGTCTTCTAGCCCTAGGCTTTCAGAGAACCATTTGCGTCGAACTCGAGATGTATCGTGCCCAATACGAAGGCACTCGGGTAAAGTATACCTTAAAGCAAACTCCTGGATCAAAGTTTAATGAAATTAGGAATTTTATATAATTTGATATTGAAATTTGAAGGGTCGATTTTAATTGAGGAAGCAGTTTTGATTTACTTTTGCTGAAGAGAAGTGAAAAGGTTCGGTTCATTATTATATAGGAATTTGGGTAGCTTGGCACCCACGAAATTTAGCATAGCTGTAGAAATAGGGACAAGTAGACCGGTGATTTACATTGCTTTGTCTGTACGATTCTAAAACCTTGGCGACAAAGGAATTTGATAATAGCTGTGGATAGGTCGGCTTGGAGTGTCACCTCACATTCCGTAGGACATTGAAAACACGGACAACAAATGTTTGGTCTGTACTACGTTTTAAATATAGAGTGTCATTTTATTTTGTTTTTATATTATACGAAACTTAGCTGTGAACTATCAAGTAAAACTACCCACAGTCGACTTCTGTCTACTGATGTAAAAGCTGATCTTGGTGTAAAAAGTTATTCTGAACCCAATGGGACAAGTTTCGTCGAAATCCGACTTCGTTTGAAAAAAATTCCTTTATAAAACCAGAAATCAACATGCGTTTAAATTTTTCACGATCACCAGATAAATCAAAACAACTTGAAACAGCGAACACTGACAATAACTTTTCGATACGAACCCAATGAAACTGATTCCGTCGAAATCTGAGTCTGTTTGCAAAACGGCTATTTTAAAGGCCTGTATTTAAATAGCGATTTCCATAGCGACTATTTGAAAATTTGATTTGACCATAACTAACAAATTATAACACGAAATCTAGATTTTTCTCTTCTATATGAAAATTATCATCAATACGGTTCCAACGTGTCTTGTTTCATAGAAATCCGGCTTATATCGGATCCTGTATTCTCAGTTGAAGTTCAAAACCCTATATTACGAACTGCCGCGCGTTTTCGAGCTCGTTTTATAATTATATTATAAATTAACGTTCAAACTTCGTTTTAAATAAATAAATTCCTATTTAAATTATCAACACAACATTTAAAAACCAATTTAAATGTTCAAAACAAAATGGCTAAAAATCTGGGTCGTTACATATCGTATACTTATGAAACTAGTGTGATTATTAAACTTCTGTTGCGACAGAGTTTAATTCAGTAGGTTTGCAACATTACAACTTTTGTAACCTTGCAGATATGTTTATTTCTTATGTGAACAACTTCACATAAGAATTATATTTCTTAAAATATATGTTTGGGTTGATGATGAGTTTAATGTTTTAGGCCTGAGCAACAGCCATATTGTTATCGCAATGTGTATCATTCGATCAACAATGAATTAAGTTCAATCATGAACTTCTTAATCCAAACATTTTCTTTCTTAGAATCGGTATCTATTTCTTGTTTTTTAAAACTTACATAATTTACAATAATTAATGTGTTATCAAATAACATTAGAATTATTGTCTCACTCCCACTTAATTTCTTGTCTATACAAGATTCAATGACATTTTGTGGTTTCGAGACATTTCGAATTCTTTTTCATTTCCTTTGGTATCTAAGAGACTGATTCTCTTTTAAAAGGATACCAATTCGAGCAATAAACGTTTTATTCTCAGAGGATTTATAGAAATAATATCCATTTGTTTCTTTTGGATATTCCACAAAATAGTTATATGATTTGGGTCTGATCTTATCAGAGGAAGGACGTTTAATAAACGCCTTACGTCCCAAATATTCGCTTTAGACATACTAGGATATTTCCTAGTCCATATCTTATATGGTGTCTTCAGAATTGTTTTAGTGGGATTTAATGCAATTGTTCCAGATTTAATTTATTGGAAGATCTATATGACTTATCATTGATCGTATTTTATCTTATAAGGTACGATGTCTCCTTTCAGACACACCATTCCAATGTGGTGTTCCAGATGGAATGAGTTATGAAACAATTTCAAACTCATATGGATAGTCATTAAATAGTTGGCTTAAATATTCTCTTTGATCCTTTCAAAGAGAATTTATTTTCTATCAAGATTGGTTTCTAACTTCACTTTGAATTCTTTGAACTTTTCAAAGGATTCTGGTATGTGTTTCATAAGATACACAGATTTGTATCTAATGATATCATCAGTAAATATAATGAAGTAATAAAACCCGCCTCTAGTTTTTGTATTCATTGCTCCATATACATCATTATGTACGAGACCCAATACTTATCACTCAATCACTGTGTCAAGTGAAAGTGGATCCAGTTATTTTGCCTAATAAACAAGATTTGTGTTCTTCATACAATTCAAAATCAAATGATCTCAAAATTCCATCATTATGGAGTTTTGATATGCTTTCTTGTTTATAGTGCTAACTGGTAATACTAAAGGTATATCGGATTTAAATCACTAAATTTAATCCACTCATTTTTAATGTCAAGTACATAATAGTTAAGGATTTACAAAGATCATTAACTACTTGTGAAATTCCATATGATATTTCATTTAAATAAAATGAATAACAATTGTTCCCTTTTAATTACAAATGAAATTCAAACTTGTCTAAACAAGATCTATTATAACATTTATCTTAAGTGGAATTTCATTATAACAATTATTTTATTTATTTAATTAAGCCAGTATAATCAACAAGAATCAACTTTCTATGGATAATCTAACAACATTTGCTTCATTTCCAATCGTAAGTCCACTTGTCATTTTATCAGATTTCTACTTATTCTACAATTTCTGTAAATCAACATACATTTATATGATTTATATCTAGTATCTAATACTAGAAATGTATAAGTAGATTATTATAACATTTATATTTTATTCAGTTGAAGTCACACTTTAACTTTTATTTTAGATCCTCTATTTTTGTTAGAACAATTACATTTTAATTGTTTGAGGACAATCCTCAAATTTCAATGTCAATCAAGAAATTTGATTTAATTCAATTTATCCTTCTCAAGGACTAATTTAAATTATCGGAATTATTTATTATTTAATATCTACAGCAGATAATAAATGATATCTGGTTCTTTAATATTTATTTAATATAAACTTTGACAATCAAGATTTTATATTAACATAAATGTGTAATTTAAACTAAAATATGCTCCCACTCAAATCAACATCCTTTTATTTATATACATATATCAGTATGTATGTGTGTGTGTATATATATATATATAATGGTGTTCCAAGATCCATATCTAATCATGTTTTGACTCTGCTTTGGCAAATCACCAAAACACAACCTTTTAGGTAGACATCTTATGTCAATTATATCGTATATATAATTCTTGGATCGCATGATGAACATTTTTGTTCGGTATTATTCATTTTCTCAAAATTTAGAATAATTCATGCTATTGTCTCTAAGACATAATCTTATTATGCAGCTTAGTTAAGTCAAACCCAATAATACAGTTCAAGTATCACTTTTACTCCGTCGCATATAACCAAAATAAAAGGATGCACAATGCTTTGGCATTACCTACATCCGGTGATTTTGGACATTGATGAGTGTATTATTGGAAGACTTCACCATGACTTAATATAACAAAAATTGCTTTAAAGGGAATTTTATAATTCGTACTGGACACAATATTAGAGTTGTTTACATATATCAAAATATATGTATTTTATATTCGCAATATAAGTTTGATTTAAATAAATATATGATGTGTATATTTATATTTAAATCTAACATTATGTTTATAGGAAGCATGCCTATTAACCTTTTGATCATTTCAAAATCATATTATATGTGTGAATCTGGTATTCAGATTCAACGTTATTTAGGTGGCATCCCATTTCTTTCAAACTATTCAAAGTATTGGTGATCATTATTACCATACGGCATGTTCCCATCTTATATTTACTATAAATATGGTATAACACTTATATCTAATCAAATTCAAAATTTGTATAAGTTCAAGCCCAAACAATTTTAAGGCCCAATTTGTTTAAAACATTTAACTTTGAAAATTAATATATTAACTTTCAATGCCCTTGCCATTAAAGCCCTTTTCACCATGTTTGTAATAACAGTTCACATTTCGGCAAATACAGATCTATGGGAATATTAATACTTGCATCTATATGTTATGATATCAATAGGCACTGCACATTTCAAATTTCATATATATACCAGTATGTAATGACAATTCATATGGCACTTTCTTATACACAACTAACATAAATTCATAAATGCATACACTAGAGAACATTTTAGGTACGAAAAAATTCAACACAGACTGCTCTTGTCACAAGTTCTTACATAAATAAATACATCAAATGTATAGAATAGAAACATTTATATACACTGTCCCATGCAATAGAATCTAAAATTTACACAAACATTTTACAAAATGAAACAAGTCACACTTTATCATCATCTTAGATTATACTTGCATGATTGGCATTTTGAACTCTTCTTCTGCTGAACAACTTCAGCATATACAATTGCTGTCATGAAAACAAACAAATAAATATGGTTAGTCTGACTAACAACATATCTAAATGTATGTTACAATGCTCAATAGTAATTATGTGGAGATGTGGCTTCATAAGCCAAATTTAACCTTTCAATTAAGTCATGACCATAGATCAAGTCAGATTGCAAAGTTTAAATTAGTTAACTGTTCTTCAACAGTAAATTACATCCAATGTATTGTTTTATATAATTACTATTTCCAGAATTGTACATAGTTTCAGTTGCTTTCACATCTTAATGCGCAACAATGTTCAAATTAGGATCATTTGATAGGATTTCAGGTGTATAATGAAAGCATGTATATATATATATATATATATATATATACATTAGACTGTCTAATATATATATTTATGAATAGCTTACAAAAGTATATAGGTGTGAACATCCAAATTTATGCAAACATGCAAATTATATCTGGCCATACAAACAGATCTTATGTGATAGGGATTTATTTAAATGATCACCTTTTATGATAAATATGCAAATATTCAACGATTGGATACTACTGCAAGTATCCTTATGAAAATATTTTCAAAACAACTTTATAGCTTATCATATATAAGGTTGAAGCATCATCATGTTAGTTAAACCAATGATTAACTTATCATAAACTATATAACAGCTGCATCATTTATAATCCCATATTTATTTATGCAATCAAGTGTCATTCGTAGTGACAACGGCAAAGTATGCTTGAATGGATATACACAACAATTTTGTGTTTATTCAAATGCCTATATTAATGTCACCACATATAATTATTAATATAAACATACAGACATTTTATTCAAAATTCAATGTCCATGTTTGTGACATTCAAATATATATTGTGATATCAATTTCATACTTGTGTTATACAGTATGTGATTTGTGCAGGTTACTTATAGGGAGTGACATAGGTATATACAGTAAGTATGATGTGTTCGTGGAGCTTACATAGATATGATTACATGAAATCAGTGTTATTCTATACACTGGTTTAAGTAAAAAATGCACTTAAGTAATGCAAACATACTTGTAGAAGAATTACACAAACATGTGTAAAATATTAAAACAACAAGTAAATCATATTTAATGCTTTCAGAATTGCAGTATATACGATTATCATCATAAACGTAAAATTAGCTCATTAAAATCAAATGCATGCTTTTAAATACTTATGTTAATTAAAACTAGTACATGAATCTGAATCTTGAATAACAGATTATCCATGCTTTAAATTTTAAAATCCACAATTGTATCATATACTAGTGGATGACCCATATTGTAATATCAGAACAATATTTGATTTTATATCAACTTAGCCTAATTTTAACAGGGCTAATATTTTATATTAGAAATACCAAACAATGTGGCAGACTAGTGCCAATTGCTTTCTAATGAAATGAGATTACAAATCAAAATTTGTATTGTGCATTGTATTAATATTTTAACTAATACATATTGTACTAAATCAAACGAAAATCGTTATTTATGTAAATGTTTATATATGTATAACAGTTTGGTACGGATCATCATTCGACCAGCTGAGTTCATAAACTAATTACTATACTATATCATATTCTGCAATGATTTAAGAATCATTCAGATCAATGCTGAAATGTGAATAATAATTATATATCAGATCTAAATCAAATATATATATATATATATATATATATATATATATATCAGAGTCATACTCTACATTTATAATGTTTTCTTTTCATAAACAAAACGTTATAACACACCCATTTTTTATAACTTCAGTATTCACATCTGGTTAGAAAACATATTTAGATGACAATCAATAATAAGTTCTAAGAAAAGAGAGCTCAAAATGACTTGTTATTTTGATTAATTAAATGTTTTGAACAATCAACATCATATCATTACAAATAATCAATGTAATAGCAATTTTAAACTTAATTAAAATTCAGATTTAGTCAATAATAAATCTATTCAAAGTTTTTATATCAAATGTAAAACTTTGTTCACAGTAAAACGGTTTTGCTGATCGTATCAAATACAGTTTCAATATTCAGTGAAACAATTTCATCTTCTAAATAGAATTTATCATGATAACTTGAATTCATGGTTTAAATATTTTTGATTATCGATTCTGTGAACTTCGATTTCAAAACTTTAATATTCATGAATTACAAAGTTCATAAGATTATTAAATCTATATGGATCCAGAAACATTTTAGATCCTATATGATGAAACAATTTCATCTTTAACCATATCTCAAATACATATCAGGTTTCGATATGAAATTTATCAAACAACAAAACCATAAATACCATTTCGGCGTAAAACTTATTTATGAAATCGTAATTCATACAATAGTATAAACATCAATAACCCCAAATCCAATTTTAAATTTTATATCCAATAACAATCTTATCAATATAAATGGATCTTTGGTAAAATATCATTATTTCTGTTTTCATAACACAACAATCATATTTTACAACGATTCAAGAACATAAAAAAACGTAATCTTTTCAGATCTGGTAACAAAACAAAATATTGTTTTCAATGAACTAATTTCATCTATTTATAACTCATTGTCGTGTTCATAACACAAATCTGACATTATACTAGCAAAAGAAACCTTCAAAATACTAATTTCACGCGAAACCGCGCTCCGATACCACTGTTGGGTTTTTAACAATTGAATCGACATCTAAATCCAACTGTTTAAACCCTTATATAACTGGATCAATGCATGAATTAGTAAATCAAAGAATTATACCTTTCGAAGCTTTATTGTTCTTCACGAAATCGGTTTTGAGTCTTGGTTGATTCGAATCTCGAGCTCCCAAAACAGCGAGCCTCTATAGTTGATCCACGAGAGCGTCTCCCCTTTCAATCGTATTGAGAGAAGAAAATGAGGTCGGTGCTAGCCGCCATTTTGGATTTTGGAAAAAGGGGATTCGGTGGTTTTTGTTTGATCTGATATCATATTATTTTAGGGTTAGCCGCCTCAGCTAATAAAGGGACATGAGTGCCCTTTTATAAAAAGGAATTTAACCATAAAATTAGAATCCAATCGAAAAACTCATTCCAACTTCAAATAAAAATATCAACGTATTGATATTTTATTTGTCCAAAATAATTTCTCTTTTATAACGCTCCATTGTGTGACCCCATAGGTTATTACAACGTTGGCAATGATTTTAAATCGTATTCAAAATCATAAACAGTGATTGGCATCTAACAATATGTCGCTGCTACCAAAGTTATAATAAGATTATCGATTCGATACAACCTTTTCTGTGACCAGTGTATCAATGTAATGTAATCCTTTTAACCAGTATATCCAGGATTAAACTCAAGGCATGGATCGTATCATCCTCTTTATAATTTAATCCGTTTTTCTTGATCGATGAGTAGACTATTTAAAACAAATCATTATTTGAGCACGGCCATGCATTTCACAGTCTCACTCAATCAAGAGGCCCATGGATATCACTACGAATATATCGTGTGGTCAAATTCCATCTAGACTATTCATAATTTTCATTCGATTCGAGAAGTATCCAACAATCACCGTTATCGTTACTCTGTTACGAATAACTTTAGATGATATCAAAACACAAATATCCTCGAATAAAATTATAATGATTTCAGGTCTGAGGACCATTACATCACTGTTACTATGAGAACAACTTATGATACTGTCAATTATATTCCATGTAGTTATCTCACAGTGGGTCAGCCCAATACGCTATTCTCCAATACGTATTTATATCTTGACTTTAATATCACGTATATTAATGATCAATGAGATGTAATCATCAGTCAACCAATATACTAGTCTCAGCGCTTTATTGTTGTCCTATATAAACAATAAAACTCGACTAAGGACATTTAAGAATTATAATACTTATCATGTTATATAATCTCAAATTCAAGTCTTACTCGAATTATATAATTCTGTATTATAGTTCTAAGGACTTCTATTATATTAATATTGTATTAAGCAGTAAATATAATATAATAGAATATTATTTTATTCCAAATAAAATAATAACAACAACATTGTTATCAATCTCATCAAATGAATTGCCTCTAGGGCACAAATTTTAACAATATTGAACTGAATTGAAAATTGATTGGAATTGCATACATGTATGTATGTATATATATATATATATAATATGAATAGGTCATAGCATGGAAGCTAAGAAGAGGAATAAATTTGTATGCCCAACAAATAGGTACATATTTACTATATTCATTGGGTTTGATGATTTTATGAGCCGATTGGCTTTTTCTATTTGATTGATGAGGGCCCTGTGAGGTAAGTTGTAGTTTTACCGATCATCCCGTACAAAGGAGGTTGTGGCGGAATTTTTCAGAAATATAGGGTGTTAGCCAAATTTTTGAGAAACTAGAAAGTTCTTAGAAACTGAAAAGTTGAAGAACTTGAGTCAACCGAAGGTAGAGTTGATTAAGTAAACAACCTTCGAGTCTATCTTCCTTTTCGAGGACAAAAGATTTTAATTATGGGAGATTGTAATAACTCGGAATTTTGGAACCAATTTAAAATTTCATTTTTAATTGATTTAATGGATTTTAAGAATTTAAAATGATTTATTTTGAGAATTAATGATTTAAAATTTATTTGAATCGAAGTTAGAACCTAAGAATTTAAAATTCAATTAAAACGAACACGAAATGGCGCAGTAGTTTGAAAATTCAATTTTTAATTTCAAATGAATGTACATAATTCAATATAAATCGGATTTAAGTAAAACAAGAAACGTTGGAATATTTTGAAATGTAGTTTTTGAATGAATGTAAGAAACTGAAATTTAATTTTATAAATTATAAGTTATTTCCAGTTTAAAATTTAAAATAGTTGCTATGGAATTTTATTAAAATTTTAATAATATATATAGCCCTTAAAAATAGCCATTTTGCAAATGAACACCGTTTTCGACAAAACCACTTTTGTTGGATCCAAAATGTCAAGTTATAGTCAGATTTAAAATTCCATAATTTTTTAAATTAATATTTGAACGTAGTAAATTTAAACGCGTATTCAGTTTGAATTTAATAAACAAGTTAAAAGGCCATTTTTCAAATGGTCTCCAAATTCAACGAAATAAATTTTGTTAGGACTGCATCGTCAAAACATAGCTGAATTTCAATTTTCATAATTTTTGAAGTCAATATGTGGCCCCAGTAAATTAAAATGTACATTCAAATTCAATATTGAACATTATATTAATTTATATTTAAATTTTGACAAAAACTGTTCAAAACAACTGAACTGGCTTATGAAACATACCCCGTTATGTCCGAAACAGGGGTATTTGGTTGGGAACGACAGTCTTTGGGTTTGATTTGGAGTTCAGATTGATAAACATGCATTTTTGGAATTATATAATATTATATATATATATATATTAATTTCTAAACCCTAATCTCATTCACAATTCAGGAGCCGTCGTTCTTCACTTTCGAAGGCCAGAATCGCTCCAACCTTCCTCTCAAATTTTCGCCAAATCCATTCAATATTTTCAAACATTTATAAAATGAAAATCATAGTATTTTCTACCCTTTTCTGATTTATACTAGGTTGAGGAATTATCGCATCGTAAATTGGGAGAATTTCTCCCTTGAAGTTGCACCGTTCGAGGCGTGTTTTGCACCGCCGTGGGCTACCGAGTTGGCCGGAATTGTGGGCGGAGGATGGTGGTGCGAAGGCGGTCGATGTGGCTGTGGGGGATGGGGGTCCGGCGGTCTCTAGTGGCGGCGCACGAAGGATTTTTATATCGAGCGATGGGTTCGAGTATCGGCCCAAATTTCTGAACGGAGAAGAGAGTGATTAAGCAATGTAATTAGTTTTAATTATTCATTAATTAACTAATTTACGTAATTAATGTTTAAAATATTGTAACTCTTTCATACGAGATCGGAATTCAGTGATTTCAGTTGCATTGCGATCGTGACAACGAACACTACAACATGGAACTGACCAGAACGGAAAAGGAGCAAGTTGGATTTTTAGCTAAATTAAATGCTCGTTTAATTTAGTTTAAAAATAAAATTTTCAAATAAAGATTGACGAAGTGCAAATCAAAGTGAGAACTCTCTCACTCAAAATATTTGTCCAGTTATTTATTTTATAATTGATTACACATATTACCAGTGTTGATTTTTATCAGTTTTAATTATCACAAATTTGTATACGGTGCCTGTTAGCTCACATTCACTGTTTTTTGAAAATCCATGGATGATTTGATTGATTGTATTATGTTGCGACTGTGATTTTAAACATATTAAAAATAATTTAATATTATTTTGTGGTAGTTGAAATTGGATATAAATATCCATTTATAGTTTTGAATAGTGAAAATTAGTTAATTTGAAAAATAACTCGAATTGAACTATTTGCGATTAAATTCATTATCCAGTAATGAGAACCCCACACGGGTCTGGAGATGATAATTAATTCACATCTCCCTTGGATTTGACTGTATGTCAACCGATTGATTGACAGACTGTTATAAGCATTATTCAAATATTTAATGCTTATACAGTTGCAAATTGCACTCTGGTTGTGAATGGAAAGTTTAATAGTGTTTATCACTATTTTTGAATACATGCAACATATGGAATCCATATAAATAAAATTATATGCCAATTGATTGAGTCTTATTCCAATTCAGAAATAACAAATATTTTAAAATAATATTCAGTGAAGAATTAAAATATGGTTTTGATGTCCGATTTTGGATGGATATAAAAATATTGAAATATTCAAAACTGAAATGAATATGAAGCCGATTTAAGTATGTATACGCCATTTTAACTCGAATGGATTTTTATATCGATTTCATTCATTTTTGTATAATATCAAAAATATTTGATTTCAAAATCTGATATTTTAAAAATATTATCACTTAAATATTATAATGATATAGAACATTCAATTTTGATTTAAAATTGAAAAGGAAGTTGAAATTGTTTTAAAATGAATTTATAACGTATCGAAAAGAGCTTTGAATGATAACAAAAGATTTGAAATCTAACGGTTAGATTTAAAATATGTCCAAATCAATATTTGAAATGGTCGCTATAAATGCAGTTCGATGGCCATATATGGAAATCAACTGAAATGGCCTTATTAAAATTATTAATAATATGAATAAATTATGTAAAATCCTAATAAATGATTTGAAATTATTTTGGATGAAATATTCCAAGTTTGTAAAGATAAAATATATTTTTATCTAAATAAATTATTTATCGATATGAGATAATAACTGAAAAGAATTGAAATGGTTTAATCTAACCAGAATTTTCCAACGTATGAATTGGAATGGATTTAAATAGAAATAATCTTTGGAATATTTCGATATTGGATTCCATGATTATACAAATATTGTTGAGGAATTTGGAAGATACCTATATCGTTATTCCCCATATGATATCCGCTAGTTTCAGAATTTGATATTGAATATAAGATGGTATAATTTCTATTCAAGCCTTGTATTTAATATCAAATTGGATTTTGGGTTTGTCGTGAATGGTGTCTTTAATAATACTGTTTTTAAACCCAGTTGAGGAAAGAATAAATCTTTCAACCAAGATTTAATGAAGTTTTCCAATTAATTAATATAATTGGAATTAAATGGTAGTTGATTACGGGTTCATTGTTAACGATGTTTTAAATGAAATTAGTTTTAAAACCTGATTAACAGTGAAATTTTAATCTGGAATTTATAAATCTTTTAATTAAGATTTAATGGAAATCGTCCAAAGTAAGTTTTCCAATTTAATATATCAAATTGGAACTGAATGGAATTCGATTTAGTGATAATCGAGATGAGCTTCTGTCAAGGAAGACCACTACTATATATAGAATTTAAAAGGCCTTGTCGTTATTCCATTTATAGTATTAGTACGATACGGAAATTTATATCGATTATATATTGTTATGAATCCTGTGAAAGTTCCATTTTAATGGAAGAGGATTTTGGGTTTACCGTGCATAATGTTTTAAACGACATTTGTTCTTTAACCCAAGTAAAGATAGGATTTATTTCTTAAAATTTGAATAATCATTAAGTAATGATTTTTGAGATTAAAACTGAAATAGAGTTTTAATAAATCTTTAATTAGATTGAACTGTGAATGAGGTAATTAAATTTACCGAATTCAAGAAATGTTCGAGAATGGAGTACCACCAATTTTACTCCACGCGATAGCCAAATCTTTAGTTGGATTTGAAAATGTGAGATGGTAACTAAATTTACCGATAACACAGTGAGTGTTAGATATGGAGTACTACTAGTTTTGCTCCATGGGATGAATAGGTTGGGATTGGGATAATAAAATAATAAACGATTACTTCGGTAAGGCTCGATAATCCCGACTAGTTAATAAATCTTTTTTTTGTCTTAGATTGTGAAATGATAAAATAAAATCTTTTGAAATTGATATCCAAAGGAAGATTAAAGAATAAGTTTAAAAAAACTTATCTTTGATAAAATTAATAGGAACCTTTCCCCTAAGATGTGAATATTTGAATAAAAGAATATTCTGAATTGAAATGAGGTGTACGATGATGGAGCCCGGACATACATTTCTTTCTAGCTAGAAGTGGTGTTGTGGTATGGAGCCCGGACATTTTTACTTATGTGGATGATGGATGTGAGGCACCTCGGATATGATTGGTCGACATACTGACCATTTTTGGAGGTCCAATAGGACTGAGAAACGTATTGTTCAGGAATAACTAATCCACTAAAGTAAGTGTGGACCGGCACTGCAGGATCCAAGGGTCACGAGAGTGTGATTCCTGGGTCATCTTGCTAGAGGTGATCCGAATCGGTAAGGATACCTTCTCTTGCCTTGACTCAGGATGGAAATCCAATTTCCAATACGCGACTTTTCGGTTTTAGTTGTAAAACTATGTATAGCGACATAATATATGGTACCTATGCCGTTTATGATTGATACATTTATATTTGAAGTTGTTTTGGCACTATGCACTTATAGTAATATCAAAATTATTTGTTTTAAAGTGTATCAAGCATGTTTGACTATTATAAGGGAAAACTCTATCCTTTGGTTTGTGTTGCATTGTGTGATGGGACCTGAGTCTTATAATAGCTTCATTTCTCCAAAAGCACACTACAACAATATAGGGCTTTCATAGCATTTGAAAAACGCTATTATATCCTAACATAGCGTTCCAGAGAACGCCATGTAACGAATGCTATGTTAGACTTTCTACTTTAAATAGGAGAAACAAAACGCTATGAAAAAATTGTTTTCAATAGCGTTTTAGGCTTGCTATTGAAAAGAAACGCTATAGAATATACCATCTGATACTTACTTTCTGTAGCGTTTGTTTGTATGCTTCTACAGCGTTTTGTTTGTATTTTCTATAGTATTTATTCATGTATTTGTCAGCGTTTCTATAGCATTTTTGAAACGCTATTGTTAGTTATATTAATTTATATATTTTATTTAGTATCGTCTCAGCTTTTTCATATATATATATATATATATATATATATATATATATATATATATATATATATATACACACATATATTTATACATACGCACACACACACATGCATATGCACGACATACATTCACAAACAACAAATATAGATTAACATAATAGTTCATACATATCAAACAAATTTTCATATACCCAAATTTAGTACTTTATACACATCATTCAAACAGCTCTTCACATATTCAATATTTCATATATATTATTTTATCAACTTTCTTTGTTACTATATCATATAATTTTGCATCGGCAAGTTTCTTACAAAGTGGATAAACAATAGATTTAACCTTGCTTTGCTTTTACAATCATCTCCTTAATCTCAGCAATAGCAGTCATGTTAATGTCAAACAAACAAATAAAGTGTTAGTCCTGTTAATGTCAAATAAATAGAGAAAGTGTTAGTAATTGTTATATCATGCATTTTCAAAGTAAAAGAAACCTAAAGGAGAAAAAAACTTTTAACTAAAACATAAAATATGATGCATATATACAAGAGATTGCAACTACTTTGCATTTGAAAAGATAAAACATCTACAATGGCCTCCAACGCATTACCAGCATCAAGACGGATGCTGCATTGAGTCTCTGTTCACCAATTTAAACCCATCCCTGGAAACATTCTCAATGCCATCTCCATTGAAGACAATCTCTCTTGTTTGACTCATAGATGTGACTTTTTATTCTGAAAATTAATTAATTTATTAATAACTAACAAATATAGTACATACTATTTTTTACAACATCGATAAATATATTTGGTGGTCATGATAAGTTGAACAGGCGGTTTAAGACCCTTCCAGCCTGAAAGATAATTCAACAACATAAGAACTTTTCAGTTTTTTCATTTCTTTTTCTAAACAATAATTAAATGTTATGAGTCCAATTTTCATGTTTCAAGTTTATATACCAATATTAGTTGTTGAGACAACTTTTTGCTTAACATTCATATGAAATTTTATTTAGTTTGATTACCACTTATTCGTGCAGATTCTTGCAAGCAAATTCTGAGTTACATGCATACATGTAGCAATATTTAAGCATTTGGCATTTAGCTCCAATGACTTTCCAAAGTTCCAACACAAATGAAGCAAGACAAGTTACCAAAAAAAAATATCATCTCATTATTAATATGCTTATAAGATAAAGCACGCTCAATATTACCTCATGTAGTTTTAACTTCTTATCAAGCTCAGCAAAATTTTCCTAAAAGCTATATTAACATGAATAATAGAAGCATCATTCTGGAGATTTTTCCATCTTGTCATTATAGTTATCCCTGAATTTAAAATAAACTATATATATATATATATATATATATATATATATATATATATATATATATATATATATATATATATATATAAACATTCAAACTAAAAGAAAGAAAGAAATGCGAATGCAACAGAAATATTGCTGTCCAACAACCTCTGCGGTCTGAATTCTTCAGGCTCGATATTTATCGTGTTCAAACGCTAGTTGGAGTAAGTTAGAAGGTCAGTATATTAATCTTTAATCATTTTATATCATTCAAAGAGTATTTCGGTGATTTTGATAAATGGGTCTGCAATATCAAGTAAATCAAGAATGTTCCCTTTCCAAGTTCAAATCCATCTTTATTAAACTATATCTATCTTCTTGTTTTTAATCCTTTCCTCCAAGGGATTACATTTAACCTAATCTCACCCAACTATTGACTACTATATGATTCTTATTATAATACCGTGTATACTGGGACATAATTTATAACTTGCTGGTGTCTTGTTTAACAAACAAAGGTTAGTCTTATTGCAGCAAGGGTTGAGTCTTCTGAAAAATGAACTACAACCAATGTTAAGAGTTGGAGTGATAACCTTTCGTAAGATGAAGCATAATATAAAAGAGATATATATATAGCTTTTTTAATTTGTGTAACAGAGTGTTTTCCTTGTGTTACAAGGTAAGATGTATCATGTTGCCAAATAAAAATGTGCATACTGAACATTTGAATCACAACTTCTGCAGCATTATAAAATTTATAAACATAAAAATGAACAAGTTACTTTATAAATCCGTTTACCTTTCTTAGAGGAACCAAAATAAGAAATCCAACAGAACTTGTAACAAAAATAACTGCAGTCATTCAACCAATTACAGGCTCTGTATAACTCCCTGCTTGATTTCCTTATGTGATCGCTAGTTCAATCAAATCGTATGTCTTCTTATTTAGTACCAATAAATATGATCCAAATCTCCCTACATTCAAATATCAAACTTGATTAATCCTATAATACTGAGTATTGTGAAGAATATTCTATTACTTTGTTTAATGATTTTTCTATCATAACTATTGCTGGCTCATCTTAGAAGTGTGCTGACCAAAAAATTAAGATGTCAAATAAATGGTGCAAGTATGATATTCAAATACCATAATTAAAACCTCATATCTACCCCTAAAACAACACATTTGATTTAGACAAAACGATACCCTTAAAAGAAATTCCCGATATCTACCCTTTCTACGAAAACTCTCTTTTGAGTCTTCTTTGCAGCTGTCCAAATCAGAATCTGGCTTGGATAATATTGTGAGAAGTTGTGTAGATATATGTAGATATATATATATAGGTAAAAAATTGTACCATATGTTTTATTTTAAAATGGGATTGGACTTCATGACAGAGAGTTGAAGGTTAACTCGTGTAGCTGTCCTAGATGCACTTAAACTATTAGTCACCTGCTATTAGTATGCATTAGAGAAGCATTATGGTAAAAGCTTAATGCAATATCATATATTAAGTACACAAAACCAAGGATGGTAAAAAAAAATGGCATGTAGTTCAAAGTTATGGGCACATCGTATTAGGACACTTTTACTTGAGAAATGGCAGGAAAACAAACATATAGCAGGCCTGGATTGAAGTGCGGAATATATATATATATATATATATATATATAGAAATATATAACTATATTTCTAAGATACGATGTGAAATGTCATTTGTATAAATTGCAACTGGGAAAAATATCGAGGAAAAAAGGGAATAATCCCAACAATAAAACTTTCTCACTGAGTTTGTAATAAGATGTGAACTGTCATTTATATAAATTTTAACTGAACATATTATTATGACAAAAGAATTGGTGACTATTTACATATTTCTGTCCCTAATCAGTTTCGGCTTCAGTTCTTTCCATGCACATTCTATGGTTCCATAATGATTCCCTAATTTTAGAAGTTACTTATTTCTTTCTTTTTTGATATACTGAGGTTGACTACCTAATTTTGTAGTTATAAGCACTTGCAGGTGAATTGATAATAAGTTTATTCTCATTTAAGTAATTGCTCATATGTCTTTGTAAGTAACAATCCCTCTTCAAACCCAAGCAAAGGATTAGAGTTTTCATAATCATTAATAATTAGTAATTGAACCAAACAGCATATAATCCAACATGCAAAAACTTAAAATGTAGAATCAAAGAATGGTTATGTGAAGGGATGTCATGGTAAGAAAGCACTATACGATCAATTAGTGAAATAGGAAGTCCATGAAGGAACGCTGCATAAAGGAATATCAAAAAAAAAAAAAAAAAAAAAAAAAAAAAAAAAGGTTGCTGCAGCAAGTTCTACTTAGCTATAAAATAAATATCAAAGGAAAGCAAAGTGGAATATTATCATGCATATAAAGAAGATCTTATCATATTGTTAATTCACGATCCATCCTAAAATAATTTCAGTTCCAGATATGAATTAATATAAAATTAGTGGGAAGTAATGAACTGCTTTAGCTTTTAATACAACGTTAATTAGAAAGTTAGAATTTACAGAATTAATAGGCTTGTCAAATAATTTGGTTTTATATCAAATAGATTCAAGGAGCATTTACATTCAAATTTTCAGTCTAAACCAAAAATTGGATTTGAATTTGAATTACCAATCAAATTTAGCATTTTACACAGTAAAGCAAATTAATCCAATATTGATTAGCAAAGCTAATTCAGTAATTAGATTAAATACCTAAGAGTGGATGTGAAGCATGATGAGCCTAAGATTGATCAAGTGACAGTGCTTAATGAGATAAATACCATGTAAGATGAGACGGTGGTTATAAATTATGTGTAGGCTCATGTTTCTAATGAGAAAAAGTATGATGACAAATCATAGGAAGAAGGAGAAATGGTGAAGGTACCAACAAGCAACAAATTCTAGCTTCTTGAACTGCCAGATATTTTTCGACAGGAGCTCCCAAGTAATGCAGTTTTGCAACAAAATCGTTCAACTGGCAGTGCAGAATTGATTGTGGCCCTGCATTAGAAGGTAGTAATGCACAGTGCCAAATGGCGATAAAGTGGTGGCTAGCATAAATAAAACTAGAAACATGCATGATAGGCATGTAGATGACAAAACTCTGCATGAAAATCAAGCTTTTAAACATGCCAATCCTTATAAATTACCCATTTGGAATCCTTATAAATTACCCATCCCAAATGCCTTTTAACCAAATCATTCTCCAATAATCCATCTGATCATCTAGTTCAACTCAATAGAATAGCAGATCCCAGTCTATCTTCAACGCAAAATACCATGCAAGCTCAAACACATGCACATGCTGCTATCATGCAACAAACCCAACCTGACAACATTAACCCTCTGAATCTATCAAACTCAGCTCTCGATCAAAATAGTCACCACAAACGATACGTGATGCGAAGCAAAATCATCATCATGATTCATAACATAATTTGGAAAGTTCATACAATAAACTCACAGAAACAATCAGGTAAAGAAGACCCCCAAAATTGCCTCTTGAACACGGCTCCGACGTCGATTTCCTCATCATAGGCAGCAGCTTCCTACCGCTCTCACCACTTCTTTTTGCCAAGTGGCTCATTATCATGACATGACAAAAGTACTTATACATACAGAAAGATCAATGTATAAAACATGTAAAAGAAAACAATGTGATGGTAGCATTTACGGATTACCATTTGAATCCTTGAAATGACCAGATTGTATGAATATTCTATCTCGACTGCACGGGTGACCGTAACTTTTATCCAAACTTATAATTAAATGCAGGTTCGTATAATTGCACTGCTTCGTCTTATTCGTTTTCTAACCTGTACAATTATCCAACTCCAGTAGTCGAAGAAAGAAGAGTGAATAGACAGAACTCTGATTTCTAACAACTTAGATAATCAACTGTTCGGACTCACAAGCATACAAATGCGTAATTATGATTATACGATAGTGATGCATGCATTATAAATTTAAGTGTTGCATTATTTGAATTGGTGAAAGCATGATGTTATATAGGAACAACTACGACATGAACAAACGACGTGTAGTTTATAAACATATATCAAGATTATGTGATGTATTAAAGGAAAAATTAGGCAAATTACACTCATAGACAAAAAGAAACATTCAAACGAATATTTAACTGACCAAGGTTTAAGAAACAAAAAACTGATGCAGAGTGCTAGAACCAAACATATAAAGACAGCTTAGGCACTTATATGCCAGGAGACACAAAAAATATGTCTAGTCCAATGCATCTATCCAGGTCTTTGGAAACAACCATCGAATTACTTAATATGTGATGGATACGTGATGTGTAGCAAAATAGTCATCATGATTCATCACATAATTTGGATAGTTCATATGATAAAGTCACAGAAACAATCAGGCGAAGCAGACCCCCAAAATTGCTCCTTGAACATGGCTTCGACATTGATTTCCTCATCACAGGCAGCAGCTTCTCATCGCTCTCACCACTTTTTCCTGCCAAATGGCTCCTTATCATGACATGACAAAAGTAATTATCCATACAGAAAGATCAATGTATAAAACATGAAAAATAAAATGATGTCATGGTAGCATTTACGAAGTACCATTTGAATCCTTGAAATGACCAGATAGTATGAATATTTTATTTGAGTTGGTCTGATTAAAACAAATGTTTCTAACAAACACGTTATAATTATTTCTACCAGCATGTTAAGGGCCCAAATATATCATAATTTCACAAAAAAAAATTGTACCATAAAATTTCATTCATGGGTATTAAGACAAGCCTAAAATATGGAAGAACTATGAGATATGAAAAGCTGGCGCTTTTTTCAGTTTTGAAAAAAAAAATGAAACGTCGTGCTCTGCAGCAGCCTGGTGCTGCTTGTAGCAGCTGAGCACTAAAAACACACTGCTAGCGGAAGCCTGTTGCTATTGCCTCATAGGCAGCACTATGATTTTTTTGGCTATTACTTCACAGGAGCCTTATAGGCTTTTTTTTTCCTTCTTTAAGTCAGCAAGGCTCTGTGTGTGTGTACTGGAATTGCATGCTGTGGACGTCCTTGAGCATATAAGACAGGAAGGCTACCCAACGCACATTTTTAAAAAACTGTATATTTATTTGTGAGCACATGGATATTGTTGTGTGTGTGTATATATGTATATACATATACATATATATATATATATATATATATATATATATGTACATATACATATATATATATATGTACATATATATATATATATGTACATATATATATATGTGTATGTATATAAATTGTACGAATGTATCTACGTATATTTCACGTAGGAGAGAGTTCACGCAATCATTCATAGGCTAATAAAATTTACCGCTAAGCATGTATGTGCTAGACCAGTGTTATTTATTTATTTTTTACTTTAACTTTTCTAGTTGTCAAAAAACACCTTTTTAACCTAAAATAAAACTGGACTTATTTAAATATTTGCATGTGTACTGTAAAAGCAATCACAGGTGGAAAGGCTCAAGTTACATGCACAGCTAGAAGTCCTCAGAATATAATTTAATGCAAGAATCACATTAGGCAACAATAAGGAAATGATCACCAGTCATCTCATGTTGCGTGAGATCCTAAGCTGGGGTCATTTCAATTCACGAGGACTTCCAATTCAGGAAGTACGGTCTATCTTACAATCGCGCACAAAAAAAAAGAGGGAAACCTTGTTCATGTGTCTTTTCTTCGAACTTTATTTATACCATTGTGTTTCAGAACCTTCCCCAACTTACATATGCACTAAACATATAGAATGCACCATATTTATGTGATCAAAGCCTAGTAACCTACTTATCTATGTAGTCAAATGACCTGCCTGAGCATTATTAGAATCCACCTTAGCTATATTATTTATCTTTGCAGCCCATGCATCAAAGTTACTATAGCGCTCATCCTCGTCTTTATAGTATCACTTATCAATGTATCAATTTCTTACCCAAAAAAAAAAGTTAACGTTTAGCTTTTCTTCCTTACCACGATAGATAACTACTTAAAAAATTATAAATATGCCCTCACAAGTAATTTCCACTCACCTGCCTACAATAAACCAACTGGTTTCAATAGACGAATTGGAACTACTTATTTGAGATACTATTTAACTTCTATATTTTAGACAAGTGAATGAATATATATATATATATATATATATATATATATATATATATATATATATATATATATATATATATATATCTTCTTAAGTTTACTGTAAGCTTTTCCACCGGCAACTTAATAAGTACTCCATTTTATGTCAAAAGTTTGAGAGGTGCTTCAAATTTATCAAACATTAATAAATAAATAAAATCAGTAATAATTGTTTTTCAGGTTAAGTAGAATGTAGCTAAAAACATAAAAGAAGGTGAAATTTTTTTAAATCAAGACAACAAATACCTACTTCGTGGAAATCAGAAAATTAATCTTACCAGAAATTTCAGGAATCTTAACAATCTCTTTCATAATTTCTCTACAGCGTCTACAAACCCAGCACAGGCAATGCTGCCTCAAGGAGTGGCCACGCGGCTTCGCTCTCCTCTTCATAATTTCCTGCTATTGCATGAAGGATATTTAGTACTTGAGATTTGAAACCTAGCTGTTGGGATCCTCAGCTTGTTTTTGCTTTGTGAGTAAGCTTCATCTTCTTTGCCATTTCCTATAGTAACAAAATAAAGTTAGAATTTTCATGGCTCAATGTACTTTAGCAGGTTGCTAAATCATGCATTGAAAACAAACATGGCTTTTGAATGAGTTCCTATAATCTTATTTTTGAAGACAAGCAAGCATTGTATGCATTTTACTTTTAAATCTGCAGTTACATATATTTAATTACTATAATGAACGATATACACTATATATCTAGTTTAATTATATATCTGCACTTGTGCTAATTGCATAAACATATATACCTAGCTATGATTAGTATTAAAAAAATGTAGATGTCTTTTGACTCAATGTATGGATAACTAACAGTTGACAGAGTCATTCAGTGATCTTACAATAATCCGAAATGTTCATATCAGGCTGAGGTTTGGTTTTAGACATATGGATAAGAAAAAGTAAAATAGAAGGCTGAAAATACCTTGAATTGGCATATAGCTTCACATGAAAAGTAACAATATATCTTAATAAGAATGTCAAAATACATTGACAGCATCATTTGTGCCAAACAAAGAAACAAAGAAAATCTCTGGATTTACTAAGAATTTTTTTCTTAAAAGTTTAAAATAATGTATGTGCTTTATTAAAGAAAGAAATTCATGATGTTTATATGAGGCACAATAACGCACAACTTAATAGGCTTCATCTTGTTTGTCATATGTGTGTGCTGTATTCCAACTGCAGGACCAATGGTTAAAGAGTATGAAGCAAATATATGGTTATGACAGAATATCAGAAACAAAATCTCCCTTAAGGTTCAAATATATTATTGTTTAGAGGTAACCTCCTGAAAAACAAAGAAAACAAGAGTATGCAATAGTGCTAACCTTACAAGTATTGCTTTTGCTACACCGAAAACCATGACAATGTAGATGATCATTAACTATAGGTAAGCAATACACATAACTCAAAGTCTTAACCATTAATCAGATGATACGGCAATTAGTATAAATGACTGAAACAAAACACATATTCAGACTTTTAATACAGCACAAACATTAGCAATCTATCATAGTTTTGGAAAAATGTTATGTTTAAAAAGAAAAAAGGGACCAAAATAAAAAACAGAAGTTTAGCAGCAATCGAAACCATTTCTCATATTGTTACTACATTGGCGATGATCAAGCATCACTCTTAGACCTGATCTTAGAAAGCCAAAAACTTCTCACTACTAGATCCTTTGGCAATATGTTTAGAATAATACAAAAGCTTTTTTTTTAATATAGTTTTAATAAAAACAAAATCAAACACCTTGTGCTTTTTGGAAAAGGTTGAATAATCATAGTGAGCTAACCTTAAATTATCGAAATAAGTATAATATATTTTCTTTTTGTTTTGAAAGTTAAGGTTGATTCGGAATACATTCTAATATAGTATGGATTTGTCATATTTGCTTTAAAATGAAATCATTATTCCAAAACAGAGAGTTCCTGTATATTCATGTGCTATAATTTTGACATGGTTTTTCACATTCAAATTTTCTTTTAAGAATTTTGTTGTTAGTGCATATTGACTTTTTCCATTGTTTAATCCAAAAACGCTTCAGAGAACATGAGCTTGGAACACATGAATCTGTGAATGAAATCCAATCATTTTTCTTTGTTTCTACCAAACCCCCCCCCCCCCCCCCCCCCACACACCCACACACAAAAATATACGCATTATGTTGTCAATAGCAATCAAAACAAGCAATTTAAAATTGGATTAACAAGTTAGCTAACACTACCCAACTTGTCATATGTCAATGTTGCAGAGGTGCTTCAAATTGATCAAACATTAATAAATAAATAAAATCAGTAATAATTGTTTTTCAGGTTAAGTAGAATGTAGCTAAAAACATAAAAGAAGCTGAAAACTTTTTAAATCAAGACAACAAATACCTACTTCGTGAAAACCAGAAAATTAATCTTACCAGAAATTTCAGGAATCTTAACAATCTCTTTCATAATTTCTCTACAGCGTCTACAAACCCAGCACAGGCAATGCCGCCTCAAGGAGTGGCCACGCGGCTTCGCTCTCCTCTTCATAATTTCCTGCTATTGCATGAAGGATATTTAGTACTTGAGATTTGAAACCTAGCTGTTGGGATCCTCAGCTTGTTTTTGCTTTGTGAGTAAGCTTCATCTTCTTTGCCATTTCCTATCGTAACAAAACAAAGTTAGAATTTTCATGGCTCAATGTACTTTAGCAGGTTGCTAAATCATGCATTGAAAACAAACATGGCTTTTGAATGAGTTCCTATAATCTTATTTTTGAAGACAAGCAAGCATTGTATGCATTTTACTTTTAAATCTGCAGTTACATATATTTAATTACTGTAATGAACGATATACACTATATATCTAGTTTAATTATATATCTGCACTTGTGCTAATTGCATAAACATATATACCTAGCTATGATTAGTATAAAAAAAATGTAGATGTCTTTTGACTCAATGTATGGATAACTAACAGTTGACAGAGTCATTTAGTGATCTTATAATAATCCAAAATGCTCATATCAAGCTGAGGTTTGGTTTTAGACATATGGATAAGCAAAAGTAAAATAGAAGGCTGAAAATACGTTGAATTGGCATATAGCTTCACATGAAAAGTAACAATATATCTTAATAAGAATGTCAAAATACATTGACAGCATCATTTGTGCCAAACAAAGAAACAAAGAAAATCTCTGGATTTACTAAGAATTTTTTTCTTAAAAGTTTAAAATAATGTATGTGCTTCATAAAAGAAAGAAATTCATGATGTTTATATGAGGCACAATAACATACAACTTAATAGGCTTCATCTTGTTTATCATATTCGTGTGCTGTATTCCAACTGCAGGACCAATGGTTAAAGAGTATGAAGCAAATATATGGTTATGAGAGAATATCAGAAACAAAATCTCCCTTAAGGTTCAAATATATTATTGTTTAGAGGTAACCTCCTGAAAAACAAAGAAAACAAGAGTATGCAATAGTGCTAACCTTACAAGTATTGCTTTTGCTACACCGAAAACCATGACAATGTAGATGATCATTAACTATAGGTAAGCAACATACATAACTCAAAGTCTTAACCATTAATCAGATGATACGACAATTAGTATAAATGACTGAAACAAAACACATATTCAGACTTTTAATACAGTCCAAACATTAGCAGTCTATCATAGTACAATTGTTATTATTATAAAACTTGGACTCATTTATACACTATTAACCAACAAACACATGCAACCTCTCACATAGTACTTTAGCGAAACATGATGTTAAAGTAATCCGGTGACAAAATCTGTTCAGAGCAGGCCAACAAGCTTGGCCTTTTAAATGCGGAAAAAAAGTTGGCTAAAAATAAAAGAGGACATGCATTAAATCACTGAATATGCTAGCGAGATCAGAAGGCTTAGCTAAGGTGAAACATAGAGTTTGATAAAGCTTGCCATGGAAAAATAAAAGAGCGCAAGCAGCTTAGCAATATCATATAGCATGCCCATTGTCTTTGTTTTAATGCTTAGGAAGTCATTACGATGATTGTAAAACTTGAAACAATTTAAGGAAAAAAAAACATCGTACTAGTTTAAATTATACATTGATGATTCTACCATTAAAGATTGCTTAACTTTATCCCACGTGTTCAAATGCAGACAGAGACACCAACGTGCAACTCTATATATGATAGTTGACATAAATACATACACATTGACGAATGGGGGGGGGGGGGGGGGGGGGTCACATTCAATAAACATGATCATTTGAAAACACAATAGGGCACAAAATGTAGACAAAAAATATGATAGATGTATAATTTTGGACTGGTATGAGATTTTAAACATTATAAAGTGGACAGGAAATTTATGGTTAAAATGGCATAAAATAAGCACAATACTGTATAATTTGACAAACAAATCCCAAAACACATGGCTTACAAAATGATACTAACAACTGTACACCTAGACCATAGAAAGTAATGAACTAAACGACTACAACATCTGCAAAAAAAAAAAAAAAAAAAAAAAAAAAAAAAAAAAAAAAAAAAACTTGCCGTATGAGACGATATAAATTTGTCAGCCACATGCTTCTATCTTAACCATGAATAAAATGGTACAATATAACACTACAACAACTACAATAAGAAACTATAAATAATTTAAATAACAAATACAACACAGATCACATATTATTTCTATAGCATAAATATATAAA
Organism: Allium sativum; assembly: GCA_030737875.1. Lineage (NCBI taxonomy): Eukaryota > Viridiplantae > Streptophyta > Magnoliopsida > Asparagales > Amaryllidaceae > Allium > Allium sativum. The sequence continues at coordinate 56,712,479 of CM060912.1, forward strand.
ACAACTGCATAACCTGTAGTGAAGCATAAATAGAATATAATAGAACAATTTATTTCAAGAGCATAGATAGACTGTAATTGAACAATTGCAAGATAACGAGTTGTTCACATAGTCTGACAATTAATATTATAGGAAAAACATAGAATTATACCTCTCATGGAAGTTCAAATCGAAGAAGATTGTCTAGGGTTGGGATTGGGATCGGGATCTATTTGGGAGATGAGCGAGTAAAGAAATAATGACATCGATCAATTGTTGATGATAGTGATTAGGGTTGATTTCACGGGGATAATTCTTTCGGGAGCTGGATAACATCGATTACTGTGTATTAGAGATGATAAAGCGAAAGAAGAGCTGTTGGAGGAGAAAGATAATACAGAATACATTTATTTTAGTTCCCGCACAAATTTTGTTTACCGCCTGTTTTTATTAAATAGCATATTACATAATTTATCAAGCCAAATAATGTTGGAAAGCCAAGACTGAATAGCGTTCTATAGTCAAATACGATGGAATGCTGTATGATGGTGCTATTAGAAGCCAATATTTTTGTAGTGGCGTTGCGTTGTTTACAAATTGTTTTATTTCAGAGTATTTCTGGGAGTAAACTCGTTCTGTGTCATACGGCGTGGTCCCTTGATTTACCCAACTTTTAAATAAAGTTTAATAACTGTTTTAGTTCTCACACCAGCTTCATGACTGACTCAGAGTTTATTGTTTCCACCTAAACTCTAGCTGCCTATATTTTCTACACGGGCAGCTAGTAGTTTTGGCTTTCGCAGATAGTTCTTTTCACAGGATCCTGGATTACGACTGAAACTATATTCGAAATGCTTTGTATCCATGTATTTCTTTCAATTGTGTTAGTTGATGTTTACCACTTTGCATTATATTTATGTATATATGTTTCCGTTGTTTTGTAATTTGTAAATCCCTGATATTTATTTTTCCGCTGTATGTTATTTATCTGAACTCTGATATATTCTTGTACTCTAATGTAATTGTTGTAATATCAATGAAATGTTCTCATGTTTGTGCTCTGATGTGTCGTGTTCTCAAAACAATCCGGGCTCCTCCGTCTCTTCGGGGATCGCGGAAGTCTAGGCCGTCACACTTGAACACATCCAAGCATGGAGCGTGTAAATCTGGTACCTGCAATAAATGAGCATAAGCATAATCAGAGTATAAAAAGATACCTCATAGCGGAAAAATAATTGGATAAACTAGTATTAACTCGAGTAACTACCTTTTTAAAGTAAGTCATTTTTCCAATACCGAGCATGAGAGAAAACGAGAATCGAAATCCAAACTTAAACACCTGTGAGAACCCAACCTTCTCTAGAAACCTGGGTGGTTGTAATGAGGAGGGGGGTCCGAACAAAAAGATTCTGGTGAACAGGAAATACACTACATAGATTATAATAAACAGATGTATCCCGTTTGGTTCAACCCAAGATGTATGCCTACCAAGGTTAGTGATTCTAGCCTAACCTTGTAAATGTTTACGCACGACTCTACTACTCTTACTAAACTAGTTTTCCTAAAGTATAATACTGAGATAGGACGTTTACACGCATATTTTTAATGCCTTTATACTAGAATATTGCTGGTTATTTAATCGAGGGTAGACCCATAATTACGGAGTTTATATATATACATATTCATTCACTCATCCTTTATTATTTAACACCTCACTATTAATAATAGATAGGGTGGATTCTCCCTGATCACTTAAGACTCTAGGCGAACATGTTGGTCATTTACTATTCCTCGATGATTTATTCAACGTTAACATAAACTAGAGGGGCACTTGCTATAGCCCTACTAGTTAAGGCTTCCGTCATTCACACATTAACCCATACCCCGTGTAAGGTAAGAGATGGTACTTTATTGCTCGCTATACCATCTAGCTAACCTTATTGAATAATCTTTTAGTCGCTTACTACTTCCTGTAGGATAGGTAGCCGTATCAGACCTTTTTAGTTTCCAAGTTTGGGTAGGCCCTACACACACGCCATTTACAACCCCTAAACCGAAAGACCTACTCCTAGGTAAACTCCTCGACCCAAGCCACTTAAGACCCAAGGAAGGGGACTATACGCGAAGAAAATTAATTTTGTGCCCTATTAGCCTTTAATACCTCTTCTAATGAGAATGAAGTGGGCTACGTTACTGAGTCATTCCCGTTTAGTTTCACTTTACGGAAATACTATATGTACACGATTAATTATCATCACGGGTTCCTATGATTAATAATGTTTCACATCATTAACCAACTAAGACAAATCTAACTTTTAATTATAAGTTCTATGTTAACTAGTATAAATAAGGAAAGTTATATCCTCCTTACCCTAGGATTTTTATTTGATTATTTCCCTAATTGGACATAGTATTTAAACAACAATCAATACCCATTTATCCCCTTTTTATTTTGTTTACTTCTTTTCATAGATTAATTGCCATTTATAACCATAATGGCATATTTTCCTAAGGCAATCATAAAATTCCTAGTTTCCTTTTTATTACCATTGATTATAATTAATGCCATTTATAAGCCTAGCGGCCATAATTTTCCTAAGGCATTAATTCACAATGGATATCCTTATCTTATTAGTCCCGAATATATCTATTTGTTGTACCCCAACAGACATTACTATTCTTATTTATTTATTTATTGCCTATTGTATATATACATATATTTGTGCACTAGACTTCCCACATTAAGTTGACCACTTGTGTATGCTGGATTTGCCAGTCGGTTCCGGGCAGACTTCTACCACAAGTTGAACTTAACCTCATGTCTTAGTACAGTTATATTTGCGCTCTAGACCCCTCACATTAAGCCGACCACCCGTGGATGCTGAATTTGCCGGTCGATTCTGAGCAGACTTCTACCACAAGTTGAGCCTAACCTCGTGTCTAGATGCATTTTAAATTAAATTCCCTAATTGGGGTTTACATCATTAATCCTAATATATCTTAGGAATTGTAACCATTACCTTATTAAAACCATATGTCCCCATCAATGTCGGTTACAATTGTTATTTATTTATTTATGGTCTTATTTATAGCAACCAATCACGTTAATTGCTACAGTGGTCACCACAAATATATTAATTAAATATGGATTACATTTACATGTATGATTCCATAAATGAATATCGTTCAAACATTCAAACATTCAGTATAATGTATATTTTGTCGTTTTACGTAGATTCGGACGGATGATATATATATTTATATTTTTGCTCGATCAATGTAGTTATCTTTCTTTATTGTTATTTATTGTTAGATTTAAAAATTTTGGTTTCATTAATAACCAAACCTTCCTTTTTGCATTTAATATTGCCTAAAGATTCCAATCTTACAAAAAGGCCATTAGTTATAATTATTGTAAATTATGCCAGATAAATGGAATAGACATATTTCAAAATCTCAGATAATTTATATACATATACATACATACATACATATATATATATATGTGTGTGTGTGTGTGTGTGTGTGTGTGTGTGATGTATATTTTTGGAATAGTTGATGCAAACTACGCACAAATATGTACATTTATATTTATACGTATATTTGCATAACTTTTCCCTTTTTCAATCTCTTTGTCATATTCCTTGTGAATTCAAAATAATGTCTTTTTGTTCAAAAAGAGGAAAATGGCGTATTTACAACAATTAAACCAAAACCTCAACAACATTGAACACAAATAGGCATGTGTCTTTTTTAATTAAAATCACATAACTCAACATTGCATCTTTTTAATCAAAATCACATAACTTATTTTTTTTAACATTGAAACTAGAGGTTTGGAAGAAAACTACATCTGAACACTGTTTTTGGGACTGATTTCCAATTCTTAAATGTTATACATTAACCACAATATAATTTCTAACATAATTGTAGGCAATATGTATAAATAATTTAAGTAACCTACAATTTATATTTTCCTAACCACAATTCATAATTTCTATGTTTTGACAATATTTATTAACAGATCTGATAGGTGCCAATTCAAATTCAATAATATTATGAACAGGTCTCATGATAATATGCATATATTTTGAGATCTAATTCAAACAAGATAAATAGGATATTATAACTTTGTATGTAAATTTCCCACTCACTTGAAAGCGTCCAAATCTGAAATCTGAATAACATTATATGCCTACAATTCCCAAATTATTATAAATGTACAATTAATCTGAAAATGGGATACTTTCAGATATGTAGATATGCAAGAAAATAGGAAAAGAGGGGAGGATTTGATGTAGAATAGCTTAGCCGTCAATTCATGTTCTTTTCCATTTAGATCTGATAATCCCTTTCAATTCTATATGATTTATATTTGACTGATTGTATATGAATAAAATTTTGATTAAGAAATTTGGTTGGAAGAAAAAGGGAAATGGTAGAGCTTCGCTGCTGCCTACAGATTTGTATGGAAAAGAATGAGGCCTTACCCCTTTATTTATAGGAGTGGAATTGGCAATGAACCATTAGATTTATTTAAATAAACATCCGTCTGTTTATATTATATAATATAACGAAATTGCTCCTCAAACCTAGCCGTCACTTGGTAGGTCAAAGAATGAAAGATATATATTAATTATTCTATTTATCTATATCCCTCCGTTTTTCGTATTTCGTCCGTAACTTTTCATACAGACTTCGTTCACGAAACTCCAAACATGAAAGTTGACCAGAATTCCAAGACGAACACATCGATTAAAGTTTCATGGTCAAATTCTAATATTTGCAGAAATTCCTATTTTTGAGAATCTAATTAAATAACTAATATATTGTCAAAATTCCAGATTGTAAAATCAATTACTGTAACTTCATTTTTATGATGTTATGAAGTGAATTATGAAGTGGATGTAGGCTTATTAACACCGAACCACTATAAAATGTTGTTTTCTTGCTTTTTCATTTATTTCTTCATGTTTCATTCTCTTAGCACAACTTTTTTGGTGTTAATGCCATTTTTGGTCCAATATTTTGGTGCTTTTAGTGAGAATCGGAGACTTCTCAACGACTAGGACTTTTTACCTACTGTTTGGATCATCATGTACAGAGAAAATTTTCTATACATTTTACAGCTCTAGTGTTCTCATTGGATTTACAATCATGGAGGACACTAGAAGTGAAGCCATATACATGCCTTATAGCAGCAACAATAGACAGAGACTAGAAACGATAGCTCTGGCATGCTCCAGTCTTTGATTCGAATGAAAATCAGATTGATATTCTCAACCGACATGCGAGAGGCCTTGCTCGATGCCCACAGGTCGAACTTCTTCCAAATCGAGCGTCTTCCATGTCGAACTCCTTTCGGTTCGAATTTTCTCTAGTTTGAACACACGTACCAAGTTCTTCGAATCAACTAGAAGCCTAGATTGGATGGACCACATATTGAACTGTACATATGAGCAGATTTTGGCTTGGATTGAGTTCACTCGAGTCAAACTATTTTGGGTTAAAAATATTCGAACCCGATCCCTCGAAGAACTACATATCAACATAAGATAAGGTCATTTTTGGGAAAAAATATATTTTTTGGGTATATTAATCGTCAAGGCTTAACAACCAAGATTCGGTTAGTTCGAAAATGTCAACAACAAAATGGCGACGACTGGGACTCTTCCTTGAGACATGATCTCTATTTACTGATGTTATTCAACATAGAGAGTTTCTATGAAAATTCAATATGCTAACCATGACAGTATACGAGGGAAAGTTTGTTTCCTGACAGCCTCCTTTTCAAGGGTTCCGATGGTGTATAGACTTCACTAATGCAACCGATGATGTTCCTGAATGAGTAGTGACCACCTAGTTTACATGATCTATATCTGTCTAACCGGCTAAATCTCAAATGAACATTAATGTGTTGCAGTACAAACCTTATTCCAAAGATGACTTGGATGATCCTAGCGACGATAAATCTCAATGACGGGATACTGAAAAGCAACAAAGGATCCCAACATTACCAAGCTAAACTCCACTCATATGACATGATGAGGGACACATGTCTTGTGACTTGCTACCTATGTAATTTAGCAAATCTTTGCAATGACCATTTACTATCAACTGCACCGATGATGATCGATTTCCACCTGATAAGTGCTAAAGCAACACACTTAGGTGCCCAGAGTCAGGTACCAATTAAACATCCATTGCCCATGATCAAGCCTATGGATCCTTATGAAGATGATAGCAACTTGACTGCTCCTCAACCACTATGCGAATCTGGACGAGAGATGAAAGCTCGAGATTAAAGAAAATACGAATCATCCATCTGCACACTACGTTATACTCTTTTGTGGTAGAACATACGAATAACATTCAAAGTCTAGACCAGCCAGTTGCTATGACCGGCCTTACGACGAATTGAGGCATTTGGAAAACTATCTAAATTGAACATTGAATTTGACTAATTCGACATTACTTATTCTCCTCTAAAGGTCATCCCGGGATAAACATCGACTATTCTCATTGTTATGTCCACTACATTGAATAATGCATCAAAAGAAGTAGTCAACCGACTATCTAATGGACAAGACTTCTAACGGTTAACGTTCTGATATTAGAATGTGAAGATTCACAGTTTGACTCCCTTTATTGACAGTCTGTCGATTGACTTATTCTCTAGATGCATGGGGAAACTCGAAAATCTTACCGTGGATTTCTCGTGATTTCATTGCCTAATCCAAAATTAATGCATCATTGCCTTACATGACCGTATTTTTATTCGAAGTATGCTCAACTACTCTAGTGTTGCCCGAATTTTGGCAAGTTAGAAGTTTGAAACACTTAAGCCTGGATGTTCATTATCTGTGCATTAGCTCTTATTCCCGACGTGGGATTGAAGGCTTATCTGGATGGATGAGACATGACTATCTTCCTAGCAGTCATATCCTACTTCCTGGCATGGAAAGTGCGAAGTTTCTATAAGCATGAAGTCCTTATTCTCCTACCAATTTCCATCATAGCATCGACAAGATGAGATGCTATTATTAACGGTGTTGATCTGACTATCTGACCCACGTTCCTTGCCCCTAACGTGGGGGCAAAAAGCCGATTCAAAGGAAACACAATCTCATCCTTCGACACTAGAGTCTACCTAACTGCCTTTGTCACTTTAGGACCCCGATCAAAGTCTATCCATTCTTAGGACTACCGGCCCACGATAATTTGAACAGATATACTTTATCAGCTAAAAACTTTGGCAGTCATCTCCTGGCCGAGACAAGACGAACCATAATGTATTGGGAATAAATATGCAATACCATTTTCACTCTGAATATTACTCATTGCTTTAACATGATTATTTTTTAACCCTGTCTCTTTTCTTTGCATGCTTTATGAGTTATTGGTGTGACTAACTCATATGAATTTATGTGTAAATGGTGTAGTTACCCAGAGTCTGGTATCGATTAGACTTCTAACACCCGCATGCAGAACTACAGAGCACTACCATAACGAGCCCAACTGAACCGCTCATTTACAAAATCATGCCCTCCGTCTGAGGGAAGAATTATAGCTCAAGGGGGATCTGATATAACCATCCGCTTCTTGGCTCATGCATGGCAGAACTCAAGAAAATTGTGCATCGATCTTTGCATTTCAATCTCACGATGCAGCGACAATCCTTTGACGACGTCCTTAAACTCACTTACTCTTAGTTAATTCTGGGCAATCCTTCTTGTCATGCTCTAGCTTTCCACACTTGAAGCACTTCTTTTCAGCTTTTGGATTCTTATAATCCTTGGAGTAATGGCCCTTCTGCCAACAGTTAAAGCAAGTCACTTCGCCCTTCTGATTCTTTTGACCATCTTTTCGATTCTGCTGTTGCTTCTTCCTCTTTTTGTTATTACCACCTTGTTATGGTTTCGGTTCTTCTTTAGCTACAACAACAGGCTCATCCTTAGGAAACAGACTTTCATGCCTCAAAGCCTTCTCAACAATCTTCTCGTAAGTATCATCCAAGTGATCAACAAGCTAATTCCTAAGATACTTGTCCAAGCCCATGATAAACTTCTCTTTCTTCTGATAAGGAGTCTCGACATACGAACGAGCATACTTCGACAAAACTTCGAAGCCAGAAACGAACTCAAGAACTGGTTGACCATTTTACTTAAGCTTGACAAACCTTTTAAACATAATAGACTTCTAGGTGACAGAGATAAACTTCATTTCAAACTTGACCTAGAACTGCTTGCATGAAATATCATCCTCTAGAGTCTCTAGAGCGACAGAGTTCCACCAATCCAAAGCTCTGCCCTGTAACTCTCTTGATGCAAGTTTCCTCTTAGTCGCATCGTTTATGCCCAAGACCCCAAATATCCTAATACAAGTATCAAGCCACCCTTGGATCTCTTCAATCAGCTCCATCCTTTTAAACTGCTTCCCTCCTAGAGTGGTGAAGTCTTTACATAGCTTTGCGAAGTCCATGGCCCTCGGTACCTGCATTTGAACTCCTACATCTACCGCGGCTGTAACGACCCACATTCTACGCATCGGAGAATCGTAGAATATTTATTTCTTTCTCATATGAAGTCGTATGGTCATGTAACTTTGGGAAACATCCATTAGAGTCATTTCCCATGTCCATGATTTTTGTCGATTTTTAAATGACTATTTTGCCCCTAGCTGATCTTGTTTTGGCAATAACTTTTGATTGGAAAGGAATTTTGACCTGAAACCACTTCCATTAGATTCGTTTGATGGTTTACCTTTCCGTAGAGTGGTCATAATAGCCAAACGGACTTACTGTTTGGGAGATATGGCTGAAATAAGGTTTGGAAGATGAAAAACTGCTTAACCGGGCCAAATAGGGTGATTAGTGAATAGGCCCATAACCCATTTCGGGATTAGGTTATGGGGAGGCTGAAATGAGTTAGAGAATCATTCCATTTCAGTTTTCTAGCCTCCACTTATCTCCAAGGAACCCTAAAAATGGCCTCCAACCTCTAAATCACCTCCAAATCATCTTTTAATCAAGGATTAAGCTTAGCAACATCTAATCAAGGAAGATCTACACCAAATCAACATTGGAGCTGCTGTATAGCATTGGGATTTGCATCAAATCAGAGATTTATTTCAGATCTTAGTTTATTTGTGGCTAAGGTGAGTGATTTGCATAGTTTTGCACTAATTATGGCTAATTAAGGGTAATTAGTGTTAATTAACGAATTTAAACTTGATAAAATTCTGGAAAAATGTTCATAAATTCTTAAATGATGTTTTAGACCTCTGATATGAATTTGGGTTAATTTGGTTAAGTTTTGCTAATCCTATCATTAGTTTCACCTAAACATGCTTAAGGGGAAATATGGGGTTTTGGGTATGTTTGATCCATTTTAACCTATCACATTGATGTTTTGATGTTTGTGGTTGATTACGCATGTTGCTATGACTGTATGATATGCTTTGTGATTGATTTCAATAGTTAGAATGGTCGAAAACGTCGTCGAATGGCGTAAACACTTGCTGGAAAAGTTTCAGAAAACAGTGCAGGATCGGATCGGATCGGATATGGTGGCTCGGATCGGATAAGTTGAACTGGGCAAGGGATCCGATCGGATCGGAGCTTGACACTTGAGAAAACTGGAAAAAAGGAAGGCCACGCAAATTGAACTGGGATCGGATCGGATAAAGGAGGAGGGATCAGATCGGAGCACGTGAAGAACGAAGGAGCTGATCGGAGCGGGAGCATGAACTGGATGGGAGATGGCACCTGACCCGACCCGAAGTGGGACACCCGACCCGAACCGACGCGATGGAGTGGACCCGAACTGAACCGTACTAGAGGAGGACCATGAACTGATGCAGCGTAGCGAACCCGACCCGAACCGATAGCTTGAAGGAAACCCGACCCAGTACTGACCAATAACCCGAGATGCAAAGGTAGTCCAATATGGGAAGTTAGAGCTCAGGATTCAATTGGGAACCAATGAGTTCACTTCATGATTGGGCTTTGCTGCGGGACGTGTGCTAAGGAGTTGTCGATGTTCATAACTTCGATTCACCACTAAAAATGGATAATGGGCTACTTATCAGTGCAGTAGAGTCATTGCGACTCGAGGGGCAAGGTGATGGTAGCAAGACTACGTTATCATGCAGTAGAGTCATTGTGACTTGAGGGGAAAAGTGATGCATAGTAAGACTATGAGCCAGTGCAGTGGGGTCATTATGACTCCATGGGGCAGAGTGGACATAGTAAAGGATTGGTAAGGCTATGAGCCAGCGCAGATGGGGTGAATAACTCCATGGGGCAAGTGGACATAGCAAAGGATTAGTGGCTACGTTATCAGTGCAGTGGAGTCATTTATGACTTCATGGGGGCAAAGTGATCGTAGCAAGGATGGGTGATCGAAGTGGTGAATATCGTATGCTTTACGCACTGAGTGAGAGATATGAGAATGGATGTTATGTTTGATTGTTTGCCATCACTATGACATGCACACCCCCACCTCCGTATCTTTACACCTTTTGATATGGCACCTTAGAGTGTTGTACAGTATGTAGTGCTAACTCTTTGGTTGCAGGTCCAGGTTCAGGTATGTTTTAGTCTACCAGTTATTGTTCACTTTAGATGCTTATCGCTCATACCAGGCTTTATGTCTGACCCAGAGTTTTATGTCTCCTCTTATTACTCTGGGTGCTCACACGAGCAGACTAGAGACAGGTTAGCTGGTGATGCGCGAGTAGCTGATTCGGAGGCGGGCATGAGGCTTCCACGTATGATATATAGATATTCTCCCTGTGTCGTTGGTGGTCGCTACTTGGGCATTAGTAATGTACCTCCTTTACCTTGCTTTTGCTTTGAGACAGTTTGAAAAGTTGTAATAATGTTTAACTTTGGATCATAAGTTGTACTTGCATTTTCCGCTGCTATGTTAGTTATTTCAGCTTATGCACTATCTCACCTGTTTTATGTCAAGTATGTTATTATTATATTTTATTTTATGTGCTGTGAGACATTCTACAGGTTCTTTGTAGTTCATTTCCTTCTTCCTTTTTCCTTCTGACGACCCGTTCCGTGCTAACTGGACATGTGTACAGCGCACCTTTGGAGTAAATGTCGGTTGGTGTGGGGCGGGCCGTCACACTTGGTATCAGAGCTCTAGGTTGCGTAGTTAACCTAGGGAAAGACACTAGGGAGAGATAGTACGTATATGAGAGCGTGTATTTGTGATTACTTTGGTTTTCAAAAGCTATATATATACTATTAGTAGTATAAGAATGAAGTCGCACTGCACTAGCACCACTATGGGGTCGTTAATCGTTTCCCTTTTTCAGATTGACGATGAGCCGAGACACGAGGGGTGCTGGTAGAGGGACCAACCATGGGAATGCTGCTGACATGAGGGCGATGTTTACTGACCTCATGAGAGACATGCTTAGAGAAGTGCAAGGGGTAGCTCCCAATCCCGGAAATGGTGGTGGTCAAGTAGTGCAGGCACCGAGGGTCGATTTCGCCAAGTTGTGCAAGGATTACACTAACCTTGGTGGGAAGCCGTTCCACGGGACGGAGTCAGCCACAGATGTTCAAGACTGGATGGATAGGTGTGATCGTATCTTCGACGACTTGGGTCTTGAAGATGCGATGAAGAGAAGGCTAGCGTCTCGTCAGCTGCAAGGGCGAGCGATGAATTGGTGGAATGCCATTAGAACAGCTACTCCAGAAGATCAGGTTACTTGGGATCAGTTTAAGGATCGCTTTAGCGAGAAGTTCATTCCAGCTGCCCAGAAGTCAGTGTTGTTTAAGAGATTCTTGGAACTCAAGCAGAGTGGTAGGGCAGTTTCTGACTATATTGCTGAGTTCGACACTTTGTAAAAGTATGGACTGTCTCTTATCGATACTCCTAAGAAGAAGAATGAGAAGTTCATTACTAGTTTGGATGGATACTTGGGGGAAAGGCTTATCAACCACATCGATGAGACTTTTGAATCGATTGTGGGGAAAGCTTTGAGATCAGAGAGTCTTTACCCTAAGTCAAAGACTAAGGCTGCATCTGCAGAAGGGCCAAAGCCGCAAGCAGGCAGTGGAGACTAGAATAACCCTCAGAATAAGAGGAAGTAGAGCCAATCTAAGGATGGCCAGAAAAAGAGCAAGAAAGATGTTGAGTGCTTCAGCTGTGGTAAGATGGGCCATTATGCTAAAGAATGTCGAGCCAAGCCAGCGGAAAGGAAGTGCTACAACTGTGGCCAAGTGGGAAATCAAAAGGATAAGTGTCCACAACCTCTTAAGGAGAAGTAGATTGTAAAAGCATATGCTATTGATGTTGTTCCTTCTTCGTCGAATGCCCCAACTGCGGCGGAGAAAGGAAAGAATGTTGTTATTCAAGGTATGCTTTCTATTTATGATGTACCAGTTCGAGTTTTGTTTGATACAGGGGCTTCCCGTTCCTTCATATCTAGTGACCTGGTAGATAGGTTGGGACTGGAACCCGAGATAGTCGATAGACCGTTGGTTGTGACAAACCCGATTGGTGGTTCAACTAGCCTTAGTATGATTTGCAGGAATTTGGTCTTATCGAGTCATGGATGTATGTTTGTTTGTGATTGCTTTGTTTTGGGCTTTACTGGGTATGGCATTATATTGGGAGTCGATTGGCTCCAAAGATACGGGGTGGTGGTAGACTGTGAGGGCTTTTTGGTGACAGTTAGGGCGGATGATGGGCGGAGGGTAGTGTTTGGTAGTCTACCTAGTGATGGGGTTATGGCTAGTTTTGTAAATTCCCTCGACATCCCGTAGGATGAGCTGTCAGATGTGCCCGTGGTTGGCCAGTATCCGGACGTTTTCGAAGAGGTGACTGGGCTTCCACCACACCGAGAGATTGAGTTCCGTATTGATTTAGTGAAAGATGCCAGACCTATAGTGATGCAACTTCGTCGTATGGCACCAAGAGAGCAGCGAGAGCTCGGGGTGCAAGTCAGCAATCTTTTGAAGAAGGGATTTATTAGAAGAAGTGTCTCCGAGTGGGGAGCACCAGTTGTGTTTGCCACTAAGGCAGATGGTTCCCTTCGTTTGTGTGTGGACTATCGCGAGTTGAATGAGGTAACGAGGAATAATAAGTATCCTCTACCGCGAATAGATGATTTGTTTGATCAACTGGAAGGAGCAAGAATGTTCTCCCAGTTGGACTTCGCGACAGGATTTCATCAGCTTCGAGTAGCGGATGAGAGTGTTCCGAAAACGGCATTTAGGACGCCGTCTGGATTTTATGAGTGGTTGGTCATGCCATTTGGGTTGACCAATACACCAGCCTACTTTGTGGATCTTATGAATCGAGTATTCAAAGATCAGTTGAATAAGTTTGTTCTTGTGTTCGTAGATGATATCCTTGTTTACTCAAGGACGGAGGAGGAACACAAGGGACACTTGAGGATAGTGATGGAGGTGTTGAGGAAACACCAATTGAAAGCGAAATTCTCTAAGTGTCACTTTTGGAGGAGGAAAGTAAGATTCTTGGGTCATGTTGTTTCCGAGAGTGGTATTGCAGTGGACCCTGCGAAGGTGGCTACGGTACAGGATTGGGCTACGCCCAAGAATGCAACAGATGTAAGAAGTTTCTTGGGATTAGCTGGATATTATCGTAAGTTTATCCAGGACTTCTCCAAGATAGCAGCACCGTTGACTCAGTTGACTAAGAAGAATCAGTCCTTCGTCTGGGACGGAGTGTGTGAGAATGCATTCAAGAGTCTAAAAGAGAAGTTGACGAGTGCGCCAGTGCTAGTCATTCCTAAAGGGAATGAAGAGATGACGGTATATACGGATGCTTGTGGTACTGGACTAGGTGCTGTATTAATGCAAGGAGGTATGGTTGTAGCTTATGCTAGTCGACAGCTAAAGCCGCATGAGAAGAAGTATCCTACCCATGATTTGGAATTAGCAGCGATTGTATTTGCGCTGAAGATGTGGAGACATTATCTCTTGGGAGAAAGATTTGAGCTGTTTACCGATCATAAATTGTTAAAGTATCTTTTCTCTCAGAAAGATCTAAATCTCTGTCAGCAGAGATGGTTAGAGTTCTTGGCTTCGTATGATTTTGGTATCGCATACACACCTGGGAAGGGTAATGCGGTAGCCGATGCCTTGAGTAGGAGACATGCCAGTTTAGGGGCAATGTTTCTTGAGTGGAAGCAACTGGAGTATATCGCGGGGTTTGATTTCCGAACTAAGTGCGAATTGGATCCAGTAATGTTAGCTAGTTTGGTGATCAGACCCACTTAGATAGAGATGATTGGTTCCAGCCAGAGGGACGATCCTAATCTATTGGAAATCATCTCCAAGTTAGAGATGGACATCGACGGTGAGGAGATGAATGTGTATGGGCTTGATCGAGATGGATGGCTTCTAAAGAATGGAAGACTAGTTATACTTGACGTAAATGGGTTGAGAGATGAAGTGCTTAGAGAATGTCATCACTCAAAACTGACTATACATCCCGATGGTAATAAGATGTATCGAGACATGAAGCAGACTTACTACTGGGAAGGCATGAAAAGAGACGTTGGGAAGTTTATATCCAAATGCATGAATTGCCAGCTAGTTAAAGCCGAGCAAAAGAAGCCTTGTGGTTTGTTGCAACCATTAGAAATTCCCGAATGGAAATGGGAGCAAGTCTCGATGGATTTCATCGATGGTTTACCAAGGACTAGATCCGGACATGATAGCATTTGGGTAATTGTGGATCGATTGACTAAGAGTGCAAGATTTATACCAGTCAAATCGACCAGAACGGCAGCCAAGTTGGCAGAATTGTATATGAAGTAGGTAGTGAGATTGCATGGAGTGCCTAAAAGCATTGTGAGTGACCGAGACCCATTATTCACTAGTGGGTTTTGGAAGAGCTTACAAGAGGCTCTAGGGTCAGAATTACATCTCAGTACCGCATATCATCCTCAGACCGACGATCAGACGGAGAGGGTGAATCGTATATTGGAAGATCTCTTGAGAGCTTGTATATTGGATTTTTGTGGATCATGGGATGACCATTTGTATCTAGTAGAGTTTGCATATAATAATAGCTACCAATCCAAGTATGGCTCCATATGAAGCTTTGTACGGAAGACCGTGCAACTCACCATCATGTTGGATAGAGACTGGCGAGAAGTTTACGCTTGGACCCGATGTGGTGAGGGAAACTTCAGATAAGATTAAGACCATTCAACAACGAATGAAAGCTGCCCATGATAGGCAGAAGAGTTATGCTGATAAGAGGAGAAGAGACTTAAAATTCTCCGTTGGTGACTTGGTGTTTGTCAAGATTTCTCCGTTGAAGAGCGTGATACGATTTGGCAGGAGAGGCAAGTTAGCACCAAGATTTGTTGGCCCATTCCCTATTCTTGAACTAGTCGGGAATCTGGCGTATAGAGTTGGCTTACCAGAGAAGATGGCGGGAGTTCACAATGTATTACATGTTTCCCAATTAAGGAAGTTCGTTCACGACTCAGATGTGACTACTTCACCTGATCAGTTAGAGGACTTCGAAGTAGAACCCGAGGCGGTTGGGAACCGCAAGCCGATTCGTATTGTCGAGCACGATACGAAGCAACTTCGAAGGAAGGCGGTGAAGCTAGTCAAGGTTCAGTGGGGCGAGAACGAGAATGATTGTACTTGGGAGACAGAGGAGAGCATTAGGAAGGCGTATCCAGAACTCTTTGCCTGGTAAGATTTACTTTGCAATTTAGTTATTCCGCATGCTAGGATAGACTTACCTTACTTGTTTTGCATGTTTGATTGTTGTTTTATGGTTGATAGGCATGCGGGACCCTTTGTGTGTGTTTTGATTAGGGAATTTCGGCGGCGAAATTTCTTAAGGGGGGAGAATGTAACGACCCGCATTCTACGCATCGGAGGATCGTAGAATATTTATTTCATTCTCATATGAAGTCGTATGGTCATGTAACTTTGGGAAACATCCATTAGAGTCATTTCCTCTGTTCATGATTTTTGTCGATTTTTAAATGACCGTTTTGCCCCTAGCTGATCTTGTTTTGGCCATAACTTTTGATTGGAAAAGAATTTTGACCTGAAACCACTTCCATTAGATTCGTTTGATGGTTTACCTTTCCGTAGATGGTCATAATAGCCAAACGGACTTACCGTTTGGGAGATATGGCTGAAATAAGGTTTGGAAGGTGAAAAACTGCTTAACCGGGCCAAATAGGGTGATTAGTGAATAGGCACATAACCCATTTCGGGATTAGGGTTATAGGGAGGCTGAAATGAGTTAGAGAATCATTCCATTTCAGTTTTATAGCCTCCAATTATCTCCAAGGAACCCTAAAAATGGCCTCCAACCTCTAAATCACCTCCAAATCATCTTTTAATCAAGGATTAAGCTTAGCAACATCTAATCAAGGAAGATCTACACCAAATCAACATTGGAGCTGTTGTTTAGCATTTGGATTTGCATCAAATTATAGATTTATTTCAGATCTTAGTTTATTTGTGGCTAAGGTGAGTGATTTGCATAGTTTTGCACTAATTATGGCTAATTAAGGGTAATTAGTGTTAATTAGTGAATTTAAACTTGATAAAATTCTGGAAAAATGTTCATAAATTCTTAAATGATGTTTTAGACCTCTGATATGAATTTGGGTTAATTTGGTTAAGTTTTGCTAATCGTATCATTAGTTTCACCTAAACAGGCTTAAGGGGAAATATGGGGTTTTGGGTATGTTTGATCCATTTTAACCTATCACATTGATGTTTTGATGTTTGTGGTTGATTATGCATGTTGCTATGACTATATGATATGCTTTGTGATTGATTTCAATAGTTAGAATGGTCGAAAACGTCGTCGAATGGCGTAAACACTTGCTGGAAAAGTTTCAGAAAACAGTGCAAGATCGGATCGGATCGGATATGGTGGCTCGGATCAGATAAGTTGAACTGGGCAAGGGATCCGATCGGATCGGAGCTTGACACTTGAGAAAACTGGCAAAAAGAAAGGCCACGTAAATTGAACTGGGATCGGATCGGATAAAGGAGGAGGGATCGGATCGGAGCATGTGAAGAACGAAGGAGCTGATCGGAGCGGGAGCATGAACTGGATGAGAGATGGCACCCGACCCGACCCGAAGTGGGACACCCGACTCGAACCAACGCGATGGAGTGGACCCGAACCGAACCGTACTAGAGGAGGACCATGAACTGACGCAGCGTAGCGAACCCAACCCGAACCGATAGCTTGAAGGAAACCCGACCCGACCCAGTACTGACCAATAACCCGAGATGCAAAGGTAGTCCAATATGGGAAGTTAGAGTTCAGGATTCAATTGGGAACCAATGAGTTCACTTCATGATTGGGCTTTGCTGCGGGACGTGTGCTAAGGAGTGTCGATGTTCATAACTTCGATTCACCACTAAAAATGGATGATGGGCTACTTATCAGTGCAGTAGAGTCATCGCGACTCGAGGGGCAAGGTGATGGTAGCAAGACTACGTTATCAGTGCAGTAGAGTCATTGTGACTTGAGGGGCAAAGTGATGCGTAGTAAGACTATGAGCCAGTGCAGTGGGGTCATTATGACTCCATGGGGCAGAGTGGACATAGTAAAGGATTGGTAAGGCTATGAGCCAACGCAGATGGAGTGAATAACTCCATGGGGCAAGTGGACATAGCGAAGGATTAGTGGCTACATTATCAGTGCAGTGAAGTCATTTATGACTTCATGGGGCAAAGTGATCGTAGCAAGGATGGGTGATCGAAGTGGTGAATATCGTATGCTTTACGCACTGAGTGAGAGATGTGAGGATGGATGCTATGTTTGATTGTTTGCCATCACTATGACATGCACACCCCCACCTCCGTATCTTTACACCTTTTGATATGGCACCTTAGAGTGTTGTACAGTATGTAGTGCTAACTCTTTGGTTGCAGGTCCAGGTTCAGGTATGTTTTATTCTACCAGTTATTGTTCACTTTAGATGCTTATCGCTCATACCAGGCTTTATGTCCAACCCAGAGTTTTATGTCTCCTCTTATTACTCTGGGTGCTCACACGAGCAGACTAGAGACAGGTTAGCTAGTGATGCGCGAGTAGCTGATTCGGAGGCGGACAGGAGGCTTCCACGTATGATATATAGATATTCTCCCTGTGTCGTTGGTGGTCGCTACTTGGGCATTAGTAGTGTACCTCCTTTACCTTGCTTTTGCATTGAGACAGTTTGAAAAGTTGTAATAATGTTTAACTTTGGATCATAAGCTGTATTTACATTTTCCACAGCTATGTTAGTTGTTTCAGCTTATGCACTGTCTCACCTGTTTTATATCAAGTATGTTATTATTATATTTTATTCTATGCGCTGCGATACATTCTACAGGTTCTTTGTAGTTCATTTCCTTCTTCCTTTTTCCTTCTGATGACCCGTTTCGTGCTAACTGGACATGTGTACAGCGCACCTTTGGAGTAAATGTCGGTTGGTGCGGGGCGGGCCGTCACAGCGGCTATCTCCTGAGCGGGTACCCTCCTCATGATCGTTGTCATCATAGCCTTGTACATAGCTGGGTAGACTAGTATACTGCCATTACCCTCTCCAGGAACAGTCTCTTTCCTAGCAGTGTGTCTCAATGGTCTACAACTTATTCTAAATCTGCAATATAGAATGATTAGTCCATGCATGAGAAAAACAACTAGTGGAGTTCAAATACTATTATACTATATGCTCGTATATCGTATATATCCATCAGAAATATACAAATACGTCTGTCATACGTAATTAGGTCTTTGAACTTGGGCAAAAATCGATAATTAGAGCTCTGATACCACATGTGATGACCTCCCATAACTTCTGCACTATCAAGAGGAATAATGGCCTGAAAGGTGTGACAGGAAGTCATGGACGATCATCAAGGTAAATATAACACAAGGGGAACCTATCGTATAACTCACAACGCACGAATAAAAAATAATATAACATATAAAACAGACAATAATAGTGAAGCGTAATTGAGCAGATATTAAGCCCTTTTATAACACCATGAAATATCCATTACAACTTTGGATAATACTATAAGAGTCTGTACAATGAGCCTCACTACAACACTCATAGAAAAACATCAAACAGTTGAAACAGAAACACTAGATAGTTGAAAACAATATGATAGCCTCCTGCTCCTCATCGCATAGCAGCATCATTCTCATCAAGATTTATCACCTGTTACTTAGTCCAAAATTGGATGAACAACCCAAGGTAAGAGAAAACATAAAACCTTGAGTCAGACAACATTCTTAATGAGCAATAAAATAACTATCTAATATCATCAACTGAGTATATGAGAATAAGCAGACTAATTGGCTAATCTACCAAAATACCAGAGAAGAACCCAAACCCATCTTCCCCACATTCGGTAGTGATAGCCTTTACAGCAACCATTTAGAAAACAACAGTACATTCATGGCAATCAAGTATCAAGCGTAGACCATCTTAATCGATATCGATATCGATATCTCCAAAGCACAAGCCCCGAAGGCCTAAACAATTATCAGACAAGCACCTAAGAGATATCTCCTTCGACGTCAAATAATCTACACAAGATGATACAAGAAAAACAATCATCACCCATGACTCTGGTTATCACCACCAATCATGCTTTCAAACCATCGTTAATCGTATGTCCGTCTCAACACCGTGTCGTCCGTCAAGGGTTAATGGTAAACCCTAGTTCTAGAAAAACTCCATATTCCATACGACGAAACATATCTAGGACTATCGAGCTGCCGGGTTACTCGACCAGTCACTTCTAATCTTTTAGGTCTCCCTATTATACCCCTGCTTTGAGTCTGCTAGAACTTACGACAATGATAATTCCTCGACCTTCGATATCTCTGGACATTCAACCCGATGATTGTTCATAAGCTCAAGCCCCTTCTCGAGCAGCCAATATCCACGAACTCACCCCCTTAAGTCGTCTTCACATTCGTTGTGTTACGATGATTAACAAACACATCACAACATTTCGGCATTCCCCTTTGAATTCACTTCGAAGCCATGATCATAATTGAACTAAAAATATCAACACTTGGTTCATCACTCAATGGGTCGTCCTCCCTTAGGTCAGAACCGACCTATGACCAATGACCAAACCCCCTAAGTCACCCTTCCAATTCCACGACCTAACTCCCCAGGTCATACAATGACTTAATGACCTAATGTTCCCAGGCTCCAACAACCCAACCAGTTGAGGCTCCAGCGACCTGATGCTTTTAGGAGTTCCAACGACCTGACTTTCACAACACCAATGACCTGACATCGGTAGCAGCTTTAACGACTCACTGCCACGGGCTGAAACCAACGTTCCAGACCCATCTTCTTCATTTCGTGCTTCCCAAGTCACATGCATGACCTGGAGCTTCCCAAGACCTAAGTCCAACGACCCGACCCAAGTCCAGCGAACCGACCCAAGTCCAGATGACCTGATCATTTCTTGGGCAACAAGTCATGCAACATATTCCAAAAATGACCTGACTCCAGATCTGACCAATCTAGCTCCAAACTTGACCAAATCATCACCAAACGACAACATCATTGTAAACAACTCATTTAAACCATCCAATTCAACAATCAACACTTATGAAATCATCAACAACACCAAAATGACAATTATTCATCAATAATCATATAAAATTCACCAAATCATGATAAATCAATGCATAAACAAAAACAATGGATCTAACTTACATAAACATAGCAATTAACATAAGAATTTTCTGATTTAAGTTGCTAGATTAGATCCTATGGTGAGTCAAATGAAAATATACTTACCATGATGTAGATCTTGGTGGAAACAACTTAAAATGATGAAAATAAGCTTTGAAAGCAATGCCTCTTTTTATTGCATGCATGTCTAAATTCAAAAGAGGTGTGATCCAACCACCTATCTTTTGCCGTTCCCCGTGGACTGAGGGAATAACTATTGAAAGTATTTACAAACGGCATAACTTATTTGCTTTTATCTAACTTATACTTTAATCCTTACAAGCCACTTGAGGACCAAGAAACAGATGTAGAGCGACCATCCATTTACCGGTCCCAACCTACTTCTCGATTGGAAGGCTCGGATGAGACCGGACATGAATCAGATATCCTATCCCATACAAAAATTGAGTGTGACACGTACACTTAGTCCTCAACATTTAACCTTGATCATGGGGCAAATGGAAGCATATGTGGTGACTACAATCCGGCCACTCACCACCCGATTCCGATCCGTAGAGCTTGAATGGGGGACCAAAGAATAATATGGGCTGGACACTAAAAAATCATCCTACATCCAACTCAAACTCACAATGCGGCAGTAGAGTATGAATCCAGAGAAGACATGGATCTGACGCCTACTCCTCAGCAAAACCCCTATGGTTAGGTGCATGGGATGCGAGCTTCGAGCGGCATAATTCGACTGCCCGATTACTCTATCCACATTTACTATCCTCGGAGATCCACAGGATCCCATACTACAGACAAAAGGATGACTCCTCAAGATTAACACACATATATCCAAGAAATGGATCATCATCCAGAATCAAATGACAAGTGATGAACCGCAAATACATTGAATGGAAAGCTCGTCACCCAGGAATTCGATGCAAACGCTGCCGACATTAGAGTACAATAAATGGGATTCAACCTGAGTTAACATTTCTTTCATCATACGAAGAAGCCCGGTAGATAGATATTGCATATGCGGAACCAAGACGTCGGAGGCCGGCTTTCACCTACTTCAGGACTTCACGCTAAGGGCACCAGCACTGAATTGGACAACTAGCAACAACTTCTCGGAGATGGAAGTCAGATAGCAAACTTTATTCGACGCTTCACCTGAGGTGGCAGATCTCAAGATGACGTGGATAACACCAATTACAGCTCTTTCACATAGGACAAAAGGGATTTCTGTTACTCCCTCAGGCTTCAAAATCTCTCAACAATGAGATTCGCCAAGAGATCTTGGTGAATTCTACTCTGAGGTGGATAGATTCCTACGATTAGAGGATGCTAACATCGAGATGGATTATCTTGATGTTTTCATGACAAAGAATGGAGGACCATCCAACTCTGGAAATGATAAGGGCAAAGGAAAAGACCCGAAAACGAATGACAGGAATGTGCGATTCCGGAGAGAACCAGTTTTACTAATCAAGTCTACAATCTTGTTTGTTAAGCTCAATGGAACCGAGCATAAGGAATAAACTAAACAAGAGTATGATTACTATTTCGGGCTATGCTGAAACACAAACGAAGGGGCTCGATTAACTCCTTAACGACATTCATTCGCTTGCATCTTTATGAGCTTACTCAATTCCGCGACTGATTTGATGAGAGTAACTATGTTCGTTGATGCTCGATGAGGCGATCCTCACTTTCTAACTGAAGTGAAGGGATGACGCCCAAGCGAATGTGATTCAACCATTCCCGCATTCAACTCTAACTCTCGCTGACTCGAGAGAGGGTATAAAATGACTTGTTTCAACTAAGATTGCTAAAATCGTGGCCCTAACCTGATACAACGACAGGAAGTATAAAGGCTTAAGGACTGACTCGTGTGTGATCATTGGATTGTAAAGCAATCTAGAGGGATCGTGGATTTCATTAAATATTATTAAGCGCTACTATGAATTTTTGTTTTTCCATTAATATGGTCCAAAGTGATCATGGTTTTCTGACTTATTATTATTATGATTCGATACGATCATGGAGTCTTAGATTAATATCCCGATGTCGGAATAGTCAAATGCCAAGTGCAAATGTCAAATTTGCACACCAATTCTGATGTGCACTATCACAATAGTCCACATGCTGGCTTAAAGCCTGAAAATTCTTATACTACCCCATGAATTGGACAACTACTCCATACACGAAATTGTATGTGAAAGAAGATCTGAATCGACTGTGCACTTGACTTGCATGAGAAGACAACCTCGTTTGGCAAGGACCTATGTGGGTACAGTCATACTCGAGAGCCAACGATCCAACCGGACTTATGATGAAAGAATTTACCTCAAGATTCGACGAGCCTTAAATGATTACTTAATCATCTCGACTACTCTAGCTACATAATTTTTCCCAATAAGCGCCAAAGAAAGCAGTGTGTTACATGACAAGTTGTTTGTACAGGAAAGAATCTAAGTATTAGAACTACCCAAGAAGACACATCAATTCGATAATGCCTTCTCAAGGATGATTGACATTCCAAAGATAAGAACCTCGACTTATTCAAAGTGCATCCCATCTGATATGCGATGTACTTTGGTGGACAAAATGTTAAACAGCCTTTCGGCAAGTCCGTCACCATATGAGCTACCACCGATAGATTTAATCAGGGCTCGAGCATTGGTCTGGACAAGCTTGGACACTGTTGGCCTAACCCCTGGTTCGATCACTTTTAGGGCTCGATTAAGCCCAACAATGTCAAAGGCAAACCTAGGACAAAAAAAGGGTATCCGAAGTCTTGGATCAAAGGAGATCCTTCTACTTACCTCAACCTGAATGGGGTTCCATCTCGGATCGAATGAAGCTGCAACTCGGGTCGAAGATCAAACTTCAATAAAAACATAGCTCAGGTCGAGCCTCTGGGGTCGAATAGCTCTGGTCGAGCCTCCAGGTCGAATAGCTTGGGTGAGCATATGGTATCAAATAGCCTGGGTCGAACTCCACCCGACCACCATCTCGACCCGCACAAGACAGTCGCCTTATGTTCCCACTACCTCCTGAAGCAGCCAGATTTGCACCAAGTGTCCATGACTGTAACGGCCCGCAAATCCGTACTATCTGAGTTGACTAATAACACTACACATTCAACCCAAACTGCACAGAAATACGAATCATTATTGAAAGAAGTTAGAGGATGAGAAATAGAAAGAAAGAAGTATTAGAATAGAAGAAAACGAAGATCACAAACTCACAGCGGAACGAATAAAATATATAACATAACATAACTCTTGAAATACAAATCAGTAACTTTATATACATACCATCATCAGAGCACAACAGTTATTCCTGGAACAGTTATAAACACCTGTTTCCAGATACAACATAGTACACAGCGGAAATATGATTGTTTATAGCTAACTGGTGAAGCCTCCTGCTTCCAGCTCTTTCAAGTGAATCTGGAAAAAAATCCCGATTACTTGACTGCCCGTACAAATTTGGGCACCCAAGAGTTTAGGGAAAACAAAAACAAAATAAACTCTGGGTCAGTCATGGGACTGGTGCGAGTAAACTCCAACCATTTGCTTAACTTTCAAAATCCTTTAGAAGAAATAATAATCGTAAGACCGATCCACATATAAACATGGATGTTTTTTTACCTTACGATAACCCAAAATATTTTTGATATCAAATCCAGTGATATTATAATAATGTCTACGTCAAATAAATAGAATCTAGTGGAACGCTTGCATCTCACGCTCCATATATAATATAAAATTTAAAACTGCGTGGCACTTATTGGAGATTCGATTCCGACTATGACAAGGTATGGAACCATCTTCTGATAGTGTATCTCTAGAGGGGAATACACTGGGTTCAACAAGAACATCTTGCAACCTGGCCCACACATGACCGACCACTCATTTCGCTTGAGTGTATCAAATGTATATCACAAGATCAGCAACCGTTTCCCGAAAAGGGACATCATCGAATAAAATAAGGAATTAAATGAATCTCTAGATAGGTGATTATACACCCTAATGGGAGCGCCCCACATAGCCATGCCGCCTGCTCGATTTTTGTCATTTCCCGGTTGTTGAGGCCTACGGCTACGATTACTTTCCATTCATTGATAGCACAATCACTTTGAATGCCACATTGTCAGATCCGTTAATCACTAATTGATTTGCACAAATATATTCTGGATATTATGCTAAGGGAATAAATCCGTTGCAACCATATATATTTATACAGACCAACCCATTCGATCATTGGAACTACTTTGTCAGACGTTCGTCCATTTACATTCGTTCTGGGATTGAATGAAACCGAAGGCACAATTTCTATTAATCCATCTAAGGCAATTTCTACCTAGGATTAACAGAAAAAGCCCTTGCACTTTACTCCATCTTTGATTATCTTTGAATAATCTGATCCGCAACGCTTATGTCAACACAAAGTGGTTCTCGGATAATAATCCAACCGGTCTCTCCATATTGACAACGATGGTCAGAACTTCGATAGTCTGTGATTTAACTATTGAATAAAAACAAGTGTTCATCCAAAATATCAAGCAAATCATTGGGCTCTTTAATTAATATTTCATTAATTAAATCTCTTCTCCATTTCCTTAACAATATTTGTTAACCAAATATTTTCGATAATTATCTTGACCTTTTACGTTAATTGGAAAACATTTCCATATATCATCTTCTTTTATTTTCTGTACTTAGAAAATATCCTCTATTTATAATTGGAAAATATTCCAATTACTTATCTCTTTCCCAAACTTGTTTATTACTATACTTAGGAAATACTCATTGTTCTATTTCCAAGCTTACACTTATTTGAGTTAAAACGGATGTTGTGTAAAACATCGTTACGACAACCCTAAATACTATATTCTACTAACTCTTATTCAACATTGATCTTCAAGCCTGAAATCTTAGTATTTATTTGTTAATAATGAAATCAATCAAGTTGGGGGTATAACTACCTCTCAGACCTTGACTGAATAACATTCATAACGTCAAAACAGGTAAGACTACTTACTCGAATAATCAATACCATACAACTAATTATTCACTTTTAAACACGTATATACTTTCTCTTTCTATTCTTACTAGATTTTATTCTTAGACTTCCTTTTTTATTATACTATTCTATTTTTAAGTTCGTTTCCTTATCGACTTTTATATATATTGATATGTAGAATTCTAGTTATCAGATTTTCTAAAAAATATTCTAACTCCTTAAATTCCCAGAAAAATTCGCCATAAACTCCTTTGTACCGAGAGCATCGGGAAATTCCCAAACCGCCACACAGGCCTCTCCAATCAAAAAGAAAAAGAAAAAGCCAAGCGGCTAGCCGATACGACGCATAAAATCTCATATGGAATTTATATATGTACCTTTTGGTCGGGGTTTTCAATTTATATCTCTTCATATACTTCATTCCAAACCTGCTTAACACATATCCAAATATTTCTATTTGGTTTCTACTCAATCCATTCGTCTTAACCCATTTCACTAATTTATTTTCTAATTAGCTATTTTGCCTATATTTGAACTTATCACATTCAAATATTTTTTTAATCTACTCATAAACCCAATCTAATTCCATTTCAGCTTGAGTTACATAATTGATTTTGCATAAAAACTCTCAAATCTCCTTCACTTATCCAACGCCCAATTTCGATTCAAATTTCGATTAACTATTTATTCTTCAAACTAGTTAAATCTGTTTAAAAATCTGATTTTTGTTCCAAAAATCATTTCTCTTACTTCACTGGAGTTCATATTATTTTATATCTCTAGTCTACCTTTTTCTAATGCAAATTCGGATTTTTATTTCCTTAAAATCCTTTTATTCATTTAAATAAACAATTATGGCTTTATAATGGTTCTGGCGCTGTTTTTCAAAAAATTTGGCTTTGACATAACACAAAATCTATAAGATGAAACCCAGATTTTTCTCTTCCATTAGAAAGCTATTATCAAATCGGTCCTGACAATTCTTGTTTCAAAGAATTCCGACTTAAATTGAGTTCTATATGCTCAATTGAAGTTCGAAATGCCAATTTACGAACTGCAACGCTGCGGCGAGCTCGTTTTAATTATATTTAATATATAAACGTTTAAACTTCGTTTATATATAAATTCCAACTTTATTCTAATATATTTTAATATATATTAAACTAATTTTCCCAATTTAACTTAACGTTTCCGATTATCTAAAATTGTCGATTTTTCCTTACTCAGAAATAAATTTATTTATACTTCGATCTTCTATATTTAATTCCAATTCCTTTTACAAATTATACATCCTTTGGATTATTTCTATTCTGTTTAAAAATCCGCATTCTGAGATATATTTCGTCGTTCCCATTTCGAAATGATTTCAACTTTCTATTTTCAAATTATCTTTTCAATTCTATTTGAATTTTCCATATTCAAATTCCATTTGAATTTTCTACAGTCAAATTCTATTTTCAATTTTATTTAAATTTTCTATATTCAAATTCCATTTGAATTTTCTATATTCAAATTCTATTTGAATTTTCTATATACAATTTCTATTTTCAATTCTATTTGAATTTTCTATTTTCAAATTCCATTTGAATTTTCTATATTCAAATTCTAATATCAATTCTATTTTAAATTCATATTTGAATTTAAATATTCAAATTATCTCTTGATAATTAATTCATTATATTTATAAACACCATTTTATAAATTTATCCTTCTTTTATATATTTAAACAAGTCTATTTTGAAATCTATTTAAAACAAAATCTTATTTTGGAAATTTCTATTTATAATAAATTATATAATACCCAATTTATTTTCATATTCAATTTAACTTGTATTTAAATAAATTCGAATTAGTCGAATTCAAATCATAAATCCTCACGGATTTATTTTAGTTCAATTTATATTCTGAACATCAGAATAAATTCCATCGTTTATTTCTTTAAACGATTCCCCATTTCTATTTTTAAATTCACATTTGAATTTAAATATTCAAATTATCCAATGATAATTTTCCCACTTCATTTATAAATACTGTTTATAAATTCAGTTCCCTGATTATCCAATCAAAATCACTCCATTTTATTTATAAACATCGTTTATAAATTTAATTCAATTCCCTGGTTATTTAATGAAAATCATTCTATTTTGTTTATAAACACCATTTATAAATTCACTTACTTGTTTTAGCAAGTTAATATTTCTATAGCTCATTAAAAATTCAAATTTTCTATTTTAAAAATAGATTTCTCCTTTTAAATCTCAAATATCCTTTTCACGATATTTATATATATCAACAATTTGGCCCTAGTGATATTTAAACAATCAAACCACTCAATGATCAATCAACACATCCCATACGATGATATATGTGAAATAAACAAATAATAATATTTTTGAGGAATCCAGTTGGATCCCTCCAACCTGTTTTTCCTGCATCCATAGACGTTAGCCAACATAAATAATACCCATCCTGCTTTAAGGCAGGATATCGCGGTATAGAAGGTCATCCACTATCATAGCGTGGGGCGTATAGGGTCATCCGCTAATGATACTGCGGGCATCCACTAATGAGACTGCGGGAATATCCAACCACCAATATATATAATAACACACCAAGCCTAAATAACTAACATAAATAATAGCCACAGTAATATTTTTATGCAACCAAGCAACCATCAATTATTTTTAACGACTAAAAATAATTCAACCAAATAAATTAAGTGAGATTTACTCTACGTGGTTTTATTTATTTGGCACATATCTATTTAAACTTCCATTTGAAATCTAGATTATAAGATCTGCAACTTCGAATCCTACTTTATGATTTTTCAACCTTGTATAAATTAAATGCACGGCGTTTAGATTTTCGATTATAAAAATCAAACGAATTAATTTAAATAAATTATTAAATTCATACCTTTAATACTTTTCAATAGTTTTTCCCCGAATTTACCAGTGCCTTCCTACCCACATCCGGACACTTGACATGCATTTAGACCGACCTTCACCACCACCTTTGTCATCAACTAGACTCTAGACAATGCATACCATTTGTAAACTCACCATTTTACCAACACCATTAATTTAACATAACTGCCACAAATGCCACTGTTGAACATCTCAAAACTAACAACCGAACACCCCCTTCCATTTCCTGCACCGATTATCTCATAAAATCCCTAACCTGACATCCACTACGCCATCTTCTCAATGTCAGATTTACCATGTTCAACTATCGATCCTTCAAATTAGTTCGGTTCGAACTCCACCAGATTGTTTCTAAAACTCACGCGTCCTCCTCAACTCACGCCCCTGCCAATACGAATCGCGAACCCCTAATTCACCTAGAACTAGTCGCTCCAGATCTTCAAACCCCAAAATCCCAAGCCGTAAATTGTACTGCGACTTCGAGTGATGATTCACCATCATCGGCGAATGCCTGACCCTACCCGCGACTTCTTACATGCCTGACCCCATAACAACGATACTGGTGCGAGGATATTATCGCGATTTTCATTAGAGAAAAGGGCTTTTTTCGATTTGATTTGAGGAGCGTCTTTCGAAATAAACAATAGAACGAAGAACAGAGGGTTCGAACTTCATATTTGGTTTTACTTTTCCTTAATTTCGAATTGTAGAATTTAAAGAAAAGAGATGGCCTTGATTTTGTTTGTCTGAGGATTAACAAGGAAGAAAATAGAAAAATAGAAGAGGGTGCTGGTTGTTTAAATAGGAGAAATGCACTTAGCGATGAAGGAATTTAAGGTAGGTGTTTTACCAGGTAGGATTTACCTGAGGTAGGTCTTAGTACGTACATTTATTACAGCCAGTTACAGATATTAACTGGTACGATGTTTATTCAATTTTAAAATATCCCATGATCATGAACTCCTTTTTGAACACAACGACCGACCTTCCCAGGGTAAAACCACTATTCAAAACACACTGGGACAGGTATCGAAACTCAATTCGACAATATAAAGGAGATATTAATTTAAACTGATATAAATTAAATTCAAAACAATTTAATTCCTTGATAATAAATTATTATTATCGTCTATATCTATATTCAAATAGAATATATATTGAAATTGAATTTATACCGGTCATCTGGATTGTTTTGATTCAGTTTAAAATTCTGGATTCAATTTTGTTTTAAATTCAAATAAAATCCATATTAATCATTTGAATTATTTTAACTCCATTTTAAATTCGAATTGAATTATTTCAAATTTCTCGTATTTCGATAATTATAAATATTCGAAATAAATTATATTTCGATTATAAAATCTATAACTCAATATTTAAAACCATATTAAATATTTAAAATTAATCAACCAAAAATCCGGGTCGTTACATTCTTCCCCCTTTAAAAGAATTTCGTCTTCGAAATTACTAAGGTAGGAAAATGGTACTAACCTATTTACTTTTCAAAATCAATTTATGTTGAACTCAACATTTTATATTTCTACAATTTTAATTCACCAAAACATTTGGTTTTTCCTTTATATGGCGTCCCATATATGTTTACATTCATTTAGTCCGAATGATCTATAATTAATATATTCACATCAAACTCATATTCATTAAAATTGATTCTAGATCAATTTATTCACTTCGATCCATTTAACTTGCTTAAGTTAAATTTTAAATTCCAGAATTCAAATCCCAGGTTTTCATTTCAAATCCTTTTGAAATCACTTAAATATGTACATATATTTATTTCCATTCAAATTCAAAATATTTGAATTTTCAAACCAACCTGTTTTATTTCAAAACAAATTTCGACCAAGAACTTTTCTAAGGTAGCAATTCATCACTTAGAAACTCGAAAATGAACACTGGTGATGCTGCAGTCATCATCAAAATTATTTCCCAGCAACAGAAGTGAGTTCAGTGCTTTATCATTTTCAAAATCCATCTGAAATGGTTTCTACTCAAAATCCTTTTAAAACAAAGCTATATTATTCTAATATACTTCAAAAAATATTTTCAAACTTCCCAGGATTTAAATTCCAAATTCTGCTTTAAATTCAATTTTGATTCATCTCATTTGTATATTTCATTCATATACAAAT
The DNA here is from genome assembly GCA_030737875.1 of Allium sativum. Taxonomy (NCBI): domain Eukaryota; kingdom Viridiplantae; phylum Streptophyta; class Magnoliopsida; order Asparagales; family Amaryllidaceae; genus Allium; species Allium sativum. Next base: position 56,743,260 of record CM060912.1, read on the forward strand.
TCTACTTGGTTATAGATAACCAATCCAATTTTATAATCTTATTTGATTATAATAATATCAATCAACTCATCCACGTATTATAATAATTTAAGAAAAATATTCTTTCTATATCAAAATATAGTTTTGGGTAAAATTATTTCATTAACCCACTTAAAAACAATATCGTGTCCAATCTTCTGTTCAAGTATTTGCAAACTCTTATCGACGTCATGGCGTCCCACGATTCGATCAAAATTCATAAACCACTCAACAGACTAGCCAACACAATATAAAATAATTTTTTATATCAATTAACAAATACGCTCTCTCGTATAATATACTCAACTCATTTTAAGGTACTACTGACCTTATCTCTAATGAGCACATCCCCACCAAAGCCTGGGTATTCGCTCAACCTAAGCTCTGATACCAACTGTAACGGCCCGCAAATCCGTACAATCTGAGCTGACTAATAACACCACACGTCCAACCCAAATTGCACAGAAATACGAATCATTATTAGAAAGAAGTTAGAGGATGAGAAATAGAAAGAAATATTAGAATAGAAGAAAACGAAGATCACAAACTCACAGCGGAACGAATAAAATATATAATATAACATAACTTTTGAAATACAAATCAGTAACTTTATATACATACCATCATCAGAGCACAACAGTTATTCCTGGAACAGTTATAAACACCTATTTCCAGATACAACATAGTACACAACGGAAATATGATAGTCTATAGCTAACTGGTGAAGCCTCCTGCTTCCAGCTCTTCCAAGTGAATCTGGAAAAAAAATCCCGACTACTTGACTGCCCGTACAAATTTGGGCACCCATGAGTTTAGGGAAAACAAAAACAAAATCAACTCTGGGTCAGTCATGGGACTGGTGTGAGTAAACTCCAACCATTTGTTTAAATTTCAAAATCCTTTCGAAGAAATGATAATCGTAAGACCGATCCACACAAAAACACGGATGGTTTTTACCTTACGATAACCCAAAATATTTTTGATATCAAATCCAGTAATATTATAATAATGTCTACATCAAATAAATATAATCTAGCGGAACACTTGCATCTCACGCTCCATATATAATATAAAATTTAAAACCGCAGGGCGCTTATTGGAGGTTGGATTCCGACTATGACAAGGTATGGAACCACCTTCTGATAGTGTATCTTTAGAAGGGAATACACTGGGTTCAACAAGAACATCTTGCAAACCGACCCACACATGATCAACCAATCATTTCGCTTGAGTGTATCGAATGTATATCACCAACGTTTGGGATCAGCAACTGTTTCCCGAAAAGGGACAACATCGAATAGAATAAGGAATTAAATGAATCTCTAGATAGGTGATTATACATCCTAATGGGAGCGACCCACATAGCCAGGTTGCCTGCCCAATTTTTTTCATTTCCCGGTTGTTAAGGCCTGAGGCTACGATTACTTTCCATTCATTGATAGCACAATCACTTTGAATGCCACATTGTCAGATCCGTTAATCACTAATTGATTTTCACAAATATATTCTGGATATTGTGCTAAGGGAATAAATCTGTTGCAATCATATATATTTATACAGACCAACCCATTTGATCATTGGAACTACTTTGTCAGACATTCGTCCATTTACGTTCGTTCTGGGATTGAACGAAACTGAAGGCACAATTTCTATTAATCCATCTTAGGCAATTTCTACCTAGGATTAACAGAAAAAGCCCTTGCACTTTACTCCATCTTTGATTATCTTTGAATAATCTGCTCCGCAACGCTTATGTCAATACGGAGTGGTTCTCAGATAATAATCCAACCAGACTCTCCATATTGACAACGATGGTCAAAACTTCGATAGTCTGTGATTTAACTATCGAATAAAAACAAGTGTTCATCCAACATATCAAGCAAATCATTGGGCTCTTTAATTAATATTTCATTAATTAAATCTCTTCTCCATTTCCTTAACAATATTTGTTAACCAAATATTTTCGATAATCATCTTGACCTTTTATGTTAATTGGAAAACATTTCCATATATCGTCTTCTTTTATTTTATGTACGTAGAAAATATCCTCTATTTATAATTGGAAAATATTCCAATTACTTATCTCTTTCCCGAACTTGTTTATTTCTATACTTAGGAAATACTCATTGTTATATTTCCAAGCTTACACTTATTTGAGTTAAAACGGATGTTGTGTAAAACATCGTTACGACAACCCCAAATACTATATTCTACTAACTCTTATTCAACATTGATCTTCGAGCCTGAAATCTTACTATTTATTTGTTAATAATGAAATCAATCAAGTTGGGGTATACCTACCTCTCTGACCTTGACTGAATAACATTCATAACGTCAAAACAGGTAAGACTACGTACTCGAATAATTAATACCATACAACTAATTATTCACTTTTAAACACGTATGTATTTTCTCTTTCTATTCTTACTAGATTTTATTCTTAGACTTCCTTTTTTATTATACTATTCTATTTTTAAGTTCGTTTCCTTATCGACTTATATATATATATATATTGTTATATAGAATTCTAGTTATCAGATTTTCTTAAAAATATTCTAACTCCTCAAATTCCCGGAAAAATTCGCCGTAACCTCCTTTGTACCGGGAGCATCGGGATAATCCCCAAACCGCCACACAAGCCTCTCCAATCAAAAAGAAAAAGAAAAAGCCAAGCGGCTAGCCGATACGTCGCATAAAATCTCATATGGAATTTAAACGTGTACCTTTTGGTCGGGCATTTCAATTTATATCTCTTCATATACTTCATTCCAAACCTGCTTAACACATATCCAAATATTCCTATTTGGTTTCAACTCAATCCATTTGTCTTAACCCAATTCGCTAATTTATTTTCTAATTAGCTATTTTGCCTATTTCATTTCTAATTTGAACATATCACATTCAAATATATTTTTAATCTACTCATGAACCCAATCAAATTCCATTTCAACTTGAGTTACATATTCGATTTCGAATAAAAATTCTCAAATCTCTTTCACTTATCCAATGCCCAATTTCGATTCAAATTTCGATTAACTACTTATTCTTTAAACTAGTTAAATCTATTTAAAAATCTGATTTTTGTTCCAAAAATCATTTCACTTACTTCACTGGAGTTCATATTATTTTATATCTACAGTCTGCCTTTTTCTAATGGAAATTTGGATTTTTATTTCCTAAAATCCTTTTATTCATTTAAGTAAACCATTATGGCTTTATAATGGTTCTGGCGCTGTTTTTCTGAAAATTTGGATTTGACATAACACAAAATCTATAAGATGAAATCCAGATTTTTCTCTTCCATTAGAAAGCTATTATCAAATCGGTCCTAACGATTCTTGTTTCAAAGAATTCCGACTTAAATTGAGTTCTATATACTCAATTGAAGTTCGAAATGCTAATTTACGAACTACAACGTTGCGGTGAGCTCGTTTTAATTATATTTAATATATAAACGTTTAAACTTTGTTTATATATAATTTCCAACTCTATTCTAATATATTTTAATATATATTAAACTAATTTTCCCAATTAAACTTAATGTTTCAGATTATCTAAAATTGTCGATTTTTCCTTACTCGGAAATAAATTTATTTATACTTCGATCTTCTATATTTAATTCCAATTCCTTTTACAAATTATACATCCTTTGGATTATTTCTATTCTGTTTAAAAATCCGCATTCTGAGATATATTTCGTCGTTCCCATTTCGAAATGATTTCAACTTTCTATTTTCAAATTCTCTTTTCAATTCTATTTGAATTTTCCATATTCAAATTCCATTTGAATTTTCTACATTCAAATTCTATTTTCAATTCTATTTGAATTTTCTATATTAAAATTCCATTTGAATTTTCTATATTCAAATTCTATTTGAATTTTCTATATTCAAATTCTATTTTCAATTCTATTTGAATTTTCTATATTCAAATTCCATTTGAATTTCTATATTCAAATTCTATTCTAAATTCATATTTGAATTTAAATATTCAAATTATCTCTTGATAATTAATTCATTATATTTATAAACACCATTTTATAAATTTTTCCTTCTTTTATAAATTTAAACAAGTCTATTTTGAAATCTATTTAAAACCAAAATCTTATTTTGGAAATTTCTATTTATAATAACTAATATAATACCCAATTTATTTTCATATTCAATTTAACTTCTATTTAAATAAATTCGAATTAATCGAATTCAAATCATAAATCCTCACGGATTTATTTTAGTTCAATTTATATTCTGAACATCAGAATAAATTCCATCGTTTATTTCTTTAAACGATTCCCCATTTCTATTTTTAAATTCACATTTGAATTTAAATATTCAAATTATCCAATGATAATTTTTCCACTTCATTTATAAATACTGTTTATAAATTCAGTTCCCTGATTATCCAATCAAAATCACTCCATTTTATTTATAAACATCGTTTATAAATTTAATTCAATTCCCTGGTTATTTAATGAAAATCATTCTATTTTGTTTATAAACACCATTTATAAATTCACTTACTTATTTAAACAAGTTAATATTTCTATAGCTCATTAAAAATTCAAATTTTCTATTTTAAAAATAGATTTCTCCTTTTAAATCTCAAATATCCTTTTCACGATATTTATATATATCAACAATTTGGCCCTAGTGATATTTAAACAATCAAACCACTCAATGATCAATCAACACATCCCATACGATGATATATGTGAAACAAACAAATAATAATATTTTTGAGGAATCCAGTTGGATCCCTCCAACCTCTTTTTCCTGCACCACAGACGTTAACCAACATAAATAATACCCATCCTGCTTTAAGGCAGGATATCGCGGCATAGAAGGTCATCCACTATCATAGCGTGGGGCGTATAGGGTCATCCGCTAATGATACTACGGGCATCCGCTAATGAGACTGCGGGAATATCCAACCACCAATATATATAATAGCACAACAAGCCTAAATAACTAATATAAATAATAGCCATAGTAATATTTTTATGCAACCAAGCAACCATCAATTATTTTTAACGACTAAAAATAATTCAACCAAATAAATTGAGTGAGATTTACTCACCGTGGTTTTATTTATTTGGCGCATATCCATTTAAACTTCCATTTGAAATCCAGATTATAAGATCTGCAACTTCGAATCCTACTTTATGATTTTTCAACCTTGTATAAATTAAATGCACGACCTTTAGATTTTCGATTATAAAAATTAAACGAATTAATTTAAATAAATTATTAAATTCATACCTTTAATACTTTTCAATATTTTTCCCCGAATTTACCAGTGCCTTCCTACCCACATCTGAACACTTGACATGCATTTAGACCGACCTTCACCACCACCTTTGTCATCAACTAGACTCCAGACAATGCATACCATTTGTAAACTCACCATTTTACCAACACCATTAACTTGATATCACTGCCACAAATGCCACTGTTGAACATCTCAAAACTAACAACCGAACACCCCCTTCCATTTCCTGCACCGATCATCTCACAAAATCCCTAACCTGACATCCACTGCGCCATCTTCTCAATGTCAGATTTACCATGTTCAACTGTCGATCCTTCAAATTAGTTCGGTTCGAACTCCACCAGATTGTTTCTAAAGCTCATGCGTGCTCCTCAACTCACGCCCCTGCCAATACGAATCGCGACCCCCTAAATCACCTGGAACTAGTCTCTCTAGATCTTCGAACCCCAAAATCCCAAGTCGTAAATTGTACTGCGACTTCGAGTGATGATTCGCCATCATCGGCGAATGCCTGACCCTACCCGCGACTTCAAATATGCCTGACCCCATAACAACGATACTGGTGCGTGGAGGTTATTGCGATTTTCATTAGAGAAAAGCGCTTTTTTTCGATTTGATTTGAGAAGCGGCTTTCGAAATTAACAATAGAACAAAGAATAGTGGGTTCGAACTTCATATTGGGTTATATTTTTCCTTAATTTTGAATTGCAGAATTTAAAGAAAAGAGATGGCCTTGATTTTGTTTCTCTGAGGATTAACGAAGAGGAAAATAGAAAAATAGAATAAGGCATCGGTTGTTTAAATAGGAGAAATACACTTAGCGATGAAGGAATCTAAGGTAGGTGTTTTACCAGGTAGGATTTACCTGAGGTAGGTCTTAGTACGTACAGTGTTTATTACGGGCATATATTAACTGGTACGGTGTTTATTCAATTTTAAAATATCCCATGATCACGAACTCCTTTTTGAACACAACGACCGACCTTCCTAGGGTAAAACCGCTATTCTGAACACTCTGGGATAGGTATCGAAACTCAATTCGAAAATATGAAGGAGATATTAATTTAAACTGATATAAATTAAATTCAAAACAATTTAATTCCTTGATAATAAATTATTATTATCGTCTATTTCTATATTCAAATAGAATATATATTGAAATTGAATTTATACCGGTCATCTGGATTGTTTTGATTCAGTTTAAAATTCTAGATTCAATTTTGTTTTAAATTCAAATAAAATCCATATTAATCATTTGAATTATTTTAACTCCATTTTAAATTCAAATTGAATTATTTCAAATTTCTCATATTTCGATAATTATAAATATTCGAAATAAATTGTATTTCGATTATAAAATCTATAACTCAATATAAATATAAATTTATATTGTCAACTCAATATTTAAAACCATATTAAATATTTAAAATTAATCAACCAAAAATCCAGGTCGTTACAATGACCTGCTCCACTATCTCCGTATGCCTCCTAATTGTAGCCACTCCCTCTAAAAAACAAGGCCCGGGTGCACCATGTTCAACCCGCGAACCGGTTTACTGCTACGTCTATAAATACACCGTTTTGGAGACAACTAGAGGACTTTTGGCCCTATGTAAACTCTATGCAATTCAACCATGGCTGCCAGCTACATATTCTCGAAATATTTGCTAATTTCATGATTGTAATTTTGGATAAACTCTAGAAACGACATTGTATGAGAGATTCTGACAACCTCAATTGTTGTAACTTCACTTTTATGGTGTTATTAAGTGAATTATGAAGTGGATGTAGGCTTGTTAATGCTGAACCATTATAAAATGCTTTTGTTTTTCTTTAGAGTTATTTATTCATATTTCATGCTCTAAACACAAATTTTTGGTGTTAGTGCCGTTTTTGATCTAACATTAACTGCCCTGAATAGTCTTAGTAGTGAGTATGAAGCAGTTGAAGCAATTATCTCATCACAAAAGATAACACCACCTATGGAAGAAGTTCATTCTATACTACTAGCACATGAAGCAAGATTTGAAAGTAAAAGGCCTTAAGAAATAGAGTTAACCATCAACTATGCTTGCAGTAACAAAAGAAAAGGTTCAAGAACTAGCTATCAAACTAAAAGAGGTGGTTACAATGGAAGATTTATAGGAAGAGAATGAAATAGTGTGACGACCGCCCATAACTCCTGCACTAACAAGAGGAATAATGAGTTGAAAGGTGCGATAGGAAGTCATGGATGATCATTAACGTAAAATAACACATGTGGAACCTGTCGTATAACTCACAGCGTAAGGACAAAATATAACAGAATATTTACAACAGGTAATAATAGTGAAGCAGAATCTTAAATCCTTTCATAACACCATGAAATATCCATTACAACTTTAGATAATACTACAAGAGTCTGTACAATGAGCCTCTCTACAACACTCAAAGAAAAACATCAAACAGTGGAAACAGAAATACTAGATAGTAGAAAATAATACGCCAGCCTCCTGCTCGTCATCTCACAGCAGCATCGCCCTCATCAAGATCTTTCATCTGTCATCGGCTACTCAGTATACCCATCCACAATTGGATGAACAACCAAAGGTAATAAGAGGAAACATAAAACCTTGAGTTTGACAACAGTCTTAATGAGCGATAAAACATTTATCTAACATCATCAATAGAGTATATGAGAATAGGCAGATTAATCGACAAATCTACCAAAACACCAGAGAAGAACCCAAACCCGTCTTTCCCACATCTGACAGTAATAGCCTTTACAACAAGAATTTAGAAAACAACAGTACATTCATGACAATCAGTTATCAAGCATAGAACATCCTAATCGATATTGACATCTCCGAAGCAAAGACCCGAAGGCCTAAACCAACATAAGACAAGCACCCAAGAGATATCTACTTCGACGTCAAATAATCTACACAAGACGATACAAGCAAAACAATCATCATATATGACTTTTCCTATCACAACCAATCATGCTTTGAAACCATCGTTAATCGTATGACCGACTCAATACGTTGTCGCCCATCGAGGGATAATGGAAAACCCAAGTTCTAGCAAAACTCCATATGCCATATGACAAAACGTATCTAGGTCCGTCGAGCTGCCCAAGGTACTTGACCAGTCACTTCTAGTCATATATTCATCCCTATTATACCCCTTCTTGGAGTTTGCTAGACCTTACGACAACGATAATTCCTCGGCCTCCGATATCTCTAGCCAACAAACCCAATGACTACTAGTAAGCTCAAGCCCCTTCTCGAGCAACTACTACCCATGAACTCACCCCCTTAAGTCGTCTTCACATTCGTTGCATTAAGATGAAAAATGAACACATCACAACACTTCGGCATTCCCCCCTTGAATTCGCTTCAAATCCATGATCATCATTGAACCAAAAATACCAACACTTGGTTCATCACTCAATGGGTCGTCCCCCAGTTGGTCGCAACCGATCTAAGACCTACGACATGACACCCTGAGTCACCGCATCAGTTCCACGATCTAACTCCCTAAGTTGTACAACGACCCGATGTTCCAAGGCTCCAACGACCAAACCAGTTGAGGCTCCAGTGATCTGATGATTTTAGGAGTTCAAATGACCTGACTTTCACAACACCAATAACCTTACCCCGATAGTAGCTTTAATGACCTGATGCTACAGCCTGAAGCCAACAATCCAGACCCATTTGCTTCCTTTCGTGCTTCCCAAGCCACACACACGACCTGAAGCTTCCCACGACCTAACTTCAGCGACCGGACCCAATTCTGGACGACCTGACTCATTTCTTGGGCAACAAGCCATGTAACCTATTCCAAAAACGATCCGACTCCAGATCTGACCAACCTAGCTCCAAACTTTACCAAATCATCACCGAGCGACAACATCGATGTAAACAACTCATTCAACAATCCAATTCAACAATCAACCCTTTATGAAATCATCAACAATACCAAAATGATAATTATTCATCAACAATCATATAAAATTCACCAAATCATGATAAATAAATGCATAAACTAAAACAATGGATTTAACTTGCACAAACATATGAATTAACATAAGAATTTCCTTATTTAAGTTGCTAGATTAGATCCTATGGTGATTTAAATGATAATATAATTACCATGATGTAGATCTTGGTGAAAACAACTTAAAATGATGAAAATAAGATGAAACAATCCATATACTTGATTGAATCCGTGCGAGAGATGCGTATCACTCACCAATTCTTTGAATTAACTCGAAATCACTAAATTCCCAGTCCGGATAACGAATAATAAACTCCGATCCTCTTCATTTGATGCGATCTTTCTTCACTTAGATCTAGCTTTAATTGATGTAGATCTTAAATCTTATTCCTTAAATCTAAATTTTAATAGTGGGAAGGTGTATTTGATTGTGCAAGGAGGATAATGAGCTCAACCAAATGAGAGAATGAAGAAAGTAGACTATTCTCCATGCCTCTAACCCCCTATTTATAGCCTCCAACCAGCCCACTAATGGGCCACCCCAAATCAGGTCATTAATAGCTTACAAAACCTATACAGAAAATTGTGTAACACTAAAGCAATGATTCTTCCCAAACCGTTGAATCAAATCTTTATTGTGACCACTCTACAAAATTGGCAACACCATTTCCTTTCCATTGAAATCAATCTCAGCACCTGTTTCGATCCCAATCAAAAATTGACAGGGAAAAAATGGTCACAAATAAAATTGGTAAAAATTATGGACATGTCCTACGTCTCCATAAACAACATATCAAAATATGAGGATGATCCAACCCTTAGGGAATTAAATAAAAATATTTTATGATCCTCCGATACGTAAAATGCGGGCTGTTACAAATAGTAATAGTGGCAATCGACCTAAGTGTCAAATATGTGAAAGGATTGGTCATACAACATTTAAATGCTACTTCAGGTTCAACCAAAGCTTCACACCCAATCAGTCAGTGAACAATCAAAGAAATGGAAACCCTAATACTAATGTTGCTCATGTGCAACAAGAACAAAGTATGCAATGTGATAGCAAATCAAATGGCTAGACAGAAACTGCAAGGGTGGAACACATAAATGATGAAAGCTGGTATCCTAATTCAGGGGCAATAAGTCATCTAACAAACAACTTAGACAATCTAGACTTAGGGTGCAATAAGTATAGAGGTAATCAATCAGTGTGCATGGGAAATAGTAAGCCTATTAACATTACTCAAACTGGCAGTGGTTACATTACCGGCAATAAGCAGTTAATCTTAAATAAGTTATCAAGAGTCCATGACATTAAGAAAAGTCCTCTAAGTGTGTCTCAATTTGCATACGATAATCATGTATATTTTGAATTTTATCCAAATATTGCTTGGTTAAGGACATACTTACTAAGAATATTATTTACTGTAGGGCAATGAGGTGAAGGGGCTGTACAAGTCCATTCGAAAAAACTGAAGCAACATTATAAAGAAAACATACTATGTAATCACAGTAAAAGATGTCTAGAAAAACAAAGCAATGTTTTCTATTTGTGGCATAACAAACTGGGTCACCCCAGTACTAGTGTTGTAAAACAAGTTCTTGCTGAAAATAATGTTCACTACACCAGGCAAGGCTTTTCTAGCATTGTAAAAAGACTGCTAAAAATTGTAGTAGCGTTTCGATAAATGTTGCGACACAACACGCAATTAAAAGTCTGAAAGTTTTAGTTATGTTATAGTAAAAGCACGCAAAAATGAGCATATTGTAGCATTTCAAAAACCCTACAAATGTTTTTTTGTTGCATTTTTTCTATTCTATTATAATATATATTTTCATGGAAATCAATCTTTCCTACCTTATATTTTTTGTTGCATTTTATTTCATCTACAATTTTTTTTGGTAAATTACATTTTCTCCTATAGCATTTTTGGAACGCTACTAAAAATTATTGATTGATGTATGGTACATCTTAATCGCAGATATTTGCTGTTAATGGCTTATATCATTACCAACAAATACTTATATATATAATAGCAATATTAAAATAAATAATCAATCACATAATTATTATATTTAAACCAACATCGATAATCACCATATTCAAATAATTATAAAAACGCATTGGTCGCATAATTATGTATAACATCTACAATCATTTAAATAATAATACTTTGACAAAATATGTGAATCCACATACCACAACCATTTACAAACAAGTCTACACAACTAGTATGAACAAAATATTATAATACATAATATTTAAATTCTTAATCTTGGCTTAATTACCATTAGTTCTTTGTCGGAGCTGTTCTTCACTTCGAAAATACTAATTACCTGTACACAAATATAACAGTCAACAATTAGAATTAAATACAAGTATAACAGGTGGAAATATAAACAAAACAACAACAGAAGAAACCACTATGTAAAATTGAAGAAACCTTATGCACAAACTTATAAATGAAGAAACATATACACAAGTATAACCATTTACGAACAAATTACACATTGAAACTTAATTTAAAGGACGGACTAATTCATTTAGCTATAAATCACGGCCGAATAAATTGCACACATCAAAACTTAATCCATTCATCAGTGTCTTGTAGAGTTTGACCTTGCTATTGTCAATAATATCAAATAGGGTATGAAGTATGAACACATCGCAATTTATTAATAAAAGCAACGTGATTTACTAGTTGGTATTTACATCAATAATAAACTTTTGTACTTGTCCAAGTGGTTTGCATTTTCCTATAATTACGTTATTTCTTCTCCAAACTTTAGCAGAAAAAATAATCAAGAAAAATAACAAGATCTGATATAAGTGAGAAGATATGGATAGTAATGCTCCGTAATGGTAAATGGGTAGTCAATATGAATAATTTAAGTTAAATTTTATATCTTGATGATATGAAACTTAACTGCAAATTTTGACATTTTTATATGACAACAAAAGACATAACACTCTAAAAATAAAAATCATGAAATCAACGCGCAACCATGATCTATTGATAGAATAAGCGATCATCTTGTCGTGCTATGAACTCTTAAAAGACCATTGAAACATCTGAACCCATTTGAATTAGAAGCAAAATTGGCAATGCTTGGTTCCGCAATTGATGGGATTTCATTTGAAGGTTTTGTTGAAGAACTTGCTCTTCTTTTTAAGACATTAAATTCCTAGATCGAACATATACATATGACCAATAAAGGTCATTTTCTTTTATCTAAGGTTAGAAAAACGTAAATGCTTCACTCCATATTCCATCTCTATCCATATTAATCTAACATTTTTGACTTATTATAATTGACAGAAAATTTTATAAATTCATTGCAAATTAGTTAAAAAATATGTAATAATAACTTTACTATAATCTTAGACATTGAATCTAAAAAAAACTCAAATAGAAACATCATAGAAAATAGTACCATAAAATACTTCTTAAAATTGGTATTCCTTTAAAAGCATCGGTACCCATGCTTACAAATATATTTGAAGGAATAACAAAGTTACAAGCTTTGTATGATACAGGGTAATTAAATAGAAAAGGTGAATAAAAATTGGAAAATACCTTAAAACCTGAAGTAGATATAATCTTTGGTGTATACAATACCTGCAAAACACCAACAAATATTCCAAGTATCGGCCAAACATGATTAACTGACAACTTTGTGCAAATGCAGACAAAATAGTTATCAATGTCCACCCATCCTTCCCCCTTCCCTCATTTTTTGGGGACTTTAAAAGCAAAACAAATAAGTCAATTAAACATGAAAAAAAATAAACTTCCTTTTGATTTTACTATTTGACGTTAATGGAAAGAAACATGTCAGCATAACAAATGTGGCAAAATTAATTTTCAACTTATGCATTTTAAAATGAAAAGGCTCTAATTAAAAGAAAGTACATTTTTTGTTCAAATATACTCCATAATATACTACCCTGACAAGCTCACGAGAATATGATGGTGAAGTCGATTTGATGCTTAAAGGTGGCATTGAACTCATCTGATTGAGTAATCGACAGTAAAGCGGTTACACTAAACTATAATAATAATAATAGATAAATTAAAAATTGAAAGAAGGAAATTACAGGAATGGAAGGTAGTATTACTCGTGTAACAACAACACGTTGTGGTGGTGCAATGGCTGGGTGAGATCTAAATGGAGACCCCTGAAAATGAAAAAGCAAGACAGTTGGTTTTAAATAAGACCAAGTTCTAAGTGTTCAAAAATTTATGGTTTTTTTACTAAATTTTATTAAATGCTTAATATCACCACACATCTTTTAGCCATATAGGCGTTCAAATACTCAATTTTATAGTTCAATTAATTATTATTGTATGACAACTCAAAGACCGTTAATCAATGTAGATTTCCAAAGTATAACTCATGCACAATAAATCATTAACAAGGATGAATATACCGTATAACTCACGCGTTTTCCCAGATATTTCCAAAGTATATTTTGGTCCAGATTTGATAATCGGTTATTTAAATATCAAATAACAGACACAACACAATCAAAGTATTATTTCTCATAGTAATCACTAAGCCTTATTTAGAATCATTTATTAAATAATTTTAAATCTCTTATGACCAAAACATTCACATACTTTGCCCTCCGATATAAGTATGTATTTCAATATTAGTTAAAATGGTTTCTCATTTCTTATTCAACTCTAGTGGGTTAAGAGAACCCAAATTGCTTTGTTTAGCTTCTAAGACTCTACAACTTTTGAGTAATGACGTTCGTCGGTCATGTTGTAGCAAAAGGTCGTTGTAATGCAAATACAAACGACTATTTTGGACTGAATGGAAAACAATTTTGAAGGTAAATAGCAAACAAGTTTTTTGATATATATCAAAAATTTATTGGTATCCAAAAAGCACTCTTATAGATGTCAATAGCAGCAGCACACTTAATATATAAATATTAATCATTGAGTTAAAAAGATAGATTAGCGTACAATAATTGAAAACAACAGTTTTATGTTAATGATCTACTCGTTTTGGCTTCCTAATAGTGAATCATATAATACTAATCAACTATATATTTTATGAAATTCTTGCATAAAAATGCCATGAAATGAGAAGAAGCATAACCTATGTTTCATTATAGTGTATGCATCTTTAATTATGTATTTTTAATATTTAGGTAGATAAACTTTATTAGACAGAGAGCATTCACCATATTCACTTTCTAAATACATATGTATGAGTATGTATGACCACTTTCTAAAACAACGTTCCCATGATAAAATATGACGACAAAGTATTAATGAAATATGAAAATGTCACTTACTTGATGATTAGCGTCCTCTATGCCTTCTAAAAAATCAACAATTTCCAATTGCCTAATGATTATGGTATGCAGCACTTGATATGAAAACAATGGATCATGAAAAGAAAGAGAAAATGTAAAGCAAATAACTATATATGTGGCCGCCAGCCACCAAGTGGTATTATTTAAGGCAAAATACATGCACTAGAAGACACAAAAACTAACTTTTTTTGTTTGGTGGAGTTTAAACTCGATAATTTTTATTCTCTCCAAAAATTCAAGAAGCAACTGGTCTTTCTCCATAGGAATTTCTACAGACTTATTGCTTAATTCCTTGTACTTTATTTCAAGATTTTGAAGCCGCGGTAAATGAAGATATACATCTCTCCTCCTGCATATTATAGTCAATCAACATATCAGGGTTGTAAATTAGCTCATTAGAAGAAGTGGCATCAGCTTGTATGTTTTATTTCACACTAATATGAATCTAATGAAGGATAATACATTGACAAAGACAATAACTAGAAATTTTGGAAGATATTTAATGTTAATTTCTTCTGAAGGTGATGTTAAACAAATGCTTCTGTTATACTTCTATCGAATATTAATTGATTTCTTTAGAAAAGGCATTGATCCATGTATACCCAAATCCACAGCCTTGTCAACCACAATAAAATGATCATCACAACTGTGATATGCTGCTGAGTCACTTGCCCTTACCTGTATAAATATGTGTTTATTTAAAGCTGCATTTGCTCTACATTTACGGCACATTACATACAACACAACATGAAAACGACAAATTTCACTGCTTATATTGTTAGTTGAAAGCAACATTGATATATATGTTGTGTTTATTACAACCAAAACCAAGTCAGTAGTGTATTAGCCTGATAAGTGAAGAAATCTTAATAAAATACTTATACAAAACAAGAATTCCTAACATTTAATTCTTAGGAAGGGATAATTCAGTTGCTCAAACTCACTATATAAATTAATTGAATATCAGAAAACAATAAAGAATGTATATATGTAGATGATAAAAAAGTTGATGATAATAGAAGGCATGTGAGTATTGAAATATGACATCGATCATACTTCTTCACGAACTAGAGATAATTGAGAATTTGTGATATTTCAATCACATGTATGTTGAAGAAGACGATGTTCGAAATGCTTTATGATAGAGGAGATAATTTGAAGATTGAAGATCGAAGAATATTATTTTGACCTAGTTTTTCTCATCTATAATCTATGATATTTCTGACCGGAAAATTGGATATTCTGCCTAGGCCTTCTATTCTCCTATAAAAGCAGCATCTAGGATTGGATTATAATGATAGGATTGAGACTGAAATAGTTAATCCAAGGTTTTTCCATCGTTCTTCATTGTTCTTCTTCTTCAACAAAAGAGTAGTCATTTAGATATTATTTTTCTATCTCAATAAGGTTATTGATTCAATTATGGTTTGTTTACTTTTGGTTTTTAATCCACTGAGTGTAAACAAAATTTGATTTTCTGAATCAATCAAGAGGGTGGTTGGGTGGAATATCTTGTGATTGGGCATGTAATTGCATATCGGTGTGTTGTTTATATTAAAATCATCTTTAAGTAATTGGGTGAATAAGATCTAGATCGCTTCCGCAAAGGCATAATTTTCCTAACAGTTGGTATCAGAGCTAGATCATCGCAAAATTCAATGTGATTTTGGATTGAATTTTTATTGGTGAATCAATAAAAAAAAATTAATTTTTTTAATGATGGATATGATGGCATTTCCGAAGATGACTATTTTTGATGGAAAAAAATGGGGGATTTGGAAACCTAAGATAGAGGATGTGCTTTACCTCAATGATCTTCATGATGCGATTGATGGAGATGGGAAGAAGCCCTCGAATGTGGATGAGGGGAAGTGGAAGAAGATGGATAAGAAGGCGATTGCCTTCATTCAGTAGTCCCTAGATGATCCGATATTCCATCATGTGGCTAGTTGTGAATTGGCGAAGGAATTGTGGAACAAGTTGGTATCTTCGTATAAGTAGAGGAGCACTACAAGTAAGGCTTTTCTGGTTCTAAAGCTTGTACAACTGAGGTTAGATGAAGAAAAGTCTGTTGTGGAGCATTTGAACAAATTTCAAGATGTGATCAATCAATTGGCAAATTTAAAGGTCAATTTTGGTGATGAGTTGCAGCTCTTTTATTGATGAGTTTGCTTTAAGAAAGTTGGGAGACTTTGGTTGTTTCATTGAGTAATTCCAATGCTAATGGAGTTATCTTTTTGAAAGCGATACGAAGCATCCTTTTGAATCAGGAACTAAGGAGAGAAGGGTCGGATTTGAAATTAGTTCAATGTGAAGTTATGGTAGTAAGGGACTCAAGGAAAGATACAAGATGGAAAAGAAGGGAGCTAATGGTAAAGGTGCCATCACTTGTCATTATTGCGATAAGGAAGTTCACATACACAAAAAAATTTATGCCTATAAGAAGGATCAGAAGAAAGCTGCAGATGGTGATAGTAGTAATGATGCACAAGCATGTTTTGCTGAAGGTACCAGTATCAATGCTTCTTGTGATGTCCTATTTAATGAAGCTGACCCTTGGAAGATGGATTCAGAAGCCAGTTTTCACATTTGTAAGGATGTGAAGTGTTTTTCTTCTTATGAGAAGAATGTTGACATAGTTAGAAGGACCAATGGAGTAAAGCTACCAGTTTGTGGTATTGGATCTATCCGGTTTTGTATGCATGATGGTGTGGTGAGGGAAGTCCCTGGAGTTAGACATGTACCCGCTAGTTAACAAATCTTACTTCTCTCGGTCAGTTGGATCGCCGTGGTTGCACTTACGATACTCAAGGTGGAGTTATGAGAGTGAAGAAGGGTGGTCGTGTAATGATGAGAGGAATTTTACAGGAAGGAAACCTTTATAGCTTGGTTGGTTCAGTGGTCGACTGTGGAAAGCGAGTGACGGTTGAAGAACCTAGTCCACAGCAAGGTAGAGAGGTTAATTTGTTCACTGCAGATGTTTCAGATAGAGGTCTTCATGTTGATGATGCTCGACGGATCCAGGATGTTCAAGAAAAAATCTCAGGTCAAATGAGAGACGAGTGTCGAGTTGAAAAATCCACAAAGACAAGACCGAGATCTTTGTGGTATTACAAGCATTTTTAAGACCGTTGGTTTCTGTGTGGTGCAGCTCATGGTGGATGTTTTCACCAAAAAATGGCTCAAACACCAATGGTATGTGAACCATACTTCATCAACGTGGTTAGAAAGCAAATGGAGCCGCACTCAACAAAAGATGGAAGTAAAAATGTATAGAAAGTAAAATGAAAACAAGGTTTTTAGAGTGGTTCGGCCCTTAAATTAGGCCTACGTCCACTATGAGATAGTTTGGCATTATTATGATTGCGATTACAAGACACAAACTCTCTCTTTGTAGATACATTCACTCTCTTTTACAATATGTTCTGTCTTTCACATACGGATCTTACTTAACTTCGCAGAATTCGATGGAGAAATATTGAGATTGATAATGGAGAGGGATCAGCCAGTGGAGAAGGAGGAGGATGTCCTTGCTTTAGGGGAGAATGAAAGAAGATCTTCAATCACTTTATCACTCGGGTTATCTCAATAGATGCCATGGCCAAATGGATGAAGCATCTTCTAATGGAGATGAGGATGATGATTGAAAATGCTTTAGGAATAGTTAGGATGATGATTGAAAATGCTTAAGGAATGGTGGAGAAAAGAATTCAGCGCACTTCGTGCTGGTCAGGAGTCCCCCTTATGGTGGAAGCCATGTCTTATTTATAGATGATCCCCCCTGAAGAAATGAGTTGCAACTCATATATGCAGGCTACGGGTCGCTCGTTTCATTAATTACGAAAATGCCATTGCCTAGCTGTAGCCAACCGTCGATGGTTGTATCCAGCTATCTGCACAAGCGGGCTGATCGGATGAATGGATGATGGGAGACTAATCAAGACTTGTAGAGCAGATATTAGTGCGACCGTTCAAGAGTTGGCATCTGGCAGACCAATGGGTGGTATCTGCTTGAAGCTATAACAGCTAATTAGAGAACGAACGACTGCTTAGACCCGAGCAGGTTGAATGGGCGGGCAGGCGATGAAGGTTCAGGTGACTGGTCATAGCTTCGGGACTACTATGAGGGTAACCGACCAATAAATGCGGTTAAAAGGACCGAGGATAGATGTGCGACCCCTGACATTTTCCCCAAAATGGTGTACAACCGACAAATGTAATATGAACGAGTGACTCTTTGGAAGATGTGTAGTCTCATTGCATCGTTCTTAGGCTTGTCTAATATGTACAATCTCTCTGTATGGTCGAGTTAATCTGTTATGCGCAACCAATTTTGATGAACGAACGACCTAACTGTTATGATAGTTGAAGTGAGCTTTCTTTACGTGCGAGCGATCCCTCAGAGCATTTAAGTCGCGTTGCGCTTGGGTTTCCTGATGTTTGAGCACCTTTTCTTGATGTAGAGGTGAATAATTTTTCTGATATGAGCGATCGACCTCTTCGGATATGAATGACCGATCCCTTGAGCCGTGCTCGACTTTCGGTTTGTGCTCTATCCTTTTTTAGGTGCGAACGGCCTTTTGATATTGAAATGGGCGACTCTCTATATCCGATATGAGCCTTTTAAATTCGCATTGGCCATATCGTCTCTTTGTATGATCGAACAATGCTATACAACTGGCGTGTGACCTATCTGTTTTGATGTTGGTGTCCTTCCTTGCCGTGCTCAACCCTTCTTGATTTGCTTAGCCTTGGTTATGTGGGGTCGGCATTCGCCTTGTATGAACGATTCGAGTGTCTTGGATTGCAGATGCTTAACTAGTCCTTGTAGCGGTCGCCCCGTAATTCCTACAAAAATTTAATTCACCAACATATGTATGCCTTTTTATGGATAAACACTTGCCCCTCGAAGTTTGAATTTTTTTTTATTTTGCAAAAAATTACAGGCTTCGAAATAACTAATCATAATATAGTTTGGTAAATTAAAATTTTGTTCTCTAAAGGGGTGGTCTCATATGACTTTCGCTCGTTCAGGGATGAACAAGGTTGAAGTCACCCCAGGTCATTCACATTATAGAGGTTCGAGCAAGTTGAGTTTGGTGGGTCATTATATTCGTATAGCTAGGCAGATTTGATTTTGACTAGGCCGACGTGGCAAGAATATTTTGCATTAGCCTTTTTATCCTTTCTTCGATCGTCACTTCACCTCTTTTCCTCAAAGAACCTCCTTGATGGTGACAATATTCTAGGGAATCTTATAAGGTAATCCGCATCCTTTGATTTTCACCCAGAATTTTCTTTAAAATTAGTTTTTTTTTTCAACTAACTATTTTGTTTGATGCTTCCAGCAATACTTAACTGATTTTTGAATTAGAACAACTTTTCTTTGGATCTGAAGCACCATGATTGTTTAAGGTGAGTTTTTACTTTTTACTTTGCTTTGATTTGGTTGAGCAGTTGCCGACGTTGTAGATAGCCTTGAACTGGGATGTTTCAAGCGTGGTTTGGTTAATTTGAGTTTGGATTGGGAATATTGTGATAATTAGGTCCGTTTGATGAAGGTGTTATATATGTAATCGCTCGATGAATCTGAATCACGTGGAACCTTTTGAAATTTTGGTTTCAATATTACCTATAAGTTATTTGTTGGAATGCCTCAGATATTTCTGGTTTAAATCAAGCGTGGCTTCCACTAGTCTGTTCATGCCTAAATCTAGTCGAGTTGTTTTTTGGTCGTATACGACTTCTACTCATGCCCAGATTGACCTGCTTTGATCAATATTCAAACTTCAAACTGAAATAGCCCTTTGGTGCTCAACACAAACTGAATTATCTTTTGGTCTTTTCCTTAGGTCCAAGGATGAAATTCCTTATGTTAAGAAGATTGAAGAGAAAGGCAATGAAAAAGATTGGCAGGAAAAGCAGGCTGAAGAGTAAAAAGAACTTGGGCAAAAGTGACCTTCAAAGATATCGTATACTGGACGAACCTATCATTCCAGATGTTCAGACTACTTCTGACCAACTATCTTTAGCTTGTCAAGTTCTGCTAATCTTCAAATGACTATACAGAGACCTCTTTATGTCTCTAATCCATGCCACCTTGTACTTGCTGAACGATTCGAGGGTTGGTGTCTAGAAGGTATGAGCTTCGACTTGAGCATAGACCCGTACAATAAATGGATTGTCACTGGTAAGATGGATGCTATGAAAGACTGCATATTGGTAGAATTTGATCAGTTGGAGGCACGACCAAATTTGGTTAAGAACCTTGTTGTGAAAGTTAGGGACTATATTGTGAGGCAATTGGATGCTTGGCATACTTTTGCTGGTGATCTCCAGAGGTTGAATAGATAGAACATCAATCAAATCCATACTTTGGAGAAAGACAAGTTTGATCTTATCAAGCGCCTTGAATCCCAGGATAAAGTCAATGCCTTTCATACCAGGAGGCTATGATTAACTAGCTTCCCCTTTCATTATTCCCGTTATTCTCTTTAATGTGCTGTGTTTAGACCGGTTTGTATATGCGGGTGCCAGTCCCTGCTTATTATCATATGTTTATGTTAGTGACTTATGACTGATTTGTGACCTAGTTTGTCGTACTAGCAGCTTTTTATTCAGCTTTGCTACCTTTTTACTGGTACACTGCATGTTACGCCTTTATCACAATTCATTTGCATCGCAGAACACCTTGTTTATCGTGCGGCCGTGACTGACTTATGGTGTGTAAAGTTAGTATTATTGGTTCGCTTTAACGCTATGGTTAGACCCCCGTATCAATGTTTATTGTAATCTTAGAATCTCACTCTTATTACTCTCCCCTTCAAGGGGTTTTATTCTTACCACACATTTACTCATATTTTCAATAACTTGGTAACTCAAGCCCCTCAAAGAGGCTTATATACCCTATAACGTATTTAATCGTGTTTCTCACTGACCTGGTGACCCAAGCCCTGCGGAGACTTGGTTAAACACATATTCGTATATATATACATATTATTGTTTTTTATTAGAATGTATTCAACCCCATATCTCACTAACTCGGTGACCCAAGTCCTTTGGAGACTAGTTTTGAGTACGTGCCCCCAGGGGAGGACTCGGGTTTTAAGTTTCGATCCAATTATGGTTGATCTGGTTATTTCAGAATCAAAAATGACCTAAATCGGATACCCCCTTTCGGGTAGGATTTCTGTCACCCTTTTCGGCTAGGATTTTTGTTACCCCTTTTCGGCTAGTATTTCTATTACCCCCCCTTTCGGCTAGGATTTTTGTTACCCCCTTTCGGCTAGGATTTTTGTTTAAGCTAGTCCTTTCAGCATGTTTGTCAGTCCTTTCGGCACTAGGACTACTACTTCCAGCCTGGGTTTTGTTAGTCCTTCCGACTTTATGCTTCATCCCGGGAGGTGGAAACTAGTTCATCTTATCGAATTTTAGTTCGATTCAAAGAATTCGTGTCCTGCACCTAACAAGGTGCCTCTTTTGGGACTGGCTTTTTTTGACAAGTTGGTTTGCTTCATCCCTTGCATCATTCTCAAGGCCCAGTATCAATCCTTTTGCTGGATGCTTGCCAAGTGTTCGGTGTTCATTTGCTGCGCTTTTCACCATTTCACTTAGGGTAGCTCATCCTTTTGAGATCTACAAGGTGGTGCATTTTAATCATCTTGATTAGTTTGCATGATGCTTCTAGCATTTACCACTTGAGTTGTTCTAACTGGGGTTTGCTTAGGAAACTTCTGGCTATAATTGGATTTGGAAAGAGTGATTGTTCTTGTTTCGCCTACATGAAGAAGTCAACTTTTAGCAAAAGTTTGCAAATACATGATTTGTGCGAGCAAGCAAGGCTTCTTACTCATAACTTTTATATGCAAATAGTTTTTAATGTAGAGTTTGTAAAAACTTACGATTTTTACAATAAAATTGAACAATGCATTATAGAAAGTAACGGCAAATGCGCTCGCTACTCCAAGCTCGAGGACCCAGGACTCCATCTGCTAATTCCATGAGTAAGTCAATTGTTCCGATGAGTTGTGTAGGTTATCCAGTAAATCCATGGATTCTGTTTGGATAGGCTCGCACTTCTGCCATAGAGAGATTCATTTTCTGAAATATATTTATGAAGATCACATTAATGGATGCCTCCATATCAACTAAGACTCTTTTACGACTCATCATTGGCTGAAGCTCTAGGCATTTTCATTGGAAGTTTGTTGCTTGAGATACCCTTCAGTTTGTTAGCATATCTCTCTATATCTGCTCGACTGCCTCTAGCTAGGTGGGGCCCTCCAAAAATCATGTTGATTACTGGTCTCGGATCGACAATTGCTCGAGCCTTCTCTCCTAAGCCGGACTGACCAGTAGTGTTAGTTTTCCCCTGGCCAGTTCGAATGTTTTGAGGATTCTTCATATACTGTTGAAATTTATTATCTTTCATGAGTACTTCAATCAAACTTTTCAGGTGTCTACATTTGTTACTGCTATGGCACGGTTGGTTATGAAATTGGCAAAATTTGCCAGAGTTGGCTTGCTGCTCTGTAATTCTCTGCGGCTTGACCTGAGGAAAAATACTTGAATCCTTTGTAGCAGAGTAAATCCTCCATGGGGTTTCGTTTAGGAGAATAAACTCTAACTACTTGCAAAGTCGTGACTTCTTATGGGTTTTGATATCCTTTCCTTCATTTCCCCTTTTTTGCCCAGAGTCGTTCTTTTGCTTGATTTGGACCTCACTATCTTCTATAGCCCTCCGAGCAGTGGGAGGATCATCTTTCACACACATGTACACTTCAACTTTCTTGTATAACTTCTTTGGAGTTTTGATTTTTTTTATTGGGCCATCTCCCAAATTTTGATTTCTTGTCAATAGCTCCTTTCAAAGCTGCCAATAAGTACCAAGGTTCTGGTCCTACGACTTCAGCTGCTGTAGTGTGGAATCTTGAGAAGCTTCAAGGGTCTCTCCAGGCCTTTGTTCCATTTCGCTAAGCAATATTAGATCCCTTACTTTAGTAGTTTGTAGACGGAACTGGTCATGGAATCTTCTTGCCTTAATCAGCAAATTGATCGACTCATTCAAGCGGGAGCCTAGTGAACCATAGTGAAGTCACACCTTTCAAGCACATGGGGAAGCATAAGTATTTTATCTCGCCGGTGGCCTTAGCTTCGTTCATGTGTTGATCATATTTGAACAGGAAAATGTTTGGGTCTCCCGTCCCATTGTATGATGCTATTGTCGGAGGTGTGAACTTTTTAGGGAATTTTGCCCGACGAATCTTTTATGTGCTGTGAATGGGTTCTTGCTAGGAGAAATCTCCCATTCCTTTTCATCATCTTGATGGCCCATGTTATTCTTCATTATTTGTCGGATCATATCCGAAATGCGCTTCTCATTACCAGCTTGTTCCACGGGACAGACATCGGTCCTTTTATTGGTACGATAGCGGTTCAATTTCCGAAGCCTTGTACCTCTTATGGGAGGTGTCCCTTTGGTGGGACTTGTGGTGCCCTGAGTTGCATGTTTCTCATCGTGCCGTGATGTTTTTACTTTATAGCCCTCAACGCCAGCCCCCCTATTCTTCCACTGAGAAGTGGGATTGACTGGGGTCTGAGGCATAGGGGTCCTCTTTTTCATCAACATTATCCATGATATTTGGAGGTGGAGGATTAGCTTCGTACATTAAGCAAAACATCAAGCTTGTCCATCATTACTTTCGTCGTAGTATCCATTTTCCCGTTCAAGTCGATTAAAACTATGTTCAATTCATTTCTCTCGGAAGTATGAGCATTCTCAATATTCGTAGTAGCTCTAATGGACTTATTGTTTTTCTTCGAACCGACCATGACTTCGACGAAGGAGGCGGATTAGGACTTCAACAGCGGGTTATTAAAATTGGAGGGGAGTGTTAAGGAAGGAGGTGTGAATACGACCCCATGGTGGACGCCAAATTTTTTCACCAAAAAATGGCTCAAACACCAATGGTACGTGAACCGTACTTCATCAACGTGGTTAGAAAGTAAATGGAGCCACACTCAACAAAAGATGGAAGTAAAAATGTATAGAAAGTAAAATAGAAACAAGGTTTTTAGAGTGGTTCGACCCTTAAATTAGGCCTACGTTCACTATGAGACAGTTTAGCATTATCATGATTGTGATTACAAGACACAAACTCTCTTATTATAGATACACTCACTCTCTTTTACAACATATTCTCTCTTTCACATATGGATCTTACTTAGATTTACAGAATTCGATGGGGAAATGTTGAGATTGATGATGGGGAGGGATCGGCCAGTAGAGAAGGAGGAGGATGTTCTTGCTTTAGGGCAGAATGAAAGAAGATCTTCAATCACTTTATCACTCAGGTTATCTAAATAGATACCATGGACAAATGGATGAAGCATCTTCTAATGGAAATGAGGATGATGATTGGAAATGTTTAAGGAATGGTGGAGAAAAGAATTCAGCAGCACTTCATGGTGGCCAGGAGTCGCCCTCCTTTTATGGTGGAAGCCATGGCCTATTTATAGATGATCTCCCCTGAAGAAATGAGTTACAACTCATATATGCCGGCTACGGGTCGCTCGTTTCATTAATTATGAAAATGCCATCGGCTACCTGTGGCTAACCGTCGATAGTTGTATCCAGCTATCTGCACGAGCGGGCTGATTGGATGAATGGATGTTGGGCGATCGATTAAGACTTGTAGAGCAGATATTAGTGTGATCGTTCAAGAGTTGACATCTGACCGACCGATGGGTGGTATCTGCTTGAAGCTATAACAACTAATTAGAGAACGAACGACTGCTTAGACCCGAGCAGGTTGAATGGGCGAGCAGGCGATGAAGGTTCAGGTGACTGGTCATAGCTTCGGGACTGGTGTAAGGGTAACCGACCAATAAATGCGGTTAAGTGGACCGAGGATGGATGTGCGACCCCTGGTATTTTGCCCTAAAATGGTGTACGATCAACAAATGTAATACGAATGAGCGACTCTTTGTAAGATATGTAGTCTCATCACGTTGTTCTTAGGCTTGTCTAATATGTACAATCTCTCTGTATGGTCGAGCTAATCTGTTATGCGCGACCAGTTTTGATGAACGGACGACCTAACTATTATGATAGTTGAAGCGAGCTTTTTTTACATGCGAGCGATCCCTCAGAACATTTAAGTCGCGTCGCGCTCGGGTTTCCTGATGTTCGAGCACCTTTTCTTGATGTAGAGGTGAATAATTTTTCTGATATGAGTGACTAACCTCTTCAGATATGAATGACCGATCCCTTGAGCCGTGCTCGACTTTCGATTTATGTTCTATCCCTGTTTAGGTGCGAACGACCTTTTGATATTGAAATGGGTGACTATTTATATCCGATATGAGCCTTTTTAATTCGCCTTGGCCATATCGTCTCTTTGTATGATCGAACGATGTTGTACAACTGGCGTGCGACCCATCTGTTTTGATGTGGGCGTCCTTCCTTGCCGTGCTTAACCCTTCTTGATTTGCTTAGCCTTGGTTATGTGGGGTCGGCATTCGCCTTGTATGAATGATTCTATTGTCTTGGATTGTAGATGCTCAATTGATCCTTGTAGCGATCACCCCGTACTTCCTACAAAGATTTAATTTACCAACATACATATGCTTTTTTAGGGATAACAGTGGAAGATGCATCACTTACAGATGGTGGGTTGTGTTTGTAATGGTTTTAATTGAGAGTAGGTGGTTGTTGAAGGAGCTAGGTGACTTGTTTGTTGACTGTTGAAAGTGTGCTTGATGATGTGATTTCATATCAAGGTGGATTGTTGTGATTTGTGATATTTTAATCACATGTATATTGAAGAAGACATTGTTTGGAAGTGCTTTATGATAGAGGAGATAATTTGAAGACTAAAGATCGGGGCATATTATTTTGACCTATGTTGATGTCAAAAGTTGGTCACTAGTGACAATCAACCCCTAATCGTGTGGAGAGCACATGAATAATGATTATAAAATGCAGAAATTGTAAAGAAACTGGGAGACACACGGAATTTTTATAGTGGTTCGGCAAAGACGGTGCCTACGTCCACTTTATACGTATTACTTCGGCTTTATATTACAAGTACAATGATTTTTCTGTTTGAATAAAAGAAAGAGATGAGAAGTTTTTAGAGGAGAAAGCTTATAGTGCTTCAGCCTCTGGAGCTCAGGAGAGGTCCGAAAAGAATAGTCCTTCTTTTCTCTTTGAGCTGTGATGTATTTATAGGTGGAGATGGTGACTCGGGCTGTTGTGACATGGCCCGGCCTTTTCGGGAAAGCTTCGACGCATGGAGTCCATTCTTTGGTTGGAAAAGCGGTTGGAAGACTGATTCCACTATTCATAAATAGTATCTTTGGAAGTTGTGGCCTACATGGCATCCATGGTGAGGTGTATCAAAAGTAGAGCTTTGTCCGGATGTGGTTGACCGCCTTTACTACCTTAAAAGTCGGGCTAAGCATCGGAATAGCTCAGTTGAATATTTCCATGCTGGTCCGAGATACTTGGCCAATGCGCTTTGTATGGGAGCGAGATATTCGGTCGACTGGGAGAACGATTCTTCTGGAATGAGCTGTCAGCTGATGAGAATTGGCTCGTGCCAATGTGTGACTGTTTCAGACCGAGCTTCTGTTGGGCTTCCTGGAGCACAATTTATCCAATTCGGTTGGTAGCGCGCTTGGGCTTCGATTTGACCTGTTGCGGCCCTTGCCAAAAAGAGGGTTAACACTTTTCCCCTCAGGATGCATCTTCTTCGGTAGAGGCACGTGAGTTCTGAAATATGATTCGAAGCACAATCGCTCGAGCAGCTATGGTCGCGCCGGACCATATTAAGGCCAGAAAACCGACGACTCTGATGGTTGTATTAAGGCCAAAAAACCAACAACCACTGGGAACCATAGTAAGGCCGAGATGATGATCACCGTCTTTATGAGATTTAGTTCCTGCAAAGTCAAAATAAGTCATTCTCGATTTGGAGATGGTTGATGGGTCGAGCATTTTATTTCACTTGGCTTTAAGGGGTGGCGAGTATTAACCATACTCAGCTTATAGAGGTGGCGAGTATTAACAATACTCGGCTTAGAGAGGTGGCGAGCATTAACCATACTCGACTTACAGAGGTGGCGAGCATTAACCATATTGTCTTAGGGCAAGTGTTTTTTATGCTCGACTCATGTTAAATTAATATGTTCAGCGAGCAGTAAATGCTCGTGGTGCAGAAAAGAGGGCGAGTATAATCCATACTCGATTTAAGTTTTTTATCGTAGTCGGCTGGTGGAGCAGGTTTTTGGAAATAGTGGTGGGCTTTCGCGCTAACCATATTTAATAAAAAAAGGGGGGAGGGAAGCATCAGCCATGCTCGGCTTAGAGTTTTCAAACACAATCCATGTTTGCAAAGGAAAATTCATAGCTGCTAAATAATTACTACAAAGAAAAGAAATTCTAAGAGGACAACGGTTAATTCCAGAGCATGCCAAGGAGCTAAATCCTAACCCCATACGTGTGTACATCAAGGTGTCCTTTTTTATTAAAAGAAACACATCAAAAAAGAAAGAAAAATCTAGTTAATGATAATGCCACGAGTGCTAGTCTCAGGGTCCTTCCTGTTGCTGGGAGCTCGAGGACCGACCTGAGGAGCTTGAACAGAAGATCACGGCAGCAAGGCCGGGGTGCGCTTCTTAACATATTCGGGAAGCTCCCCGCGCCTGAATCGATCCTCGATGAGATTACGCAGATGGCGGCATTCATTGGTGCTATGTCCAGCTACGTTGTGGAATATGCAATGTTTTCCGGAATCGAGCTCCATCTGGGTTGGTTCTCGTCGAAGCGGTCTCGGAGTAGGTAGGGACCCTCGTATGTCAAGGTAGATATCGAGCAAAGAGGAGTTGAGCTTAGTGTACTAGTCGTACTTATTTTCAATTCGAGGTCGCACGTTGCGCTAGTTCCTTTCTGGGGTCCTTCCTCTTCCTTTATTCTGGCTGTTGCTATTGGATGGACCTTGTTGTTTGGAGGCTAAGACCTCAAGGCTCTCCATCTCAATGCTTGCATCTTCTTGTCGGAGAAATCGCTCAGCCTTGGAATAGAAGTCATCTATATCCTTGGGGGGATCTCTGGTTAAAGAGATTGAAAATTCTGATCGGTTCTGAACTCCTGCAACGGCGGCCATAAGTACCATTGATGGTTCGGGCCGATCGACTGACGCTACAACTGCGTTGAACCTTTCGAGGAAGGATCTGAGCGTCTCTCCTGATCTCTTCTTGATGGTGGATAGGAACATAATGCTCTTGGGTCAGGAGATATGTACCCTGAATTGTTTGATGAAGCGGGTGACCAACATATTCCAACTGCTGATCGACTCCGTTGTTAGCTGTCAAAACCACATGCCGGCTATATCTATGAGAAAGAGAGGGAAGCATTTCGCCATGACGTTGGTTGATACGCCAAGCACTTCCGTATGTCGCATGTATCTCATGAGGTGGATGGTCGGGTCGGTGCGACCATTGTATGTTTCGATAGTTGGGAATTTGAAGTCCGGAGGGTTTCGGGAGTTTTTGATTTCCCTAGTAAAGGGGTTGCGATTGACATTCTCTATATCTTGCTATGAAGAGGTGCCCCGAATGAAGCATCAGATGATTCTTGCAAGTTGGCTTCCATCTCCGAGGAGTCGTTGCCATGAATTCAACTTTGCATTTGGAAGAGCTTCGGTGCGAGGATCTGGCAAAAGCATGCTCGGAAGAGAGGCTATTGGCTGGGCTCGACCTCCGAGAGTTGAGTGAAGGTGAGAGTGAGGGTGAGCTCTGGTAGGTGGTTCTGGGGAGAATGTCCCCTCTGGAACCGGATGAGTATTGGATAGAGCCATGCCCATGACATAAGGTGTAGGCTGATCCGGCATAGCTTGTGATGTTCGGAGCTCGCGGGTGCCCCTGGCAGGAGCGAGGTTAGAAGGGTCTATGGTAGCATTTTCTTTTGCCACAATGAGGACCGGTAAAATAGGGTGACCTCCCTGGTTCGAAGGAAAGGCTGCATTAGCTCTTCGTTGAAGGGGAAGAGGTGTTAGATTGGTCTATGGTAAGACTCCAGGTTGTAATGGAAATGACATTGATTCTGATGGACCCGTTAATCGCTCGACAGGCATGGGAGGTCGATCCGTTTCCCAGAATGGAGGCAAAGCGTTTGATCGATCTAGATCTTGAACGCGGGCCTCGTGGGGCTCTGCTGCTGCAGCTGCGCTGATCGCTGGAATCGATACTCATGGATGTGATTGGTTGGGATGTAAAGTCGAGCCAAGATGAAATAAAGGTGTAGCCTGATCAGTGGTCTGATTCCGTGCAGACCGAAGATCGGCTATTGCCCCAGTCCCGGTCGATGGAGGAATTGATGTTGAAGCATTCAATCCTATCTCCATTCGATAGAGAAGGTGATCCATCAACTGCTTCTGTCATTTGAGGAGTTTACCCTGAGATGTCATATGGTTTCTGAATTCGACCATGATTTTATCCATGTCATCACAGGTAAGAAATCGAGACATATCTTCATAAAAGGAAGCTTCTTGACTTACTTCTGCAGCATTGGTATCGGCTGCGTCGGTGTTCGCGGGACGAGAGGATGTTGTATCTTTCTTTCGCTTGTTCGCCATCAACTGATGTAAGCAGAAGGTCGAAGGCGATGTCGATGCGCGTCCTCCCCCCTTCCTGGCGCACCAAAGTGTTGACGTCAAAATTTGGTCACTAGTGACAATCAATCCCTAGTCGTATGGAGAGCACACGAAATAATGATTATGAAATGCAAAAAACGTAAAGAAAACGGGGAGCACACACAAATTTTTTATAGTGGTTCAGCAAAGACGGTGCCTACGTCCACTTTATATGTATTACTTCTGCTTTATATTATAAATACAATGCTTTTTCTGTTTGAAGAAAAGTGAGAGATGAGAAGTTTTTAGAGGAGAAAGCTTATAGTACTTCAGCCTCTGGAGTTCAGGAGAAGTCCAAAAAGAAGAGTCCTCCTTTTCTCTTTGAGCTTTGAGGTATTTATAGGAGGAGATGGCGACTCGGGCTGTTGTGACGTGGCCGGGCCTTTCGGGAAAGTTTGGACACGTGGAGTCCATTCTTTGGTTGGAAAAGCAGTTAGAAGACTGATTCCACTATTCATAAATAGTATCTTCAGAAGTTGTGGTCTACATGGCATCCATGGTGAGGTGTATCAAAAGTACAGATTTGTCCGGATGTGGTTGACCTCCTTTACTGCCTTGAAAGTCGGGCTAAGCATCGAAATAGCTCAGTTGAATATTTCCACGCTGGCCCGAGATACTCGGCCGATGCGCTTCGTATGGGAGCGAGATATTCGGTCAACTAGGAGAACGATTCTTCTGGAATGAGTTGTCAGCTGATGAGAATTGGCTCGGGCCAATGTGTAACTGTTTCAAACCAAGCTTTTGTTGGGCTTTCTAGAGCAAAATTTATCCAATTCGGCTGGTTGCGTATTTGGACTTCGATCTGACCCATTGCTGCCCTTGCCAAAAAGAGGGTTAACAACGTAGTTTTTCTCATCTTTAATATATGATATTTCTGAGGGGAAAATTGAATATTTTTCCTAGGCCTTTTATTCTTCTCTAAAATCAACATCTAGGATTAGACTATAATAATGGGATTGAGACCGAAATAGTTAATCCAAGGGTTTGCCGTCGTTCTTCATTGTTCACCTTCTCCAAAAAAAGTTGTGGTCATCTAGATATTCTTTTCCTATCTCAATAAGGTTACTGATTCAGTTATGGTTTATTTAGTTTTGGTTTTTGATCAATTGAGCGTAAACAAAATTTGATTTTGTGAATCAATAAAGAGGGTTATTGGGTGGAATATCTTGTGTTTGAGCATGTAATTGCATCCGTGTGTTGTTTTCATTAAAATCATCTTTAAGTAATTGGATGAATAAGATGCTGGTCGCTTCCGCGAAGGTGCAATTATCCAAACAATTCAGACGTTCTTGGTATAGCAAAAAAATAAAGATCATCCATATCCGAACCTGTTTCAGCTGTTGAGGTATCGTTATGTTTCCTCTAGCGATTGAAACATGAAATGAAATTTGTTACTTAACATATTATGTAAGTGGGATTATAAAGTTGATGAATGGAACTTACCAGTAAGCTGTACATTTTAGTATAACATCTACTCCTTGATTCTGCATCTAGGGTTCTT
This sequence comes from Allium sativum, assembly GCA_030737875.1. Lineage (NCBI taxonomy): Eukaryota > Viridiplantae > Streptophyta > Magnoliopsida > Asparagales > Amaryllidaceae > Allium > Allium sativum. Next base: position 56,775,052 of record CM060912.1, read on the forward strand.
ATTATTGGAACAAATCTTGCTTCGACATTATGAACGAGCTAGTAATGGCATAAAATTAGCAAGAAATATGCATAATTCAACTTCATTAATGATATACTTTTTAGACAAATCACCTTCATGATGAAAGGTTCATTCCAAGGTCCTTTATTGGATCCAAGACATCTATCCTCCCATGCATACGTGCACGACCCACCCAAAAATCTGGTAATTGGCTACAGTGCAGAAAATCTTTTAATTGTTTTTACAATTATACATAAAGTGAAACAAACATTGACTAACCTTGCATCTATAGATTCAAGTAATTGATTTTGAAATTTAATACCCAGTTTCTGTAAATGATTTGGTATTACATAAAACTAGTTTGTTTTTAAAATATTACTATCATTTCCTATACACATATGTTAATAACTAACCAAGCAATATTATACACAGTATAATAAGAATCTGATTCCACAGTTTTTATCTTTTTGCAATTGAAAATTGAAAATTCCTGATGTGCTATTTGAATTTCATTTTGAAATCCATGCAGGTTAGTATCAAATGTTAAAATCATTTTTTAGTGGAGCTTATCATTTTTTAAGTGCTCTGACATTTATGAAATCCCAATAATTAACACATTTCCTACTACCTCTATCCATTTAAGCTAAATGCATACCATGAATATATTTACCGCAATAAAAGTTAAGCATCCATAAGAGGAAATACACTAAGTTACAATGGAATAAAGATCATCATGAATTTGAAGGATCATGTTATATACAAAAAACATTAGAATTATGCTAAAGATGATGGTTGTTGATTTTCAATATTTTTATGCGTAAGATCAGTTAAAATACATTAAAGATGTTGATTGTTGATCTTCAGTGCAGTACTTCTTAATATCAGTTTAGTAACGGTTATTCTTGTAAGAATAAGTAATTAAAACTGTTTAAACATGATTTATATAGTAGGTATAAGATTAATTTGTGATTTATTTTGTGTTTGACCACTTGAAATATAATAGCGTCAATGACCCCTTTCTAGTTGGTCAAATTATTATCGATCTAAAATGAAATATGTATGGAATTTTAAACATGGTGGCACTTATATTCATCATAGAACTAAAATTTCTCTTGAGGCCTCTATCAAAATCTTTGTTTAAGTTTCTCGGACTCCCACATACATTTTTTTTATCAATATAAATTTTACATGTTTTATAGTTCAAACAGGAAAAAATACTTTTTACACATTTTATCCTAGATGACACACAATACCTACAATCGTTTAAAATTAGGGGTGCGCAAATGGTTGGTTCGGTTTCAAACCGAACAAAAAAGTTGAAACCAAAAAAACCATTCAAGAAACATAAACTGAACCAAACCAAATCGATATTTTTTGAAACCAAAACCAATCGAACCGTTAATATTTGGTTCGGTTTGGTTGGTTTGTTTGGTTTATCTTAAAATAAAATAGATCTTCTACCTGTTGATATAACGTAGGATGAATACAAATAATTGAGTTCATATGATGCAAATATTTTAGAAATCAAACTCTTCTTCTAAAAATGTCAATTAGAAGTTAAAGAAAAAAATAATATTGTTATGAAAATATTGCAAACAATAGCCTTGTTAGTGGTATTTTTAACTTTTAAATAAATTAATTTTTATGTTTGGTTTAATTGGTTGGTTCGGTTTTCAAATATTAAAAACCAAACCCGACCAATAAACCAAAATAATATAAAAGTAAAAACCAAAACCAAACGATTAACTTAGAGAACCAAACCAAACCGACCAAACTTAACCGGTTTGGTTGGTTTAATTGGTTTCAACCAATAAATGCTCACCCCTATTTAAAATACATATATTCGAATAACAAATTTAAAAATGAGAATTACACTCTACCACTAAAAAAATGTACGTACTGATATTCCATTCTACACTCTATAGACAAAAGGTAATCAGTACTGTGGCATGGGCTAATGCTTCGGACGATAAAACTATAACGAACAATTTACTATCAAAAGTAATATTACCGGTTGTTTATCGTACCACGACTGTTTTACATTTTCGTGTTTTTGTTTTTTGTTTAATACTAATGTGGTATTTTATACATAGGTATATAAATATCAAAAAGGAACCAAACCTACATCAGGGTGCATCGTCATCACCGTTAACAAAAATTTAAGCAAATTTGGACAGTAAATGTGAAAGTATAAGCCAAGAAGATAAATTTATTGTATTTTTATCTAAAATAACCGACGAAGCTGTTAAAAATAGCTGGTTATTACCTTTTAACGTTGAATGCCCAAAACCTGTAGTGATGAAGATGACATCCAAATCCAAACAAAAGCTACAGGTGGTGGCCTAGGATCTCTTGTACGCTAGCAATGCCTCCTTTTAAATTGCTGCAACACTAAAACATGCACAAAAATCAGAAGAAATTTTCCCTGCTCATCCAACATTGTTGCTGAAAAATACGCTGTAATTGGAAAAGAGCCTCAGCTAATTTTAAGCTAAAATATCGCATAAGTAAGCTCAGTAAACCATTTCAAATTGAAGATGTCACGAATGCACTATTTCAAATTGAAAATAAAAAAACAATTTGCGCACCTTGAATCTGCCGTTCAAAAGAAAATAATGAGAGAAAAGGGGATTGACTACGATAACAAGAAACAAAAAGATAATTTTATCGATGGAAAAACGCACGGAGCTGTGGATTTGATTTGAAGGCAAAAATTTTGTTAAGGAAAGTTGTTCGATGGAGAAAAGGGAGAAGGAAGCTGAAGTGAGGGAGGAAAATTTCGTTGAAGGTAGAAAATGTGGTCGATGGAGGGAACTGTTTGAAAATTAGATAAAACTAATGAGCGCCAATATTTCATGAAAATTAGAATAAAATGTAAATAAATCCCTCCAAAACAAAAGCCAAAACAATATTGGTTGAACTCACACCAGAAATACTACTAATAAATAGAACTAAATGTGGGTTTCTTGTAGTGGTTAAATTTGAATATCTTTGCCTAAAAGTCATGAATTACCTTTCAATAATTCAGACACTGAATACACAGAACCCCTGGCCTTGATATCTACTGATTTATGGGGTCCTGCACCAATTAGTTCAGATTATGGATAAAAGTATTATATTTCGTTTGTAGATGTATTAAGTAGATTCACATGGATACATCTTGTGAATCAAAATCTGAATCTTATGATACTATAGTACACTTTATAACACAATTTGAAAAGCAAACTAACTCATAAGTAAAGATTATTCAGTCTGATGGTGGAATTGTATATAAATCCATGAAAGATTATTTCCTAAAAAGGGGAATAGTCCATAGGACAAATTGTCCATCTACTTTTGAGCATAACGGTCTTGTTGGAAGGAAGCACGGGCGTGTGGTAGAAACTGGATTGACACTGTTAGCTCAAGCCAAAACGCCACTGAAATTATGGTATGAATCTTTTAGTACTGTTGTCTATGTAATAAATAGATTACCGACAAAAGTACTTACAGGAATCAACCCACATGAAAAATTATTAAGTGTCAAACAAGACTACAATTATTTAAAAACCTTTGGATGTCTGTGCTACCTATACTTAAGACCATATAATAGACACAAAATTGAATTTAGATCTAAACCATGCACCTTTATAGGATATGCTCATAATCAAAGCGGTTATAAATGTTTAGATGATAGTGGAAGGGTGTTCATAAGTAGGCATGTTGTATTTAATGAAGAAATCTCTCCTTATCAATCTGAAAATATTAAAACCACAAATCAAGTATATGATACTAGAGTTTCCATACCACCTTTACCTGTATACTCAGATCTGTAAAGTGTAGGGGAAACAATGAGTATTCATGATAGGACAGCACATGTGCATGGCGATATTGTTCGATCATCTAGCTAACACGTAAATTCACCTGAAATAAAAGGTCAAGATCAAAATATCAGTCATCAACAGGATGCAATACAGGAAGAAGAAAATCAAAGTTCAAAAGAAGATGAACAACACTGCACTCAACCTCAAATTTCATCCACTCACCCAATGATTACAAGAGCTAAAAGTGGAATTTTCAAACCCAAACTATACACCGTTGTCACCTTAGTTGAGGAACCAAATAGTTACGATCAAGATAAAATTGATAGCAACTGGAGAACAGCCATGGATGATGAGTACTAGGCTCTCACACAAAATCAAACATGGGAATTAGTAAAACCACCAAATGATAAGAATATCATTAGCTGCAAATTTACGTACAGAGTGAAAAAGAAACCATATGGTACTATAATCCGATATAAAGCAATACTAGATGCTAAAGGATTCACACAGCAACAAGACTTTGATTATAAGGAAACATTCTCCCAAGTTGTCAAACCCTCAACAATCAGAATAGTACCTACCGTTGCTAAAGACAAAGGATGGCAACATAAACAGCCAGATGTCAATAACTTATTTTAAATAGTATACTAGAAGAGGATGTATACATGGATCAACCACAGGGCTACAATCAGAAACTTGAATATGTGTGCAAGCTCAACAAAGCCATTATGGTTTAAAATATATCTCAACAAACCAACAAATGACATAAAACATCACAACTCAGAATGTCAGATCTAAACTGAATCAAGCAGAGATACAAGGAGGAAAAGGCAATTCAACAATCAATTCAAGTATTAAAGAGATTAAAGCGTAAGATCACTACAGATGCAACCATGAAAGAAGAAACACTAATATCGATTTGAGGGAGTAAAGAATCTGTCGGACAAGATAATATATCAAGCGAGTCTATTACAATGCAAAACTTATCCCCCCCCCCGCTTTGCCTACTGGACCGTTAAAGCCCAAAGTCTTATTTCTCTGCTAGATATACAAACCAATCATCGTTGTATTCATTATCAAATTATGAAAACAACATTTCTGTTATATTTTATCATTAGCTCGAAAGACTTTTGTACATAAATTTTCATCAATAAAAAGATTATCTCTCAAATTCTTATCCTTATAAAGGCAAAAACTTTGTCTTTATAAAACATACTCCCAGAATATTATTTATAACAGCAAAAAGTTTGTCGTTATAAACTTATAATGACAAACTTTTTTCCGTTATAAATTTATAATGGCAATTTTTTTGCCATTGTAAATCCAGCTCCGTAGCTAGCCCGTCTCTGTAGTTGCTTCGTCCGTTCGTTCACTTGGAAAAGTTGAGCGAGAATGCACTGAATAGAATAGATTGTTGGTAATGATCTTAGGTAGTCGGTGTTTTAGTAATTACATTGTAAATGCACAGTTAGTTTTAGAATTTCCTGGAACTGAAGTTACTAAGCGGCATTTTTTAAATAGGAAAAAGTGTCAAGGACAAAATTAGGGGTTTTTCCAGTAGTAAGGACGACCTGCCAAAATTTTATTTTAAAGGACAAAACATCAGATTTTAGATAGCAGTTTTACAGTATGCATGGTATCGGAATTTGAGTACCTGTTTTTAAGTACCCGTTTTACAGTGTGTATGGTATTAAAATTTAAGTATCGGTTTTTAAATATCAGTTTTACAGTGTGTATTGTCCTTGAAAATAAAATTTTGATGGTTTGTCCTTGGATTTGGAAAAGTTATGAAGTTTGTCCTTCAAGATAAAATCCCCCTCAAACTATTTGTTCCCATCCTTAAATTGTGTTCAAAATACACTTGCTACACCGTTATCCTTCACGCATACATATACAGATTTATTGTACAACATTTCACAAAAGTAAGGGTAAGCATTATTCTATTAAACCAAATAAACCAACCAAACCAATTTATTTTGGTCGATTTGGTTTGGTTTTGAAATTAAATTGATTTGTAATCGGTCCGAAAAAATATTAAGTTCGGTTATCGGTTTAACCAAATTAACCGAACTTTTACCATATTTTCAAAATTATCGGTATAATAATAAATATTTTAGGTAAGTTTAATTATTTAAGTATATATTAATCATTACCTATGTGTCAAAATTAATATTAAAAAGTATAAGAATCATAAATAGTAATACTCTAATCATATATTTATAAATTTATTTTAATTTATAGTGAATATTTTAAACACAAATTGTAAAACATTTTTACTTCGGTTTAAATAGATAATCAACCGAACCAACCAAACTTAATTTGGTTGGTTTGATTTGATTTTTATTTTTATTAGTTTTAGTTTGGTTTGATAAATTTCATCGTCGGATAAACCAAATCAATTAAACGCTCACCACTACACAAAAGATGCTGACCTATGACTTCATACCGGTTTAATCACTCAATTGCAGCGAAGGCAACATCACATTTCACACTCTACACTACTCGTACAGATGTTAAAAAGAAAACTCTAAACCACTTTAAGCTGAATATTAAAATTCAAAGGATAGTACAGCCTCCGTGTCCGCACTTCCAACCCATGCCACTTCAATTTGGTTTTCTTTTCTTGGCTTCAGAAATATGAAACATTCACACTACTTCGACCTTGGGAAAATCAGGTTGATCAACAATATCTTCTGTATTCGTTCTAATATTCAAATGGTGGACATCCATTACTTTTAGAATTGAGGTCATTTAGAGTATTCTTTTCTCAAAGTCATGGGCACATCATACTATATAGGCATTTGGCCATATAGCGAGCTAATGAATACTACAACAAAAGAACTTGCAGTATCATTTTAGCTCGATCACCTTCAAGATCAACTTTTTCTCCATCTTCATGAACACGCAATAACTAAAACAAGAATGATCACGCTTCTTGTTCTTCCTCTAACTTGAGTGTTGGTTCATTTTCCACTTGCTCAAAGTGACGTTGATCTTCTGCATAAAAGGGAACATATCATTGAAATCTTCTGTGTAAGATAGAATGACATTTTTTTTTTCTGAAAAAGACATTGATAAGGCACACACCAGCCATACTATTTGATGTGAAGTATTTTCTTTCTTCATTGCTTTGTGAATTTTCGTTGCTTTTCATAACTTCCTCAGACTACATGGAATGTTCTTGACGCACTAAATGCCTTCTTAACAAATTGTTGGGAAGCAATGGCTGAGTCGCGGACTAGATCGCTCTCTTGAAGACGATTCATCGATCTGGTCAGTGGTGCAAAACCAGTTCGTACTTCCGCCGCCTCCTCTAGGATAAAACATCTCTCTAAAATTAATAACTGATTTTCTTTGCACAACAAATCAGTGCAGATTTCCACTTTCGAAATTAATAACTGCTCGAATAATTCTGTAAGAATATTTTAATGGCGGTGGAGAGAAATAGTATATTTTTTCTATAGTAATCTCATCTACACCTGAAAGATAATATATAGACAGAGATTAGGGTTAATCGAAAATACTGGGCAGAGAAAGAAAAACAGGATCTGCTGAAAATACTGGGTCAAGAGTTTACCGCTTCATAAATAAAAAATCGGCTCAGAAATATTTTCTGTATTTAAAAAATAGTTCGAAAAACGCAGTGTTTTCTAGACCAAAAAAATAAGCGTCTACACCACAAAGCCAAGGCCCAAACTCAAGCCCTAGCCCAAGCCCGAACCGGGTCGGGTCGGTCGGTCGGTCGTGCGCGTGTGTGTGGTGGTCGTGATGCATGGTCTCCCTTCTCACAATAAAGCATGCATTAGGAGCCCAAGGCCCCAACAAGATTTCTTAGAAACAAATATAAATACTTGCCTCTTCCATATAATCCCATGATGTGGGACTATTCACATAAGAGAGCCATTCATACACTTATCTCAATATTTTAATAATTCACATAAAATTTCCAATAATTCCCCACTTGAATTTTTAAAATATTATCGAGCAGTTTCTAAAAACATAAGATTGTGCATAAACAAAGGTGTCATCTGACTTGAATCTTTGCGCAGTGAATAAGATTCAGTTTTTACTAGAGTGACACGTAGTCTTGAACTCTATTCCTGACATCAAACCACACGCAATCTTTTCTATAGTGCAATCAAATAAGCCCATGCGTTTATGGCCATGCATGTCTATCCCAGTTAAGTGAACGCTCTAGAAGTTTTGCCCAAAACTTCATAGGAAACGGCCACATTTCCACATTCACAAAGGTGAGTCTATCAAGAGGACTCGTGAAGGTAGGTACTCCACTCCAAATAGAGTATAGATCTCATTAAGAGTTTTTATTAACTCATCCTCTAATCACATCAGGAATACATGTTTCTTAATCTAAAATTTAGCATGTTCATCTACTATCACTACACAACTTGTTTTTACCCATTGAACCTAGTTCTTGGGATCTTCAGTCATTTAGGTCGGGTTACCATTGTGTGTGATTCCACAATCACAGGGCAATAGTCCCATTCTTTTAGAATTATTAAGGACTTCCTTTTTGGACAGTCCTTTCGTCAAAGGTTCTGCCAAATTATCATCACCTTATATGTGATGTTCTCTAACAATATTGTCCATACGACTGTCATTTCTTACCGTTGTAATATCGGTTCTGTTTTTCTTTCAATAGTCGTCAAATTTTTCATCACTATATGTGTGATGTTCTTTTACAGTATTGTGCTTACGACGTCGTTTTCTACCGTTGTTATAACGGTTCCATACTTTTTGCAATAGCCGCGAAACTATCACAATCGATTACACCACTAGTGTCTATTTTTCAAATATAGGAATCTCAACTAGCAGATTTCTTTAGTTCTCTGCTTCTTCACTAGCTGTTGCTAGTGCTATTATCTCAGTCTCTATAGTAGATTAAGTCAAAATATTCTATTTCTTGGATTTTCAAGAGACAGCTTCTCCAGCGATGCTAAATATATAGCCGTTGGTCGCTTTTGAATCAACAGATAAAGTATTCCAGTCTGTATCAGAATATTCTTCAAGTACAGCTGGAAACTTTTCATAATGTAATCCAAGGTTCATGGCTCGTTTAAGGTATCTTATGACCCTTTCAATAGCATGTCAATGCTCTATACTAGGTCTACTAGTTAATATGCATAATAATCCCTCGACATAGGCAATGTCGGGTCTAATACAATCGGTGGCATCCGAAGATAGCCAACGATGCTCGCTTACTTTGACTGTCTTACACCTTCACAAGTGTTCTTAAATATCTATGCACTGGGATCGTTTGATGTACATGCAGATTTACAGTCAAAGTAATTGTCTTTCTTTAGGGACTTCTCAATATAATGAGATTGATCCAAAGAAAATCCTTTTTTCGGACCTAGTAATTTTAATATCAAGGATTACACTCGCCTCACCTAGATCTTTCATATCAAAACTGGCACTTAATAAGGATTTGACTGAGTTTATGGCATGAATGTTTGGCCCAAAAATGAGTAGGTCATCTACATAAAGGCATATAATAGTGCAAATGTCATTCTCAGATTTGTAATAAATGCATTTGTCACTTTCATTAACTTTAAAACCATGTGAAATGATTAAATCTATCAAATTTTTCATGTCATTGTTTAGGTGTTTGTTTTAAACCATATAATGATTTATCTAATTTGCATACTTTATGTTCTTGATCATGTACTACAAATGCTTCAGACTGGTCTATATAAATTTCTTCGTCTAATTCACCATTCAAAATGCGGTTTTTACATCCATTTGGTGTATTAATAAATTATGAATAGAGAAAAGTGAGATTAATACCCAAATGGATGTAATTCTAGTTACAGGTGAAAAGTGTCAAAGAAATATATATTTTCTTTTTGTTTAAAACCTTTAGCTACTAGTCGTACTTTATATTTATCAATAGTGCTATCAGGTTTTTAATTTTTTTTTTAAGTACCCATATACAACCTATAGATTTACAACCAGGAGGTAAATATATCAAATGCCAAGTCTTATTGGATTCCAGAGAATCCATCTCATTATTTATAGCCTCTTGCCAAAAAAACGACATCTAAAGAAGATAAGGCCTCTTGGAGGTTTAAGGGATCCTCATCTGTAGTAAAAGCACAAAAAATATGAACCAAAATCTTTTACGGTTCTTGCTCTTTTACGTTTTCTAGGTTCAGTTTCAGAACTTTTATTAAGTTCTGTTCTAATACGCATACTTGATGTTCCCCCACTATTCCTTAATTTAAAAGGAAATTTCGTTTCATAAAAATTAGCATCATTAAATTCAAAATATATTATGTGTATTTAGGTCATAAATTCCGTATACTTTGCTATTAACAGCATAGCTTATAAATACACATTTGTATGATTTACTTGCCAATTTTATTCTCTTAGGGTCTAGAATGCAAACATATGCTAAGCAACCCCAAGTTCTAAAGTATGACATATTGTATTTATATTTCTCTAAAATTTCATAAGGCGAAATTTTGTTCTTAGATTTGGGGATATTATTCAGAACATAACATACAGTCTATAAAATATCCCCTCACTAATGTTTTGCTGCACCGAAATTTAATAAAATGACAATTACTAATTCGGTAAAGGTCCTATTTTTTCAGCTTTAGCATTCATTTCAGGTGAATAGGGTGCAGTTCTCTTATGTACAATATATCACATAAAAAATCCAGAATAAAATTTGATTCGTATTTTGTTCCCCTATCACTATGTAGTCTCTTAATTTTCCTATTTGCTTGATTTCAATTTTGAATGTTTCAAACATACTAGATGCATCACATCTTTAAGAATCAATGTCTTTCCAATCATTTACTTTCATTATTACCAGTCTCTACAGCTTAAGTGGTGTGAGGATCTCACAACACACTTTTTGATCATCAGCAACCGTGTATATTGTGAATATATCACGATCATAGCAAACATGGCAAGAAACACCAATGTCTACCCACCAACCCTCTGATTCACCAACAAGGTGAATCTCTGTAATCATAGCCATTAGAGGCTCCTCAGTCAGGTTTGCCTGCGGTGCAGGGTCTGGCATGTTCCGACACTTTTGTGCCATATGACCTGGTTTTCTACATTTGTATTATAGAATAACTGTCCAGAATCATTCATTTGGGTTGGTTGTTGCTGTCGTTTATGGTTTCCTTGCGGATTCCATTCTGTTATTTACTGGCCGGTTGTGGATGCTTACTATTTTAAATGTTCATATGTTTGAGAATTTATATTTTCTCATAGGAAAATATTCATAAACTCAGAGACTAACATAATTGAATCACAGAAAAAAATTAATTTCTGCATTTTTACTTATCAGTCTTAATAGATACTTAGAACTCAATCTCGATCTAAGTCAGAAAATCAAAATCTGCATAAGCATTCTTTACGCTATGTATCTCACAGAGGAAATCTCACAAAAGACAGTGATATCTAGCATTAGCTGCCTATTGGTAATGAAAACTTTGATTTTAATTCAGTATGGAACCATGTTCGGTCAAATTCTTTGATTTGGGATTGTACATGTGCTCCCAGAATGTCCTTAAACGCATTGCTGGTTTCAAATAATAAGTTCACTACCAATGATAAAATTATCACTTGGAATGTATCTACCGATCCTAAGTGTAATTTGTGCTCAATACCTTCATGAAGACATAAAACTTCTTTATCTTAACTGCTCATATTCCAAGCAAATTTGGAACCGTCTTAGGTGTAACTTGAAAATTCCTAAATCTAACAATTATGAGCAACATCCTGTTTAAAAATTGTCTACCATTCATGGTTCCATATTTGTTTTATTGCACATAATCAGCATAGAGAATAGATCTCGTTAATAGAATGTACCTTCATGGAGTCTGATTCTCCAAGTGATTACTCCTTTTTATTATCCAGCTTCTTTTACCACTTGCGGCAGAACTTTGTTGGAAAATAATGCAACTGTCCGGTTGCAATTTGATAAGCAGTCTTCAGTATCCAATCGTTTGTCACGATGAATCATCATCGACAACTACCATGGGGTCCAGATCTCCGACCCCTACCGCTGGCTGGAGGATCCAGATGCTGATCAAGTTGACTGAATTTGTTCTTAAGCAGTTCAATTTGAGATTAGGTCGCCGAGACTGAATGGGGCAGCAGACAAAGCCATTGTTTCATTAATCGTCTTCAAATTGTTGGGAAACAATGGTTGAGTCGTGGACTAGGTCGCTCTTTTGAAGACGATTCGGCGATCTGGTCGGTGGTGCAAAACCAGTTCGTACTTCCGCCGCCACCTCTAGGATAAAACAACTCTCTAAAATTAATAACTGATTTTCTTTGCACAACAAATCAGTGCAGATTTGCACTTTCGAAATTAATAACTGCTCGAAAAATTCTATAAGAATATTTTAATGGCGGTGGAGAGAAATAGTATATTTTTTCTGTAGTAATCTCGTCTACACCTGAAGATAATATACAGACGGAGATTAGGGTTAATCGAAAATACTAGGCAGAGGAAGAAAAATAGGATCTGCTGAAAATACTGGGTCAAGAGTTTACCGCTTCATAAATAAAAAATCGGCTCAGAAATATTTTCTGTATTTAAAAAATAGTTCGAAAAAACGCAGTGTTTTCTGGACTAAAAATATAAGTGTCTACACCACAAAGCCAAGGCCCAAGCCCAAACTGGGCCGGGTCGGGTCGGTCGGTCGGTCGTGCGCGCGTGTGTGGTGGTCATGATGCATGGTCTCCCTCCTCACAACAAAGCATGCATTGGGAGCCCAAGGCCCTAACAAGATTTCTTAGAAACAAATATAAATACTTGCCTCTTCCATATAATCCCATGATGTGGGACTATTTACATAAGGAAGCCATTCATACACTTATCTCAATATTTTAATAATTCACATAAAATTTCCAACACAAATCAGCATAGAATCCCCTTCAGACGTACGTGCATGGACAATAGTTACACTCAAGAAAGATGTAGAATCATAGTTTCTTGGCTATATGTAATCCTCAAAGTGCACATTTCACCGCTAGGTATGGATGATCTAAAGGTATGCACAATTCACAGTTTACTACTATCCATGTCATGTTGAAGAAGAAAAATTATATTTACCACCAACCGTATACATGATCTATGATGATTCAAGATCATCCCTTTGACTACCTTTCTGTATGAATCAGGTTCATTATCACTAAACTAACCTACAAGATCAATCTAATCAGGTCTCTTAGTTTAAACGTAAGAACTACTGTGTAAATCCAAGTGGTTGATAATTTAAGCATCAGTTATGCAGCATTTTTCGCTTGGTGATGTTTGGGACTAAGATGATGGTGATAATGGTTTTGATGAAAACAACCTTGTTTTAATTATTAATATAAAATATATACTAACACTATTGTCTATATATATGTATATACACAATTGGATGTAAATGCAGGGATCTTATGCAGATATTGATTATTGAAGACTGTACAGTTTAGAGATTCAAGGTTACAAAGAAAAAGAATTCAATACTGAAGACTCATGAGTAACAAGAGTTAAAGAGTTCAAGAAATCAGGATACATTATAGAGTCTAGAATTTTTGTTAAAACACTGTAATAGTACTAAATCTTTATTCCAAATCTCTCACTATTTTTATCCTATTCTTTATTTTCAAATTGATTTCAAAGTTACTTACTAGTTAAAATATATCTCCTGATCTTTAAAATTATTTCCTGAATTTTTAATCTAACTCCAATTTTAAATATTTTAATTTTTCTTACTTATATTTTAGTTTCAATATATTTGTTTACATAAGTTTTAATATTATTATTTCCTTATATTCATATCTATTGTTTAATATATTAATTTTTTTTTAAAGTTTTTATACTATATTTATAGTTTTATATTAAGATTTATATCAAGTTTTATATCACTTTCATAGATTATAAATATTTGTTTTTTTATTTATGTTCTTACTCTATTATACTACTTTAATATATAGGAAAATAGTTTATTTAAACTCCCTAGTTACCTTATATTGTTTACAAATCATTTTCATTGATTTCAAAAACTTAAAATTTCAAAAATTTCCAACGCATGTCGACATCCCTACCCCCCATGTCAACATAGCAGCCATTATTTTCAAATTTCAAGTATGTGTCTATTTGTTTAAATCTTTTTTTGGAATAATATGACTGTTGGTATACTATAAATACCCACATAAACTCGAATTTTTAACTACTTTTATTATTTTCTTCTATTTTCTACTCTCCATTAACACTATATGAAGTATAATTGAACACATTTTCAACTCAAAGCCAAAAATGTATGAAACTATTTAAGTTATTAAAAATAAGAGGAATAATAGGATTTAAACTCCTTTATAAACCCATTCATCATTGAATTTTATAAAAATCAAGTCGACCAAATTAAAATAGGAAAGGAGCCAAAAAGGAAAACCATTTTCCTTGCAATTGAACTTGATAACATGAGGAAATCGCATGTTAATCACAGAGAAGATCGATTGACGAGGGGCTCAACCAAATTCATCTATTATTCAATCGAAAATTAGAAGTGGGCGACATCGATTTGGAAAACCCTATTTTTTTTTAGAGAAAGCAAAAGATCGGGAAGAAATAGAAGAAAGGAGGCAACCATGCAATAAGCCTTCAGAAGGGACTCACTAATTATATTTATATAATAACTCACTTAGGTTGTGTTGTTATTAATTAGGATTTCTCGTTTTATATTTAAATTCCAGTTGAAAAAAAAATCAATACCTAAAGTATCATTGTATAACACCAGTGACAATCAAAGTACAAGAAGCATTGATATCATCTCATTGTATTCATCTAATTGATTTATGAAACTGATTCCCAACTTCCACATTTGTTTACAAAACTGCTCTTGTTGAAAATCTGTTCTCACAAATTTATAATTTTAAAAATATTCTCGATTGTTTACCCGATAATTAAATTATTGAACCGTATTAGAACTTGTCAAGATTATTCGTAGAATTGGGATTGTGATGAATAATAATTACATTATTTCATAACAAGATAAAATATTGTTTAAAATTTCATGAAACTTATACATATATTATAACATTTTTTTAATTAGTACTTATTTCATGGTCATTTCCTTCACTATCATCTTTCTTTCATACATCACAGTTTTATACAATGTAAAGAATTTGAACTTTTTTGAAAATAAGGAAATATATGTAAAAAAATATAACTTTGTCTTTTCCTAAGATATTCACTCTCAATTAAAAGTCCTTACGGTTATGCATAGGTAATTAAATAATCTTAATCTCTATATATGTGCTTCCATTCTCGTTTAAAAGTCTTTATGATTATCATTTATGAAATTCATATAAGAGAGGGATAAAAGTCAAAGATTTTTTCTAATTCCATTCAAAAGTCCTTACGGTTATGCATAGTTAGAAAATACTTGCCAATTTTTTGATTACTTCTAACCTCATTTGAAAGTCCTAATTAATGTTTGTGCATGGTCAAATAGTGATTAAATTTGTATATAATGTTTGATTGAAAATTTTGAAACTCTCATTCTTTTATTTGAAATTAGCAGACTCTCTTTACTATATTAAATTTATCATAATCCTGCCACCCTTCTAAAAAGTGGAATTTGTTTTTAATTAATGAAATATTACGATTTTTATTTGATTATGATTAATTGAAACTTGCGATATATATTTTTAATCACTATTCTAATTTATAATCTTTTAGTCAAAATTGATTATATTTTGATTTCTATTATTATTTTGATAACGAAAGGGGGAGAAAGATTATGATTTTGATTAATGAGTAAATATTTAAGAGTGTTTTTATTATTTAAAATAAAATTTCAAAATTCTATTTTCCAAATTCACGCATTTGTGTAGGAGATTTCAGATGTTGGGACCATGATCACATCACATCAAGCATACTTATTTAAACTTCAAAATCTTAATATGTGTTTTTATCATCAAAAGGGAGAGATTATAGAGTATATTGATATAATATTTGTATGATCATAAGAAACGAATATATATATATATATATATATATATATATATATATATATATATATATTCAGTAAATGTGCTTGTTCTTGTACTATACTACTCTTCCACATAAATAAATAAATATTTATAGTATAGAATATTAAAACTCAAAATTTTAATTTTAAACAATTAATTTATTCAAATAAATATTTTATTGTATGCTTAAATAGTATACATTTCAGTTTCCTCTATTTACAATCTCTACACAAACACTTATATTTGTACATCACATCCACATTAGACACTATTGTACAACAATTGCTTACTCACACTCGATTGAATTCTCCATTTACTTACACCAGACATTGCCCAGTTGTCCACTATACCTGGCAAATTAAACAACGCAATAATCTGGAAAAATAGGCAAATTTGAATTGCAAATATAAATAATAAATTAAAAATTTTATTTTCTTCAGTATTTTGGGTGTGTTTCCCTTTATGTTTTTAGATGGTATGAATATGCATTTATATATGTACTTGAACAACTTATAATATTTGCAGTGATACACTGTAAATACCACAAGCAAGCACATTATCATCATCACAAACAATTGTAAAGGTCAAGCCAAGCGGTTCAATTCAAGCGCACATGTACACAAGTGATCAGATTCAAATCCTGTTCAACTAACGAGTGATTAAGTAGTGAGGAGTCAAGCAAATGAAAATGCTCAAATTTCCTCGGCATGGCATACAAGCAGCAACTAAAAACTGTCAAGACAAAAAATGTGTAACACCCCGAATTTTAGTTAATACTAAAATTCACTAATTACAGGATAAATAATCTCAGATGTGGGAATTGGAGGTAACGGGCTGCGTTATTGCGTTCGTCTCGGAAAAATACGCGAAATAGAGTCCGAGTTTTCGAAAATCGGAGTCCGTATGGCCCAGTTATGGCCCGATGAAGGTTGCAGAAAACTCAAAACTAAAAACAGATTTAAAAATTTTAAATTCAGATTTTAAAATGAAACAGGCAGGGTCAGGCGGGGAAATTCCCGCCTACCCATGTCGACAGGGCTGTCGACAGGCCTGTCGACAGGGGTGTCGACTTGCCTGTCGACTGGCCTGTCGACAGGGTCGAGCCGTCCAGTGAACCTGGGTGCACCAGGTTGGGTTCTAGGCTGACTAGGAGGGCTGGTTCTAGAGACTTCCTAAATCTAAGGGTCCTAAATTAATCTAGGGTTAATCTAAGGGCCTAAAACACTCTCCTAATCTATAAATACACCCTAAACCTACCTTAATCCTTACCAAAAATAGAAATAATGGCCTCATGCCGCCAAATTAAATCCTAAGAGAAGCCTCCACTAATCTAAGAAGAAAGTTGCAAGCTAATTCCTCTCTAATCAATCTTTAATCATCATTATCTTCATAGTTAGCAACTAATTCTACTTCATAAGGTTGCTAATCTTGAGTTTGGTGAGTTTCTATCACTTTAACATCAATTGTTAAAGTAAGTAGATTGGGTGTAATGAGACTTATGGTCTTAAATGCGGATTAGTGAGTTTGAATCATGTATAATGATATATTACTCTATGTTGTTCTATGTTTATGCATATTTGATAAGTTGTTTTGTGCATGCTTAATAAGTGGATTTATGCATGTTTAACAAGTTGATATATGCATGTTTAATAAGAGGATTTATGCATATTTAATAAGTGGAATTATGCATGTTTAGCAAAGTGAGTTATGCAAGTTGAAAGTGATATGCAAGTTAAGTGTATGTTTAAATGCAAGTTGAAAGTGATATGCAAGTTATGCATGCTTATGCAAGTGTATGGATGCTTATGCAAGTCATGTATATGTTTAAATGCAAGATTTATGTGAAATGCAAGTTATGCATGCTTATGCAAGTATATGAATGCTTTTGCAAGATATGTATATGCTTAAATGACATGATATGCAAGTTATGCAAGTATGTGAATGCTTATGCAAGCATGTGGATGCTTATGCAAGTATGTGAATGCTTATGCAAGTTATGTGTATGCTTAAATGCATGTTTAACATGTTATGCAAGTTATGAGAAGGCCTATATGCAAGTTCAACATGTTATGCAATATATGTGTATGATAATATGCAAGCTCATATGCAACATGTTATGCAAATCATGTGTATGATAATATGCAAGTTGGGTTATATGTAGTTGGGTTAATATATGCTCATATATGCAAGTTGACATCCTCTTAACCCATGACAAAGTTGTATGTTAAACCCATGATATTTGTGATGATCTTCCCCTTATTATGTTATGTAACGAGAACGATTTACGTGGGGAACGATGGGGTTGGTAAATATGTTAATAAATGAATGTTTGGGTATGATTAAGCATACCATAAAAATAAATTACCATAAGTGGGAATTTACCTATTGAGTTAGGTCTACCCCATGGGAATTTACCTATTGAGTTAGGTCTACCCATGTTATGGAAAACTTGATATTAATTAGGGATAATTAATATGGGGGTGATTAATTAGGTGTAATTAATCGACTAAGACACGAGGTTGGACTCATTTGTAGTGTAAAACTGCCCGGACCCGACCGGCTTAACCAGTTGCTACAAATGTCAGCCCAATGTGAGAGGTCTTAGCCATAAATTAAATACGTGATTAAGGTAAAGACACGAGGTTAGACTCTGTTATGACGTAAGACTGCCCGGATTCTACCGGCTTAACCAGGCAGTCATAACAGCCAGTCTAATGTGGGAGGTCTTTACGGGAGATCACGGTCTTAATTAATTAAGAAACACTTAACCATAATAGCATGTAGTGGGACATGAGGGGTTAAGTGGGTGCCTTGGGTGGCATGAGGAAATTTGGTGGTTGCCTTGGGTGGCATGTGGAATCTAGTGGGTTGCCTTGGGTGGCAATAGAAAATACGATTAGAATACTTAACCAAGTGGAAACATGTAATTAAACATGATTAAAGGGTTAAGTGGGATACACTAGATATTTGACAAGCTTAAGTGGGTAGCTTGTGGGGGCCCATTTCAACCAATATCCCAAACGTATCTTTGTGGGCTCGACCCTTGTCGAGTGACGGGACACTCATATTGGGCTTGATTATAAGAGGCCAAAACGGGTTAGCGGTGGCAACGCAAGTCCAACGGGTTTCATATGCGTGTGTGGGCCCGGGCTGGTAGATAAGCCGTTGTTGCATCGTGTAGATATAAAGCCGTGCACCGTTAGTATTAGGTAGCCACTTTAGGGGAGTGATACACCCCACTGTGGGACCAGCACGGGTATCTACGGTAGGGAGCCGATCGCTTGGGAGTAGTGGGTACACCAAATGAAGATAGGGGCAGACGGCACCTATGTAGGGGTACACGAAACTACTGGGTAAGAATTACCGGGTACACCTAGTGGAGATAGGGGCAGACGGCACCTATGTAGTGGGCTCGGGGTACATGAAACTACTGGGGAAATTTTCTAAGTCCTTGGAAGGGATCAACCTTTAAGTAGGAATGACTGGTGTGGTGCAGTTAGTAATTATCCTTGGGTGGGTAGATGCGTCCTAACGGATATCTTAGTTTATCCTAAGTCTACCAAGCTGCTTAGTGTAGCCATTCATCCCCAGATATTACCGTAGGTCAAATTTATGTCTTCTCTGGTTACTTTAATAATTGTATTGTTAAAGTTATAGGACTCACTCAGACTTATGTCTGACCCCGTTGTTTTTATCTTTTTCCCAACCCTCAGGTCCTACGGTGGATCCTAGTGGTAGTAGAGCTTGATCGGATTGCTGTTCCAGTCTTTAGGAGCTTGGGTAGATGTAAAGCTCCAGTTATCCAGTTATCTTTTCTTTTGTTCTGGCTATTGTATGAGAGAGAGGGATTATGTACTTCTTTATTTTGATGGATATTGTACTTGACTTTTATCGTGGTTTTATGATGTAACCAGACATGTTTATTTCCGCTGTTATGAGATGATGTTTTAAAATTTCAAGTACTATTTATATCTGTCTTGTTGTAATTTTTCTGTTCTATATTCACTAAAATACTCCACCGATGCTATGGCATTCCCTTTGTGAGTGACCCTAGCGGGCGTGGGGTGTTACACGTGGTATCAGAGCAAAGGTTACCGGAACAGATAAAATTTTTAGAAAACTATTTTTCTAAAACATTTTTGGAAAAGATATTTTCAAAAACATGTCTTTTAAGAGAAAAGTTTTGAAAGAAAAGCATAATCCCCAATAGCCATATCTATATCCTTCGAATTCTCCGTTTTGAATCTTTCCTTTTTCGTTTCAGCATGGCCGAGAATCTTAATCTTCCGGAGGGTGTGACGGTACCAGTATGGTATAGGAGATTGATGGAGGCTAGGGCCACCACTGCGGGCCCAGCAAATATTCCTCCACCAACCGTAGCACCCGATCTTCCTCCTCCCCCTCCTCCTCGCACGGATACTTTTGCTAAGACTTGCAAGGAATTTAAAGCTATGGGAGGGAAACCTTTTCAAGGATCTGAAACCTTTGTGGAGGCTAGAGATTGGCTTAAGGAGGTGGAAGAGTTGATAGATATCTTTGAGATGGAAGAAGGGAAGAAAGTCAAGTTGGCTGCTTGGTTAATGAAGGGGGAGGCCTCATTCTGGTGGGAGGTCACTAATGGAGAACGCCCCGTTGACTCTTGGGCGGATTTTAGGCAAAGATTTGTGGCAAAGTTTCTCTCAAGGGCGGAGGAAAACTTGTATATGGAAAGATTCTTGACTCTAAAGCAAGGAAATCTTTCGGTGAAGGAATATGTCAACAAGTTTAATCAATTGGCAAGGTTTGGCCTAGACATGGTGAATACACCGGAGAAGAAGGCTTTGAGGTTCATGAAAGGCTTGAATGAACCGATGCATGGGTTGGCTATGACTCACATCCCTATGGGGGCCACCTTTGAGAAGCTAGTTGACATGGCACTCATGTATGAGGAAGAGAAGGGTCCTAATGCTAATAAGGCACCCGAGAAGAAGGGAGATCAAAAGAGACCTCAGCAACAACAACAAAGCAAAGGTGGGAAAGGCAACGGTGGCAAGGGCAAGAAGAAGAAGTGTTTCAATTGTGGGACACCCGGCCACCTAAGCAAGGATTGTCGCAAGAAGAAGAAGACCGGTTGCTTCCACTGTGGCGAAGCAGGGCACTTAGTGAAGGATTGCCCTAAGAAGGGGCAAAGGACGGGATCTACCTCAGGAGGACAGGTGCAAGCTCTTATGGCACCGAGTCAGGCTAGGGGGCAAGTACAGGCTCTCGCGGTTCCACCGATTCAGGAGAGAGGTAGAACTATTTCCGTTGAAAGTCTGGTTTTTCTATTTGACCATCCTGTCCGTACATTGTTTGATTCAGGCGCATCGCATTCGTTTATTTCATCATCATTAGTTGAGTTACTGCACCTAGACACCAGTCTGGTAGATGATCCCTTGGTTGTTTCAAACCCAATTGGGGGCTCCACTTATTTGTCCATGATATGTTTGGGTTTGAAGATTTCTATACTTAGCATTGAGTTTGGATGTGATGCTTTTGTATTGGGCTTCACGGGCTATGGGTTGATTTTGGGCATGGACTGGTTATCCAGTAATGGTGCCGTTCTTGATTGCGAAAGGAGAGTTGTTAGGCTCATGACCCGCTTGGGTAACACTCTCGAGATTTCTTGTAATCCCATGGACTCTGTTATGCTAAGTTATCTTGAATCGCTTGACGCTTCGGTCGAGAGTTTGCAATCTGTTAGAGTGGTCCGGGAATATCCGGATGTGTTTGAGGAGGTGAAGGGCTTACCTCCGAAGCGGGAGATTGACTTCCGAATATATTTGGTGGAAAATGCTAAACCGGTATCTTTACCAGTGCGCCACATGGCTCCTCGTGAGAGGAGGGAACTCCATAAGCAAGTAGGGGAGTTGCTTGAGAAGGGGTTCATAAGACGGAGCATATCGGAGTGGGGTGCTCCAGTAGTATTTGCTACGAAGGCGGATGGGTCCCTCAGACTTTGTGTAGACTATAGAGAACTCAACAAGCTCACAAAGAAGAATAGACACCCATTGCCGAGGATAGATGATCTTTTCGATCAGTTGGTTGGCGCTTCAGTATTTTCTCAGTTGGACTTGGCCACGGGGTTTCATCAGTTGAGGGTGGCTGAGGATAGCATAGACAAGACTGCCTTTAGAACTCCGGATGGTTTCTATGAATGGCTGGTGATGCCATTTGGGTTGACGAACGCCCCTGCATACTTTGTTGATTTGATGAGTAGGGTGTTCAGGGAGTTCCTTAATAAATTCGTGGTGGTCTTTGTGGATGATATCTTAGTATTTTCTAAGAATGAAGAAGAGCATGCCCTACATCTTGGGGAAGTGTTGAAGACTCTTCGAGCACATAGCCTTAAGGCTAAATTCTCTAAATGTCACTTCTGGAGGAAGGAAGTACGATTCTTGGGGCACGTGGTCTCCAAGGAAGGGATAGCTGTGGATCCCGCGAAGGTAGTATCAATTCAGGATTGGAAGGTTCCGAAGAATGCTACCGAAGTAAGAAGTTTCTTGGGGTTGGCGGGTTATTATAGGAAGTTTATTAAAGACTTCGCGAAGATATCAGCCCCATTAACCCGCTTAACAAAGAAGAATCTTGTTTTCACATAGGACGTAGATTGTGATGATGCGTTCCGACGGTTAAAGAGAGCTTTAACCACGGCTCCAGTTTTAGTGTTGCCAGATGGGAGCAAGCCATTTGTTGTCTATACCGATGCCTGTGGGACAGGACTTGGCGCAGTCTTAATGCAAGAGGGAAGGGTAATAGCCTATGGTGGAAGGCAGTTGAGGGCACATGAGAAAAATTACCCTACCCATGATCTAGAGCTGGCCGCTATTGTTTTTGCGCTTAAGATTTGGCGCCATTATCTTCTTGGTGAGAGATTCGAGTTGTTCACTGACCATAAATCTTTGAAGTACTTGTTCTCTCAGAAAGATCTAAACTTAAGACAGCAAAGGTGGATGGAGTTCTTAGCATCCTATGATTTCGAGATAGCATATACCCCTGGCAAGGGTAACGTGGTGGCGGACGCCTTGAGTAGGAAGAGGTTGTCCTTGAGTCCATTGTTCGTGGAACGACAAAGCTTGGAATTTATCTCGATGTTTGATTTCAGACCTTCCATTGATTATGTACCCGGTTTGCTAGCTTCTTTGGAAGTTAGACCTACTCTCTTGGGGCGGATTGGAGAAGCACAGAGGGGCGACCCACAGTTGGTTGAGTTAGTAGAGAAGCTCATAAGGGGGGAGTCGTCCAGCCATTTGAGTAGGTACACCCTAGACGATAGGGGGTGCTTGCGTAGAGACGGTAGACTTTGTGTACCGCAAGACGAGGGTTTGAGGAAGGCTATTCTTGATGACGCACACCGTTCTAGGATGACCATTCATCCCGGTGGGGACAAGATGTACCAAGACATGAAGAGGGTTTTCTTCTGGGCCGGTATGAAGAAAGATGTGGCCGAGTATGTCGCTCGATGTTTGGTGTGCCAGCAAGTGAAGGCGGAGCAAAGGAAACCAGGTGGGTTGCTTCACCCATTGGAGGTTCCGCAATGGAAGTGGGACAGCGTCTCGATGGATTTTATTGACGGGCTACCCAGATCGAGGAAGGGTAATACAGGAATTTGGGTGGTGGTAGACAGACTTACTAAGAGCGCCCATTTCATACCTGTGAAGAGCAAGAGGACCGCTCCATGGCTAGCTTCTGTATATCTTCGAGAGATAGTTCGATTGCATGGGGTACCCTCTAGCATAGTGAGTGATCGAGATCCTATCTTCACTAGCGAGTTCTGGAGAAGTTTGCAAGAAGCAGTGGGGACTCAATTGTGTCTGAGCACTGCATATCATCCTCAGACAGACGGCCAGACTGAGAGGGTGAATCGTGTTCTAGAAGACCTTTTGAGGCTTTGTATCTTAGATTTTGGAGGTACATGGGAAGAGCATCTTCCATTGGTGGAGTTCGCATATAATAACAGCTTTCAGTCCAGTATTGGTATGGCTCCTTTCGAAGCTCTCTATGGAAGGCCTTGTCGATCACCTACATGTTGGTGGGAATCTACGGATAAGATCCTGCTTGGGCCTGATATGGTTAGGGAGACTTCTGAGAAGATTGACTTGATTCGAAGAAGGATGAAAGCAGCGCAGGATAGGCAAAAATCTTATGCGGACAAGAGAAGGACGGATCTTGAGTTTGAGGTTGGGGATATGGTTTTTGTCAAGGTATCTCCGTTGAGAAATGTTGTTCGCTTCGGATCCGTTGGGAAGTTAGCACCGAGGTTTGTTGGGCCATTTCCTATCAAGGAAAGGATTGGACGGATGGCATATAGGGTGGAGTTGCCCGACAGACTTAGTGGTGTTCATGATGTATTCCATGTATCACATCTGAGGAAATGCTTACATGAGACCGCAGAGGTGGTAGAGCCGAGCTTACTTAGAGATGTAGAGGTTGAGCGTGATGTGACGATTCGACGAGCTCCTACTCGTATCCTTGGGTCAGAGACTAGGAAATTGAGGAATCGAGAGGTTCAGCTAGTCAAAGTGCAATGGGGAGAAGATGAGAGCAACGCGACTTGGGAGACGGAAGCGAAGATGCGTTCATTGTACCCATTTCTTTTTGAGGGTATGTCTTTACTTTCTCCTTTATCACTTGTCTAGTACCTATCTTATCTTTAGTATGTCCTCTCGTTAGTACCTTTGACCTTTAGATAGGGTAAACCTATGGTTGAAACATGTGTTTGAGACATGTTATGGTTGATGGATGCAAGTGGATGCAAGTGTTTGCTAGTGGTTGCTCGTGGATGCATATACACACACTCTAGGCACTAGATCGGCTCAGTCACTTCATATTGCATATTGCATAAAATTGTGTGTAGGAAAATATATTTATGGATGTATAATGGTTGTGTTATCACATGGATGATGCATTTTGGTGAATGATTGTGCACTCATGTAGATATTGTATGTGTCGATAGGGTTCCCTCGCATACATAATGGATGCATGGCACTATCATGGTTTGCATATGTTCATACATTAGATAGGGAACATATACACACACTTTTTGCATATGCTCACACATCATTAGAAACTGTTTAAGGACAATGGATGCCCGTGGTTGATGATTTGAGTAGATGGTTGTTTGGTTGGTAGGATATGCATTCTCCTTAGCTTAGAGATTTCGGGGACGAAATCCTTTAAGGAGGGGAGAATGTAACACCCCGAATTTTAGTTAATACTAAAATTCACTAATTACAGGATAAATAATCTCAGATGTGGGAATTGGAGGTAACGGGCTGCGTTATTGCGTTCGTCTCGGAAAAATACGCGAAATAGAGTCCGAGTTTTCGAAAATCGGAGTCCGTATGGCCCAGTTATGGCCCGATGAAGGTTGCAGAAAACTCAAAACTAAAAACAGATTTAAAAATTTTAAATTCAGATTTTAAAATGAAACAGGCAGGGTCAGGCGGGGAAATTCCCGCCTACCCATGTCGACAGGGCTGTCGACAGGCCTGTCGACAGGGGTGTCGACTTGCCTGTCGACTGGCCTGTCGACAGGGTCGAGCCGTCCAGTGAACCTGGGTGCACCAGGTTGGGTTCTAGGCTGGCTAGGAGGGCTGGTTCTAGAGACTTCCTAAATCTAAGGGTCCTAAATTAATCTAGGGTTAATCTAAGGGCCTAAAACACTCTCCTAATCTATAAATACACCCTAAACCTACCTTAATCCTTACCAAAAATAGAAATAATGGCCTCATGCCGCCAAATTAAATCCTAAGAGAAGCCTCCACTAATCTAAGAAGAAAGTTGCAAGCTAATTCCTCTCTAATCAATCTTTAATCATCATTATCTTCATAGTTAGCAACTAATTCTACTTCATAAGGTTGCTAATCTTGAGTTTGGTGAGTTTCTATCACTTTAACATCAATTGTTAAAGTAAGTAGATTGGGTGTAATGAGACTTATGGTCTTAAATGCGGATTAGT
This sequence comes from Allium sativum, assembly GCA_030737875.1. Classification (NCBI taxonomy): domain Eukaryota; kingdom Viridiplantae; phylum Streptophyta; class Magnoliopsida; order Asparagales; family Amaryllidaceae; genus Allium; species Allium sativum. The sequence continues at coordinate 56,800,846 of CM060912.1, forward strand.
GAGTTTGAATCATGTATAATGATATATTACTCTATGTTGTTCTATGTTTATGCATATTTGATAAGTTGTTTTGTGCATGCTTAATAAGTGGATTTATGCATGTTTAACAAGTTGATATATGCATGTTTAATAAGAGGATTTATGCATATTTAATAAGTGGAATTATGCATGTTTAGCAAAGTGAGTTATGCAAGTTGAAAGTGATATGCAAGTTAAGTGTATGTTTAAATGCAAGTTGAAAGTGATATGCAAGTTATGCATGCTTATGCAAGTGTATGGATGCTTATGCAAGTCATGTATATGTTTAAATGCAAGATTTATGTGAAATGCAAGTTATGCATGCTTATGCAAGTATATGAATGCTTTTGCAAGATATGTATATGCTTAAATGACATGATATGCAAGTTATGCAAGTATGTGAATGCTTATGCAAGCATGTGGATGCTTATGCAAGTATGTGAATGCTTATGCAAGTTATGTGTATGCTTAAATGCATGTTTAACATGTTATGCAAGTTATGAGAAGGCCTATATGCAAGTTCAACATGTTATGCAATATATGTGCATGATAATATGCAAGCTCATATGCAACATGTTATGCAAATCATGTGTATGATAATATGCAAGTTGGGTTATATGTAGTTGGGTTAATATATGCTCATATATGCAAGTTGACATCCTCTTAACCCATGACAAAGTTGTATGTTAAACCCATGATATTTGTGATGATCTTCCCCTTATTATGTTATGTAACGAGAACGATTTACGTGGGGAACGATGGGGTTGGTAAATATGTTAATAAATGAATGTTTGGGTATGATTAAGCATACCATAAAAATAAATTACCATAAGTGGGAATTTACCTATTGAGTTAGGTCTACCCCATGGGAATTTACCTATTGAGTTAGGTCTACCCATGTTATGGAAAACTTGATATTAATTAGGGATAATTAATATGGGGGTGATTAATTAGGTGTAATTAATCGACTAAGACACGAGGTTGGACTCATTTGTAGTGTAAAACTGCCCGGACCCGACCGGCTTAACCAGTTGCTACAAATGTCAGCCCAATGTGAGAGGTCTTAGCCATAAATTAAATACGTGATTAAGGTAAAGACACGAGGTTAGACTCTGTTATGACGTAAGACTGCCCGGATTCTACCGGCTTAACCAGGCAGTCATAACAGCCAGTCTAATGTGGGAGGTCTTTACGGGAGATCACGGTCTTAATTAATTAAGAAACACTTAACCATAATAGCATGTAGTGGGACATGAGGGGTTAAGTGGGTGCCTTGGGTGGCATGAGGAAATTTGGTGGTTGCCTTGGGTGGCATGTGGAATCTAGTGGGTTGCCTTGGGTGGCAATAGAAAATACGATTAGAATACTTAACCAAGTGGAAACATGTAATTAAACATGATTAAAGGGTTAAGTGGGATACACTAGATATTTGACAAGCTTAAGTGGGTAGCTTGTGGGGGCCCATTTCAACCAATATCCCAAACGTATCTTTGTGGGCTCGACCCTTGTCGAGTGACGGGACACGCATATTGGGCTTGATTATAAGAGGCCAAAACGGGTTAGCGGTGGCAACGCAAGTCCAACGGGTTTCATATGCGTGTGTGGGCCCGGGCTGGTAGATAAGCCGTTGTTGCATCGTGTAGATATAAAGCCGTGCACCGTTAGTATTGGGTAGCCACTTTAGGGGAGTGATACACCCCACTGTGGGACCAGCACGGGTATCTACGGTAGGGAGCCGATCGCTTGGGAGTAGTGGGTACACCAAATGAAGATAGGGGCAGACGGCACCTATGTTGGGGTACACGAAACTACTGGGTAAGAATTACCGGGTACACCTAGTGGAGATAGGGGCAGACGACACCTATGTAGTGGGCTAGGGGTACATGAAACTACTGGGGAAATTTTCTAAGTCCTTGGAAGGGATCAACCTTTAAGTAGGAATGACTGGTGTGGTGCAGTTAGTAATTATCCTTGGGTGGGTAGATGCGTCCTGACGGATATCTTAGTTTATCCTAAGTCTACCAAGCTGCTTAGTGTAGCCATTCATCCCCAGATATTACCGTAGGTCAAATTTATGTCTTCTCTGGTTACTTTAATAATTGTATTGTTAAAGTTATAGGACTCACTCAGACTTATGTCTGACCCCGTTGTTTTTATCTTTTTCCCAACCCTCAGGTCCTACGGTGGATCCTAGTGGTAGTAGAGCTTGATCGGATTGCTGTTCCAGTCTTTAGGAGCTTGGGTAGATGTAAAGCTCCAGTTATCCAGTTATCTTTTCTTTTGTTCTGGCTATTGTATGAGAGAGAGGGATTATGTACTTCTTTATTTTGATGGATATTGTACTTGACTTTTATCGTGGTTTTATGATGTAACCAGACATGTTTATTTCCGCTGTTATGAGATGATGTTTTAAAATTTCAAGTACTATTTATATCTGTCTTGTTGTAATTTTTCTGTTCTATATTCACTAAAATACTCCACCGATGCTATGGCATTCCCTTTGTGAGTGACCCTAGCGGGCGTGGGGTGTTACAAAATGTGCACAAATTGGCTCAATAAAGCCAAGTGTAGTAATAAAATTTAAATCAAACTTAATGTTATTGTGTACAAAGTCAAGGTAAGCAAGGAGTAAAATGCAATTCAAGGCTCAACAAACTCAAAGGAGTACAATGCTAAACTATAATTTCTGGTATAGGCAAAAATAAAATCAGGTCAGTGCAACAAAAACATGTAGTGCACATGCTCAACAACAACAAAACTATACCAAGCTGACCCAAAAAAAGGACTGTGCCCCTAATAAAAATGTCAAGGAAATAGATTTAAAACTGCAACAAAGGCATTCAAGAGCATAAACATATCCTCGAAAAAACCAAAATTACAACAAGTGCAATTTAAGGAAGCGATTGTAGTATCTGCAAATGCAAGGAAGTCGAGCAACAAGGACAAGTAGGCATGTGAAAATAGAGATGAAGGCATACACATGCACAAAATGCAAGGGTGCACAGGGTTCGAAAAGACAAACTGATACATGTACTAGTACACACATGTGCGCAAGACATCAAGAACTCAAAACATACACAACATCAAATCTATTCAGTTCAGCACCAGATTTCAATTTCAAACGGGATGGACCAATGTGAATTTATGTCAAAGCATGTACAAGGATACTATAAGATCAAATGGAACAGCTTTGTGCCCAAGACATGTACATGTATACACATGCATGTGTATGTATACACACATATATTATGAACTGAAATATGAATTTGATATGCAAAAGTAGAAGTTCAGAGCAGAAAGGAGCAAGGAGAAACAACATTTAATGAAATGAAGCAGTAATAAATTAAACATGGAAATAAAAAACAAGTGTTTTGTTTGCATAATAGAGATAAGAAGCCAATTTTTTCTTTCTAGACAAACATTTTAATTACAAAAATAGTAGACTTCAAGGTGAGGTTGAACAACTAGAAAATCTACAACAAGTAACCAAAACCAATAAAAATATTTGATTGGGTCATCAAAGAAATATATGAAGTATAATTGAACACATTTCAACTCAAAGCCAAAAATATACGAAACGATCAAAGTTAATAAAAATCAATGGAATAACAATATTTAAACTCCTACATACAACCATTTGTCAATGGCATTTGTATAAACCAAGTTGAGCAAATTAAAATTAGAAAAGCGTCAAAAAGCAAACCATTTTTGAAACAATTGAACTCGACAACAACGAGGCAGTCGCAAGTCATATCAATCAATGTAGAGTTCAACGGATTCAACTATTGTTCAATCGAAAATCTAAAGTGGGTGGCTTCAATTTGGAAAACACTAGTTTTTCTTTAGAGAAAGCAAGTGATTGGCTAGAAATAAAATAAAGGAGGCAAATGGTTAGGGCTTCACCAATTATATTTATATAATATCTCATTTGGGCTGTATTGTTATTAATTAGGATCTCTCATTTTGTACTTAAATTCTAGTTGTATTTTTCTGATTAAAAACTATGGATTTTTCTAGGTTGCAAACTATGAGGTACAGTTTGAGAACACTTATCCTTGTGATGTCCCACTTGGCCACAGTTTAAGCACTTCCTGTCCGCTGGCTTTGCTCGACATTATTTAGCATAATGGTCCTTCTTGCCACAGCTAAAGCACTCAACATCTTTCTTGCTCTTTTTCTAACCATCCTTATCTTGGTTCTGACTCTACTTCCTTTTATTATGAGAATTATTCTTGCCTCCACCGCTTGCTTGCGGCTTTGGCCCCTCTGCAGATGCGATAACGACTTCAGTCTTAGGTTTAGGATATAGGCTCTCTGACCTCAATGCTTTCCCCACAATCGATTCAAACGTCTCATCGATATGGTTTATAAGCCTTTCCCCCAAGTACTGATCTAAGCCTGTTATAAACTTCTCCTTTTTCTTCTCGGGAGTGTCGATAAGGGATAATCCATACTTGGATAAAGTATCAAACTTAGCAATATACTCTGAGACTGCCCTACCATTCTGCTTAAGCTCCAAGAACTTTCTAAACAACTCTGACTTCTGAGCAGCTGGGATAAACTTTTCACCGAATCGGGCCTTAAACTGATCCCATGTAACTTGATCCTCTGGAGTAGCTGCCTTAATAGCATTCCACCAACTCCTTTCCCGTCCTTGCAGCTGACGGGATGCTACCTTTCTCTTCATCGCAACCTCAATACCCAAGTCTTCGAAGATATGCTCACAGCTATCTAACTAATCCTGAACTTCTGTAGCCGATTCCGTTCCGTGGAACGGCTTTCCACCAAGACTAGTGTAATCCTTGCATAGCTTGGCGAAATCGGCCCTAGGCGCCTGCACCACTGCACTACCACCATTTGCAGCATTGGGAGCTGCCCTCTGAACATCCCTAAGCATCTCTCTCATGAGGTCAGTGAACATCGTTCTCATAACAGGAGCATTCCCATTATTAGCTCCTCTACCAATACACCTAGTATATCGGCTCATCGTTTAATCTGTAAGGAGATAACGATTAATCATCTCTTCCGTGGTGCCAGTGCAATGCGACTTCATCCTTAAATATACTAATAGTATATATATAGCTTTTGAAAACCAAAATATCACAAATACGCGCTCTCATATACGTACTATCTCTCTCTGGTGTCTTCTTTAGGTTAACAACGCAACCTAGAGCTCTGATACCAAATGTGACGGCCCGCCCCGCACCAGCCGACATTTCCAATGAAAGTACGCTTTACCAATGTCCAACCAGCACGAGACGGTCGTCAAAGAAAGGAAAGAAGGAAATTTGAACTAACAAGGAACCTGTAGTATATCTCACAGTGCATGGAATAAAATATAATAATAACAGAACTTGACATAAAACAGGCGAGACAGTGCATAAGCTGAAAAGTTAAACCATCGTAGCTGCGGAAAATCCAAGATTACAGCTTATGTTCCACATCATCTTTATTACAACTTTTAAAACTGTCTCTAAAGCAAAATAAGAAAGGAACACTACTAATGCCCAAAGTAGTGACCAGCAGCAACACAGGGTGAATATATATAGAGAATAGTACGTGTAAGCCTCCTGCTCGTCTCCGGACAGCTATTCGTGTACAGCCAGCTAACCTGTCTCTGGTCTGCCCGTTTAAGAGCACCCAGAGTAATAAGAGGAGACATAAAACTCTAGGTCAAACAAATGTCTGGTATGAGCGATAAGTAGTAAAACAGAACAATAACAGGTATACTAAACCATACCTGAACCTGGACCTACGACCAAAGAGTTAGCACAACAAGATATACAATACTCTAAGGTGACACTAACATATGGTGTAAAGATACGGGGGTGGGGGTGTGCATGTCATAGTGATGTCAAACAATCAAGCATAGCAACCATCCTCACATCTCTCACTCAGTGCGTAAAGCATACGATATCCACCACTTTGATCACCCAAATCCTTGCTATGATCACTCTGCCCCATGGAGTCATGGCAACTCCACTACACTGATCCATAGCCACTAGTCCTTGCTATGTCCACTCTTCCCCATAAAGTCATAACGACTCCACTGCAATGGCTCATAGCCATGCTACGATCACTCTGGCCCATGGAGTAATAACTACCCCACTACACTGATCCGAAGCCTAACATCCATCTCGGTGGTGAATCAAAGTTATGGATGTCGATAACCCCTTAGCATGCATCCCGCAGCAAAGTCCAACTCATGAAGTTCACTCATTGGTTCCCATTTGGATCCTGAGTTACAACTTCCCCTTCGGACTACCTTTGCATCTCGGGTTTTAGTCTCCTTCGGATTGGTTCGGTCCTTCTGTCATCATTGGTTCCATTCGGATCAGTCCTCTTCCCCATGTTCAGTCCATGGTCATCAACCATGTTCGGGTCGTGCTCCCCAGAGTGGTTCAGATCGGTTCATGTTCTTCCACCGGGTCGGGTCGTGCCATCATGCCACTATCAGATCAGTTCGTGGTCATCGTTCAAGAGAAGGTCGGTTCAGAGAACTCCAAATGCAAGCAGATCGTGACTAGCGGTTCAGTTCGCTCTCCTTCCACCGGTCGGGTCGTGCCCCTTCATCGCTTCAAATCGTGACTCCAGGTCGTGGCTCTGCTCGTAGCTCGTGGAAGTCAGCTCGTGGTGATATGCTTGGCTCGTGAGGCTATCTCACGAATGGAGGGCTCGGGTCTTGATGGCTCTCCATGGTCGGGTCGGGGTCGGGGTCGGGTAGGGGAGATCCGATCCGAGCTGGCTCCTGCATATTTTTCCAATGACTATTTTTACGCCACACAACGGCATTTTCGACCATTCTAACTGTTCTAAACAATCGCAAAGCATCCATACAGTCATAGCAACATGTAGAATTGACCACAAACACCAAAACAACAATTTGATATGTTAAAATGGATCAAGCATACCCAAAACCCTTATTTTCACCTTAATCATGTTTAATAATAACTAATGTTAGGATTAGCAAAACTTAACCAAATCAACCCAAATTTCTAACAAAGGCCTAAAACAATATTTTGAAATTTATATATATTTTTCCAGAATTTAATCATGTATAAATTCACTAACTATCACTAATTAACCTTAGTTAACCTTAATTAGTGTAAAAACAAGGCTAATCACTCACCTTAGCCACAAATAAATTCAGATCTGAAACTTTTGGACAAAATGGTTCGGATTCCAATACACTCCAGCAGCTCTACCTCGATTTTTATGCTAATCCACTTTGATTCAATGTAGATTTGGCTTAATTAGCGATTAGAAGATGATTTGGGGTGTTTTAGCAAGTGGAGGCCATTGCTAGGGTTCAAAGGTTATAAGTGGCGGCTAAGAAATGAAATAAAAACTGATTTACTAACTCATCTCAACTCTCCCATAACCATAATCCCGAAATGGGTTATGGGCCATCTTGCTAATCACCCTAATTAGGCACAATTAAGCTTTTTTCACCTTCTAAACCTTGTTTCTGCCATATCTCCCAAAAGGTGAGTCAGTTTGGCTAATGTGACCACTCTACGGAAAGGTAAATCATCATCCAGATCTAATGGAAGTGGTTTCAGTTCAAAATACCTTACCAATCAAAAATTATGGCTAAAAAAAGATCAGATAGAGCTAAACCGGTAATTTAAAAATCGGTAAAAGTCATGAACATGGGAAATGACCCCAATAGTTTTCTTCCAAAGTTACATAGCTATATGACTTTGCATGAGAAAGAAAGAAATATTATATGATCCTTCGATGCGTAGAATGCGGGTTGTTACACGATTTTTAGTACATTTTATGTAACATGATTAGATAAGTATAAAAGCGATCGTGAGATCGGTAGTTACTTACATATGTTTCGTAAATGATTAGGATATTGTCTCTAGTGGATGCTTTTTCTTAGGCATGGTCGCTGGGTTTGAGCCTGTATTAAGAGAAAAAGGCACCTGGATGTGTCATCTATTTTGGGAGTGCAGTGTTGTTGGTCGGTTGTTATGCCTTGGAGCTCATGCCATTGGTAGCCGTTGGAACTAGCTGATATTTCAATCGATGGTATGTCTCACCTATTTTTATAATTATCTCCAATATTACACCAATTAATCAGCTAATTATCATAATGTATGTTGCATTCCCAAAACCAATGTGATAGTGCTTGTCAAAATTATAAATTATTTTAAACTTCATGAAACTTAACAAGTTATCAAAATCAAATAGGAAATAAAAGCAGGAATGTATAGTTGTCTTCCTATCCCATGCTTTTTTTCCAGTACCTATCGAGTGGATGGTAACTCATACAAGGGAACAAAGGCATCATCCAAGATTTATATCATTTGATGAGTTTTTTGTTCTTGATATTATAGAAGTGATTCAATTTAGGGAACAAAGGCGTCATTCAAGATTCCTATCCCATACTTTCTCACATTCTCATGTCACATCATATCATCATTATCGTCTTTTCTTTCCTCAGAATCTCAAACTATGGTTGTTTTAACTAACTGCATTTGGACCTTTTTAATTTTAATGTTGCATGTTATAGACTCAGTTTTTTGAGTTTTCGCATTGATTTTGCAGATAACCAGAAGATAATACTGATAAACAAGTTATCTTTTACATATAAATAGCCTATGTTATACATTAATAGACAAATAAACAGCCTTTGTTTACTTGAATTGACAATATCTATTAACTGGATCTAACAAGGGAAAACCGTCTGATATTAGTGGAGTTATCAATTTATTTTATAGGAACTAACAATCTGTTAATAGGAATTAGGTCTTTCCTATTATACACTATTTTGTTTTCCTGACTTTGTAGATGTGTTATGGGAACTTCATGTTTGTATACAAACTCTAGTAAAATAGATTGTATGTATTTGAATTATGTTAAGATTGTGAAGGTTAGATTTAATATAATGAGCCTAAAAATCATGGTACCATATCTCTGCGTTGGGAGGTGTAGATATTTCATTATGGAATTAAAGAACATTATGATTAAGCACAGTGGGTATATACCCAGGATAATTAAGAATTAGTCGGAAAAACCAGTTTGCTATTTTAATAAGGAATTTTATTAAGAATTTTAACAAGGAGACAAGGTTACATATACTACATAATGGCATTAATTAAATCACATGTCATAAAAATTAAGGTTCATGTTCTTACAAACACGGTAACATGGATATAGTGGACTGCGAAATCTGGTAACCTTGGAAAATACTACTGAATTGTAATATTCCTATACACTATAGACATGTCTAAATTATTAGTTGTTTGTCCACATGTTTGCAGCCAGTCTTGGAATAATACCAATAAAACTGAAAGTGACCGCAGAGTCAAGTTATGTTATAACTATATGTCATTTTCTCAATATTTTGTTTTTTTCAAAAGAAAAAAAATTGAAAATAATATTTCTACTTAAATTGTCCACTTTAATTGCTCTATTTGTTATCTCCTCTGGATTACATATAATGGCATAAAAATTAATTCTAGATTTTGAATTAAAAGCAAATAAGCAAAACTTTGTGCCAAGAGAAAAAATTCTGAAATGCTTAGTGTAGTAGAAGTGTGGCACATCAAAAAGTGCAGTTTTACATACAATCTGAATGTATTTACCTATAACTCATTTTGTCTAACATCTGCACTTTGGAAACGGTATAATTTAGTTGTAATTCATATAAGAAAGCTATTAAGTTCATCATTACCTTCCTTTTCCTTGTGATCAACTAGCTTTTTTTTGGATTGAGGTTTTTATTTTATTTTTTAAACAAAGCATTTGATATTATTTTTAATTAACTGCAAAATACATATAGTTGTTGATCTTTACACATGAGCCATCCTTAATCCCTTAGGCTTCTCTAGGTCTTTGGAATTGACTAATTTAGAATTGCAACTGTTAACACATTATCGAAGAATATGGCATGATGATAGGGGAAGGGTCTTCAAATCTGATCATATTGAACAATCTTTTATGAGATATTTAGGGGAGGTAATAGTCATTTGCTAGTTTTAGCATGAGGCAGTGCAAAGACTGTAGAAAACTAAATGAAACAAACTCTAACTTGGCAAAGTACAGAGCAAAAGAGTAATTTTCATATTGGCATTGGCATTTACTCAAATTGTTAGTGTAAAATCATATAGTTCTTATAAGGTGATTTTCATGTCTTGAAACACAGGAAATGCGACCACGACTACTAGTTCAAAAACCCTGTAAGCACTTAGTTGGTGTTTCATTTTATTGGTGTTGTTAGGCAGTTGTTGTGGCTATGTAATATGCATAAAATATTATCTAAGCATGTGAGAAAGTTGTTTGAACAATATATGCTAAATATTTTTTTGCTTTAATTTAAATATTTAGCTTTTTAGATATAACATAAGTGAAAATTCAATTTATTTAAATGCAGTGAGAAAATGGATAAAACTATATTATATTTGTGGAAGTCTATGAAGAGCTTAGTTTCCGGACCCAGTTCAACCCTTTTTTATGTACTGAAAGTTGAAATTTGTAGGCAAAAAAATCATTTGATAAAAAATGAAAATGAAAAACAAGAGCATATGAATTTTCTCAATGATTAACTAACATATTCAGTTGCCTATAAATATGTTTATGTTGATCGCATTCTCTGTACATAGTTTTTAGCCCAGTTTGGGTTAGTGTCTTATAATAATTGATATTGAGATGAAGTATTTCATATTCTTCGTTTAATTTGCTAATGGCTTTTTGGAACTACAACTGTACTGTAACTTGCAGTTACATTTTTGTTCCAAGTTAGTTATTGAATTATTTTTGTTGGTTTACCTAGATTTTGTAAGCTATTACATTTCATTTTGGAGAGTTCAATATATATGGGTAGGGACGTCATATTGAGGTTTTAGCTACTGAGTAAATTTTGTTTCAAAGATATAGAACAACTTGCTTAAATTTTTTGGGTTGCTACACAAGTTTGTATTATTTAGGCTTAGATTACATTCTATGACAGACATTGATCCATCATATTTTGGGGATTCTACGCTGCCTCTTTCCTCTCCTTTTTTTTTCAGTTCACATCATTTTCGTCTTCTCTCCTCCAGATTCCCTCTCCACAACATGTTGTCTTTCAATTTCTTATCCACCCACTATAGGTCCTTTATCCTAGCTCTACCTTACCAACTCAATCCTTCGCCCAGATCCTATCTTGATTTACATAAATAGCCCATGTTTGACATTTTCAAGGCATCCCTTGTTTCTCCTTATGCCTCTTCGGGCTTTTTTCAACTTCCAACCTCTTCTACTTGCCTTTCACCTCCAACTCGAACTACTAGGAGATCTGGAATCTTTAGAGGTCCGTTTGGTCTCCCAGTACCTTGAAATCACGAGTATCTTCCGGCTTAGCTGTGTAATAGGAAAATGGTTGGGTCTTGGATTTTGCTTTTTTTTTTTTTAACCTTTTCAGGTGCAGGGAGGTGGTGTTCCAAGTTTCAGATTCCATTTAGAGGCATTGGTGGCAGCTCAGATGTGTGTTCCATCTTCATCAGATGGGGTCTTGTGGTGTTTGCTTGTTTTGGCTTTCTAAGGTTCTACTGTCTGGTCCTGTTAGTCATTTTCCTCTGTCCAACCAAGTGATTCAATCTTGATGATCCCCTTTGTAACTCTTCACATATATCTCCTTGCTTCTTTACTACTTACTGCAGCTTTTGTGTGGCTTTGTTCTGACGTAATGGTAGAGCTTTGTTCTATGTCGCTGACGGCGCCTGCGGCGTCTCTGGTGTTATGGAAAAACTGCGCCTTTGCGGAAGCGTCCAGGATCTTATTCACCCAATTACTTAAAGATGATTTCTATGGAAACAAACACAGATATGAAATCACACGCACAAACACAAGATATTCCACCCAACCACCCTCTTTATTGATTCACAAAAACAAATTTTGTTTACACTCAATGGATCAAAACCAACAATAAACAAAATTACAAGAATCAATAACATTATTGAGAAAGAGAAAGAATATCTAGATGACTACAACTTCTGTTGGAGGAGGAGAACAATGAAGAACGATGGCTAACCCTTGGATTAATTGGGAGGCACCAATCCTATCTAGGGCACCAAGCCCTAGAGGCACGCAACCGCCACTCTATTCGGTCATACATTAATCCAACACAATGTGCTGCTTTTATAGGAGAATAGAAGGCCTAGGAAAAATATCCAATTTTCCTCTTAGAGATATATTAGGAATATATCCCCTCAATACTTGCAAATAAGTAACAGAAAGACCGGGTCAAAATCTAGCAATAAATCCGCTCAAACGCCAAACCGCTCCTTCTAACCTTCTTTCTGTTGTTGCATCATCTCCTCTACCGCCAAGCACATCCACGCCTTGTCTCTATCAACATATGTGATTTTATATCACAAATCACAACACTCCACCTTGATATGAAATCACATCAACAACAAGTCAACCGACTTCCATGAACATGTGAAATCACAATCACAATGCTCCACCTTAATCTGAAATCATATCAACACTCCAACAATCACCAAACAAGTCATCTAGCTCTTTCAACGACACCTTCTCTCAATTAAACCAACCTCGATTTCCGGGCAACGAGATACACCCCACCTGTTCCGAGTACAGGGACTCAATTGATTTCAGGGCAACAATCACACCCAGTCGATTTGAAAGGACTACGACCACACCTCAATTACAAGCACAACCCACCGCCTGCAAAAGATGCATCTACCATCTGAGCTGCACCGTGCATACACCATCGGTCTAAAAAATGCTTGCAATACCACAAGATCTCCATCGTCTTTGTGGATTTCAAAACTCGACATCCGTCTTCCGTTTGACATGATCTCTTCATCTCCGGGATCCCTCGAGTATCATCAACATCTAGACCCTTGTCGATACCATGATCCTCCACCTTAGGACCATCAGCAGTGACCATATTAACCTCTCCACCTTGCTGTGGACTTGGTTCTTCAACCGTCACTCGCCTTCCACATCGACACCCGTCTACCACTTGACCTGAGCTCCTTCCTCGATCACTCCTGATCGCTTGAGCATCATCAACGTGAAGACCCCTGTCGAAAACATGAACCGAATCACCAAGGTATAGGCAAATCAAACCAATTGCCAACATCTTCATCTTCTTCCATCTTCCCTCATCCACATCGGAGGGCTTCTCTTCATCTCCATCAATCAAACAATTGAGGCCATCAAATCCCCAATCAAAATTAGTCATCACCAACAACGCCATCATATCCGACGTCAAAAAAAAAATCGATTTTTTTCAATAAAAAATCAAAATTTTCCAAATAAAAATCATTTTTTTCAATCCAAAATCACTCTAAGCTTTGCGATGATGTAGCTCTGATACCAACTGTTATGGAAAAACTGCGCCTTTGCGGAAGCGTCCAGGATCTTATTCACCCAATTACTTAAAGATGATTTCTATGGAAACAAACACAGATATGAAATCACACGCGCAAACACAAGATATTCCACCCAACCACCCTCTTTATTGATTCACAAAAACAAATTTTGTTTATACTCAATGGATCAAAACCAACAATAAACAAAATTACAAGAATCAATAACCTTATTGAGAAAGGGAAAGAATATCTAGATGACTACAACTTCTGTTGGAGGAGGAGAACAATGAAGAACGACGGCTAACCCTTGGATTAATTGGGAGGCACCAATCCTCTCTAGGGCACCAAGCCCTAGAGGCACGCAGCCGCCACTCTATTCGGTCATACATTAATCCAACACAATGTGATGCTTTTATAGGAGAATAGAAAGCCTAGGAAAAATATCCAATTTTCCTCTTAGAGATATATTAGGAATATATCCCCTCAATACTTGCAGATAAGTAACACAAAGGCTGGGTCAAAATCTAGCAATAAATCCGCTCAAACGCCAAACCGCTCCTTCTAACCTTCTTTCCGTTGTTGCATCATCTCCTCTACTGCCAAGCACATCCACGCCTCGTCTCTATCAACATATGTGATTTTATATCACAAATCACAACATCTGGGTCTTGGTTTTGGCTTGCAAGCTCAGGTTTGAGTAATTTTTTATCTACACTATTTTATTGTAAATAGAGCTAGCACTAAGCTTCTATTTTCTCCCTGAAATGCTAGTCTAATATGCTAAAAAAATGATTGAAGCCCTCAACTCCTACTAATTTGGACCATCCAATGAAGTGATTATCTAATCCGTTCCATTCGTGCCAATAAGACCCAACTAGTTTGTTCACGTTCAATACATATTGAATTTTTTGGTATGCAGGTTTGTTAATATAGAGGATCGATTTGATGTACTTACACTTCCTTACCTCTATCCGATGTAAGATTGGTGCAATTGTGTAGACATGATATGGCTAAGATGCAATATCAGAAGCTACCGTTCATTTTTCCATGTTGAACATTAACAGTAAAAGATAATTCTTCCCAAACCAAATCTAACAATTTCCATAGTTAATTGATTAACCAATTCGTTAATTAATATATGAAACAAATATTGTGAGCATATTGTGTGTATGTGTCTGTGTATAATAATAATAGAAAATACTATTAAGTTTATGAAGTAATACTAAAGCGAGCTGAAGAGCATGTGTTTATAAGGTCATAATACAAATTCAATTTTTATTAGGAAACCTTTTGAAATTAAGTGTATATTAAGAATGGTTTCAAATAAACCTAACTTTATGTTTGTTAAAAAATAACCTATTACCCACCTTCATTGTTATTCTATCTACTTTGTGGCCATTCAGCCTAACATGCACTAGGGTCTCAAATCGTGTTTTCTTCTTTAACTTATTTATTATGTTTTCTAAATTTATCGAACAGAACTTTACAAGAAAATGCTTATGTAGATATTGGTTATTGTTGTTATTTTAGAGCTTAGTCCTTTCTTTACTTGCATGACCTTCTTTCTGTTATTGTTTCATTGATTAGATCTATTCTTTGAGATCTTGCTTCATTTATAGGGGCTTGAAACAGTCCCTATAGAAATGGGTGATGTGATGATCTGGTGTTCTTCATGCAGTTGTGTTTGCTTCATTTTATCAACCCATTTTATGGATCTTTTGAGTTGGAGCGCCCATTTATGTCATTTGTCATATTAGGTAGTTGGAGTTTGTCAATTAGTGTTACATTTAGTTTATCATGTGACGCTTTTGCTTTGTACTTTGTCTGGGTCATATGAGCAGAGTTAAGGCTGTTTGGAGGATAAAAAAGATGATCCCTTGGACCAGTACTCATACTTGCCAGAGTGACCCTTTATGTTTCATGCCAGGAAGTGCATAGCATATGTTGGCACAAGAACAACAGTTTTTAGTTATGGCTTGAGATGTTTTATGTTGCAGGTTGCCAGAAAGTTCTTATTAGTCCAAAACCAGAAAGCCTTTACTTCACCCATCAGATGTTTTCTGTTGTAGGTTACCCCAGTTCTTTTAATTCTATCAACACAAGTGCCTCTTGTCCAGTTCAATGTAAGTTTCCTTCATTTCTTCTTTTGTTCAATTATTCTACTTTTTTTCCTCTTATATTTGGACATTTATTCTTTTTGCTTATTTCATTCATGCATATTAGATGCTTATATCCACTTGTTTCATGCGTTGTCCGTTCTTGTCCTTTGTTTGAAACTGATTTCAGCATGCATTCAGAATTTTGGATGACAACATAGTACAACACTCCACTACTAGTTATTATTATCTGTACCTATCACAAAAATGTGAATTTATTAGTGGTAGTTTTGTAAAATATGAACATTTGATTGCCAAACTCTTTGAGTCGTCAAAACAAAGTTGTCAGTGTTACACCCATATAATGTACATAGGTTACAAGTTCTAGGACTATGTTGTTTAAATTATATATATACGCTGATTTCAACAAATTTTCTCTTATATGTATATATAAAACTAAATTCATGTTATTTACACCTATGTAAATACATAGCTATTTTTATATGACTAAAATTTAATGAAAACTTTACAGAAGCAAATTTTTAGCTTTTGTAAACTTTGGTAGTCTAATGGCTACTAATCTTATTTCATTGAATTCAGATAATCTCCAAACTAAAAACGAAGGATCCATAAACATGCATGCATATATAAAGGTATCAATTTTTTTAAACAAAATATTTCATTAATAAAAAGTGCATTTTTATAATCTAGACGTATATATATTCACCCATTCATAATTTGTGAAGGCCCTTTCATTGTATACGCAGAAAAATTAAAGTGGGGGCTGAACCATTTGAAACTCATCCAATTTGAAAGTGATATATAGTAAATTATACTTGTACATTATGAGGACTTGTATGTAATTCTAACTGTTGATTGTTCTACTTGTGTATATGTAACTAGCATTTCCGAAGTGAAAGATAGCTGCATCAAAAGACTGTTGGTAATTGAGCCATGAACATGTTTAACTATTATGTATTATAATATTTTATTCGTACTTGTTTAGACTTGTTTGTAAACGGTTGTGGTATGTGGATTTGTTTATTTTTTCAAAATAATATTATTGAAATGATTATGTACTTGATTATGTAGTTACTGTGTTTTTTTATAATTATTTGTGTTACTACCAAAATTTACAATGAAGTAGATTGACAAGGAAGGGGTATTGGATGATTATGAGCACACAGGAATCCTTCAAAAAGGAACAGAGGCAAGTACTGAGAAGAATCAAGAGAAAGGAAAAATAGTCCGAAAGCTGCATCAACCGACACCCATCTGAGAGAGGAAATCCAAGAGCTACAAAAGGCCAACAAAACTAATCCGGTAGAGTCATTCCGGCAACATCAATTCGGAAGGTGGTTCTTCGGCGAAAGTTCACCTAAGCTAGAAGACAAGAAAGATGAAAGGGAGAGATCGACCAATTGAGACCCAAAAGGGCCTCAAGCATTACCCCTCCTAATACTAAAACACCAGGAGGCTAGAACACCAGAAGTATCAAACTAGAAAGGCACAAAAGATGTCTGGAACTAGTTTCCGAAACACCCACTGTACAAGCATTGGAAGGTAGTATTGATAGACAATAGGAAAATCACTTATAACAACCACATGGAGCATCAGGCTATCCCTGGAAATCCCACTGAAAAGCAGACCGGAACCTCGGAGGGGATACAAGCTATCCACACTAGTCTATTTAGCACAAACACCAACAGTGATTCAGAACTGGCAGCTATCCACATACATTATGAGGCCAAACTCCTCTAAGTATTCATGGGAAAACTGGAGGCCTATATCCAAAGGCCTACGACTGAGAGCGTGTAACCGGGAACTCAAAGCACCTTCTGAAGACCAATAACGAGCAAGCACATGTCGACCTCAAAGAGGCTCCCGACTAGTCAAAACCTTTAATGCGGAAGCTATAATCAGCACCACAAAGCGGCCGAAAGTAGAAACATTCAAGACCAAGAAGAAAAGTGGCCCACAAAGGCTCCCAAGGGCCAACTGGCTCAACGGTGGAAAGGACCCAAGTTCTCTATAAATAAGCCCCCAGGGGTCACATTTTTCGTGGGGAATGCTTGTACTCTTTTTCTTAAAAGAAAAACCCGAAAATGGAGACCTATTTAAGGTTCTCTTCAATTCTGTTCATGTAAGAAAAAGATTAATAAAGAGCAAGATCTACACCTATGGATTTTACTCTGAGTTTATCATTTTTAATTAATTGCTACCTACGTATGCCTGGATTCTTTCCCGAGTTTATACCTATAATTAAGTTGACCTAAACCCTTTCTATAAGCTTTGGTGTAATCAACGAGCTTAGATCTCCTGCTGAATTTGGTCTTGATACCTAGAAATGGTAGTCTGAACCAAGCTCATGAAGGACAAGCGAACCATTTCCCTCTCAGATTCATCCCCATCGACCTGATTCCGGTGTTGACGAAAACTACCGTTAACATTTTGGCGCTAGAAGGAGGGCCTGAACCTTCGATCCTTTGGTTAACCCTGCCACATATCTACCTGCGTTGCTCCATCCAGATTGGACTGAAGCTTTAAGGAAGCCAAGTTATGGGTAAGAGGCCACGACAAAAGCCTTAAGGATCTCAAATGGACAAGTTGAAAAAATGGAACCACATGCTTACGACACTTAGGATAATATCCTTTCCCACATAGGAAAAACTTTAACAACCTCTCCAAGTGGTCCTACATCAAAGGATACTAGCGTTTTCTCTCACCTAAGGAAAGCTCTTTACAAGCAGATTAGAAGAACAACATTTGAGCAAGAAATAATGAAAAAATTGGACCACTTCACCCACAAATGGTCCGAAGGGATAACATCTCAACCTCGGTATGTTTTGGGAGGAAAGAATGAAAGTGTAGGCATAGCGGCTAGGCTGGGTCACAAAAGGATTAAACCCCGACCGCAAGAAGAAGGGTGTACACCAGGATTACCCAAGGAGTATTACCTCGCCACTTCGATGGAGAACATTTACTTCTTAACCAAACACGAACTCAACTATTGGCCACTCATGAAGAAAAAGCCCAAATACGAAAGAAAAATAGGAGGTTCTTACTGCCATTACCACATGATGAATGAAAACGAGACTAATAACTGCAGAATCCTCAGGAAAACCATCGTTACATTCATCAGCCAAGGCCAATTGCGAGAATTTATGAAAAAATCAAAGTGAATTCGGTAAAAACCCTTAGGAAAAGGATTACTAAACATGTTCAAGGGTATGAAAAACCATCCCCTTGAAATTTAAAAGGAAACCCGAAAGGAAACCCAAAAGGGGTCAAACCATCAACGGATTAAATCCCTCGTCATCGCCAAATTGGTCAGGACGAGGCTTCCCCCAAAGGGGGATGGCGTGTTAGTCTTTCTCCATGCCCAAATCAGAGGGGGTAGGGTTAAAGTATCAAAAACATAATAATCCATTTCACACCAAAAATGGTCATGGCTGTGCATCTAACCTTAGCACGCCCTGCCTCTGCTCGCAGAAGAGTATGCCCTGCCTCTGCTAAAACTAATGTTCCGCATTACCTGCAGAAGGGAACGCTAACCCTTATCATCACCTATGATGGTCAGGATAGGGCACCCCTCGGAGAGGGGTGGTGTGTAAGCCTCTATCAGCACCTACGATGGCCAGTATAGAGCGTCAAAAGAGTAAACCTTAGTTCTGTGCCTACGATGGCCTCATGTAAGTGTCTAAAACCTTATCATCACCTACGATGGTCAATATAAAGCACCTCCTAGAGGGAGCTCGGGTATGTCCTTGGGCCCTACTTGTGGATAAGCCATCCAAGTGCACCAGACGCACAGGCCTTGAGAGTGGCCAACAAAGCACATACATCCTCGGCTTTGACATTAAAAGCCCGGGAGTGGCTCAAGAAGAACGTACAGCCTCTGCTTCACAAATCAAATCCGAGAGGAATTCCAAAACACAAATGCTGGAAGGGGTTTTCGATCTTCTACCCATATTAATACCCGAATCTGGGTTGATTCAGGTCTTCATAAATGCCAGAAGGGGTTCCCGGTCTCCTATTTAAATTAATACCCGAATCTAGGTTAATTTGGCTCTTCACAAATGCCGAAAGGGTTTTTCGGTCTTCTACCCATATTAATACCCGAATCTGGGTTGATTTGTCTCTTCACAAATGCCAGAAGGGGTTCCCCATCTCCTGTTTAATTAATACCTGAATCGGGGTTGAATTGTTTTCTCAACAAAGTCCAGAAGCGGGCCCTTGGTCTTACATCTCGATACCTAAATGCGGGATGATCCTGGAGTAAATCACAACTAGATATGGGGTTTCGTCTTGGTCAAATACCCCGAACTTGGGCAGGGTCAAGCTCTTGAATCTAAACAATGAATTATTCGTCCCTCCCAGAAATTCGAGTATGGTTCAAAATTACACTTCCAGTACTACCAAGGATGGGTTTATGATCCTTCCTGGGAAGTGTCTTTAACATATGTATGCATTAGTTTATTTCTTTTAAATACCCGATGACTATGCAACACAAGAAATAAGTCCGAAAAGGAACTGGGGAAAGGATTCCCAATGTTTCTGATGAAGTTCCATAACTAAGGCTACTCCTTTTTATGGGAAGCCTCACGGTGAGTATTTTCCCGAAAATACCTACCACATAAGGAATGCTTTTTACTAACATCAGGCTAAAATAGGACTCCTTTCATTACGACATCTCACGGCATGATAACATTGTTTCCAATAAAAGAAGCTTATCTTACAAATCACACAACACAAAAGCACACTCCTTGGAAGTCATAACATAAACATAGTCAATGTTTTAGAAAGATACACATCACAAACATATGAGAAGTGCATATCATTCTGATTCTGTAAGCTGAATTCCAGGGAAGCGTAATTTTCCTTAACTTTCCTTAGTTCGTCTTCCAACTTATCAATATTTTGGTTTAGCCTACCCACCCACCTTTGTATCAGAATCACCGGAGGACTTCATTGTTATCCAATGTTGCAAGTTATAGATAATTTCTTCTTTCTCTTTTAATTGCTTTTCCAAAGAGGACACTTATTCCCAAAGATTTATAGAAATTAACTTTGACGATAATACATCTTCTTGTGACCCGAAAGGGGAGGGTTCCCAAAAATATCTTTGTAACCCGCAATGTTTGAAGTTTCCTCTCTAAATTATGAAGAGGGGTTCTGGAATTGATCCTCCTAATCATATATAAGATGAAATATCGTAACATATAATGCATACATCAAGCACGTATTAGTAACATCATACATCTCAGAGAAAGACAACCACATGACTATTTTCAATCCATACACACTGTGTCAACACTGACATATCACTACAACACCGTAAACCACTTGGTAACATGAAACCAACACGGTTCATGGACGAATAAAAAGAAAAATGTATACTTCATACAATAATACTCAAAACCCCTTGTTAAATTATTTTCATAGAATAGAATTCCTAGGAAATCGCCCAATATTTTCAAATACAAGGTATAAAGCTTTACTATAACTTAACCTTCGGAGAAGAAGAGAACTGTTGTAACATAAGAAGACTGGTTATTAACGAAATTCCAGGAGAAGCAAAGTGTTTTGAAAGAAAAAGCCATATGTGTAACATCGATATCGAA
This sequence comes from Allium sativum, assembly GCA_030737875.1. NCBI lineage: Eukaryota > Viridiplantae > Streptophyta > Magnoliopsida > Asparagales > Amaryllidaceae > Allium > Allium sativum. The sequence continues at coordinate 56,821,915 of CM060912.1, forward strand.
CCGATCAGGAGTCCCTTTCTTCTTGGGGTTTGGAGAACCACCTTCCTGGGGAGGTAACCCCTTCGCTATGGGAGAGGATGTTTCATCACCCTTTTCGGATCCACCGTGTTGATCTGTGTTCCCCCATCTCTCCTCCTGCCGTGTTTTCCTCCTCCACTTCTTTCTCGTAATCCTCAGAAAACTCTTTAATAAACAAAAGCGATGCAGGGTTTATCTTGTCCATCGATGGAACCTTATGCCAACTATTCAATCTTTTCCAAAGCCCTATCACAGATGGAGGGCTCGATTGAAGAAAGGTCAAACTCCGAAAGCCTCTTGTAGTTGTCAGAAAATGCCAGGATAAGGGCGTCCTCGTAATATTCCGTGACTATGTTATTAAGACGAATGTTCAAGAAAGTAGAAATTCTGTCACCAGTCTCGTAAATTATCTTTTTCGCAGTAGAAAGTTGGGCATTCATCCAGTCCACTTCTGCGGCTTAGTCCATCTCCGGCCCCATCTTTTCTTCCTTAAGATCATCAACCTGCTTCACCAACGTGTCTTTAGCCTCTCTCTCTCTCTCTCTCTCTCCTCTTTCAGTAGGTTCTCCAATTCTTTGCACTTGTTCTCGCCTTCTGCCTTCTCCCGCAGCAACATATCAACCTTATCCGACAACACCCTATTCTCTTCCCTAAGAGCGTTAACCTCCATCATTGAAGCAACAACCTTCCCTTTGGATAGGTATCAGGTCTTCATTATCTGAAGAAGGAAAATGAATCAAGCTTCTCGCAAAAACAATATAAGTACAGAGGAATCGGAAAATGATAAATCAATACCAAAAGTTGATCCCTGATTTGTTGTCGGTAAAAGTATTCTGAGTTTAAGGGCGAAGAGGTCGGTGAGACGTTATCGACCTTAGGAGTGGAGAGCGCCAAACCCACAAGCCTATCAAAATTGGAAGATGATGAAGGAGGTAGAGGGGGGATGTTAGGCTGAGAAGGGGAAGGCATCAAAAGACTGTGCCCTTCCCCGCCTAACTGGCCGAAAGTATTGGGAGGTACAGGGCTACTTGCAGACTTACCCTTTGGTGAAATATCGGGGGAAGCATCCACGTTGACTTCTTGGTCATCACCAATAGTGGAAGGATCGAAGGTTTATCTCGTTTTCGGAGTAACGACAAAGTCTTCTAAGCCAACCGGCTCGTCATGTCTGGGTCTCTTCGTTGGGGATTCACTGACAGTATGAGCGGGCCTCTTCGTAGCTAGTGTATTGGACCAAAAGTAAGCCACCAGGGTGGACGTATCCTGAGAAGTCAAAGATCCTAAATGGAGGGTAATCAAATTAGTAGAGTAATAATAACCAGAAAACGAGAGAAAGAATGACTAACGTTGTACAAGTCAGAAATAGAGAAATAAAGAAGGTAGAGTCTAATCCAAATCACCTTGATAATTGGGGGAGCCTGTGTTGAAAGAGCTGGAATTCAACACCAGTCCTTTAGGACCAGAAAATTATATGGGAGGCTGACCCAGTATCTTCTGTCTAGGAGGAGTAAACCATATTCACAAAGTCTATCAATGGTCAAGAGAAATGACCATCACATATACTTCACCGATGCATTAAAGATAACATTGACCACTCGAGCTTCCTCCTGGGTTAAAATCACATCCTTACAGGGGGTCCTGCAATAAGAGGAAGGTATAGATAAACAAAAACCACAATTATGAGACATTTTTTTCTAGAGCAAAAAGCCTACTATCATCAATAATTTGTCCTGATATACCAAGGGGAATTTGACAAGAAATTATTGATCCTCCCACGGCCTAGTTTTGTTAATATTACCGGTGATCAGCCTCTTTTCGGGGTTAGCCCTTCATATCGGTGATTCTGAAGTTTTGGAAAACCGAACCATGTGACGAATGAGTTTTGGACTTAAAGAAACCTGACCAGTTGCAAGCAATAAAGCCTCTAAGCATAAGAGGGTTGTATATGTATTAGGAGAAAGTTGAATGGGGGCAACTTTTAGATCACTTAAGAGCCTGTGTAAAAAAAGGAGGGAAAGGAAGAAAGCCTCTATGCTAGATATGGATTGTTGAGAACATGAAATACCCCTCTGGAGGGTTCTTAAGGAAATTTGGAGAAGGGGATGTGATGGCTTCAACACCTGATATGCCATAGCTGTCCAATATGGCCTTCACAGAACGTTGGAAAGTAACTAGAGATGGCTTCGAAACAAATCCTTTCTTAGAATGAAAAGCCTTAGTATCTTTGATCTTCCTCTCAGCAGAACTCTAGTTGGACATAATTATTCCAGGTGACGTCATTCCATCACAGTATCATTAGTAAACGTACTTCGTACACAATTACATGAATGACACTTATGAAAGGATAAGGCATCATTGCATATTGCTCACAGAAGGGCCCGACTTATCATAAGATAAATAGAACTCGGATATTGAAAGCGATCAGGATTATACATAATGTACTCTCATCATAGGTCGTCTAGGATCTTAATAGTAAAGAAAAAACACATATCCCGGCATCACTAACACCACAAATGGGATCACGCCGGAATTAGATAATACACGTCATCACCAAATGCTTAGGCAAAACACGAACCACGACAAGAAATTAGTCTTAATCATGATAGATTCATTTTATTCCATATTGGCGGCACAAAATCTTAATTGGCAAGAAAATTGTTTCCTCCTTATGCGCCTTACGTAGCATATCATGTTCCCTAATAAAAGCAGCTTGTAAAAGTAGGTGACTACTAATGTCGGATATTAATCATGCTAAAAAGGGGGACTGTTGTTGTTAAAACCTATTTTTATGATTGACATAATCCTGATTGATCCCCATTCAGATTTGGTGCATAATTAAGACTGCAACATAGATAAAAGTAGAAAACACTTACAGAATATTAAGTGATGGATCTTGAAGGAGAAAGTCAATCAGTTCTCAAGAGAGGCTGTAACGACCCGTATTTTTATGGATAATAAATAATTTATTTAATTATTTAAATGATGGTTAGTTAATTTAAAATGACCAAAATTAAATAATAAGTGAATATTTAATTAATTAATAATAATAGAATAATATATTTAATTTCTGAAATAGTCGGAAATAGTAGAATTCACAATATTGTGTGAATTGGATTATATATAATATTTAATTCAGTTTAGAATTGAATTATAATAACAAATATATTATTCAAACGAAGTTTGAACGTATAATTATAATTTAATTATAACCGAGCTCGAAATGGCGCGGCAGCTAGTAGTTCGTCGATTCGAATTTTAAACGAATATACAGAATCCGTTTTAAATCGAATTTCTGTGAAACAAGGAACGTTCAGAGTTGGTTAAGTGTATTTTTCTAATGGAAGAGAAAAATCAGGATTTCATTGGGTAGATTTTGATTTATATCCAAATCAAATTTTAGAAAAGTCGCTATGGAATTCATATATAATTTATAACGATATATAAAAGGAATTTCATTATAAATCGAATATCGATTTAATCGGGATTTGAAATATCGAGCTAGAAATTCATATAGGAATATTCTGGAGCTGTATGATATTCTGGTGTGAATTTATACGATAATATTTGTTTATAAATATTTAATTTAATTATTTTTAAATATATTTATATTTAAAATTGATTTATTTAGAGTGTTAAAAATAGCCAGTTTTGCAAATGACCTCCGTTTTCGACGAAACTAATTTTGTTGGATACGTAATATTAAATTATTGTTAGATTTCAATTTCCGTGATTTTTGGGGTCAGTGTGTGGCCTTACGGATTTTTAATGTGAAAACAGCCAGTATTTTGACGGTTAAAAATACGCTATGCGAGCTAACGGAGTCGGAATTCGACGAAACAAGTTTCGTTGGGTCCGTAATGTCGAACTGAAAGTGTATGTCCATTTTCATGATTTTTGGATGTGATGTGTGATCATAGAAATTTTTAAACGGTAAATACATATAACGATTGATTATAATGGAATAAAATAATCAATTAAAAATAAAATAAAATAATTAAATTTTCCTATAAAAACCCCTAACACCTTCTAACCTAATTTACACTTTCTCTAGTCAATAAAAAACAAGCCGCTGTTCTCCCTCATTCTTTTTAGCAAACGTTAGAAGACTTCGATCTTCAAACAATTTTCAAAAATAATACACTGAATGAAAATCTAAACCATTAGATTCTTTGAGTAAATGGCAGTGTGTTCTTTAAGTTGATGTGGTCCTTGAGGAGATCGACATCCAAAATCACACGATAGGATGGCGCAGTAACGCCTAGGGTTCAACAAAGCATGAATTCGAAGAAGCTGTTCAAAGTTTGTAGTTCGTATTCAGTTTCAGCATGTGATTTAACATCCCCTATGAAATTTTGGGTGGAATTGGTGATGGAAAATTCGCAACTTCTACTGTGCTAACGCCAGGTTGCTGAAAGTCGCAACTCGAGGATAGCCTACGAGTTGGGTAAAAGTAAGATGGAAAGGTAGAGTTTTCAAAGAGATGTTCAATGATGAAGTTCGTTTGGAAATTCATGGAGAGAAATGGTACACAAACAGTTCGCGCAAACACTGTACATACACTGAAACATAAAGACGACGCATTCCTTTTGGTTAAGTCGAGTTTAGCTGTGATGGTTCGGAGAATTATTCTTTTTTTCTATTGGTTCATAAACCGACCTTGGTAAATCCATGGGTACAATTCGACTAGTCTTTACTATAATAGAGATTTGAATGGGAGAAGTGTGGATGGTTTTTGTTTACATTTCTGTTGAAGAACGGAAGAGGTTGGTCGACGCAAAGTTACGGTAATGGCCGATTGATTGGGAGCAGACATTGGTGTTGAAGAAAATGGAATTGGAGCGGATGGTTTTAATGTAGATGGGTTGGGCCATTTGGGAAAACAGTGAAGCCCATTTTGGAATTAAACTAAGTTATTTCAAATTAAAATATCATGTAACTTATAATCGTTACAACTTGAGTATTCGTTGTCAGAATTGAACAAAACAAGATCCGATGAGATTGTATGGATGAGAGCTACACCATGGAATTGACTGGGAGTGAATTGGAGCTCATGACAATTTATTGCAAAATAAAACGTCCGTCTGAATCAGAGATAGTTAATCGTTATTTAACAATAACTGTCCAATGTGAGTAAAACTTACCAACACTATCAGTTCATATTTTTATAAAGTATTTTTAGAACTGATAAATGATGATTGATTTCTGTGTGTTGATTGTTTGATTGAATTACTGATTGATTGGTTGAAAAATAGATATAGCTACATATATATAAATCGTTAATTTTATATTGATTCTGTTTATCAGAATATTTCATATTGGAATGAAATTGATGTTAATTATATTGTTTAACATCTGTAGATGCAAGAAAACAGGTTGGAGGGATCCAACTAGATTCTCAATAATTATAATATTGTTCTTTTCATATATTGTAATATATGATGTGATATCTAATCTGTTGTTGATTATGTGTGTTTGAATGATATCAATCATTTTTATTTGGTATTTTAAATACCGTAAGAAATACTGGGATGTAGAAAAGGTGATTTTCAAAGTGTATTTTGGAAATAAATTATTTATATAAAATCAATGGATTTTATAGATGGAAGGAAATATTTATTGGTTGAATAAATAAAATTATAAAAAGAAATATTTATTTAGAAAATAAATAGGATATTGAAAAAGGACATATTTGTAAAACATTTACAAATAGAATTGAAAAAGGACATATTTGTAAAACATTTACAAATAGAATTGAAAAGGGAATATTTGTAAAACATTTACAAATAGAATTGAAAAGGAGATATTTGTAAAACATTTACAAATAGAATTGAAAAGGGAATATTTGTAAAACATTTACAAATAGAATTAAAAAGGAAATATCTATAAAATAAATAGAATTATCAAAAGGGATTTTATTTGGTAAATAAATAGATTTTAAAAGAAAAATACTTGGAAAATGAACAGAATTGTATAAAAAGAGAATTTTACATTTGAAAGGTTTAGACCCGTGCTTCGCAGGGTATAACATGATATGGATTTAAAGCAAAGATTTTAAATAGAATCCGTTCTAACCGATAGACTGATAAGATTAATTTATAAATAATATTTTATAAATAAAAAAATATTTATCATTGGATAAATAGAATATATAAGTCATGACTTATATAGAGAAGTAAGAATCGATTTCAACATTGATATTTGAAACTGAATATGGACATAGAGTTAATCAAAGGAGTTATTCAAAATGTGTTAATCAAAATGAGTTAGAGGAGTTAATCGATTTATAGTTAATCGATTAGAATTAGAGTTAATCGATAAGAGTTAGAGTTAATCGATTAGAATTCGAGTTAATCGATTAGAGTTAGAGTTAATAGATTAGAGTTAGAGTTAGTCGATTAGAGTTAGAGTTAATCGAATTAGAGTTGTAGTTAATCAATTAGAGTTGAGTTAATCAATTAGAATCAAAGTTAATCGAATTAGAGTTAATTGATTAGAGTTAGAGTTAATCGATCAGAATTAGAGTTAATCGAATTAGAGTTAATCGATTAGAGTTAGAGTTAATCGATTAGAGTTAGAGCTAATCGATTAGAGTTAGAGCTAATCGATTAGAATTAGAGTTAATCAAATTAGAGTTAATCGATTAGAGTTAGAGTTAATCGATTAGAGTTAGAGTTAATCGATTAGAATTAGAGTTAATTGAATTAGAGTTAATGGATTAGAGTTAGAGTTAATTGATTAGAGTTATTCCGATTAGAGTTATCCTAATATAGTTTTTTCGGAAAAGGAGTTATCGAATATAGTTTATTCGAAAGGAGTAATCGAATATAGTTTATTCGAAAGGAATTAATCGAATATAGTTTATTCAAAAGGAGTAATCGAATATAGTTTATTCGAAGAAAGGTGTTAGTCGAGTATAGTTTATTCTAAAGAAGATTATCGAATATAGTTTATTCGAAAGAGAGAATATCGAATATTAGTTATTCGAAGAGAGTTAATTGAATATAGTTTATTCAAAAAGGAGTTATCGAATAGAGATTATTCGAAAGAGAAATATACGTTGAATTCGATTATATCAAATTTGGGAAAGTGCTATTAACTTTCCGTTTTTAATCAAGATTTATTTATTTATAAATAAATTAGTTGTTTGTTTATTTATCCAAATTAATAAATAAAATTTATACTTAAGTTATTATATTTCGGAAGCATGGGATTATAACACTTTTGTTATTATCAAATGATTTCTGTAAAAGAAGTGGATTCATAAATAGAATCCGAGAGTTACGTAAAGAAGTTTGTTAAAGATTTAGAAGGTGAACTTTATCTATTTTCGAAGTTAGAAATGTTGTTCAATTAAGGTCTGAGAGGTAGTTATACCCCAACTTGATTGACTCCATTTTTAACTAAGGAATGGTTAAGGTTTCGATAGTGAAGGTTGGTTAAGTGAAATTAGTTAATTAGTGTAATGTTTTGAGTTGGCATAGCGATGTTTTATTTAAACATCTGTTTAAATCCCATGAAGGAGTTTTGGAAATGTTTTCCAAATAAGAATCAGAAATGTTTTCTAAATTTAGAAAATAAGAATTTCTGTATATATATGGAAATAGGAAATGGGTAAATGAATAAATTAATGATAAATTAATTTAAGAGATATATGATGATTGATTGATAGAATTTCCATATGGAAATAATTTTGTTGTTTGCACACGTGTTTTTCTTTGATAGTTAACTCACCGACTATCGAAGTTTTTGACCATTTTTCCGTCGTCAATACGGAGAAATCGAGATCATATTCATTATCTAAAAACCACTCTGCATGGGCGTTAGCGTTGCGAATCAAATATGATGAAGATAATTGAAGACGGAGTTATTCAAGGGTTGTCATGTTTTCAGATTAGTGCCTTCGGTCTGTCCAGTCCCATGACGACCTGTATGGAAGAATGTCTGAAAGAGTATATTTAATAAATCACATAAGTCGATCTCTTCAAACATATTTATGTTTGGTGGCGGAGGAATTCGTTTCTCTTAGTTGTATACCCGTTGTATTTTTGTGGAAATCAATTAGTGATTTGGCGGGTATGACGATGTGACATTCAAAGTGAAAAAATGTGTGATCTGTCACAGATAAGCGTGGCCTCTAGCCTTACAACCGGGAAATGACAAAAATCGGGCAGGCAGCATAGCTAAGTGGGTTGCTTCCAATTAGGGTGTATTGTCACCTGATCTAGAGTTTTATTTACTTCTTTAATTTATTCGATGTTGTCCCATTCGGGAAATGGTTGCTGATCCCAACCGTTGGTGATATACATTCGATACACTCAAGCGAAATGAGTGGTCGGTCATGCGTGTCTGAGTTGGAAGATGTTCTTGTTGAACTCAGTGTGTTACTCTCTAGAGGCACACTATCAGAAGGTGGTTCCATACCTTGTCATAGTTGGAAATCAATTATCCAATAAGTGATGGCGGTTCTGATTGTATATTATGTATGTAGAACGTGAGATGAAAGCGTTTCTGCTAGATGATTATTATATTGTGATTGATAGACACTATTATATTATCAAAAGAGTTTTGATATAAAGACTATCGTTTCTTTCAAAAGAAATTTTGAAACTCAAATAAAGACTATTTTGGATTCTCATAAGGAAAAAACTCGTTCCGTTATACGACGTGGTCTTATGAGATATCGTTTAATTGCTTAAACTGATTTAAACTATTTTACTCACACCAGTCCCATGACTAACCCAGAGTTTATTTTGTTTTGTTTTTCCTAAACTCTTGGGTGCCCAATTTTGTATGGGCAGTCAAGTAGTCAGGATTTTACAGATATACTTGGAGAGCTTGGAGCAGGAGGCTTCAGGAATATATAGCTATTGTTTATTTCCGTTGTGTTGTAAGTGTTGTACTCTGATAATGTTATTGTATACATATACTGATTTTATTTCAAAGTTATGTATCTATTATATGTTGTTCGTTCCGTTGTGAGATTCATGTTACTTTGATGTTGTATGTTCTTCTTCTTCTTCTTCTTTTACTCTAAGTTTCTATCTTATCTATTCTCAACCTCTAATTTTTTTCATGGATTATCCGGTATTTCCGATGCTTGATAGTCGACATTGGGTTATATGCTGATATCCAGGATCGCGAAATCCCCGGGTCGTTACAGTGGTATTAGAGCTGAAGGTTAAGTAATTACCTTTGCTGTGTGGCGTGACTCAATGCAGATGCAGTTAGTAATACCCTAGATTGAGTTGAGTGTATATATACGAATGAACATATTTGTTATTGATATAAAATGGTTTTATATTGTGGAGATTTATTGGTTGAGTTGTTTATGGGTTCTGATCGATCAGTTTGATCCACTGTATCGAGAGGGGTTTATAAACACTTAAATACGATGAGTCGACATAGTATGTTTTGAAAAGTTGGTAATGAAATAATTTTACCTAAATATATTTTGATATAAAGAAAAATATGTATATTGGAAATATTATCATATATTGGATGTGTTGGTTGTGATTATAATCAGATAAGATTATAATTAAATCTGTTATGTAAATAACCAATCAATATTCGTATAAGTTTTATGACATGAATTAAATATGAAATTAAAATCAGAATTCGAAATTGAATTCCCAAAATTTGGAAAAATTATTATAAACGGATTTGGATTAAATATATGAGAAATTAGAATCCTGGGAGATTTCAAATTGTTTTAAAGCATTGTAAATGGTATTTTGAAATGAATTTCAAAACGAAAGTGCTTAGAAATGATTTTGAAAAGTGTTATAGTATTGAACTCACTTCGATAGCTGGAAAATAGATTCCGACGATGATCGTGACATCATCGGTGTTCAATTTCAAGTTGTAAGTAACGGATTACCACCAAAGTTTTTGTTTTTGAATTGTTTTGAGAAAACAAGTTGTTTTGATATTCCAAATGAATATTTAGATTTTTGGAAAAGGCTAATCTATTTAAAAACTCCCAGAAACAAATTATTTGAATTAAAACAAATTGAATTAGAATTGGTAAAAGCAAATAGAAATAGAAATTGAATTGAAACCAGATAAGTGGGAAATGAATTGAGATAGAAAATATCGAATTAGATTGGATTAAAGATAATCCAAAATGGAATGTGACTGGTAAGTTAAGAGTTCAGAATTTGTGATTGGAGTTTGAATGGAATTCGAGTTTGAAATGAAATTTGGTTTGAATATAAGCGAATAGCTGTGTTGAACATATATTGATTGGAAATTGGTTGAGATGACATTGGTTTAGGTTGAATTGATAACAGGTGAAAGGATATAATGATATGCCCGAAAAAAGGTATAAGTTTATACTTCTATTGGATTTAACATTTATGAGCCGAATGGCAAGCCGCTTGGCAGTTTGATTTCTTTTGGGTTGAAGATGACCTAGAGAGGCGGGTTGTAGTTGTACCGATTGACAATTACAAAGGAGGAGCTAGCCAAAATTTAAGGTGTTAGAAAACTTTTAGGATTTTTGAAAATTTTCATTGATAAGAATTAATTAATATTTTAATTGAAATTTATTGGTTCAGTTGAAACTGAAATTTAGAAGTAAAAAAATAATTTTTAACTAGTTAATAGGGTTAGTTTTCTACCTTAGCAATTTCGAGGACGAAATTATTTTAAGGGGGGAAGAATGTAACGACCCGTAATTTTACGGATAATAAATAATGTATTTAATTATTTAAATGATGGTTTGGTAATATAAAATGACCAAAATTAAATAATAAGTGAATATTTAATTAATTAATAATAATAGAATAATATATTTAATTTATGAAATAGTCGGAAATAGTAGAATTCAAAATATTTTATGAATTGGATTATATATAATATTTAATTCAGTTTAGAATTGAATTATAATAAGGAATATATTATTTAAACGAAGTTTGAACATATAATTATAATTTAATTATAATCGAGCTCGAAATCGCGCGGTAGTTTGTAATTTGGTGATTCGAACTTTCAACGAATATACAAAATCCGTTTTAAATCAGATTGATCTGTGAAACAAGAAACGTTCGGAGCTGGTGAAGTGTATTTTTCTAATGGAAGAGAAAAATCAGGATTTCGTCGGGTAGATTTTGGTTTATGTCCAAATCAAATTTTAGAAAAGTCGCTATGGAATTCATATATAATTTATAACGATATATAAAAGAAATCTCATTATAAATCGAATATCATTTAATCGGGATTTGAAATATCGAGCTAGAAATTCATATAGGAATATTCTGGAGCTGTATGATATTCTGGTGTGAATTTATACGATAATATTTGTTTATAAATATTTAATTTAATTATTTTTAAATATATTTATATTTAAAATTGATTTATTTAGAGTGTTAAAAATAGCCAGTTTTGCAAATGACCTCCGTTTTCGACGAAACTAATTTTGTTGGATACGTAATATTAAATTATTGTTAGATTTCAATTTCCGTGATTTTTGGGGTCAGTGTGTAGCCTTACGGATTTTTAATGTGAAAACAGCCAGTATTTTGACGGTTAAAAATACGCTATGCGAGCTAACGGAGTCGGAATTCGACGAAACAAGTTTCGTTGGGTCCCTAATGTCGAACTGAAAGTGTATCTCCATTTTCATGATTTTTGGATGTGATTTGTGGTCATAGGAATTTTTAAACGGTAAATACATATAGCGATTGATTATAATGGAATAAAATAATCAATTAAAAATAAAATAAAATAATTAAATTTTCCTATAAAAACCCCTAACACCTTCTAACCTAATCTACATTTTCTCTGGTCAACAAAAAACAAGCTGTTGCTCTCCCTCGTTCTTTTTCAGCAAACGTTAGAAGATTTTGATCTTCAAACAATTTTTAAAAATAATACACTCAACGATAATCTAAACTGTTAGATTCTTTGGGTAAATTACAGTGTGTTCTTTAAGTTGATGTGGTCCTTGAGGAGATCGACATCCCAAATCGCACGCTAGGATGGCGCAGTAACGCCTAGGGTTCAAAAAAGCATGAATTCGAAGAAGCTATTCGAAGTTTGGAGTTCGTATTCAGTTTCAACATGTGATTTAACATCCCATGTTAAATTTTGGGTTGAATTGGTGATAGAAAAGTTCGCAACTTCTACTGTGCTAACGCCAGGTTGCTGAAAGTCGCAACTCGAGGATAGCCTGCGAGTTGGGTGAAAGTAAGATGGATAGGTAGAGTTTTCAAAGAGATGTTCAATGGTCAAGTTCGTTTGGAAATTCATGGAGAGAAATGGTACACAAATAATTCGCGTGAACACTGTATATACGCTGAAACATAAAGACGACGCATTCCTTTTGGTTAAGTCGAGTTTAGCTGTGATGGTTCGGAGTTGTAGAGATTTGAACGAGAGAAGTGTGGATGATTTTTGTTTACATTTTTGTTGAAGGACGGAAGAGGTTGGTCGATGCAAAGGTATGGTAATGGCCGGTTGATTGGGAGCAGACATCGGTGTTGAAGAAAATGGAATTGGAGCGGATGGTTTTAACGTAGATGGGTTGGGCCATTTGGGAAAAAGGTGAAGCCCATTTTGGAATTAAACTAAGTTATTTCAAATTAAAATATCATGTAACTTATAATCGTTATAACTTGAGCATTCGTTGTCAGAGTTGAAAAAAACAAGGCCCGATGAGATCGTATGGACGAGAGCTACACCATGGAATTGATTGGGAGTGAATTGGAGCTCGTGACAATTTATTGCAAAATAAAACGTCCATCTGAATCAAAGATAGTTAATCGTTATTTAATGATAACTGTCCAATGCGAGTAAAACTCACCAACTCTATCAGTTCATATTTTTATAAAGTATTTTTAGAACTGATAAATGATGATTGATTTCTGTGTGTTGATTGTTTGATTGAATTACTGATTGATTGGTTGAAAAATAGATATAGTTACATATATATAAATCATTAATTTTATATTGATTCTGTTTTTCAGAATATTTCATATTGGAATGAAATTGATGTTAATTATATTGTTTAACATCTGTGGATGCAGGAAAACAGGCTGGAGGGATTCAACTGAATTCCTCAATAATTATAATACTGTTCTTTTCATACATTGTAATATATGATGTGATATCTAATCTGTTATTGATTATGTGTGTTTGAGTGATATCGATCACTGTTATTTGGTATTTTAAATACCATAAGAAATACTGGGATGTAGAAAAGGGGATTTTCAAAGTGTATTTTGGAAATAAATTATTTATATAAAATCAATGGATTTTATATATGGAAAGGAAATATTTATTGGTTGAATAAATAAAATTATAAAAAGAAATATTTATTTAGAAAATAAATAGGATATTGAAAAAGGACATATTTGTAAAACATTTACAAATAGAATTGAAAAAGGACATATTTTTAAAACATTTACAAATAGAATCGAAAACGGAATATTTTGTAAAACATTTACAAATAGAATTGAAAAGGAGATATTTGTAAAACATTTACAAATAGAATTGAAAAGGGAATATTTGTAAAACATTTACAAATAGAATTGAAAAGGAAATATCTATCAAATAAATAGAATTATCAAAAGGGATTTTATTTGGTAAATAAATAGATTTTAAAAGGAAAATACTTGGAAAATGAACAAAATTGTATAAAAAGAGCATTTTACATTTGAAAGGTTTAGACCCGTGCTTCGCGCACGGGTATAACATGATATGGATTTAAAGGAAAGATTTTAAATAGAATCTGTTCTAACCGATAGACTAAGAAGATTAATTTATAAATAATATTTTATAAATTAAATAAAATATTTATCATTGGATAAATAGAATATATAAGTCAAAACTTATATAGAGAAGTAAGAATCGATTTCAACATCGATATTTGAAACTGAATATGGACGTAGAATTAATCGAAGTATTTATTCAAAATGTGTTAATCAAAATGAGTTAGAGGAGTTAATCAAATTATAGTTCATGGATTAGAATTAGAGTTAATCGATTAGAGTTAGAGTTAATCGATTAGAATTAGAGTTAATCGAATTAGAGTTAATCGATCAGAGTTAGAGTTAATTGATAAGAATTTGAGTTAATCGATTAGAGTTAGAGTTAATCGATTAGAGTTAGAGTTAATCGATCAGAATTAGAGTTAATCGAATTAGAGTTAATCGATTAGAGTTAGAGTTAATCAATTAGAGTTAGAGTTAATCGATTAGAATTAGAGTTAATCGAATTAGAGTTAATCGATTAGAGTTAGAGTTAATCGATTAGAATTAGTTAATCGAATTAGAGTTAATCGATTAGAGTTAAAGTTAATCGATTAGAGTTAGAGTTAATCGATTAGAATTAGAGTTAATCGATTAGAATTAGAGTTAATCGATTAGAGTTAGAGCTAATCGATTAGAATTAGAGTTAATCAAATTAGACTTAATCGATTAGAGTTAGACTTAATAGATTAGAGTTAGTCGGATTAGAGTTTTTCGAATATAGTTTATTCGGAAAAGAAGTTATCGAATATAGTTTATTCGAAAGGAGTAATCGAATATAGTTTATTCTAAAGGAATTAATCGAATATAGTTTATTCGAAAGGAGTAATCGAATATAGTTTATTCAAAGAAAGGTGTTAGTCGAATATAGTTTATTCGAAAGAAGATTATCGAATATAGTTTATTCGAAAGAGAGATTATCGAATATTAGTTATTCGAAGAGAGTTAATCGAATATAGTTTATTCGAAAAGGAGTTATCGAATAGAGATTAGTCGAAAGAGAATTATACGTTGAATTCGATTATATCGAATTCGGGAAAGTACTATTCACTTTTCGTTTTTAATCAAGATTTATTTATTTATAAATAAATTAGTTGTTTTTTTATTTATCCAAATTAACAAATAAAAGTTAGAAAATAAATAGGATATTGAAAAGGACATATTTGTAAAACATTTACAAATAGAATTGAAAAAGGACATATTTGTAAGACATTTACAAATAGAATTGAAAAGGGAATATTTGTAAAACATTTACAAATAGAATTGAAAAGGAGATATTTGTAAAACATTTACAAATAGAATTGAAAAGGGAATATTTGTAAAACATTTACAAATAGAATTGAAAAGGAAATATCTATAAAATAAATAGAATTATCAAAAGGGATTTTGTTTGGTAAATAAATAGATTTTAAAAGAAAAATACTTGGAAAATGAACAGAATTGTATAAAAAGAGAATTTTACATTTGAAAGGTTTAGACCCGTGCTTCGCAGGGTATAACATGATATGGATTTAAAGCAAAGATTTTAAATAGAATCTATTCTAACCGATAGACTGATAAGATTAATTTATAAATAATATTTTATAAATTAAAAAAATATTTATCATTGGATAAATAGAATATATAAGTAAGGACTTATATAGAGAAGTAAGAATCGATTTCAACATTGATATTTGAAACTGAATATGGACATAGAGTTAATCAAAGGAGTTATTCAAAATATGTTAATCAAAATGAGTTAGAGGAGTTAATCAAATTATTCTTAATCGATTAGAATTAGAGTTAATCAATAAGAGTTAGAGTTAATCGATTAGAATTCGAGTTAATCGATTAGAGTTAGAGTTAATAGATTAGAGTTAGAGTTAGTCGATTAGAGTTAGAGTTAATCGAATTAGAGTTAATTGATTAGAGTTGTAGTTAATCGATTAGAGTTAGAGTTAATCAATTAGAATCAAAGTTAATCGAATTAGAGTTAATTGATTAGAGTTAGAGTTAATCGATCAGAATTAGAGTTAATCGAATTAGAGTTAATCGATTAGAGTTAGCGTTAATCGATTAGAGTTAGAGCTAATCGATTAGAATTAGAGTTAATCAAATTAGAGTTAATCGATTAGAGTTAGAGTTAATCGATTAGAGTTAGAGTTAATCGATTAGAATTAGAGTTAATCGAATTAGAGTTAATCGATTAGAGTTAGAGTTAATTGATTAGAGTTATTCGGATTAGAGTTATTCTAATGTAGTTTATTCGGAAAAGGAGTTATCGAATATAGTTTATTCGAAAGGAGTAATCGAATATATTTTATTCCAAAGGAATTAATCGAATATAGTTTATTCGAAAGGAGTAATCAAATATAGTTTATTGGAAGAAAGGTGTTAGTCGAGTATTGTTTATTCGAAAGAAGATTATCGAATATAGTTTATTCGAAAGAGAGAATATCGAATATTAGTTATTCGAAGAGAGTTAATTGAATATAGTTTATTCAAAAAGGAGTTATCGAATAGAGATTATTCGAAAGAGAAATATACGTTGAATTCGATTATATCAAATTCGGGAAAGTGCTATTCACTTTCCGTTTTTAATCAAGATTTATTTATTTATAAATAAATTAGTTGTTTGTTTATTTATCCAAATTAATAAATAAAATTTATACTTAAGTTATTATATTTCGGAAGCATGGGATTATAACACTATTGTTATAATCAAATGATATATGTAAAAGAAGTGGATTCATAAATAGAATCCGAGAGTTACGTAAGGAAGTTTGTTAAAGATTTAGATGGTGAACTTTGTCTATTTTCGAAGTTAGAATTGTTGATCAGTTAAGGTCTGAGAGGTAGTTATACCCCACCTTGATTGACTCCATTTTTAACTAAGGAATGGTTAAGGTTTCGATAGTGAAGGTTGGTTAAGTGAAATTAGTTAATTAGTGTAATGTTTTGAGTTGGCATAGCGATGTTTTATTTAAACATCTGTTTAAATCCCATGAAGGAATTTTGGAAATGTTTTCCAAATAAGAATCAGAAATGCTTTCTAAATTTAGAAAATAAGAATTTCTGTGTGTGTATATATATATATATATATATATATATATATAGAAATAGGAAATGGGTAAACGAATAAATTAATGATAAATTAATCTAAGAGATATATGATGATTGATCGATAGAATTTCATCTGGAAATAATATTGTTGTTTGCATAAGTGTTTTTCTTTGATAGTTAACTCACCGACTATTGAAGTTTTTGACCATTTTTCCGTTGTCAATACGGAGAAACCGGGATCAGATTCATTATCTGAAAACCACTCTGCATGGGCGTTAGCATTGCGAATCAAATATGATGAAGATAATTGAAGACGGAGTTATGCAAGGGGCTGTCCCGTTTTCAGAATAGGGCCTTCGGTCTGTCCAGTCCCAGGACGTCCTGTATGGAAGAATGTCTGACACATTATATTTAATAAATCACGTAAGTTGATCTCTTCAAATGTATTTACGTTTGGTGGTGGAGGAATTCATTTCTCTTAGCTGTATACCCATTGTATTTTTGGGGAAATCAATTAGTGATTTGGCAGGTATGACGATGTGACATTCTAAGTGAAAAAATGTGTGATCTATCGGAGATAAGCGTGGCCTCTAGCCTCACAACTGGGAAATGACAAAAATCGGGCAGGCAGCATGGCTAAGTGGGTTGCTTCCAATTAGGGTGTATTGTCATCTGATCTAGAGTATCATTTACTTCTTTAATCTATTCGATGCCGTCCCATTTGGGAAACGGTTGTTGATCCCAACCAAATATACATTCGATACACTCAAGCGAAATGAGTGGTCGGTCATGCGTGGCTGGGTTGCAAGATGTTCTTGTTGAATCCAGTGTATTAATCTCTAGGGGTACACTATCAGAAGGTGGTTGCATACCTTGTCATTGTTGGAAATTCATTATCCAATAAGTGCTCGTGCTTCTGATTGTATACTATGTATGTAGAACGTGAGATGAAAGCGTTTCTGCTAGATGATTATTATATTGTGATTGATAGACACTATTATAATATCAAAAGAATTTTGATATAAAGATTATCATTTCTTTCAAAAGAAATTTTGAAAGTCAAATAACGACTATTTTGGATTCTCATAAGGGAAAAACCCGTTTCGTTATACGACGTGGTCTTATGAGATATCGTTTGATTGCTCAAACTGTTTTAAACTGTTTTACTCACACCAGTCCCATGACTGACCCATAGTATATTTTGTTTTGTTTACCTTAGACTCTTAGGTGCCCAATTTTGTATGGACAGTCAAGTAGTCAGGATTTTACAGATATACTTGGAAAGCTTGGAGTAGGTGGCTTCAGGAATATATAGTTATTGTTTATTTCAGCTGTGTTGTAAGTGTTGCACTCTGATAATGTTACTGTATACATATACTAACTTTATTTCAAAGTTATGTATCTATTATATGTTGTTCGTTCCGCTATGAGATTCGTGTTACTCTGATGTTGTATGTTCTTCTTCTTCTATTCTAAGTTTCCGTCTTATCTATTCTCACCCTCTAATTTCTTATTAGACTATCTGATAATTCCGATGCTTGATAGTCGACATTGGGTTATATGCCGATGTCCAGGATTGCGGAATCCCCGGGTCGTTACAGAGGCAGTAATATTGCCAAAGAATTTGATTTGCCGGTGAAAAGCAGAAATAGGAAGAATTGATGTTCAAATGTCATAACCGATCTGGACTATACAGGCAGGAAACAATCAACGCTCCTGATCATAGATGATCAAGAGACTCAGATGTGACGCCTCGAAAAAGACAAAAAGTTTGACTTGGAAAGTCGAAAATACCCCTTCACTAGGGGGAATGTTACTACCAAAATTTACAATGAAGTAGATTGGCAATAAAGGCGTATCGGATGATTACGAGCACATAGGAATCCTTCAAAAAGGAACATAGGCAAGTAATGAGAATAATCAAGAGAAAGAAAGAATAGTCCGAAAGCTTCATCAACCAATACCCTCCTGAGAGGGGAAATTGCAAGAGCTACAAAAGACCAACAGAATCAATCCGGTAGAGTCATTCCAACAGCATCAACCCGGCAGGTGGTTCTTCGGCGAAAGGTCACCTAAAACGGAAGATAAGAAAGATGAAAGGGAGAGATCCACTAATTGAGACCCGAAAGAGCCTCCGGCATTACCCCTCCTATTGCTAATACACTAGGAGGCTAGAACACCAGAAGTATCAAACTGGAAGGGAACAAAAGATGCCTAGAACTAGTTTTTGGAACACCCACTATACAAGCACTGGAAGGTAGTATTGATAGACAATAGGAAAATCACTCAGAACAACCTCCTAGAGCATCAGGCTATACCTGGAAATCTCACTGAAAAGCAGACCGGAACCCTAGAAGGGAAACAAGCTATCCACACTAGTCTATTCAGCACAAACACCTGCAGTGATTCTAAATTGGCAGCTATCCACATACATTATGAGGGCAGGCTCCACTAAGTATTCTCGGGAAAACTGGAGGCATATATCCAAAAGTCTACGACTAAGAGCATGTAATCGGGAACTCAAAGCACTTTCCAAAGAGCTATAACAACAGCAAGCAGACGTCAACCTCAAAGAGGCTCCCGGCTGGTTGAAACCTTCAATGCAGAAGCTTTAATTAGCACCACAAAGTGGCCTAGAGTAAAAACATTCAAGACCAAGGAAAAAGGCGGCCGACAAAGGCTTCTGAGGGCCCACCGTTCCAACGGCGGAAAGAACCCAAGTTCTCTATAAATAAGCCCCCGGGGTCACATTTTTATGGGGAATTCTTGTACTCTTTTTCTTAAAAGATAAACAAAAAAATGGGGATCAATTTAAGGATTTCTTCAATTCTGTTTATGTAAGAAAAAGATTAGTAAAGAGAAAGATCTACACCTATGGTATTTACTGTCAGTTTATCATTTTTAATTATTATGGTTTTTATTTACTGTTTGCTACCTACGTACGCCTAGATTCATGCCTGAGTTTATACCTATAATTGGAGGAATTGACTCCTCTCAGTCGACCTTTCTATAATCTTAGGTGTAGTCAACGAGCTTAGATCTCCTAGTGAATTTGGTCTTGATACCTAGAAATGGTAGTCTGACCCAAGCTCGCGAAGAATAAGCGAACCATTTCCCTCTCAGATTCATCCCTATCGACCTGATTCTGCTGTTCACGAAAACTATCGTTAACAATTTGAATATGGTGATTATGAATGTTGGTTTGAAAATAGTAATTATGTGATCAATTATTGGTTTAATATTGGTATTATATATAAGTGAATGTTGGAATTGATGCAAGCCATTAGCAATAAATAGTGGTGATTAAAATGTGTTGAACATCAATCAAGAAGTTTTAGTAGCGTATAAAAAACGCTACAGAAAAATAAAAAAGAAGGGTGCATGTACCATTTTAGTTGCATTTTTAAGACGCTACCAAAAAAACATTTATAGGGTTTTAGAAACACTACAATATGTTCATTTTTGGTAGCGTTTACTATAATGCAATTCAGATTTTAGTTGCATGTCGTGTCGCAGCGTCTACTAGAACGCTACTAAAAGCTTTAGCGGTGTTTTTTCAATGCTGAAAGGCTATTTATGGTGTAGTGAATCTCCTGAAGTTTCGATATCACCATCTCTTTAAAGTTCAAGAGACCCGGCTAAACAGCGGCTCCACCAGTAATAGGCATATCAAAAGGTAGACGAAGCCCAAAAACCTATAAATTCAGGCCTTGCAACACTAGCTAACGACATAATATCTAATAAGGGGAGACGTGAAGTGAGAGACAACAACGGGGAAGAGCCCACAAACAAAGGTACCAACCAATTCCTGCCCTGGGTGAGGTTGGTACTGTGGTAACACCAAAGGTATCTACCAATCTTCTAGAGCGAGGGCCAATTGCACCCTTGAAAGGCCCACCCCGAAATGCAAGGAAAACATCATTCCTTACCCTTCGAATGATGGTAGGAAGATCCATAAGCACTTCGTTAAATATTGCATTATTCCGCGAGCACCAGATATCACTACAAGAGAATACATCTATTCCAGCGACTCAAAGCTACCAGCGGCTGTTTGGAGTTGTTGGAATATAGTTAACGACATCCAACGGTTTCCAACGGCTCAAACGGACCATTTCCAACAACTATTCCAACGGCTTCAAACGGTCTATAGCACTTGGAAATTGTTTCAAACGAGACCTATATGGCATTGGAAATTATTTGTAACTGATTTATAACAACATGCTTATTAGCTTCGAGCTATCCCATTTTCAATCCAATCTAATTCCAATCAATTCCACACATATATAACACATTTATATCAATAACAGTATAAACAACCAACATAAATCAAATATGCGTCAACATAAACAAATCGAACCATCCAAACATCTCAAAAACAAATGCATTAACATTAAAAGTTTACAAACCAAATACAAAAATCAAAATATATCCAAAATATCATCCTCACCCACTTTGTACCAATATATACAACATCAAAACAAAATCCTCACCACTCCAAGTCAATGTATACATCGTGCAATGACAAACATAAAAAAACATACCTCAAGCATCAATTTCGTCACCTCCGGAAGCACCAGACTATGAAGGAAAAGTACCATGATTACACACATACTCCGCAAGCCTCTGATTTAGCTGCTCCATACATAGTCTGTAGACGATTCTGATACTACACCTGCTTAAACGTAGTTCTAAGCTCTTTAATTTCTTCTTTGTCTTGGGCTTTCTTAGCTTCTCGAGCATACAAATAGAAAGAATAACAAAAAGGTTATGTTAGCATATTATATATTATGACACTATATTTAAACGCTAATTTGTTGTATGTATGCAAAAGGATTAATTACCGTCAGGTTATAGAAGCCATAACGTCTGCTCCGCTGCGATGGATCCATACCAACATCAAAAATGTTGTCTTGCTTCTCCAGTGCCAACTCCTCACAACCAGACTCCTCAAGCACATGAGCCTATGCCTTCTGAAACCTAGCCTGTAATGCAAACAACAGTTTTGTTGAAAAAGAATAGAATGTTGTTTTTATTTTACATTAGCCATACTAAATAAACTTATTGATGTGCGTAACAGAATTTAAAATGCACATAGATATGCAGCTGTCACCCTATCCTAATCATCCCACTGATATGTGACATTGTCAGCCTCCTCTACTTGCCTGGATGCGTGAATGTGAGCAAATACGTCTATGCAGGACACGAGACGTCCACAAGCTCGTTCCTGCAATTGATAATTTGGATAAATCAATTCCACATAGTAAATTACTGAACCGATCTATATACCAATGTAATCATTGATAAATTTACCAAGTCATTGCGGTGATGCTGGAAAGACTTGGATCCTCCACGATGAGTTACTGGATTCTTGCTTCCATTTGCGGAGCTCCTTGCTGACTCCACCTACAAATGTGCATTGACTAATTATTTAATAATCGTCAAAAAATAAATGAGAATCGTTATAAATTTACCTTGAACTCATATGTGTCCCACCCCTCAACCATCTTATTAAATACTTCATCGCTCATCCACTTCGGTTTCTTTCCCAGTTTTTTAATCTCATTCATTTCTTCACTATAATTCTTAGCGACCTTCGAGTTCCAGTGTCGCTGAACTAGGCTGATATCAGTCTCATGCAAATCTACTTCTCTCGTACAATGAGAAAATATCACTAACTATTTATTTGTATTTAATCATTTTATAAAGAAGTATAAACTTACCAGAAAATCTTGCCAGATGGTCTCTCTGACGGCATCGGGGATCCTGCACCACTTAGATTAGAAATCGCTCATTCTAGCCATGTACGCATCCTTAGAAATATTCAACACCGTATGAGATGGTTTCAAATCAAACCCCTTGCATTAAATATAAATTAGAACTTTAGACAATTATAGATATATCAGGTACAAAAAATTAAATTGTTATGCTGCTAATTTTGATACTTACGTATGGTCAGCCTTAGGCTCAAGTACACAACTAGACGAGCTAGTGACTAGCCACTACTCTCACCGGCCTGGTGGGAAGTGCCATGTCGTCTAGAGCTAGAGCCAGACATAACAAACCTGCCACATAGATACATATACAATTCATAATAATTATGATATGATGAACTGTTAAAAAAAGTAACACATGCTACACATGTGTCATGTTGTGCATATATTGTGTGTGTGACTATACACTTATTGTCGTTATAATTGTATAACTTGGATAAATGCAATGTTAAACATGGGTATATGTAATGTGAATAATTATGAAAATTACCAGATATTACTCAGTATTTGTCGTTTTCTGATTTAGACTCGGTTTTGTGTTCTATGTCGTTTTCCTCTACACTCTCACATGCTTCAGCTAATACATTTGTCTCATCATTTAAAGGTCCAAGATCAGTTTGATCGTCTGCAATTGCTATTTCAACATTTTCCTCCATATCTACTTGATAGGCTTGTTCATCAGGAATATTCTTTCCATCGAACGTAAATCTTTCCTTGGTTTTAAAAACCGCAGACCAATCTGCTTTATCCCTTTTTAGAGATGAATAAATGGCATAATAAGCTTGTAGGATTTGTTTAGCTAGTACAATAGGGTCGTGCTTTTGATAATGCGAGTTATGTTTAATTTCTGTAAGATTATATTTTGGATGCACGTTAATACCGTAACCTGGAACATTGTTGAACCAGTTGCATCAAAAGAAATAAACATCCTCTGCGGGCCTTGTAAAATATGTCAATTGCAAAATATGAGTTAATACGCCATAAAAATCATTTATATGATTATTAGGATCTTCACTGACTTGACAAACACCCCAACATTGTTCGTTAATTTTTCAGTACTGTATTCTTTGGTGTTGAATTTATATCCATTAACAATAAATATTGGATATGTTTTAACTTTTCTTTTCAGTCCAAATGCCAAATGTTTCAGTACTTCATCGAGCACATGATTTGTAGGATCAGAAACGTAGTTCCTAAACCAACTACTGAGATCTTTGCTTAAATCGCCGCTTGAATTTTGTGTATACTGCAAATATGATGTGTTACATTATTATTAACACGTGTAACTAAATTTAACAGAACTTGTAAAAAAATCATTACATAACAAATGGTGCAACTTCAGGACAATTAAGAAAAATACATGTGTGTGCTACATGGTGTAACGTGCCATATTTTTAGCGGTTAAATAATTAATTTATTCAATTATTTAATAAATGGTTTGGTAATTTAAATGGTTTGAATTCAAATAATTTTGATTATTTAATTATTTTAAATAGTGGAATAATAAATATAATTTCCGAAATTGTCGGAAATAGTTGAATTGGCAATATTATATGAATTGGATAATTTAAAAGATTTAATTCAGTTTAGAATTGAATTATAATAAATAATTTATTAATTAAACGATGTTTAAATGCATCAATTTTTAATATAATTAAAAACGAGGTCGAAACATCACGGCAGTTCGTAATATTGAGTTTTGAACTTCAACTGAATATACAGGATTCGTTATAAGTCGAATTTCTTTGAAACAAGAAACATTCAAATCTGTTGAACTACATTTTTCTAATGGAAGTGAAAATTTTAATAGAATGTAAGTTATGTCCAAATCAAATTTTCAGAAAGTCGTTATGAAATCACTTATAAATTATAACGATTTATTTAACAAATAAAAAGGGTTTAATATAAATTGAAAGTCATTTTAACTTGAAATTAAATGGTCGAGTATAAATCTATATTTTTGTTTATTTCTGAAGTTGTATATATTTTGTCTGAATATATATAAGATAATAATAATTTATTATTATTTAATTGGATTATTTTAATCAGTTCATATTATATCGATTGAACATGCAATGTAAGAATAACCAATTTTCAAATGATCTCTATTTTCGATAAAATTAATATTATTAAAATCGCACTGATTTATTGTTATAAGATTTCCAGTTTGGGGCCAATTGTATTTATTTTGTGACTATGCGTGGTTTAAACGTCATGTTATTTTACTGGTTGCGATTGAAAAGGAGTTTTTACAAACGAACTCGTAATTTGACGAAACCAGTCCCATAATATCATAAATAATTAATTAATGCAAGATCACAATTTTCATCACGGATGGAGCTCATACGTGATAGTTTGTTTTGTGTGTGACTTCAATCGTAAGTTTCGTATAAAATAAAAAACAAAAAATATATTATTTACTTTCCTTCCTTGCCAAGGTTAACAAACATCTTTTCTTAACACAGGTACCCTATACCACGTAGATTAAAATTAAAAGTAGAGCCTTATTCTTTTTAGCTTACCTAACCTATCTTTTTCTTCACCCTAATGCTTCATGTCAAAATAATGCAGACCCACACCTACCCTAAACTATATATACACATACTTCATCCCGAAGGAAAAGTAAAATACTGCAGACCTAAAATTAACCCTAAACCATGCCTACAACAAGGTTATTTCGTACCCTTCTCATTGGCAAGCACGTTGCCCTGAACCTATATATGCACAAGACCTTACTCCATCTTCTTAAGAGTTTGCCAAAGTATGTAGTGACATCTAAAATTCAAAAAAAAAAAAATACGTCCTTTAAAAATCTTGAGATCAATTAGGTTAACTCTGTTTTCGTGAGAGTTTTATTTTGATACTCGTCTCATCCGGCGCGAAGTTGTTTTCAACAGCTCGAAGATTTCTGAAACGAGCTAAGGTTTCAGGTGGAGGTCAGAACAGAGGGGGTTTGACAAGATAAAGGGTGCAACTGTGTTCTGAGGATTGAGGTGCGGCCGATGCCAAAGTTGCATGGAGTTTTGAGACAAAAAATGTCGAGCCATTTTCAGTAGCAGCACGGAAATGACCTGGTGATGTGACGATGGAGACGTGAGCAAGTTGAATGTGAAGAGTTGGAGTAGAGTTTCCTGCATGGAAGAGAAGGGTGGTATTTTCGTGTTTCTTCATGAACCATAGGGGGAGTTAGGTGCGTGGAAAGGTTGGACAATGGAGGGTTCAGGCGTGAGCCGAAGAAAGACAATGAGCGGGTCTGTTCCTTTTTTTTAGGGGGGAGAAGCTTGTAACAGGTGCGGATCCGAAGATTTGGTCTGGGCTGAGAAAATACATGAGGCCCCTATAATAAAAATTAAAAAAAGAGAAAAAGAAGAAGGACAAAACGTTGGCAGTATGGAATTGGTATTAGAAATGGGGTTAAATTATAATATACGTGAGCAACATATTTGTAGTGAGGCTTGCTGCATAGGTGAGAAATTTGTGAATATAGCTAGTGGCCTTGAAGGTGTTGAATGTGTTATCCACGTGAAGGGAAAGTGAATGCACACGAAATATAGAAATATGTATGAATGCTCAGAAGTGAGGTGGTGGGCCGAGTTGCAAGAGCCTATGTAGGCGTATGGAAGACGCACGAGAGTGGATGTTCATGCATTTGAACATAGGTAAGATTATGTATTAGTTACGATATGTAGTTATTTAATTAGTTAATATTTAAAACGTGATAAGTTAATTTAATTTCTTAACTTAGGGAACAAATAATGTATCGATACGGAATCTGTTTTATTCATGGTTTCCGAAATTATAATCGTATCAATAAATAAATTACGGATAATGTAATTAAGTTACAGCTTAATTTATAGTGACACCTGATAACAGAATTGAGAGCGATCTATAATGTTGGGTCTGTATGGACATGGGCTACGCAATGAAGCTGGTTTGGAGTCATTTGGAGCTCGTTTGAATTTATAGCGATATTAAATGCCTGATCAAATCTATCGACTGTTAATCGTTATTCAACAATTAACGACCAAGGTGAGTAAACTCACTAACTCTGCCAAGTTTTATAATTTTATAAACATGATTTAATATTGATAAATGATGATTAGATGATGTGTGATGGTTGTCTAGATGAATTGCTAATTAATTGGCTGAACTAAAACAGTTATATATTTATAAGTCGTCAGTTAAGTATTGATTATATTTATTATTATATTTCATAATGATATGGAATTATTCATGTTGATTAACGTTTATGGATGCAGGGAAATAGGTTGGAGGGATCCAACTGGATTCCCTAACAATTATATTGTTGTTTTTCATATATTGTGCTGTATGATGTGACAAATAATATGTGGTTGATTATTATGTGATTGTAATGTTTGAATGACATTGATCCTGAAATAATTAAAATATATTGGAAAAGAATTCGAGTTTTAAAAAGGAAAAAACTATTTTTAAATAGAAATTGAATTTCGAATGGACTAGAATATAATAACTTGTTTTACTTATATTAAAACAAGAAGTTTGTTTTAAAAATGATATTTAGAAATGGGATGAAATAATCATTATAAAATAATAGGGAAATGTAAATTCAAGAATGAATATTAGAAAGGTAAATGGAAATCGTTTTCAAAAGAAAACGATGGAATTTATTTCGATGTTCGAAATGTGAATGGAACTAAACAAAGCCCATAAGGATTTGTAATTATAATTCGACGATGTCAGATGATATTAAAAATACTATTTTAGAAATTATATATTATATAATCTAGAATTTGACAAGATAGTTAATTTTATATTTGAAATCAATAAATTATAATCGAATATGTAAACGAGAGTAAGTTATAACTTATAAACAGAGTTAATGAAATGAAATATGAAGTATGAATTCATAAAATAGCAAGATAGATGGAATTTTAAGCTGTAATGGTATTTTCTATTTAAAACAAGATTTGACTTAACAAAACAAATCCAAATTTCTATAGAGGAATATTATTCACGTTTTAAGTGAATAATGGTTTAAAAGCAAACGTTTTGCAAATTGGAATGGTAGTAAAGGAAATTGGTGATGTTTTGGAAGTGATAAATTCAAAAATGAATTTAGAAATTGAGTTGACCTGAAACAGTAAATTTATTCTGACGTTTGGAACGTTAGTCGAATAAGAAATTATTCAAAGGAGATTTAGACGTTGAATTTAGGGAAGTACTATTTTCTTTTCGTTTCTAAATCAAGATTATTTATTTAATTAATTTCTTAAATATTATTTGTTTATTCAAAGTAACGAATCAAAGTTATATTTTAAAGTTAAGTACATGTATTATAATACTATCGTGATAATCAATATTTTCCATAAAAGAAGTGGGTTTGTAGACCGAATCCGAGAGTTGCGTAAGCAATGATTGCATAAGAAATTAAGAAATGAAATTAAGGAAATTAGAAACTGACTGGAGATTAGTTAAGTGAATGGCTTTTTGAGTATCAATTTGATGTTGGTTTCGGCCTTCGGGGTTGATACTTAGGGAACCGTTCTCTTACTAGTTTTCAGTTAGGGACCGATGAATGTGAAAGGATAGTGATGCATGGATAAGAAACGGAAATGTTTTCCCAAGGTAACATATATTTTCTAAAATAGAAAATGAGTATTTGAGAATATATGGAAATGTTTTTCGACGTTAATAAGAAATATTTTCTGGAATATAGAAAATTAATATTTTGTAATGAATGGAAACATTTTCCAAGAATCGTGAGATACTAAACTATTTCAAGAAATATTAGGGTAAATATATTGAAAAGAGATTGGGGAATGAATAAATTAATGATAAATTAATTTAAAGGGCTTAGTGTTGATTGATGATTGATCGGTAAGATTTCCATCTGGAAATAAGATCGTTGTTTGTATGGATATTTTCCTTTTATAGTTAAATAACCAGCTACCAAAGTTTTTGACCTTTTTTCGTTGTCAATACGGAGATACTGAGATCAAATTTATCATCTAAAAAGAAATCCATATCGGCATTAGCGTGCAAATCAAATATGATGAAGATAATTGAAGACGAAGTTTATGCAAGGGCTATTCTGGCGAACTAGGTAGAAATTGACTAAGATGGATTTACAGAGTAGTTCCTTCGGTTTTTCCAGTCCTACGACAACTTGTATGGACGGATATCTAACAGAGTATACCTAATAGAACGCATAAATTGATCTCTTCAAACGTATTTACATTGGTGGCGGAGGAATCCGTTTCTCTTATCATTATACCCATGGTCTTTTTGGGAAAATCAGTTTGTGATTTGGCAGGTTTGACAGTGTGGCATGCAAAAGTGAATGGTGGCTAGATGTCCCAAAGGATACGTCATGACCTCAAGCCCCATCTTTCGGGAAATGAAAAAAATCGGTCAGGCAGCATGGCTAAGTAGGTCGCTCCCAATTAGGGTATATTTTCACCATCTAGAGGATATTCATTTTTGTCCTTCATTCGCTTCTGTATCTCCCCGGAATGGTTATGTTGGTTTACCAAATGTAAGGTGATAATATATTCGGAACATTCAATTGAAATGAATGGTCGGTCATGTGTGGCCGAGTTGCAAGATGTTCTTGTTGAGCTCTAATGTATCCCTCTAGAGTACACTGATCGGAAGATGGTTTCATACCTTGTCATAGTTAGAAATCCATTACCCAATAAGAGCCCATGGTTTTGATTGTATATTATATATGTAGATCATAGGATGCAAGTGTTCTACTAGATTGTTATTTACTTGTATTAGCATTATTATAATATCATAATAATATTGTTTTAAAAGAATGTTTTGGGTTATCGTAAGGTAAAAACTTTTCGTAATTATGTGTGGATCGGTCTTACGGTTATCTACTCTTTTGAAAAAAAAAATTAAAAGTAAAACCAAGTGATTGGAGTTTACTCACACCAGTCTCATGACTAACCTAGAGTTATTTTGTTTTGCTGTACCCTAAACTTTTTGGTGCCCAGATTTGTACGGGCAGTTAAGTAGTCGGGATTTTACAGATATACTTGGAAGAGCTTGGAGCAGGAGGCTTCAATGTTTGTTATATATAGAGTTGTTGTGCTATGTATATGATGTTCTCTGATGATATATGTAAGTACAAATATAATTTTATATTTTAAAATTTGTTATATAATATATTTTATTCATTCCGCTCTGAAATTTGTGATTACTCTAATTCTGTTCTATTTTGTTCTTTTTCCTCTATTCTAACTTTCTTTCTTTCTATTTCTCACCCTCTAACTTCTTTCTATTAAAGGTTCAGTATTTTTAGTGCTTGAATAGTCAACATGGGTTTCGTGTTGATTTTCAGGGTCGAAAATCTATCGGTTCATTACAGTGGTATCAGAGTTGAAGGTTAAGGGATTGCCTTGGCTCTGTGGGTGACTTAGTAGAAACGGGGTTAGTAATACCCTAGATTGATTTGAGTGTATATAAACGAGAGATCGTACTTGCAGATTATATAAAAATGGTTTTATGTTGTGTAGATTTATTGGTTGAGTGGCTTATAAATCTTGGTCGATGGTGGGGCACCACAATGTCGATAGGGATTTCTAAACACTTGAATACGATGAACCGACACGGTATGCTTTGAAAAGAGGGTAAATGAAATAATTTTACCAAAAATATATTTTGATATAATAGAAGTATATATATTAGAGTTATTATAATATATTGGATGCGTTGGTTATTAGTATAATCGAATAAGATTATAATTAAGATAGTTATATAAATAACCAATCAGGAGTCGTACAAGTGTAATATATAAAATTAGACGAGTTAAGTTAGAATTTAAAATAGAATTGGAATTGAAATTTTAGAAACTTGAAAATGGCTCTAAATGAATTTTGGATTAAGTATATGGAAATTTTAAGATCCTGGGTGAATTTGTAAATGTTTTCCAAGCATTGAAAATGATATTTTAAAATAATTTCAAAGTGAAAGTGTTTAATAATGAGTTTTGGAAATGATATAGTATTAAACTCACTTCGGTTGCTGGAAAACAATTCTGATGATGACTACAATATCATCAGTGTTCATTTTCGAGTTTCTAAGTGATGGATCACTACCAAAGATTTTGTTTTTGATTTGTTTTGAGATTCCAAAAAGGAATATTTGAATTTTGAAAAGGCTAACTTGTTTAAAAACCTCCCATGAAGGGATGATATGAATTAAAAACAAATTAAAATGGAATTTGTGGAAACAAATTGAAATTGAAATAAAACCAGATTTAGAATTTTGAAATGGAATTAGATTGGTGAGTAAGAAATTGGAATTAAGATTGGAATTGGAGTTTAAAATGGAATTTGGCTTGGATATAAGAGAATGTTTCGGATTTGGGGATGGATTGATTTGAGATCAACTAGGAATGCATGGATATATGCTAAAGTGATAACAAATGGAAGAAGTAGAGTTATATGCCCGACAAAAAGGTACAAGTTTATATTTCATATGAGTTTGATGAATCATGAGCTTGTTCGACAAGTTGCTTGGCTGTTTTAGTTTCTTTGGATGGGATTAGACCCAGAGAGGTGAGTTGTAGTTGTACCGATTGAGCCGTTCAAAGGAGACATTGGCAAAATTTCTCGGAAATTTGAAGTGTTAGAAATTTTCAGAAATTTTGGAAATTTTCGGTAGTAAGAATGATTTAATATTTTAATTGAAATTAACTGGTTCAGTTGAAACTGGAGTTAAGAGGTAAAACATATGATTTTTAACCTAGTTAATAGTAGCATTTTTTTCTACCTTAGTAGTTCTGAGGATGAAATTGTTTTAAGGGGAAAGGAATGTAACGTTCTGTATTTCTAAGCAACTCAATAATTAATTTATTCAATCCTTTAATAAAAGGTTTGGTAATCTAAATGGTTTGAATTTAAATAATTTTGATTATATAATTATTTTAAATAGTGGAATAATAAATTTAATTTCTGAAATTGTCGAATATAGTTGAATTGGCAATATTATATGAATTAGATAATTTAAAAGATTTAACTCAGTTTAGAATTGAATTATAACAATGAATTTAATTAAACGATGTTTGAACGTATTAATTTTAATATAATTAAAAACAAGCATGAAACATCACGGTAGTTCGTAATAGTGAGTTTTGAACTTCAAATGAATATACAAGATTCATTATAAGTTGGATTTCTTTGAAACAAGAAACGTTCAAATCTGTTGAACTATATATTTCTAACTGAAGCGAAAATTTGAGATTTCGTCTTATAGATTGCAAGTTATGTCCAAATCAAATTTTCAAAAAGTCGCTATGAAATCATTTATAAATTATAACGATTTATCTAATAAAGAAAAATGGTTCAATATAAATTGAACGTCATTTTAACTTGAAATTTAAACATCAAGTATAAATCTATATTTTTCTTTATTTCTGAAGCTATATATATTTTGTCTGAATATATTTATATATATATATATGATAATAATAATTTTTTATTATTTAATTGGAATATTTTAATCAGTTTATATTATATCGATTGAATATGCAATGTCAGAATAAACAATTTTCAAATGATCTCAGTTTTTGATGAAATTAATTTTAATAAAACTGCACTGATTTATTGTGGTAAGATGAAACGACCCAAACTCGCCCGTAAGGGAAAGCCCGGATTGAGTTGAGAACATGACAAATCACAACGCAAACAGAAGAACATTTCATTACTTATTACAATAATTTGCGTCAGAGTACAAGAATATACAGAGTATGAATAAATAATATACATCACGAAATATCAGAGATTAAAATACATTACATAGCAGCGAAAAAATAATACATAATCACAACTGTAAGGAATACAAGGATACAGAGCATTCCTAATATAGCTCCAACTATAAATCCAGGATTCTGGAAAAGAAAAATCTACAAAACCAAAACTACTAGCTGCCCGTGTGGAAAATAAGGGCACCCAGAGTTTAGGTTAAAGCAATAAACTCCAGGTCAGTCATGCACTGGTGTGAGAACTAAAATAGTTTTTTAAAACTTTACTTTAAAATAGAGTAAATCAAGGGACAACGCCGTATAATACGAAACGGGTTTCCTCCCAAGAATACCGGTGCATATAACAAAACAGCGCAATGCTTTTTGAAAAAAACGAAGCTATTATAAGACTCAGGTCCCATCACACAATGCAACGCAAGCCGGAGGATAGAGTTTTACCTTATAATAGCCAAACATGCTTGGTACATTTGAAACAAATCATTTTGATACTATCATAAGTGTATAGTGTCAAGATCAACTTCAAATATAAATGTATCAATCATAGATGGCATAGGACCCATCCTACTATATCGCCATACTAGTTCTACAATTAAAACCGAAATGTCACATATTGGAAATTGGATTTCCGTCATGAGACGAGGCAAGGGATGTACTCCTCGCCGGCTTCGAGACAATCTAGCAAATGCCATAGGATCTCCCGCAATAGACCATTGGATCCTCCAAGGCCTGTCCTCTCTTACGTTTGAGGATTGGCAAATCCTGAACACACGTTTCCCGGTCCTATAGTACCTATCCATCGGCTCCGTAGTAACCAATGTATCTGAGGCGCCTCACAATCAATCATCCACATAGTTAAAAATACAATAAATGTCTGGGCTCCATTTCATGGCACCACCCATAGCTAGAAAGAAACATCATATCCTCCTTTGGTCCCTTATCCCATTTTTGACTCATACCGAGGTGTGAGCTCACGAATTAACGCTATACACAAAGTTATGCCCTTTAAGGCTGTACTTTGATCATCAACCATAAGACTCTGCTTTTCAACAGAAGCCTTGATCATTTGCATCTCAGCATGCCACACTGACAATTCATGCCATGCAACTAATGTCTATCGATATATAACCTCTGAGCTCATACATCTGAGAGAAGGGTGTTAAGCAAGAGAATAAATTCTCCTCCACCAAACAGATATGTATTTAATAGAGATCAATCAACGTAGAATAAAATCCAATATCATACACACATCCATTTACTAGTTCGTTCTAGGTCTGAATGAAACCGGAGGCACCTTATTCGTCGTCCCATATGTCCAATACAGGAGAGAGGTCCTCGCATATCCAGTCGACCTCCAGGTACGTCTGGACGATCACCACTTATTACCTTGTCTTGGGTGTATAGTCCAATCAAGACATCAGTAATCATCCAAACGATGTGAAGACCTCCGGTCTTCAACCACCATCTTTATCGTCGACTTATCGTCGAATCAATTATTCAGAATGGGTATAAACCCGGCCTTTCTAAATAATTCACGTATTTTATAATCAAGTGCTATAAAAACACAACATACGCCTCATTCCAATTCGGAATATTCTTTTATTTAAATATTCATATCCTTTGGGAAAGGTTCCCATTAATTTTATCAAAGATAAATTCTTTAAATTTATTCTTTAATCTTTCTTTGGATATCGATTCAAACCAAATTAAGGTCTATCTTAACTAGTCGGGATTAGCGCACCTTACCGAAGTAATCATATATTTAATTTCCCAATTCCAACCTATTCATCCCATGGAGCAAAACTGGTAGTACTCCATATCTAATGCCATAGTGTTATTGGTAAATTTAATTACCATTTCCTGTTCAAATCTAATTAAAGATTTGACTATCGCTTGGAGTAAAACTGGTGGTACTCCATTCTCGATCATTTCCCAAATTTGATAATTTAAATTATCATATTCTCATTTCAATCTAATTAAATATTCATTAAAACTCCACTTTGTTTTAATCTTCCCAAAAATCAATATTAATGATTATTTAACTTTGGGAAATCAAACATGTCACATTGACAATCTACACTGTACCATTGATTTCTACCAATATATAACCTCTAAGCTCGTACGTCTTAAAGAAGGGTGTTCAGCAAGAGAATAAATTCTCTGCCACCAAACAGATGTATAATTAGCAGAGATCAACAATACAGCTTTGAAATACAATGTTAGACATGTAATCTTGTCTTTAACTGGTTTAAAGAACAAATGTCATTTAAAACGCAGTTCACGATAAACCCAAATCTCATTCCATTAATTATGGAATCTTCACGGAAAACAGATCAATATATATATAATCGAAATCAATTTCCGTATCTGACTAATAATATAAATGGAATAACGGCAAAGCCTTTTAAATTCCATATATATTAACAGTCTTCCTCCATAGAGGTTCACTTCGATTATTATCAAATCGAATTCCATTTCATTCCAATTTATTATATTAATCTGGAAAAACTTTACTTTGGAAAATCCCATTAATCTTAATTAAAAGTTTTATAAATTCCAAATCTCATTTCACTGTTAACAGGGTTAAAGAACAAATGTCGTTAAAAAAACACAATTCACAATAAACCCAATTCACATTCCATTTTATTTCAATTAAAGGTTAATTAACTGGAATTTCTAATAATCTTAATTAAAAGATTTATTCTTTTCACAAGGGGTTTAAGAATAGTGTTATTTAAGAAACCATTCACTGCAAACCCAAAATCCAATTTGATATCAAATACAAGGCTCTGAATAGAAATTATATCGACTTATATTCAATATCAAATTCTGAAACCAACAAAGATCGTATTGGAAATAACGATATAAATATATCTTCTAAATTTCCATAACAATATCCGTATAATCACGGTATCCAATATCGAAATATTTTGAAGATGATTTCCATTCAAATCCATTCCAATTCATATATTGGAAATTCTAGTTATATTAAAACTCATTCTCAATCCAATTTATTTATTCATTTAAAAATAATTAGATTATAATTCTAGTTGATAATTAGTTCATTTCGATAAAAATATATTTTTATCTTTCCAAATATGGAATTTTTCATCCTAGTTCTTTTCAAATCATTTATTATGATTTTATACAAATTACTAGTATTTTTAATAATTTTATTAAGGCCCTTTCAGTCGATTTCCATAAACGGTTATCGAACTATAATTACAACGACTTTTCCAAATTGGATTTGGACATAATCCAAATCCAACTGTTAGATTTTAAATCTCTTAAGCTCTTTTCGATACGAACCCAATAGTTCCGGTTTTAGGAGAATCCGACGGTCGGATCTCCCGTAATGTCAATTCGAAGTCAATGGTCGAAATTCGCGAACGTTCATGGCGCGGCGCGTTCCATCCAGGCCATTAAATTTATAATATATATTATATATTTTCGTCAATTTCCATTTAAATCGTATTTTATAAATCGTTTATAAATTCATTTCAAAATGATTCTAACTTCATTTTCAATTTTAAATCAAAATTGAATATTTCATATCATTATAATATTAAAATGATAATATTTTCAAAAACCAGATTTGAAATCGTTTCCTTTTCGATATTCATTACAAAAATGAATAAAATCGATATAAATATCATCCGCGTGAAAATGGCACATATCTAATCAACACGGCTTCATATATTTCAATACTTTCGTGTCCATCCAAAATCTTACATTAAAATCAGATTTTAATCCTTTACTGAATATTATTTTAAAATATTCCTTATTTTAAAATATTCGTTATTTTAAAAATATTCATTATTCCTGAATTGGAATCAGACACGGTCAATTACCATATACTGTTATTTATATGGATTTCAGACAACACATATATACAACAACAATGATAAACAATCAACCATCATCCAGAGTGCACTACACAAATGCATAAGCATTAAATATAAATAATTAATGCTTACAATAGTCTGTCAACCAATCAATTGACATACAACCAAACAATTGGGATTAGTGTATGACAAATATCATCCTCATACCCATGTGGGGTTTCAACCAACAAATACTGAATATTATTTTTGCAGTTGGGCTATGTGTAGAATATATCGTCCCAATCAATGTTAGTCAAATGGGTGTACATAAACGAATCGTCCGATTCGTAAATAAATATTTATATTATTCATATACACATTAAAAATTATATTTTTAACTATAAAATATTTGTTTCAACACATGAATATTTTATACCGTTCATTTATACAATAAAAATGATATTTTTATTGTTCTAACATATTTTAGAAAATTTTGGCAGCATAACGGCGTGATATTATAACCGGAATAAGGTCTAGCCTTATCCCTCGCCTAATACTGGCTCGCGCAGTACACATACCAATTCCAATTAATTCTATTCACATCCCAAACCACATTCAAACAAATAAATCAATCAAAACAAACAACCAAACATACATGGTTCCAATCAAAGGTGTCGGGTGCTACTAAGCACCGTCTGCATCCTAATATATATTTAACTGTAAACAAAATTAGAGTGAGAAGTTCTCACCTTTGGTTTCCACTCCGTCTTTCTTTAATGGCCGATTTGGATTCCGTTCTACTTCCAGTCAGTTTCATCAAAATCTGCTTCACGCGGTATATATATATATATATATATATATAATCACATTTTTATAGCGCTATCATATATACAAAAATCATATTTTTTTATCGATGTTTATATTATAAAAATCATATTTTATGTTAGTGTTATAAAAACCATATTTTTATGTTGACGTTTATATTATAAAAATCATATTTTTATAATTCAGTTTTCCATATAAAAATCATATTTTTTCCTTTTTAAAAATCGTATCTTTGCAGTTTTAAAAATCCTACCTTTTCATCTTTAAAAATCTTATCTTTCATTAATAAAATTCATATTTTTATACTATGAAAAATCCTATCTTTATATAAATCAAAATCATATTTTTCAAATCAATGAATTCGTATTTTTCTAAACAAAGAAATCATATTTTCATATCTTAAAAATCTCATCTTTATATTTTTTAAAATCTCATCTTCATATTTTAAAAAAAAAATCTCATCTTTATATTTTTTAAAATCTCATATTTATATTTTTAAATATCTCAACTTTATATTTTTAAAAATCTCATCTTTATATTTTTAGAAATCGTACTTCTATATTTTTAGAAATTATATTCTATATTTTTAGAAATTGAGACGACCCGAAATCCCGTTTAGACGGAAACAAGGGTTATCTTTGGAATATAACACAGAAACATATAATAGCAGAACAGAATTAAATAAATACACTAGATAATGAACAATAGAATATACTGGATAAAAGTAATCATCAGAGTTACACAGTATACAGGATCTTACTTAGTACAAATACAGTTCAGCTATACATAAATGTCTACAGCGGAAATAAACAAAATATGTACAATAGGATCTGAACAGCATAAAAAGAAATAAATGATAGAATCCATCTTCAGCTCCAACTATCCAGAAAGAACCAGCTAAACCTGAATACAAGGCTGCCTGTGTAGAAAAAGGGGCACCCGAGTTTGAAAGTGAAACAAACTACGAGTCAGTCATGGGACTGGTATGAGAAATCCACTCAACACATATATAATTGGCTAATCACAGGACCACGCCACTTTCGTGGAACGGGTTTACTCCATTGGATTGCCAGTGCTTTAAAACAAATCTTTCTTTTAAACATCGCTATGCTTTTTATAAAAATGAAGCCGTTATAAGACTCAGTTCCCATCACACAATGCAACGCAAACCGGAGGATAGAGTTTTTACCTTATAACGGCCAAAATATGATTGATACGAATAAAACAAAGGCATTTGATATTATTGCTAGTGTTTATATGTTTTGAAAACAATTTCAAATCATAACTATCAATCATAGACGACATGAGCGTCCCATGCCACTATGTCGCCAAATATATATATACAATTGAAACCGCACGATCACGTATTTGGAAATTGGATTTCCGTCATGAACCAAGGCAAAAGATAGTCCTTACCGAATTCGTGACTCTCTAGCCCGAGCCACAGGCAAGCGCGCAGGCAAGCCTTTAGATCATCAGGGCCGGTCCATCGATGTGGATTATTATGCCTGAACAATACGTTTCCCCGCCCTTTGGGGCGTAAACGAGCCAACGAATGACTCCATCGGACCCGGATCGTCCGATCAAACCGAGGCGCCTCGCAACAGCAACAACCACATAGGTGAAAAGTATATAAATGTCAGGGATGGTAGGTCACTGACACCACCCTAGCTAGAAAGAAACACATGTCCTCCCTGAGGTCCTTCTCCCGTTTTAGGTTCATACCGGGGTGTGAGGCTCGCGAATTCACGTTATACACAAAGCTACGCCACACAGGCGGTGCTTTGATCATCACCACAAGACTTTGCTTTTCAACAGAAGCCCTGATCACTGCATCTTAGCATGCCACACAGGCAATTCATGCCATGCGACTGATGTCCATCGATATACAACCTCTGAGCTCGTGCGTCTCAGAGAAGGGCGTTAAGCAAAAGAATAAATTCTCCGCCGCCAAACAGATGTATATTTAACAGAAATCAATCAACACAGAATAAATTCCAATGTCAGACACACAGTCCATTTACAAGTCCGTTCTGGGTCTGAATGAAACCGGAGGCACTAAATACCTCGCAAACCCTTCGATCACCACGTACGTCTGGACGATCACCACTCATTATCCATATTTCGGGATGCCTCCCAATCAGGACCTCGGTTACCATCCAAACGAGGTGAAGATCTCCGGTCTTCGACCACCGTCTTCATCTTCGAATTTCAATCGTCGGTCAATTATTCGAAATGAGAATTAACTCGGCCTTTTCAAATAATTCACGTATATTGAGAATTTCAAATCAATTTATTTCAATGGTTAAATTATTCGACAACACCAATATTGTTCTTTAATGTAATTTTCACACCAAACACATTCAACCATCAAATACAACATAAATCGAGCAAATTCAGTTTATTTCCATTCCATATCGCTTGTGATATTTTATAACTATTTATCGCTATTTTTATTTAATTTAAAATAGCTAATTTATTCAAAACGACGCTTCGGGCCATAAAGCGGCCGTGGCGCTGTTTTTCTTCAGATTTGATTTACACATATCTGAAAATCTAACCGTTGGACCTTCACAAAATTTACATCATTAGAAAGGTCTTTTCAAAACGAATCCAATGGTTCC
Organism: Allium sativum; assembly: GCA_030737875.1. Lineage (NCBI taxonomy): Eukaryota > Viridiplantae > Streptophyta > Magnoliopsida > Asparagales > Amaryllidaceae > Allium > Allium sativum. Next base: position 56,861,518 of record CM060912.1, read on the forward strand.
AGTTTCGGGAAAATCCGACGGTCGGATCTCCCGTTACAATCGTTTGAATTTTCGATTTCAAAATACGAACTGCAGCGTCGTTATTCGATTAAATATATAATTATATTTATATATATAAAAATATAATCGTTTCTGGTGTTGTTTTTCTTCAGATTTGAATTAAACATTCCAGACAATCCAACCGTTGGATTTTTACAAGGTTGGTGCCGTTGGAAAGATTATTCCAAGGCGAACCCGACGGTTGAGATTTCGGGAAAATCCAATGGTCGGATTTCCCGCTCTAGTTGTTTGAAATCATGGTTTCAAAATACGAACTGCACGGCTTCGTTTCGTTTTAATTTTATTTATATTTATATATTTATATAAATATAGTTCATTCAATGATTTCCATATCGTTTTCACTTCAAATATTTTTCTAACACCTTAAAATTTTGGAAAATTTCGCCATAACCTCCCCTGCACCGGGAGCATCGGGAAATCGCAAATAGCTTTCCCGGTCCTTCTAATCTCCAAAAAGAAAAAGAAAAAGCCAAGCGGCTAGCCAACAGGCTCATAAAATCATTACCCAAACAAAACAGTAAATGTGTATCTATTTGTCGGGCACAAAATTTTATTCCTCTTCTCTAGCCCCTTTGCTATAACCTGTTCAATGAATATGCATGTACATATATATGCAGTTCTTATCATTTATCATTTTCTATTCAACTTCATATTTGATTTCTATTTGGTTTAAAAACACCATTCATTCTAATGTTACATAAATAGGTGCAAATCATTTCATTAGCTAATTAATGAATATTTCAACTCATATATGTTTATTTTGAACAAGTGGCTATTTTTAACACCTCACATTTCAACGATTTATGCATACAATAAAAATGTGATTTTTATTGTAAAACAATTCATTTCAAAACACTATTTTTCTATATAGTTCAAGTTGGTGATAAAAGGGATTTTTATCATAAAACAATTTCTTTTAAAACGAGATTATTTTACACAGTTCATATAGTCGATAAAAGGTGATTTTTATTATCAAACAATTTATTTCAAAATATGAATACCATTCAACACATGAATTTCTAATCAACGAATGAATATCAATTCAACACATGAATGTTTTCTATAGTTTCTATATATAGATAAAAATGTGATTTTTATTATCAAACAATTTATTTCAAAATATGAATACCATTCAACACATGAATTTCTAATCAATGAATGAATATCAATTCAACACATGAATGTTTTCTATAGTTTCTATATATAGATAAAAATGTGATTTTTATTATCAAACAATTTATTTCAAAATATGAATACCATTCAAAACATGAATTTCTAATCAACGAATGAATATCAATTCAACACATGAATGTTTTCTATAGTTTTTATATATAGATAAAAATGTGATTTTTATTATTTAAAACGCGAATACCATTCAACACATGAATTTCTAATCAACGAATGAATATCAATTCAACACATGAAGGTTTTCTATTCAATGAATAAATATAGTTTAAGCATATGAAAATAATTCAAACACATGAATATTATTCAAAATTTCGGCAGCATAACGGCAGGGTAGTTAAAACCGGGAACGTCCCTAGTACGGCTCCTCGCTCTACCTTAAAACCTCGCAGTTTTTGACAATGGGGATCATGCATCTAGTTCGCACGCAGGCGGCATGTATATATTTATTTCATTTCCACAAACTAATCCTATGTGGTTTCAACCAAATATTTCTCAACCACAAATGGGTATTTTTCAACCACAATCAACCAATATCAATCACAAACAATCCCAAACAATCATTCGCTATCAATCAATTTTCACAACAATTTCAATCAATAAATATCGTCCATGGTTTGTGGACGAGGGGGCGTATATATATATATATATATATATATATATATATATATATATATATATATATTATATAGCAATTCACTTTTATTTCAACATATATATATATATAAAAAGAAATTGAAGAGTGAGAAATTCTCACCAATAGCTATCCAATAACACGACTCTTCCTTTATAGAAATCTTCGCCAATCTCGCCTTTTGTCGCTTCGTCGCCCGTATTCTCTACATATGTAAAAATCGAATTTTTACTATGTTATTCAATATATAAAAATCGAATTTTGACTTCGCTATTCAATATATAATGATATGATTTTTACTTCGACTTTCAATATATAAAAATTTGATTTTTACTTCGACTTTCAATATATAAAAATTTGATTTTTACTTCAACTTTCAATATATAAAAATCTGATTTTTACTTCGACTTTCAATATATAAAAATCTGATTTTTACTTCGACTTTCAATATATAAAAATCTGATTTTTCTTTTTAAAGTTTAAATCTTTTTCTTTTTAAATCTCAAAATAAAATCAGTTTTTCAAACCCCTTTAAAATTCAGTTTTAAACCTTTTTTTAAAATTCAGTTTTAAACCTTTTTAAGATCAGTTTTTATAACTTTTTAAAATCAGTTTTTATAACTTTTTAAAATCAGTTTTTATAACTTTTTAAAATCAGTTTTTATAACTTTTTAAAATCAGTTTTTATAACCTTTTAAAATCAGTTTTTAAACCCTAAAATCGAAATTAGTTTTAAAGAATAAAAATAAAAATACAATAAAATACTTACTGTATCTCGAAGAAGGGGGGGTGACAGCTAAGCTCGGAGCTGGCTTCGAGGGGGGCGGCGCTAGGGTTTCGAACGGGGGAGGCGGCTTCGAGGTCTCGAACGGGGAAGGCGGCGCTAGGGTTTCGAACGGGGGAGGCGGCTTCGAGGGTGGAGCTCCGGTGGTGGGCGGCGCCTCGCCTGAGGCAGCGGCAGTCGATCGGCGATGAAAAAAAAAGGGGGCGCCTGAATGAATTCGGGTTTTTTTCTTTTTTTTTTTATTTTGAACGAGAATGAATGTGAGGAGAGAGAGAGAGAGAGAAAGGGTTTATATAAATATTTATTATTATTAAATTTCTATTTAAAAGTTGACTTTTTATTCGAAGTCGAAATGGGACCCACCGACTGTCGTGTATAGCGTATTACCCCCATTCCGAACACAATGGGATATGCATCGCAAGCTGATTTGATCGTTACAATCAGTTTCCGTTGAATTTACATTTAAATCACTATATTGAATTTTAAACGTACTTTTCAAATTACCGGGGTCACATACTAACTAGAAAAATTCCCGAAAAATATTTTCTAGCTTCGTATTGACGATACGGTCCTAACAAAACTAGTTTCGTCGAATTCTGAGACCGTTTGAAAAATGGCCAATTTCCAGTCGATTGAAATCAACTAAAACCGGCCAAATGCGTTTTCCTTTGCCACGCTCACATATTGATTCGAAAAATTATGAAATTTGAAACCTAACAATAACTTGACACTGCGGATCCAACAAAAGTGGTTTCGTCGAAATCCGAGGTCATTTGCAAAATGTCCATTTTTAAGGGCCTGAATTCCATAGCGACTATTCAGAATTTTCAACTGGACATATCTTTTGATTCCCGCTATCAAATTTCGATTGGTCGGATTCGTTAGAAAGATATTCACTAACAGATTTAAATATTTTTGGTTTCACTAAAATCCGGATTGTTTTGCACCCGGTATATTCAATTGAAGTTTGAAATCGAATTATCGAACTACCACGCCATTTTCAATTCTATATATAATTATAATTAATTATATTCGTTTTCAAATGTCGATTCAAACTCAGTTTTCATTGCCATTATTTAAAATATTTATTTTAAATATTTAAAATCCATTATTTTAGCCAATTTAAATTTTTTAAATTGGTTCGGATTTTCTGGGTCGTTACAGAAATCGTATTTTTATATTAATAAAAATCATATTTTTATATCATTAAAAATCCTAACTTTTCTAAACTAAAAATCACATCTTTTCTAATTTGAAAATCATACCTTTTTATAAACAAAAAGCATATCTTTTTTTTAAATAATCAAACGAGACTTCAAAAAAAACTCACAGCGGAGGGGGGGAGGGGGGAAGGGATTTGCTGCGCAGCTGGAGGAGGGCGTATGATGTTTGCAGGCGGTGGGGACTTTTGGGGGAGGTCGCGGTGGTTTTGGGTTGAAAGGGGGGTGCGAGTTCTTTAAATCGAAGGGGGGGGGGGGAGAAAGGGGGAAAGAGAGAAGGAGGATCGGCGGAAGATGGGGGGAGATGCGGGGCTCTGGTGCGGAGGGCGACGCAATTTTAGGTTTAGGTTTTGTTTTATTTAGAATAACTGACGGGGAGAGAGAAGCAAGAAAGGGGTATTATTTATATAATTTTATTTTTATTATATTTGATTTCAAAATGTTAATAATAATTTTTTTTTCGAACTCTAAATCGAGCCCAGCGACTGTTGCCCCTAGCTAAATATCCACATTTCGAACACAATGGGATATGCCCCGTAGGACAGTTTGACTGTTTCGATCAGTTTCCATTAAAATTAAAATATAAATTAATTTAACGTTCAAAATTGATTACAACATACATTTTAATTTACCAGAGCCACATACTGACTCCAAAAATTCCCGAAAAATAAATATAGCTATGTTTTGATGATATGGTCCTAACAAAATTAATTTCGTCAAATTTGGAGTCCGTGTGAAAAATGGTCGTTTTCTGGTTGATCCAATTCAAATAAAATTGCCAAATACGTTTAAATTCACAACGCTCACATATTAATTCCAAAATTATGAAAATTGGAATCTAGCAATAATTTGACATTCCGGATCCAACAAAAGTGGTTTCGTCGAAAACGGGAGTAGTTTGCAAAATGGCTATTTTTAAGGGCTATATATTATATTAAATTCGAAAGCGATTATTCTGAATTTTGAACTGGACATTACTTTTTATTCCCGTTATGAAATCGGGATTTGTCACATTAATTGGTAGGATATTATTGAACAGATTCAAATATTTCAGATTTTACTAAATTCTGGTTTATTTTGAATCTTGTACATCGATTTGAAATTTGAAATCGAATTTTCAAACTCCTGCGCCATTTCATCTCGTTTTATAATTAAAATAAATTTATACGTTCTAACTTTGATTTAAATAAATTTTTAGTCATTATTATTTAAAATAAATCATTTTAAATATTCAAAATTCATTATAATTATCAAAATAAAAATTTTAAATTGGTTCTGAAAATCAGGGTTGTTACAATCTCTCCCACTTAAAATCTTTTCTTCCTCGAAAACGAACGGAGCTAAAACTTGTTTTCCTAACTAACCCAACTTTCATTCTGGCTTTCATTCTTCAACTTTTCAGTTTCTAAAATTTTTCTAATTTCTCAAAAATTTGGCTAATGCCCTATATTTTCGAAAAAGTTCGCCATAACCTCCTTTGTATGGGGAGGCCTTTAAAACCGCAACTAGCCTTACAAGGCCCTCACCAATCCAAAAGAAAAGGCTAAGTGGTTAGCCAATCAACTCATAAAATCATTAAAACCCAATAAATTAGTAAACATGTACCTATTTGTCGGGCATACAATTTATTCCTCTTCTTAGCTTCCATGCTATGACTTGTTCATATATATATATACACACACACACATGTATGCAATTTCAAATGTCAATTCAGTTCAATATTTGATTCCATTTGGCTAAATTTATCATTCCAATATTTTAGTTAGTTGGCTTAATAATCAAACATCACCGCCAACAATCAATTCGTTATTTAGCTTTTCAAATGCATAACTTTAATATGTACATATATATATATATATATATCCAAAATCATGTTTTTGATGCCAATTCAAAACAATAACCCTATCTAGTTTTGGTTCTCACACCAGTCAATTGGAAATATATAGATATCCCACTTTCGAAACTCGAAAATAAATATTGACGATGTCGCGGCATCACCAGAATTATTCCCGGATGTCTAGAGTGTGATTCTATACCTATCCAGTATATTTGAGACTTGGAATATGCATTCATGACTCGTATATACAAAATCTATATATACTCGATTGTCCAAAATAATTTTAAAATAAAATATCCAAATACGTTTAATAAGGTTTAAATTTTTCAAAAAAAAAATTGTTTTCACTTTTATTTTAAAAATAACACTCTTCTAACTCGTTCTAGGATACTAATGATCCCATCTCTAACGAGTCATTCTCATTGGATATTACTAATTTAATCTCTGATGAATTCTTTCGTTCGGTTCTAATATGTCTTGTTCTCGAGCTCTGTAAACCAAAGCTCCGATACCAATTGAAACGACCCAAACTTGCCAATAAAGGAAAGCCCGGATTGAGTTGAGAATACGACAAATCAGAACGCAAACAAAAGAACATTTCATTGCTTATTACAACAATTTGCATCAGAGTACAAGAATATATAGAGTATGAATAAATAATATACATCAGGAAATATCAGAGATTAAATACATTACATAGCAGCCGAAAAATAATACATAATCACAACTATAAGGAAGACACGGATACAGAGCATTCCTAATATAGCTCCAGCTGTAAATCCAGGATCCTGGAAAAGAAAAAAATCTGAAAACCAAAACTAGTAGCTGCCCGTGTGGAAAACTGGGGCACCCAGAGTTTCGGTTAAACAATAAACCCCAGGTCAGTCATGCGACTTGTGTGAGAACTAAAATAGTTATTTAAAACTTTACTTTAAAATAGAGTAAATCAAGGGACCACGCCGTATAACACGTAATGAGTTTTCTCCCAAGAATACCAGTGCATATAACAAAACAACGCAATGTTTTTTGAAAAAATGAAGCTATTATAAGACTCAGGTCCCATCACACAATGCAATGCAAGACAGAGGATAGAGTTTTACCTTATAATAGCCAAACATGCTTGGTATGTTTAAAACAAATCATTTTGATACTATTATAAGTGTATAGTGTCAAGATAACCTTCAAATATAAATGTATCAATCATTGACGGCATAATACCCCATCCTACTATGTCGCCATACTAGTTCTTCAATTAAAATCAAAATGTCACGTATTGGAAATTGGATTTCCATCATGAGTTGAGGCAAGGGTTGTACCCATCGCTGGCTTCGAGACACTCTAGAAAATGCCTCAGGATCTCCCGTAGTAGACCCTTGGATCTCCAAGGCCGGTCCTCCCTTACGTTTGAGGATTGGCAACTCCTGAACACACATTTCCCGGTCCTATAGTACCTATCCATCGGCTCCGTAGTAACCGATGTATCTGAGGCGCCTCACAATCAATCATCCACATAGTTAAAAATACAATAAATGTCTGGGCTCCATATCATGACACCACCCATAGCTAGAAAGAAACATCATATCCTCCTTTGGTTCCTTATCCCATTTTTGACTCATATCGAGGTGTGAGCTCGCGAATTAACGCTATACACAAAGTTATGCCCTTAAAGGCCGTACTTTGATCATCAACCATAAGACTCTGCTTTTCAACAGAAGCCTTGATCATTTGCATCTCAGCATGCCACACTGACAATTCATGCCATGCAACTGATGTCTATCGATATATAACCTCTGAGCTCATACATCTGAGAGAAGGGTGTTAAGCAAGAGAATAAATTCTCCTCCACCAAACAGATATGTATTTAATAGAGATCAATCAACGTAGAATAAAATCCAATATCATACACACATCCATTTACTAGTTCGTTCTAGGTCTGAATGAAACCGGAGGCACCTTATTCGTCATCCCATATGTCCAATACAGGAGAGAGGTCCTCGCATATCCAGTCGACCTCCAGGTACGTCTGGACGATCACCACTTATTACCTTGTCTTGGGTGTACAGTCCAATCAAGACATCAGTAATCATCCAAACGATGTGAAGACCTCCGGTCTTCAACCACCATCTTTATCGTCGACTTATCGTCGAATCAATTATTCAGAATGGGTATAAACCAGGCCTTTCCAATAGAAGCCTTGATCATTTGCATCTCAGCATGCCACATTGCCAATTCATGCCATGCAACTGATGTCTATCTATATATAACCTCTAAGCTCGTACATATCAAAGAAGGGTGTTAAGAAAGAGAATATAATCTCTGCCACCAAACAGATATATATATCTAATAGAGATCAATCAACATGGAATAAAATCCAATGTTAGACACACATCAATTTACTAGTTCGTTCTGGGTCTGAACGAAACCGAGGCACCTTATTCCTCGTCCCATATGTCCAATACAGGAGAGAGGTCCTCGCTTATCTGGTCGATCTCCAAGTACGTCTGGACGATCACCACTTATTACCTTTTCTTGGGTGTACAGCCCAACCAAGACATCAGTAATCATCCAAACGATGTGAAGACCTCTGGTCTTCAACCACCATCTTCATCGTCGACTTATCGTCGAATCAATTATTCAGAATGGGTATAAACCAGGCCTTTCCAAATAATTCATGTATTTTATAATCAAGTGCTATAAAAACACAACATATACCTCATTCCAATTTTGAATATTCTTTTATTTAAATATTCATATCTTTAAATTTATTCTTTAATCTTCCTTTAGATATCGATTCAAACCACATTAAGGTTTATCCAAACTAGTTGGGATTAGCGCACCTTACCGAAGTAATCATTTGTTTAATTTCTCAATCCCAACCTATTCATCCCATGGAGAAAAACTGGTAATACTCCATATCTAACACCATGGTGTTATCGGTAAATTTAATTACCATTTCCTGTTCAAATCTAATTAAAGATTTGACTATCGCTAGGAGTTAAACTGGTGGTACTCCATTCTCAATCATTTCTCAAATTTGATAACTTAAATTATCATATTCTCATTTCAATCTAATTAAAATTCATTAAAATTCCACTTTGTTTTAATCTTACCGAAAATCAATATTAATGATTATTTAACTTTGGGAAATCAAACATGTCGCATTGACAATCTACATATAACCTCTAAACTCGTACGTCTTAGAGAAGGGTGTTATGCAAGAGAATAAATTTTCCGCTACCAAACAGATGTATATTTAGCAGAGATCAACAATACAGTTTCAAAATACAATGTTAGACATGTAATCCTGTCCTTAACCAGGTTAAAGAACCAATGTCATTTAAAACATAGTTCATGATAAAAAAAATCTCATTCCATTAATTATGGAATCTTCATGGAAAACAGATCAATATATATAATCGAAATCAATTTCCGTATCCGACTAATAATATAAATGGAATAACGACAAAGCCATTTAAATTCCATATATATTAACAGTCTTCCTCCACAGAGGTTCACTTCGATTATTACCAAATTGAATTCCATTCCTTTCCAATTTATTATATTAAACTGGAAAAACTTTACTTTGGAAAATCCCATTAATCTTAATTAAAAGATCTATAAATTCCAAATCTCGTTTCACTATTAATCGGGTTAAAGAACAAATGTCGTTAAAAAAACACAATTCACAATAAACCCAATTCACATTCCATTTTATTCCAATTAAATGTTAATTTACTGAAAACTCTAATAATATTAATTAAAAGATTTATTCTTTTTACACGGGGTTTAAGAACAGTGTTATTTAAGACACCATTCACGACAAACCCAAAATCCAATTTGATATCATATATAAGGCTCTGAATAGAAATTATATCGGCTTATATTCAATATCATATTCTGAAATCAACAAAGATCGTATTGGAAATAACGATATAAATATATCTTCCAAATTTTCATAACAATATCTGTATAATCACGGAATCCAATATCGAAATGTTTCGAAGATGATTTCCATTCAAATCCATTCCAATTCATATATTGGAAACTCTGGTTATATTAAAACCCATTCTCAATCTAATTTATTTATTTAAAAATAACTGGATTATAATTATAGTTGATAACTAGTTCATTTCGATAAAAATATATCTTTATCTTTACAAATATGGAATTTTTCATCCCAATTCTTTTCAAATCATTTATTATGATTTTATACAAATTATTAGTGTTTTTAATAATTTTATTAAGGCCCTTTCAGTTGATTTCCATAGCTCTTTCAGTTGATTTCCATAAACAGTCATCGAACTGCCCTTACAGCGACCTTTTCCAAATTTTATTTGGATATAATTCCAAATCCAACCGTTAGATTTCAAATCTCCTATTCGTTGGAAAGCTCTTTTCGATACGAACCCAACGGTTCCGGTTTTAGGAGAATTTGACGGTCTGATCTCCCGTAATGTCAATTCGAAGTCAATGATCGAAATTCGCGAACGTTCACAGCGTGGCGCGTTCTATTCAGGCCATTAAATATATATATGATATATATATTACATATATTTCGTCGATTTGATTTAAATCGTATTTTATAAATCGTTTATAAATTCGTTTCAAAACGATTCGAACTTCATTTTCAATTTTAAATCAAAATTGAATATTCAATATCATTATAATATTAAAATGATAATATTTTCAAAAATCAGAGTTGAAATCATTTCCTTTTCGATATTCATTACAAACATTAATAAAATCGATATAAATATCGTCCTCGTGAAAATGGCGCATATTCTAATCAACACGGCTTCATATATTTCCATACTGTAGTATCCATCCAAAATCGGACATTAAAATCAGATTTTAATCCTTTACTGAATATTATTTTAAAATATTCCTTATTTTAAAATATTTGTTATTTTAAAAATATTCGTTATTCCTAAATTGGAATCAGACACGGTCAATTACCATATAATGTTATTTATATGGATTTCAGACAACACACGTATACAACAACAATGATAAACAATCAACCATCATCCAGACTGCACTACACAACTATATAAGTATAAAATATAAATAATTAATGCTTACAACAGTCAGTCAATCAATCGATTGACATACAGCTAAATAATTGGGATTAGTGTTTGTCAAATATCATCCTAATACCCGTTTGGGGTTACAACCAACAAATATTGAATATTATTTGTGCAGTTGGACGATGTGTAAAATATATCGTCCCAATCAATGTCAGTCAAATGGGTGTACATAAACGAATCGTCCGATTCGTAAATGAATATTTATATTATTCATATACACGTTAAAAATTATATTTTTAACTCTAAAATATTTATTTCAACACATGAATATTTTATACCATTCATTTATACAATAAAAATGATATTTTTATTGTTCTAACATATTTTAGAAAATTTCGGCAGCATAACAACGTGATATTAGAACAGGAATAAGGTTTAGCCTTATCCCTCGCCTAATACTGGATCGCACCATACACATACCAATTAATTCCATTCACATGCCAAACCACATTCAAACAAATAAATCAATCAAAACAAACAACCAAACATCCATGGTTTCAATCAAAGGTGTCGGGTGCTACTAAGCACTGTCTGCATCCTAATATATATTTAATTGTAAACAAAATTAGAGCGAGAAGTTCTCACCTTTGGTTTCCACTCTGTCTTTCTTTAATGACCGATTTGGATTCCATTCTGCTTCTAGTTAGTTTAATCGAAATCTGCTTCACGCGGTATATATATTTAAAATCATATTTTTATGGCGCTATCATATATAGAAAAATCATATTTTTATATTGGTGTTTATATTATAAAAATCATATTTTTATGTTGATGTTTATATTATAAATAACCATATTTTTATGTTGATCTTTATATTATAAAAATCATATTTTTATAATTCAGTTTTCCATATAAAAATCATATATCTTTTCATTTTTAAAATCCTATCTTTTCATCTTTAAAAATCCTATCTTTTCATAAATAAAATTCATATTTTTATACTATGAAAAATCCGATCTTCATATAAATCAAAATCATATTTTTCAAATTAATGAATTTTTATTTTTCTAAACAAAGAAATCATATTTTCATATCTTAAAAATCTCATCTTTATACTTTTAAAAATCTCATCTCTATATTTTTAAAAAAATTCATCTTTAGACTTTTAAAAATCTCATCTTTATATTTTTAGAAATCGTATTTTTATATTTTTAGAAATCATATTTTTATATTTTTAGAAATCATATTTTTATATTAATAAAAATCATATTTTTATGTCATTAAAAATCCTAACTTTTCTAAACTAAAAATCATAGCTTTTCTAGTTTAAAAATCATACCTTTTTATAAACAAAAATCATATCTTTTTATATAAAAATAATAATCAAAGGAGACTTCAAAAAAACTCACGACGGAGGGGGGAGGGTGATGGGATTTCCTGCGCGGCTCGAGAATGGCGTCGGAGGTTTGCAGGTGGCGGGGGCTTCTGGGGGAGGTCGCGGTGGTTCTCGGTGGAAAGGAGGGTGTGGGTTCTCTAAATCGAAGGGGAGGTGAAAGGGGGAAGGGGAGAAGGAGGATCGGCGAAAGAGGGGAGGAGATGCGACGGCTCCGGAGGCGTCTCTGGTGCGGAGGGCGATGCTATTTTAGGTTTTAGAATAACTGATGGGGAGAGAGAAGCAAGAAAGGGGTATTAATTATATAATTTTATTTTTATTATATTTGATTTCAAAAAGTTAATAATAATTTCTTTTTGAACTCTAAATCGATCCCACTGACTGTTGCCCCTAGCTAAATCCCCCATTTCGAACACAATGGGATATGTTCCGTAAGCCAATTCGACTGTTACAATCAATTTCCGTTAAAATTAAAATATAAATTAATTTAACGTTCAAAATTGATTTCAAATGTACATTTTAATTTACAGAAGCCACCTACTGACTCCAAAAATTCCCAAAAAATAAATCTAGCTATTTGTTGATGATACGGTCCTAAAAACCTAATTTCGTTGAATTTGGAGACTGTTTGAAAAATGGTCATTTTCTGGTCGATCTAATTCAACTGAAATTGCCAACCACGTTTAATGCTCACATATTAATTCCAAAAATTATGAAAATTGGAATCTAGTAATAATTTGACATTCCAGATCCAAAAAATGTGGTTTCATCGAAAATGGATATCGTTTGCAAAATGGCTATTTTAAGGGTTATATATAATATTAAATTCCATAGCGACTATTCTGAATTTTAAAATGGATATAACTTTTTGTTCTCGTTATGAAATCTGGACTTGTCACATTCGTTGGAAAGATATTTTTAAATAGATTCAAATATTTATACTGAAATCCGGTTTGAAAATTCAATTTCAGATTTCAAATGAATGTACATGATTCAAAATAAATCAGATTTATTTTGTGACCGTGTGTGGTTAAAACGTCGTGTTATTTAACCGGTTGCGATTAAAAAGGAGTTTTTACAAACGAACTCGGAATTTGACGAAACCAATCTCATAATGTCAGAAATATTTAATTATTGCAAGATCACAATTTTCATCACGGATGGAGCTCATCCGTGATAGTTATTTTGTGTGACATCAACCGTAAGTTTCATATAAAATAAAATCAAACAAACAAGAAAAACATTGTTTACTTTCCTTCCTTGCCAAGGTTAACAAACATCTTTTCCTAACACATGTACCCTATAGCACACAGACTAAAATTAAAAGCAAATAACTATTCTTTTTAGCTTATCTAACTTATCTTCTTCTTCCCCTTAACGCTTCATGTCAAAATACTACAGACCCACACCTACTCTAATCAATCTATACACATACTTCATCCCTAAGGAAAAGTAAAATACTGTAGACCTAAATAGACCCTAAACCATGCCTATGACCATGTTATATTGTACTCTTCTCCTTGGCAAGCACTTTGCCCGGAAGCTATACATACACGAGACCTTACTCCATCTTCTTCATAGAAATGCCAAAGTATGTAATGGCATCTAAAATTTGAAACAAATAAATTCATCCTTTAAAAATCTTGAGATCAAGTTGGTTAACTCTGTTTTCGCGAGAGTTTTATTTTGATACTCGTCTCAACCGACGCGAAGCTGTTTCCAACAGCTCGAAGCTGTTTTCAACAACTCAAAGACATTTGAAACGAGCTAAGGTTTCCGGTGGAGGTCAGAACGAAGGGGGTTTGACAAGATAATGGGTGCAACTGTGTTTAGAGGATAGAGGTGTGGCCGATGGAAAAGTTGCGTGGAGTTTCGAGACAAAAATTATCGAGCCATTTTCGATAGCAGCATGGAAATGGCCTGGTGACGCGACGATGAAAATGTGGGCAAGTTAAATGTGAAGAGTTGGAATGGTAGAGCTTCCTACATGGAAGAGAAGGGTGGTATTTTCATGGTTTTTCGTGAACCATGGGGGGAGATAGGTGCGTGGAAAGGTTGGACACAAGCGGGTTCAGGCGTGAGTGGAAGAAAGAGCAATGAGTGGGTCTATTCTTCTTGTTTTTGGGGGAGAAGCTTTTAACAGGCATGGATACGAAGATTTAGTCTAGGCTGAGAACATACGTGAGGCCCATTTAATGAAAATAATAAAAAATAAAAAATAAAAGGAGAAAAACGGGAGAACAAAATGTTGGCAATAAGGAATTGGTACTAGAAATGGGGTTAAATTATAATATACGTAAGCAACATATTTGTAGTGTGCCTTGCTGCATAGTTGTGAAATTTGTGAATGGAGCTAGTGGCCGTGAAAGGGTTGAATGCGTTATGTACAAGGAGGGAAACTGAATGCGAATGAAATACAGAAAGATGTATGAATGCACAGAAGTGAGGTGATGGACTGAGTTGCAAGAGCCTGTGTAGGCGTATGGAAGACGCACGTGAGTGGATGTTCATGCGTCTGAACATAGGTAAGATTATATATTAGTTGAGTTATGTAGTTATTTAATTAGTTAATATTTATAACATGATAAGTCTATTTAATTTGTTAACTTAGGGAACAAATAACGTACCGATATGGAACCTGTTTTATTCATGATTTCTGAAACTATAATCGTATCGATAAATAAAACACGATAGTTTAACATGTATGGTAAAGCATAAATTATCGATAAAATATTCGTAATTGAACTTAATTACAGATAATGTAATTAAATTACTGCATAATTTATAGTGACACCTGATAACAGAATTGAGAGTCGTATGTCACGTTAGGTCCGTACGGACACAGGCCACACAATGAAGCTGTTTTGGAGTCTTTTGGAGCTCGTTTTAATCTATAGCGATATTAAACGCTTAATCTGATCTATCGACCATTAATCGTTATTCAACGATTAATGACCAAGGTGAGTAAACTCACTAACTCTGTCAAGTTTTATAATTTTATAAACATTATTTAATATTGATAAATGATGATTGGATGATGTGTGATGATTGTTTGGATGAATTGCTAATTAATTGGTTGAACTAAAATATATATTTATATATATAAGCCGTCAGTTGAACATTGATTATATTTATTATTATATTTCATAATGATCTGGAACAGGAATTATTCATGTCGATTAACCTCTATGGATGTAGGGAAATAGGTTGGAGGGATCCAACTGGATTCCTCAACAATTATATTGTTGTTTTTCTTATATTGTATTATCAGATGTGACAAATAATCTGTGGTTGATTATTGTGTGATTCAGATGTTTGAATAACATTGATCCTGAATAACTGGTAATAAATACTGTTAGATATGTCGGAAAAGAATTCGAGTTTTAAAAAGGATAAAACTATTTTTAAATAGGTATTGAATTTTGAATGGACTAGAATATAATAACTTGTTTTAATTTTATTGAAACAAGAAATTTGGTTTATAAATGATATTTAAAAATGGGATGAAATAATCATTATAAAATAATTTGGAAATGTAAATTCAAGAATGAATATTAGAAAGGAAAATGGAAATCGTTTTCAAAAGAAAACGATGAAATTTATTTTGATGTTCAAAATGTGAATGGAACCAAACAAAACCCATAAGGATTTGTAATTATAATTCAACGATGTCAAATGATATTAAAAAAATTATTTTAGAAATTATATGTTATATAATTTAGAATTTGACAAGATAATTAATATTTGGTTTAAAATCAATAAATTATAATCGAATATGTAAACGAGATTAAGTTATAACTTATAAACGGTGTTTATGAAATGAAATATGAAGTATGAATTTATAAAATAACTAGATAGATGGAATTTTAAAATGTAATGGTATTTTCTATTTAAACCAAAATTTGATTTAATAGAACAAGTCCAAAATTCTATAGAGGAATAATATTCACATTTAAAGTGAATAATGTTTTAAAAGCAAACGTTTTGCAAGTTGGAATGGTGGTTCGAAGTAGTAAATTCAAAAATGAATTTAGAAATTGAATTGACTTGAAAGGGTAAATTTATTCCGATGTTCGGAATGTTAATAAAATAAGAAATTATTCAAAGGAGAGTTAGATGTTGAATTTAGTGAAGTACCATTTACTTATCATTTTTAAATTAAGATTATTTAATTAATTAATTTATTAAATATTATTTGTTTATTCAAAGTAATGAATCAAAGTTATATTTTAAAGTTAAGTATTTTGGAAATAGGTATAAATACTATAGTTATAATCAATATTTTCCGTAAAAGAAGTGGATTCGTAAACCGAATCCGAGAGTTGCGTAAGCAATGATTTGGTATGAAATTAAGGAAATTAGAAACTGACAAGAGATTAGTTAAGTGAATGGCTTCTTGACTATCAACCTGATGTTGGTTTCGGCCTTCGGGGTTGATACTTATGGAATTGTTCTCTTACTAGTTTTCGGTTAGGGACCAATGAATGTGAAATGATAGTGATGCGTGGATAAGAAACGAAAACGTTATCCCAAGATAACGTACATTTTCTAAATATAGAAAATGAAAATTTGAGAGTATATAGAAATGTTTTCCGACGTTAATAAGAAATATTTTCTGGGATGTAGAAAATAAATAGTTTATAATAAATGGAAACGTTCTCTAGGATTTGTGAGAGGCTAAACGAGTTGGAGAAATATTTGGGTAAAATATATTGAAGAGGGATTGGGAAATGAATAAATTAATGATAAATTATTTTAAAGGGCTTGATCGGTAAGATTTTCATTTGGAAATAAGATCGTTGTTTGTATGGATTTTTTCTTTTGATAGTTAAGTAACCGGCTATCAAAGTTTTTGTATAGTTTTCCGTTGTCAATACAGAGAGACCGGGACCGAATTTATCATTTGAAAACCACTTCGTATGAGCATTAGTGTAGGAATCAAATATGATGAAGATAATTGAAGACGGAGTTTATGTAAGGGATGTTCTGGCTATCCTAGGTAGAAATTGCCCAAGATGGATTTACATAATAGTGCCTTCGGTTTGTCCAGTCCTAGGACAACTTGCATGTACGGATATCTGACATAGTATACCTAATAGATCACGTAAGTTGATCTCTTCAAACGTATTTACGTTGGTGGCGGAGGAATTCGTTTCTCTTAGCTTTACACCTGTAATGACCCGAATTTCCGTAGCCTTGAGTCGATTAAAAACACCATATGTCCGACCCAAATTGTACAGAAATACGAATCATTAGTAGAAAGAAGTTAAAGGATGAGAAATAGAAAGAAAGAGATATTAGAATAAAAGAAATGAAAAACACATATCTCACAGTGGAACGAATAAATATATTATATAACATAACTTTTGAAATACAAATCGGTAACTGTATATACAAACATTCATCAGAGCACAACATCTATTTCTGGAACAGTTATAAACACCTGTTTCCAGATACAATCATAGTACATATTGGAAAATATAATAGTCTATAGCTAATTGATGAAGCCTCCTGCTTCAAGCTCCTCCAAGTGAATCTGTAAAATCCTGACTACTTGACTGCCCATACAAATTTGGGCACCCAAGGGTTTATGGAAAACAAACAAAATAAACTCTAGGTCAATCATGGGACTAGTATGAGTAAACTCCAACCTTTTGTTTAGCTTTCAAAAATCCTTTCGAAAGAAATGATAATCGTAAGACCGATCCACACACGAACACAGATGGTTTTTACCTTACCATAACCAAAATATATTTTTGATATTAAAACCAGTGGTATTATAATAGTGTCTAATCTAGTGGAACGCTTGCATCTCACGCTCCATATATAGTGTAAAATCAAAAACCACAGGGTACTTATTGGAGATTGGATTCCGACTATGACAAGGTATGAAACCACCTTCCGATCAGTGTGCTCTATAGGGGATACACTGGGGTTCAACAAGAACATCTTGCAACCCGACCACACATGGTTGACCACTCATTCAACTTGAGTGTACTGGACATATTATCACCAACGTTTGTGATCAGCAATCGTTACCGAAAGCATACAACAGCGAATAAAATAAGAAGCAAAATGAAATTTCTCTAGATCAGGTGATAATACCCATAATGGGAATGACCCACTTGGTCATGCTGCCTGCCCGATTTATGTCATTTCCAAGGTGATGAGGCTTGAGGTCACGATTATCTTTCAGCACATCTTGTGATCATTTACTTTGAATGTCACGTCGTCAGACATTTGTCATATACGTTGTCCTGGGAATGGACAAACCAAAGGCACCATTCTATTAATCCATCTTGGACAATTTCTACCTAGGGTTAACAAAACAGCCCTTTCACTTTACTCCGTCTTCAATCATCTTCAGCATAAGTTGATTCAGAATGCTTATGCCAATACATAGTGGTTTTTAGATAATAAATCTGATCCCGATCTCTCCGTATTGACAACGGAGGTATAAAATAAACCAAAACTTTGATAGTCAGTGATTTAACTATCAAAGGAACATCCATACAATCAACAGTCCTATTTCCAAATAGAAATTTTACTGATCAAGCATCAAACAACACTGGCCGCTTTTTAAATCAATTCCTTATTATATTATCATTTCCAATTCCCGTTTCCAGCGACGACCCCAAAACCCTGTACGACGGTGGCAAGGGTAATCTTTGGAATATAACACATAAACAGATAACAGCAGAACAAAAATAAATAAATACACTAGATAATGTATAATAATACACTGGATAAACATAATCATCAGAGTTACACAGTATACAGGATCATAATTAGTAGAAAATACAGTTCAGCTATACATAAATGTCTACAGTGGAAAGAAAAAAAATTATGTACAATAGGAGCTGAACAGCATAAAAAGAGATAAATGGAAGAATCCATCTTCAGCTCCAGCTATCCAGAAAGAGCCTGCTAAAACCTGAATACAAGGCTGCCCATGTAGAAAAAGGGGCACCCGAGTTTGCAAGTGAAACAAACTACGAGTCAGTCATGGGACTGGTATGAAAAATCTACATAACTTACTTTAATATATGGCCAATCACAGGACCACGCCACTTTCGCGGAACGGGTTTACTCCATTGGAATGCCAGTGCTTTAAAACAAGTAAATTTTTTAAACATCGCAAGGCTTTTTATAAAAATGAAGACATTATAAGACTCAGTTCCCATCACACAATGCAACGCAAACCGGAGGATAGAGTTTTTTCCTTATAATGGCCAAAATATGCTCGATACGAATAAAACAAAAGCATTTGATATTATTACTAGTGTTTATATGTTTCAAAAACAATTTCAACTCATAAGTATCAATCATAGATGGCATTAATGCCCCCATACCACTATGTCGCCATATATAGGTATACAATCAAAACCGCAAAGTCACGTATTCGGAAATTGTATTTCCGTCATGAACCGAGGCAAGGTATCGTCCTCACCGAATTCGAGACGCTCTAGCCCGTGTCTCAGGACCCAGACTCGGGTGGGCCCTTGGATCGTCAGGGTCGGTCCGCCGATGTGGATTAAAATGCCTAAACACTGTGTTTCCCTGCCCTTTGGGGCTTCAATGAGCCAAATGACTCCATCGGCACCACATAGTCATCGATATAGAGGCGCCTCGCAACAGCAACAACCACATAGGTCAAAATAATATAAATGTTAGGGCTGGTAGGTCACTGACACCACCCTAGCTAGAAGGAAACGCATGCCCTCCTTGAGGTCCTCTCCCGTTTCTAGTTCTTACCGGGGTGTGAGGCTCGCGAATCAACGTTATACACAAAGCTATGCCACACAGGCCGTGCTTTGATCATCAACCACAAGACTTTGCTTTTCAACAAAAGCCTTGATCACCTACTACTTAGGCATGCCACATAGGCAATTCACTCCATGTGACTGATTCCTATTGATATATAACCTCTGAGCTCGTACGTCTCAGAGAAGGGCATTAAGCAAGAGAATAAATTCTCCACCGCCAAACAGATATATATTTAATAGAGATCAATCAGCACAGAACAAAATCCAATGTCAGACACACAGTCCATTTACAAGTTCGTTCTGGGTCTGAACAAAACCGGAGGCGCTATATACCTCGCATATCCATCGATCTCCAAGTACGTCTGGACGATCACCATTTATTATCTATATTTCTGGATGCCTCCCAATCAAGACATCAGTAACCATCCAACCAAGGTGAAGATCTCTGGTCTTCAACCGCCATCTTCATCATCGACTTCTTATCGCCGATCAATTATTTGAAATGAGATTTAACTCGGTCTTTCTAAATAATTCACGTATATTTAGTATGTAAATCAATTCATTTCAATGGTTAAATTATTCGACATCAATAATTCTGTTTTTAAATGTAATTTCACGCCAAACACATTCAACCATCAAATATCCCATAAACCGGGTAAATTCTGTTTATTTCCATTCCATATCATTTATAATATTTTATAAGGATTTATCGCTATTTTTATTTATTTAAAAATAGCCATTTCATTCAAACGACGCTTCAGGCCATAACGCGGCCGTGGCGTGTTTTTCTTCAGATTTGATTTGCACATATCTGAAAATCTAACCGTTGGATCTTCACAAATTTTATATCATTTGAAAGATCTTTTCAAAGTTTTGGGAAAATCCGACGGTCGGATCTCCCGGTACAATCGTTTGAAGTTACGATTTCAAAATACGAACTACAGCGTCGTTATTCGATTTAATTTAATTATATATATATATATATAAGTATAATCGATTCTGGCGCTATTTTTCTTCAGATTTGAATTAAACATTCCAGACAATCCAACCGTTGGATCTTCACAAAGTTAGTGCCGTTGGAAAGATATTTCCAAAGCGAACCCAAGGTTCTGATTTCGGGAAAATCCAATGGTCGGATCTCCCGCACAAATCGTTTGAAATCACGGTTTCAAAACAAGAACTGCAGCTTCGTTATTCGATTTATTTTAATTATATATATATATATATAATTCATTTCTTGATTTCAAAACCATATTCATTTCACACATTTGATAAAAACGATATTTTTATCCAACAGCTATTTATTTCAACATATGAATTTTATTTCAACACATGAATTTCTATTCAACACATGAATTTTATTTCAGCACATGAATTTCTATTCAACACATGAATTTTATTTCAACACATGAATTTCTATTCAACACATGAATTTTATTTCAACACATGAATTTCTATTCAACACATGAATTTTATTTCAACACATGAATTTTGTTTCAACGCATGAATTTTAATTTCAACACATGAATTTTGTTTCAACACATGAATTTTAATTTCAACACATGAATTTTATTTCAACACATGAATTTTTATTCAACATATGAATTGCTATTAAACACATGAATTTTATTTCAACACATGAATTTCTATTCAACACATGAATTTCTATTCAACACATGAATATGAATCAAACACAGAAATCTTTCAGAAAATTTCGGCAGCATAACGGCAGGGTAGTTAAAACCGGCACCGTCCCTAATATGGCTCCTCGCTCTACCTTAAAGCTTCGCAGCTTTTGAATATGGAGATTTTTAATATCTTGTTCGTATGCAGACGAATTTTCCTATATACTAATCCTATTGGGATTTCAAACACAATCAATCATTTCAAATCAACCATTAATGATATTAACCAAATTTCACATCAACCAATAATCCAAACAATATCATAACCAATATATATCGTCCATGGTCTGTGGACGAGGGGAGTATATATATAATATATATATAAATATATACATGTATATAACTATACTTCGATTTCATTTTAGTACCATTTCAATTTATTTCAACGCATATATCACTTTTACAACGCATATATAACTTATACATTGAACATACAACTTATACAACGCTTATACATGAGGTGTACAACGCTTATATAACTCATACTTCGACTATATAATTTATACATCTTTGTTTCCATATCATTTATAATTCAGAAATCTCACATTGGGTTCCACTCCACCAAAGATAGCAGAAGGCTCAGAAAAATATCCGGTCTCTTCTAAAATGTAGAAGACGTCCACACGAGTCCACTGTCTCTTGTTTCACTGGATTTCGACGAGAAATGAAAAAGATATGATTTTTATTGTAAAATCATAAACCGTAGCGTTTTAAAGTGCTATAAAAAAACAAAATAAAGGCTGTTACCTTTCTACAAAGGTTCAAAACTACGTTTTGGGTTTTCGCCAAATCCATGAAGCTTGAGGCCGAACCACCTACACCATGTCGAAATGCTTGGAGTGGCGTGTCATCGCCTGGGAGGGGGTCGAACTCGGCGGTCGGAGCTGCTCACGGCGACAGGTTGAAGACCGTGACTTCCAGGGCGCGATTCTCCTCCGATTCAAAACGATAAATCCCAATCTTTATATGGATTTGTAGATCTGAAGATCCTCTACAAAATCATCTACAACACCCTTGAATTTTATTAAGAGAATCAGATGGATTTGAAAGAGGAAGGATTGAAGGTGTTTAGGCCTGCTATCGGGTTACGGGGAGAGAGAAAATCCCTTTTTTTTATAAAAAATCTGATTGGCCGGGAGTTATATAAAATTTTAAAAGGGGGTTTTCTAATACGAACTCCAATCCAAACCCAACGACTATCGTCCGTAGCTAAATACCCCCATTCCGAACACAATGGGATATGTTTCGTAGGCCCATTCGACTGTTTGAGTTAGTTTCTCTTCAAATTAAAATATAAAACATTCAATATTTGCTTTGAACGTACATTTCAATTTGCCTGGGCCACATACTGATTCTAAATATTCCCAAAAAACAAATCTAGCTATGTTTCGACGATACGGTCCCAACAAAACTAGTTTCGTCGAATTCTGAGACCATTTGAAAAATTGCCCTTTTCTGATCGATCCAATTTAATAGAAATCGACCAAACACATTTTCCTTTGCCATGCTCACATACTGACTTCAATAATTATGAAATTTGAAACCTAGCAATAATTTGATATCCTGGATCCAACAAATGTGGTTTCGTCGAAGTCTGAGGTTGTTTGCAAAATGGCTATTTTCACGGGCTATATATACTCTATAGCGACCTTTCTGAAAATTCATTTGGCCACAACTTTTGATTACCGCTATGAAACCTTCAATTTTTCAGATTCGTTAGAAAGATATTCACTAATAGATTTAAATATTTTTGATTTCACTAAAATTCATTTTATTTTGCACCTGGTACAGTCAGTCAAAGTTTAAATTCAAATTTTGAAACTGCCGCGCCATTTCAGGCCTTGTTTATAATTAAAATTAATCATATCTATTTTCAAACGTCAATTCAAACATACTTTTTGTTGTTATTATTTAAAATAATTTATTTTAAATATCTAAAATCCAATAAAATAGCCAAATTAGAATTTTTAAATTGGCTTAGATTTTCCGGGTTGTTACAATCTCCCTCACTTAAAACTTTTCGTCCTCGAAAAGGAACAAAGTCGAAAGTTGTTTAATTAACCAACTCAATTTTCCTTTTGGCTTTCATTCTTCAACTTTTCAGTTTCTCAGAATTTTCTAATTCTTCAAAAATTTGGCTAACACCCTAAATTTTCGAAATTTTTTGCCATGATCTCCTTTGTACGGGGAGGGGTTTGGAAATTTATTGGGCCATATTAGGTACCCAATAAATCCTAATAAGCATGCACATATTTATAGTGATATATTCCGGTGTCCACAGGGGAGTGTGTATAGATCATAACTTCAGAGAATAAATTCTCATCACCCTATAAATGGTTTTTGTGCCTTAATGACCAGAGAGATGTCATCTTCAGACCCGTGTGGGGGTTTTATTAATCTTGCAATTTACCGTCACATTTTATATGGTCCGTTTCAGTCATTAGTTCAACCTGTAATATATAGTCATCGCCATACAAGCCTCTCGCTCGTATGGTAAATCTTCAACCTCGTCACACAAGCCCCAAATGCTTATGTGGTATATGATGAAGTATGCCTATCTTCAAGAAGTATGCCATGTAGTGTAGATCAAAATTAATTGTTACTATCCTAAGGCGACATTTATTATTACACACAGAATAACTAGCACTCCGCATCCAATGGCATTCACAAGAGTTAATATAATAATAAAATTGTGCGTCCAACTCATTAAGGTTTACCTATTTGTCGGGCACACAAATAAATTCTTTACTCAACAGCTAATCCATTTACCTATTCAAACATACATAATGCACATGTATATATTTCTGTCTATTTTTAAATCAGTTCAATACTTGATTTAATTGCATAGATTTACCCTTCATTCATTGATTAAATTAACTATCATTCTAATAATTTAATTAATCAAATCCATAATCACACAACATAAGCAACAATCAATTTGTTTTTAACTTTTCAAAAATATACTAATTAATTCATATACTCTTTTAAAATCATTCAAACTATAGAAATTAAAAGTTTACATCCATGAAAAGAAAACAACAATAAAATAGAGAACAAAATGGGAATGCAAGATATGATAAATGTACCTTGCACCAGAGTCACTCAGAGATATCCACCCTGCACTTCGGATCGACTTTCTTAATGCTCTCCTTAGTTTCCCAAGTACAATCTCGCGGATCTCCACTCTATTGCACTTTGACAACTGAACTTTCTTGTTCCTCAGTTCTTAGGTTTCTTTGCCAATTATCTTTAGCGGCTCTCTTCTCACAGCTAATTTTGGAGTAATTTCTATATCTCATTGCGCTGCTTCTTCCATCATCAAGTCTGGATCATAAACATGCTTTCGAAGTTGAGATACGTGAAACACATCATGCACTCCAGGCAATCAATGAGGCAATTGAACTCTATAAGCGAGAGTTCCAATCCGTTCAAGTATAGGCAATGGACCAATAAATTTGGGCGCCAACTTCCCAGTTTTGCCGAATCGAATTACTCCTCTCATTGGAGAAACCCTTAGATACACATAGTCACCAACAGAAAATGATAAATCCCTCCTTCTCGAGTCTGCATAGCTCTTATGTCGGCTTTGAGCTGCTAGCAATCGTTTCTTAATGAAATCGACTTTATCTGCAGCTTCGCGGATCATATCTGGTCCCAGTACAAGTCTATTGCCAGGTTCTACCCAACAAGCAGAAGATCGGCACGGTCTACCATACAATGCTTCGAATGGTGACATTTTCAGGCTCGCTTGGTAGCTGTTGTTGTATGAGAACTCAGGAAAATGCAAATGGTCTTCCCATGATCCACCAAAATCAAGAACACAAGCCTGCAATAAATCTTCTAGTATACGATTCACCCTCTCAGTTTAACCATCTGTCTGAGGATGATACGCGGTGCTTAGATTCAGCTTCGTTCCCAGTTCTACTTGAAATGCCTCCTAGAATTTGCTAGTAAATATTGGATCTCTATCACTAACTATACTGATCGGCACTCCATGTAGCCTAACAATTTCATTGAAATAAATCTGTGCTAGACTTTGAGCAGTCCTATTGGATCTGACAGGTATAAAATGGGCGGTCTTCGTGAAGCGATCTACGATCACCCAAATACTGTCATTTCCTTTATTGGTTCGGGGCAAACCATCTATGAAGCCCATGGAAATATGCTCCCACTTCCAACCTGGAATGTCCAGCGGTTGCACAATCCGGCAAGTTTCTGTTGGTCGCTTTTGACTAGTTGGCAAGTAAAGCACCTGCTAACTTATATTTAAACGTCCCTTTTCATAGCCTTCCACCAAAATGTTCGCTTGAGATCGTTATACATTTTGGTCACACCTGGATGGATACTCAGCTTGGACTTGTGACATTCGTCTAACACTTCCCTTTTGAGCTCGGGGATGTCGGGAACACAAATCCTTCCTCTCAATCTCAGGATCCCATCATTATCTATTTGAAAACCCGAGGGTTCACCTTTCTGAATCCTTTTGATCATTTCCTTAATAAAATTATCATCTTTCTGAAGAATAGATATTTTGTCAATCAAGGAAGTCGTAATTATAAAACTGGCGATTATTGCATTCTTTCTACTTAGTGCATCAGCCACAACATTGGCTTTCCCCGGAGTGTACAAAATCTCAAAATCGTATGCTGCAAGAAACTCTAGCCAACGTTGTTGCCTTAGATTCAAGTCTTTCTGGGTGAACAGATACTTTAGCGACTAATGGTCTGTATACAGTTCGAATTTCTCACCCAGAAGATAGTGCCTCCAGATTTTTAGAGCAAATACGATGGCTAACAACTCAAGATCATGAGTAACATAATTTTTCTCATGCGGTTTCAGCTGATGGCTGGCATAAGCAACCACTTGACCTCTTTGCATTAATATTGCACCAAGGCCTTCTCTAGAGGCATCCGTCCAGACTTTCAAGTCTTGATTGCCATCGATAATCGTTAACACTGGAGCAGTTGTTAATCTTAATTTTAGCTCCTGAAAAGCCTCCTCACATTCGGGAGTCCACTTGAATCTTGCGTGCTTCTTGGTAAGCTTTGTTAAGGAACTAGATATCCTCGAAAAATCATTAACGAACTTTCGATAATAACTAGCCAATACAAGAAAACTTCGAACTTCTGTGGGAGTACCAGGCTGCTTCCAATTTTGAATAGCGGTGATTTTATCGGGATCCGCAGAAATCCCCTCTTTCGATACAACGTGGCTAAGAAACTTGACTTTTTCTTGCCAGAATATACATTTGGAAAGTTAGGCCTTCAAGACGTTCTTTCTGAGAATTTATAACACTTGTTCCAAATGTTCCGCGTGCTCGCTCTCTGACTTAGAGAAGATTAATATGTCATCAATGAAAACCAGAACAAATTTATTCAAGACATCGCGGAATACTCAATTCATTAAATCCACAAAATAGGCAGGAGCGTTACATAAGCCGAACGACATTACTAACCACTTAGAGAATAAATCGGGACCTCTGAATATTGTCATAGGAACACACTCTTCGGCAATACGAAGCTGATGGAAACCTATAGCTAGGTCCATCCTTGAAAACACTTGTGCACCATTCAATCGATCCAACAAATCATCAATCTGCGGCAATAGATATTTGTTCTTTAATGTCTGCTTGTTCAAGTCACGATAATCCACACATAGTCTGAGAGTACCGTCTGACTTTGGGATAAACACCACTGCTGCTCCCCAATCAGAGAAACTAGGCCTAATCAGGCCCTTCCATACAAGCTGTCGAGTTTGATTATCTAATTCTTCTTTCTCCGTTAGAGTCATTCTCCGAATAGCATGCACTACTGGCCTTGCATTCGGAAATAAAGCGATCTTGAAATCAATTTCTCTCTTCAGAGGTAAGCTAACAACTTCTTCAAACACATCCGCATAATCCTTGACGACAAGAATGCCTTTTATGAGGTCCGGAATATTCTCTGTGATTACAGGGATATTTTCTATTTGAGCTAGAGAAACATCAAGAGCTGACCAAAAGTCTATTTTATCTGAATTCGGACCTTCACACGGTATGGTTATATAATCCGCTGATTTAATCTTTGCCTTAACCACTCTCTCCGCACATTTAACCTCAGCTTCATATTTGGTTAACCAATCCAATCCCAACATAAGATCGAATTCGGTAAAATTCATGACGATCGAGATGGTAGGAAACCGATATCGGGAAAAAGAGACAAACACCCCACAAACCCAACTAAGATCGAGGGAACCCCCAATCGGATTATGGGCAGTGATGGGTTCTTTGAGCTTTTTCAATTTCAAATCCAGCTTCTTAACTGCATTCTTTGCAATAAAGCTTCGTGACGCGCCTGTATCAAACAGTACTTTAACTGGAATGTTTTTGACAGTATGTGTGCCTTCCAAAACATCAGACCTTACCTGACTAACTGAGGGTGCTGAAGTTTCTGCCACTTCATTCACATGTACTGCTTCAGATTTATGTGATAGCTGGAAATTTTTTGCAATATGACCGGCCTGGTGGCACTTATGGCATCCCCTACTCTCTTGAAGCTTGTTCTTCGATTTAAATCCACTCCTTAATCGCTTCTTTAAGGTTCCGCAGTTTATCGCCAAATGCCCTGGCTTCTTACAGTTACTGCATATGGCAGTCATTACTGGTCCTTTCTCAGATTTAACCTTTTTCCTCTTGGCTCTGGGCTTCTTACTGACCTCAGGCATCGTACTGGCCTCAGGACTATCAGTCTCAGACTCCCCTTTGTTACTAGAACTGACTTCCTCTTCGTCGTTCAAAAGACCTTTCTTATGGAGATCTTCATACTGATAAGCCATGTATATCATTTCAGAAAAAGGAAGCTTCACATGCCCCATTACTCTACTTTGGTACTTTCTTTGAAGCCCGTTAATAAACCTCAGGTTCTTCCCCTTTGGATTTTGAATTAGATGAGGGGCAAAGTGAGAAATTTCATTGAATTTTTTATGATATTCTGGGATATTCATATATCCTTGTATCAAATAGTAGAATTCATCACATAACCGCTCAGTTGCTTCTGGAGGAGTAAATCTTTCACTGAAAATCTCTTTGAATCTATCCCAGGTGATATCACCCTCTGAATTATCCTTAATGATTGTTTCCCACCAGATTAAAGCTTTTTCTTTGAGCGCCCAAGATGCCACTAATCTTTTCTGATCACCTCTCAGTTGGAGATGTTCAAAAATTCTTTCAGCAGAACTCATCCAAGCCTGAGTTTGAATAATGGATTCATTTCCCGAGAATTGCACTCCACCCAGATTTCGATATCTCTTAAATAGAGCCTCTAGATCTGGTTCAGCATTCCTTCTGTTTTTGACACTCATTTTCTAGTACTTCTGCAAATAGCAGACCAAGTGTCAGGTCAACAGAAAAGATATTATAAACCATAGAAACATATACTTAAATGTAAATGGATATATCGAGGTGTATTCCATTCTGCTATACTCATACTAGGATATTACTGATCCTATCTGTAATGAGTTACTAGTCCTAGAACACTACTGGTTCTATTTCTGACGAGTTCGTTAATATGTTATATTCCAGAACTAAGCTTAACCAAAGCTCTGATACCACGTAGTGATGACCCCAAAACCTCGTATAACGGTGGCAAGGGTAATCTTTGGAATATAACACATAAACAGATAACAGCAGAACAGAAATAAATAAATACACCAGATAATGTACAATAATACACTGGATAAACATAATTATCAGAATTACACAGTATACAGGATCATACTTAGTACAAAATACAGTTCAGTTATACATAAGTGTCTACAGTGGAAAACAAAACATAATATGTACCGGAGGATAGAGTTTTTTCCCTTATAATGGCCAAAATATGCTTGATACGAATAAAACAAAAGCATTTGATATTATTACTATTGTTTATATGTTTCAAAAACAAAATTCAAATCATAAGTATCAATCATAGACGGCATTAATGCCCCATACCACTATGTTGCCATATATAGGTATACAATCAAAACCGCAAAGCCACGTATTTGGAAATTGGATTTCAGTCATGAACTGAGGCAAGGGATCGTCCTCACTGAATTCGCGACGCTCTAGCCTGTGTCTCAGGACCCAGACTCAGGTGGGCCTTTGGATCGTCAGGGCCGGTCCACCGATGTAGACTAAAATGCTTGAACACTGCGTTTCCCTGCCCTTTAGGGCATCAATGAGCTAAATGACTCCATCGGCTCCACATAGTCATCGATATATCCGAGGCGCCTCGCAACAGCAATAACCACACAGGTGTAAATAAAATAAATGTCAGGGCCGGTAGGTCACTGACACCACCCTAGCTAGAAGGAAACGCATGCCCTCCTTGAGGTCCTCTCTCATTTCTGGTTCATACCAGGGTGTGAGGCTCGCGAATCAACGTTATACACAAAGCTATGCCACATAGGCTATGCTTTGATCATCAACCACAAGACTTTGCTTTTCAACAGAAGCCTTGATCACCTGCCACTTAGGCATGCCACACAGGCAGTTCACTCCATGTGACTAATTCCTACCAATATATAACCTATGAGCTCGTACGTCTCAGAGAAGGGCGTTAAGCAAGAGAATAAATTCTCCACCGCCAAACAGATATATTAATAGAGATCAATCAGCACAGAACAAAATCCAATGTCAGACACACAGTCCATTTACAAGTTCGTTCTGGGTATGAACGAAACCGGAGGCACTATATACCTCGCATATCCATCGATCTCCAAGTACGTCTGGAAGATCACCACTTATTATCTATATTTCTGGATGCCTCCCAATCAAGACATCAGTAACCATCCAACCAAGGTGAAGATCTCCGGTCTTCAACCACCGTCTTCATCATCGACTTCTTATCGCCGATCAATTATTTGAAATGAGATTTAACTTGGCCTTTTCAAATAATTCACGTATATTTAGAATTTAAATCAATTCATTTCGATGGTTAAATTATTCGACATCAATAATTCTATTTTTAAATGTAATTTCACACCAAACACCTTCAACCATCAAATATCCCATAAACGAGGTAAATTCGGTTTATTTCCATTCCATATCATTTATAATATTTTATAACGATTTATCGCTATTTTTATTTATTTAAAAATAGTCATTTCATTCATACGACGCTTCAGGCCATAACGCGGCCGTGGCGCTGTTTTTCTCCAGATTTGATTTACACATATCTGAAAATCTAACCGTTGGATCTTCACAAATTTTATATCATTAGAAAGATCTTTTCAAAACGAACCCAACAGTTCCAGTTTTGGGAATATCCGACGGTCGGATCTCCCAGTACAATCGTTTGAAGTTACGATTTCAAAATACGAACTGCAGCGTCGTTATTCGATTTAATTTAATTATATATATATATATATATATATATATATATATCGATTCTGGCGCTGATTTTCTTCAAATTTGAATTAAGCATTCCAGACAATCCAACCGTTGGATCTTCACAAAGTTGGTGCCGTTGGAAAGATATTTCCAAAGCGAACCCAACGGTTTCGGTTTCGGGAAAATCCGATGGTCGGATCTCCCACACTAATAGTTTAAAATCACGGTTTCAAAATAAGAACTACAGCGTCATTATTCGATTTATTTCAATTATATTTATATATATATATAATTCATTTTTCGATTTCAAAAACCATACTCATTTCACACATTTGATAAAAACGATATTTTTATCCAACAGCTATTTATTTCAACACATGAATTTTATTTCAACACATGAATTTCTATTCAACATATGAATTTTATTTCAACACATGAATTTCTATTCAACACATGAATTTTATTTCAACACATGAATTTCTATTCAACACATGAATTTTATTTCAACACATGAATTTCTATTCAACACATGAATTTTATTTCAGCACATGGATTTTGTTTCAACACATGAATTTTAATTTCAACACATGAATTTTGTTTCAACAAATGAATTTTAATTTCAACACATGAATTTTTTTTCAACACATGAATTTTTATTCAACACATGAATTGCTATTCAACACATGAATTTTATTTCAACACATGAATTTCTGTTCAACATGTGAATTTCTATTCAACGTATGAATATGAATCAAACACAGAAATCTTTCAGAAAATTTCGGCAGCATAACGGCAGGGTAGTTAAAACCGGCACCGTCCCTAGTACGGCTCCTCGCTCTACCTTAAAGCCTCGCAGCTTTTGATAATGGGGATTTTCAATATCTAGTTCGTACGCAGACAAATTTTCCCATATACTAATCCTATTGGGATTTCAACCACAATCAATCATTTCAAATCAACCATTCATGATATTCACCAAATTTCACATCAACCAATAATCCAAACAATATCACAACCAATATACATCGTCCATGGTCTGTGGACAAGGGGAGTATGTATATATATATGGATATACGTATATAACTATACTTCGATTTCATTTCAATATCATTTCAATTTATTTCAACGCATATATCACTTTTACAACGCATATATAACTTATACAACGAACATACAACTTATACAACGCTTATACATGAGGTGTTCAACACTTATATAACTCATACTTCGACTATATAATTTATACATCGTTGTTTCCATATCGTTTATAATTCAGAAATCTCACATTAGGTTCCACTCCACCAAAAATAGCAAAAGGCTCAGAAAAATATCTGGTCTCTTCTAAAATGTAGAAGACGTCCACACAAGTCCACTGTCTCTTGTTTCACTGGATTTCGATGAGAAACAAAAAAGATATGATTTTTATTGTAAAATCATAAACCGTAGCGCTTTAAAGTGCTATAAACTATAAAACAAAATAAAGGCTACTACCTTTCTACCAAGGTTCAAAACTAGGTTTTGGGTTTTCGCCAAATCCGTCAAGCTTGAGGCCGAACCACATACACTACGTCGAAGTGCTTAGAGTGGCGTGTCATCACCTAGGAGGGGGTCGAACTCGGTGGTCGGAGCTGCTCACGGCGGCGGATTGAAGACCGTGACTTCTAGGGCGCGATTCTTCTCCGATTCAAAACGATAAATCCCAATTCTTATATGGATTTATAGATCTGAAGATCCTCTACAAAATCTTCTACAGCACCCTTGAATTTTATTGAGTGAATCAGAAGGATTTGAGGGTGGAAGGATAGAAGGTGTTTCCGCCTGCTATCGTGTCACGGGGAGAGAGAAAATCCCTTTTTTTATTAAAAAAACTGATTGGCCGGGAGTTATATAAAATTTTAAAAGGGGGTTTTCTAATACGAACTCCAATCCAAACCCAATGACTGTCATCCCTAGCTAAATACCCTCATTTCGAGCACAATGGGATATGTTTCGTAGACCCATTCGACTGTTTGAGTCAGTTTCTCTTCAAATTAAAATATAAAACATTCAATATTTGCTTTAAACGTACATTCCAATTTGCCGGGGCCACAAACTGATTCTAAAAATTCCCGAAAATTAAATCTAGCTATGTTTTGACGATACGGTCCCAACAAAACTAGTTTCGTCGAATTCGGAGACCGTTTGAAAAATGACCCTTTTCTGATCAATCCAATTTAATAGAAATCGACCAAATACATTTTCCTTTGCCACGCTCACGTACTGACTTCAAAAATTATGAAAATTGAAACCTAGCAATAATTTGACATCCCAGATCCAACAAAAGTGGTTTCGCCGAATTCTGAGTTCGTTTGCAAAATGGCTATTTTCACGGGCTATATATACTCTATAGCGACCTTTCTGAAAATTCATTTGGCCACAACTTTTGATTCCCGCTATGAAACTTCGATTTTTCAGATTCGTTAGAAAGATATTCACTAACAAATTTAAATATTTTTGGTTTCACTAAAATCCGTTTTATTTTGCACCCGTTACAGTCAGTCAAAGTTTGAATTCAAATTTTGAAACTGCCGCGCCATTTCAGGCCTTGTTTATAATTGAAAATAATCATATCGATTTTCAAACATCGATTCAAACATACTTTTCGTCGTTATTATTTAAAATAATTTATTTTAAATATCTAAAATCCACTAAAATAGCCAAATTAAAATTTTTAAATTGGCTCAGATTTTCCGGGTTGTTACAAATCCCATCTTTCGTAACCTTTCAAATCTCTATTTTCTCTCTCGATTCTTGGAAAAAACATTTCAAATATCCTAATTTCTTTATTCAAAAAAATATCTCTTATTCCAGTTATAAAACATTTCTAAATATTCACGAATCCTTATTTTCTATATTCAGAAAATATACCTTATTAATATCGAAAATTATTTCCCATAACTCATTTATAAATTCCTCATTGACCAATTCATCTCATTTTCTATGCATAGAAAATATCAATCATTTTATTTGGGGAAAACATTTCAAAATCTTTTAAATCAACACGATGTTATAAAACATTGTTATTATAACTCAAATCATTAATCATTTATTAACTAACCATATTGCTAACCAATCTTCACTATCGAACCTTAACCATTCCTCCATCAATCATGAAGTAAATCAAGTTGGTGTATAATTACCTTTCAAACCTTAATTCAACAACATTCTCAAATTTGAAATAGTCAAAGCTCACAACTTCAAACAAAACATCACTTACGCGACTCTCTGATTCAATCTAAGAATCCACTTCTCTTTCTGAAAAACATTGATTATAACAGTAGCGTTATAATCATTGTTTTCAAATATTTGATATATAAAACATTTATTATAGCGGTAGCATTAAAATCGCTGTTTAGGTTTATAAACATTTATTATAATGTAGCATTATAATCGCTGTTTCCAAATATTTGATTTATAAAAACATAACTTGTACTTTTAATTTCAATAAATAAATTAATAATTAAATAATTAAATTTGATTCAAAACGGAAAGTAAAATTAACTACTTCTCTAAATTCAATATAATCGAATTCCAATAAATAACTCTCTCTCGAATAATCTATATTCGATTTATATTCCGAACTTCAGAATTTATCTACCTTTCAAATTCCAAATCCGCTTTTGAATTTATCCTTTCCAAATAATTACCAAATTCCAGTCTACAAAACGTTATCACATTTTATTTTATATTCTGAATTTTGAACTAAAACTGTGATGGCCCGCCCCGCACCAGCCGACATTTCCAATGAAAGTGCACTGTGCCAATGCCCGACTAGCACGGGACTTCAGCCAAGGAAGGAAAAAAAAGGAATTTGAACTAGCAAGGAATCTGTAGTATATCTCACAGCACATGGAACAAAATATAATAATAACATAACTTTGACATAAAGCAGGTGAGACAGTGCATAAGTTGGAAACTAAACCATCATAGCAGCGGAAAATCCAAAATACAGCTTATGTTCCACATCATCATTATTACAACTTTTAAAAACTGTCTCCAAAGCAAAATAAGAAAGGTACACTACTAATGCCCAAGTAGTGACCAACAACGACACAGGGAGATTATATATATATATATATATATATATATATATATATATATATATCTTATGTAGAAGCCTCTCGCTCGTCTCCGTAACACCTACTCATGCATTATCACCTGACATGTCCCTAGTCTTCCCGTTTAAGAGCACCCAGAGTAATAAGAGGAGACATAAAACTATGGGTCAGACAAAAGTCTGGTATAAGCGATAAACAGCAAAATAGAACAATAACAAGTATACTAAACCATACTTGGACCTGCAACCAAAGAGTTAGCACAACAAGATGTACAATACTATAAGGTGACACTAACATATGGTGTAAAGATATGAGGGTGGGGGTGTGCATGTAATAGTGATGTCAAACAATCAAGCATAGCAACCATCCTCGCATCTCTCACTCAGTGCGTAAAGCATACGATATCCACCGCTTTGATCCCCCAAATCCTTGCTATGATCACTCTGCCCTCATGGAGCCATGGTGACTCCACTGCACTGATCCGTAGCCACTAGTCCTTGCTATGTCCACTCTGCCCCATGAAGCCATGACGACTTCACTGCACTAGCTCAAAGCCATGCTACGATCACTCTGCCCCCATGGAGTAATAACTACCCCACTGCATTAATCCGTAGCCTAACATTCGTCTCTCGGTGGTGAATCAAAGCTATGGACGTCAACAACTCCTTAGCACATGTCCCGCAGCAAAGTCCAACTCATGAAGTTAACTCGTTGGTTCACATCTGGATCCTAAGTCACAACTTCTCATTTGGACTACCTTTGCATCTCGGGTTTTGGTCTCCTCCGGATTGGTTCGTTATTTCCTCACTTCTCTTTGCTTCAGATCGTACTCCCAGTTCGGCTCGTGGTTGACGTCCATGGTCCAAGCTCCACGGTTCGGTTCGATCCTCCAGTAGTGGTTCGGCTCCTGATACATGCTCCTAATCGTGGTCCTCACCTTCTGGTCGGTTCAGGTGTTCTGCTCGTGGTGCCTTCTCGGAGCATCGAGTCGGTTCGTGGAGGAGCAAGTGGTTCGTGAGGGGTTCCTACTCCGGGTCGGGTCGGAGTTGCATGGTGCTCCACGGTTCGGGTAAGTGGTTCGGGTCGGAGAGCTTCAGGTGCAAATAGTTCGATTCATGCCTCCAAGCTTCGTGGCTCCACCAGCTACTTGTGAGGAAGGGGTACTTCATGAACGGTTCGGTTCGGGTTTCCTCCTACCGATCCGGTTCAGGTCCAATTCCTGCAACTTTTCCAGCGACTGTTTTACGCCATACGACGACCAATCTAACTTTGCTAATCAATCATAAATCATACCAAACAGTCATAGCAACATATAACATCAACCATAGACAACAAAACAACAATATGATATGTTAAAATGGATCAAACATACCCAAAAACCATATTTTCTCCTTAATCCCCCTTGATCATGTCTAAGCATACAATTAGCAAAACTTATCCAAATTAGCCCAAATTTCTATCAGAGCCCTAAAATAATATTTTAAAATTTTACAAATTTTTCCATATTTTTCTAAGTTATAATTTCGCTAATTACCACTAATCACCCCTAATTAGCCATAACTAGTGAAAAACAATGTGAATCACTCACCTTAGCCACAAATAAATCTTAGATCTGAAAATATCTCTGATTTGGGTTGAATCTCTATGCAACACAGCAGCTCTATTCCCAATTTGATGCTAATTTGCCTTGATTTGACATAGATTAGCCAAATCCTTGATTAGAGAGCGATTATGGATGAAATTAGAAGGTGGAGGCCATGGCTAGGGTTAGAGAAATGGTTTAGACTCCCCATAAACCTATTCCCGAAATGGGTTATGGGCTTAGCTGCTAATCACCTTAATTAGGCCCAATTAAGCTGTTTTTCACCTTCTAAACCTTGTTTCAGCCATATCTCCCAAACGGTTAGTCCGTTTGGACAATGTGACCACTCTACGGAATTGTAAACCATCATTCGAATCCAATGAAAGTGGTTTTAGGTCAAAACTCATTACCAATTAAAAGTTATGGCCGAAACAAGATCAGCTAGGGGCAAAACGGTCATTTAAAAATTAGCAAAAATCATGAACATGGGAAATGACCCCAATAGTCGTCCCCCAAAGTTACACGACTACACGACCTCATATGAAAATAAAATAAATATTCTACGATCCTCCGATGCGTAGAATGTGGGTCGTTACACTCTCCCCCTCTTAAGAAATTTCGCCCCCGAAATTCCTCAACTAGTAAACAACCAAAGGGTCCTGCATTCCTACCAGCCATATCTCGCAATCAAACATATAAAACAAACAAAACAAACCTATCCTAGCATGCGGAATAACTAAATCGCAATTTAAAATCTTATCAGGCAAAGAGTTCTGAATACGTCTTCCTAATGCTCTCCTCTGTCTCCCAAGTATATTCATTATCATCCTCGCCCCACTGAACCTTAACTAGAATCACCACTTTCCTTCGAAGTTTCTTCGTATCATGCTCGACAATTTGAATCAGCTTGCGGTTCCCAACCGCCTCGTGTTCTACTTTGATATTATCCAACTGATCAGGTGAAACAGCCACATCGGGGTCGTGCATGAATTTCCTTAACTGGAAATCATGAAATACGTTATGAACTCCTGCCATTTTGTTTGGCAGCTCAACTTTATATGCTAAATTCCCAACTTGTTCGAGAACGGGGAATAGACCAATAAATCTTGGTGTTAACCTGCCTCTCCTACCAAATCGTATCATGCTCTTTAACGGAGAAATTTTGACAAACACCAAGTCGCTAATGGAGAATTTTAAATCTCTTATCGGCATAACTCTTCTGCCTATTTTGGGCAGCCTTTATCCATTGTCGGATAACTTTGATCTTATCTGATGTTCCTCTTATCACATCTGGCACAAGCACAAATTTCTCACCAGCTTCTAACCAACATGACGGTGAGTTGCATGGTCTTTCGTACAAAGTTTCATATGGAGCCTACTAATACAAGATTGATAACTGTTATTACATGCGAACTCCACTAGATGCAAATGGTCATCCCATGATCCATCAAAATCTAATACACAAGCTCTTAAGAGATCTTCTAATACACGATTCACCCTCTCTGTCTGACCGTTAGTTTGAGGATGGTACGTGGTACTGAGATGTAATTCTAACCCTAACGCCTCTTGTAAGCTCTTCCAAAATCCACTAGTAAACAACGGATCTCGGTCACTCACAATGCCTTTAGTTACTCCATGAAATCTCACTACCCACTTCATATACAATTTTGCTAACTTAGCTATTGTTCTATTTGACTTGACGGGTATAAACCTTGCACTCTTGGTCAATCGGTCCACAATCACCCAAATGCTATCATGACCCGATCTACTCCTTGGTAACCCGTCAATGAAATCCATTGAGACATGTTCCCATTTCCATTCGGGGATTTCTAATGGTTGCAACAAACCACTAAGCTTCTTTTGCTCAGCTTTAACTAGCTGGCAATTCATGCATTTGGATATGAATTTCAAAGGTCTTTTTTCATCCCTTCCCAGTAGTAGGTCTGCTTCATATCTCGATACATTTTATTACCACCGGGGTGCATAGATAGTTTTGAGTGATGACATTCTCTAAGTACTTCATCTCTCAATTCATTTACATTGGGCACAACTAGTCTCCCATTCTTTCTGAGCCATCCATCCCGATCAAGCCCATACTTGTTCATCTCCTCGTCGATGGGTTAGGATCGTTCCTATGACTGGAACCAATTTGCTCAATCAAAGTGGGTCTGATCGTCAAACTTGCTAAAATCTCTGGATCCAATTTGCATTTTGGTCTGAAATCGTACCCTGCGATATACTCCAGTTGCTTCCACTCAAGAAACATAGCCCCTAAACTGGCATGTCTCCTACTCAGTGCATCAACTAATGCATTGCCCTTTCCTGGTGTATATGCGACATCGAAATCATACAAAGCCAAGAATTCTAACCATCTCTGCTGTCGAAGATTTAGGTCCTTCTCGGAGAAAAGGTACTTTAATGATTTATGATTAGTAAACAACTCAAATCTTTCTCCCAAGAGATAATGTCTCCACATCTTCAACTCGAACACGATCGCTGCCAATTCCAAATCATGGGTAGGATATCTTTTCTCATGCGGTTTCAGTTGCTGACTTGCATAAGCTACAACCCTACCTCCTTGCATTAATACATCACCCAGTCCGGTACCACATGCATTTGTATATACTATCATCTCTTCATTCCCCTTAGGAATGACTAACACCATTGCACATGTCAACTTTTCCTTTAGACTCTTGAATGCATTCTCGCACTTTTCGTCCCAGACGAAAGCTTGATTCTTCTTGGTCAACTGAGTTAACAGTGCTGCTATCTTGGAGAAGTCTTGGATAAACTTACAGTAATATCAAGCCAATCCCAAGAAACTTCTTACGTCTGTTGCATTCTTGGGCGTAGACCAATCTTGTACCATAGCCAATTTCGCAGGATCCATGGCAATACCATTCTCTGAAACAACATGGCCCAAGAATCTCACTTCCTTCCTCCAGAAGTGACACTTAGAAAACTTTGCTTTCAATTGGTGTTTTCTCAACCCCTCCATCACTATCCTCAAATGTTCCTTGTGTTCTTCTTATGTCCTCGAATAAACCAAGATATCGTCTACGAACACAAGAATAAACTTATTCAATTGATCTCTTAATACCTTATTCATACGATCCACAAAATATGCTGGTGCATTGGTCAACCTGAATGGACTGACCAACCACTCATAGAATCCAGACGGCGTCCGAAAGGCTGTTTTAGCTATACTCTCAGCTTCCACTCTAAGCTGATGAAATCCTGTCACGAGATCTAACTGGGAGAACACTCTCACGCCACTCAAATGATCAAACAAATCATCTATCCGCGGTAGAGGATACTTATTCTTCCTCGACACCTTATTCAATTCGCAGTAGTCCACACACAAACGAAGGGAACCATCTGCCTTGGTAGCAAACATAACTGGTGCTCCCCACTCAGAAACACTTCTTCTGATAAATCCCTTCTTCAAAAGATCGCTTACTTGCACCCTGAGCTCTCGCTGCTCCCTTGGCGCCATACGACGAAGTGGCATCACTATAGGTCTGGCATCCTTCACCAAATCAATACGGAACTCAATCTCTTGGTGTGGTGGAAGTCCGGTCACTTCCTCGAAGACGTCCGGATACTGGCCAACCACGGGCACATCTGACAACTCATCATGCGGGATGTCGAGGGAATTTAAAACTAGCCATTACCCCATCATTAGGTAGACCACCAAACACTACCCTCCGCCCATCATCCGCTCTAACTGTCACTAAAAAGCCTTCACAGTCTACCACTACCCCGTATCTTTGGAGCCAATCGACTCCCAAAATAATGCCAAACCCAGTAAAGCCCAAAACAAAGCAATCACAAACAAACATGCATCCATGACTCGATAAGACCACATTACGACAAATCATGCTAAGGCTAGTCGAACCACCAATCAGGTTCGTCACTACTAAAGGTCTATCAACAATCTCGGGCTCCAATCCCAACCTATCTACCAGGTCACTAGATATGAAGGAACTGGAAGCTCCGGTATCAAATATACTCGAACAGGAACATAAACAGAAAGCGTACCTTGAATAACAACATTCTTTCCTTTCTCCGCCGCAGTTGGGGAATTCGACGAAGAAGGAACAGCATTGATAGCATATGCTTTCACAATCTGCTTTTCCTTAGGGGGTTGCGGACTCTTGTCCTTGTGATGTCCCACTTTGCCACAGTTGAAGCACTTCCTATCCGCTCGCTTGGCCCGACATTCTTTGGCATAGTGGCCCGTCTTACCACAACTGAAGCACTCAACAACTTTCTTATTCTTTTTCTTTTGGCCATCCTTGGTATGATTTTGCTTTCTCTTATTCTGAGAACCATTCTTGCCTCCACCGCTTGCTTGCGGTTTTGGCTCCTCTGCAGATGTAACCTCAGTCTTTGACTTAGGGTAAAGACTCTCTGACCTCAATGCTTTCCCCACGATCGATTCAAACGTCTCATCGATGTGGTTTATAAGCCTTTCCCCCAAGTACTGATCCAAACCTGTTATAAACTTCTCATTCTTCTTCTCGGGAGCGTCGATAAGAGATAATCCATACTTTTATAAGGTATCGAACTCAGCAATATACTCCGAGACAGCTCTACCATTCTGCTTTAGCTCCAAGAACTTCCTAAACAACTTTGACCTCTGGGCAGCTGGGATAAATTTTTCACCGAATCGGGCCTTAAGCTGGTCCCATGTAACTTGGTCCTATGGAGTAGCTGCCTTAATAGCATTAATTCATCGCCCGTCCTTGCAGCTGACAGGACGCTAGCTTTCTCTTCATCACATCCTCGATACCTAAGTCTTCAAAGATACGCTCACAGCTATCCAACCAATCCTGAACATTCGTAGCTGATTCCTTTCCATGGAATGGCTTCCCACCAAGACTAGTATAATCATTGTTCAGCTTAGCGAAATCAGCCCTAGGCGCCTGCATCGCTGCACCACCACCATTAGCAGTATTAGGGACTGCCCTCTGAACGTCCCTAAGCATCTCTCTCATGAAATCAGTAAACATAGCCCTCATGTCAGGAGCATTCCCATTGTTGGCTCCTCTACCGGCACCCCTCGTATAACGGCTCATCGTTCAATCTGTAAAGAGAAACGATTAACCATCCTCTTTGTGGTGTCAGTGCAGTGCGACTTCATCCTTAGCTATACTAATAGTATATATATAGCTTTTGAAAACCAAAACAATCACAAATACGCGCTCTCATATACGTACTATCTCTCCCTGGTGTCTTTCCCTAGGTTAACTACGCAACCTAGAGCTCTGATACCAAGTGTGATGGCCCGCCCCGCACCAGCCGACATTTCCCATGAATGCGTTGTGCCGATGTCCCACCGGCACGGAACGGTCACCAAAGAAAGGGAAAAGAAAAGGACTTACTGGTGAACTAACAAAGAACCTGTAGAATTTCTCACAGTACAAGGAATAAAATATAATAATAACATACTTGACATAAAACAGGTGAGACAGGGCATAAGCTGAAACTAAACATCATAGCAGCGGAAAATCCAAATACAGATTATGTTCCACATCATCGTTATTACAACTTTAAAACTCTCTCTAAAGCAAAAGAAAGGAAAGGTACACTACTAATGCCCAAAGTAGTGACTAGTAGCGATACAGGGAGAATATTTATATCTATATATATATATATATATATATATATATATATATCATACGTGGGAGCCTCCTGCTCGTCTCCGGTACAGCTACCCGTGCATACCACCTAACCTGTCTCTAGTATGTCCGTTTAAGAGCACCCAGTGTAATAAGAAGAGACATAAAACTCTGGGTCAGACAAAAGTCTGGTACGAGCGATAAGCATCAAAACAGAACAATAACAGGTATACTAAACCATACCTGATCCTGGACCTGCAACCAAAGAGTTAGCACAACATACCGCTCAATACTCTTAGGTTCCACCAACATATGGCATAAAGAATACGGGGGTGGGGGTGTGCATGACATAGTGAAAGCAACCAATCAAACATAGCAACCATCCTCACATCTCTCACTCAGTGCGTAAAGTATATGATATCCACCACTTTGATCACCCTATTCCTTGCTATGATCACTTTGCCCCATGAAGTCATGATGACACCACTGCACTGATCCATAGCCACTAGTCTTTGCTATGTCCACTCTGCCCCCATGAAGTCATTACAACTCCACTGCACTGGCTCATAGCCTTGCTATGATCACTCTGCCCCATGGAGTAGTAACTACCCCACTGCACTGATACGTAACCTAACATCCGTCTTGGTGGTGAATCAAAGCTATAGACGTCGATAACCCCTTAGCACATGTCCCGCAACAAAGCCCAACTCATGAAGTTGACCTATTGGTTCCGAACTGGATCCTAGGTACAAACTTTCCATTTGGACTGCCTTTGCATCTCGGATTTTGGTCCTCTCCCCAGATCGGTTCGGCTTCGTTGTCCATGCCTCAAGTCCAAGCCCTTCGGTTCGGTTTGTGGTCTTCATCTCGTGGCGGTTCGGATCGGTCTTGGTCCTCCCATTGGATCATGGTCTCCATTCGTGGTGCAAGCAGCTAGAGTCTTCCTCTCTACTCTGGGTCGGGTCGGAGATGCATAAGTGGTTCGGGTCAGAGGTCTTCTGGCGGATCGGGTCGGAGGCACGGTTTGGTTCCTGAGTTGCACCTCGGGTCGGTCCTTTCTCCCATTCGATCTGATCCGGTTCGGGTATTTTCCTGTACTTTTCCTGCAACTTCCAGCGACTGTTTATACACCACTCGACGGTGTTTTCGACCACTCTAACTATTTTGGACAATCACAAAGCATACCATATAGTCATAGCAACAAATAGAAGTGACCACAAACACCAAAACAATAACTTGATAGGTTAAAACGGATCAAACATAGCCAAAATCCCATATTTTCCCTTAAGCATGTTTAAGAAAAACTAATGATAGGATTAGTAAAACTTAATCAAATTAACCAAATTTTCTAACAGAGGTCTAAAACATCATTTCGAATTTTATGAACATTTTTCCAGAATTTAATCATGTTTAAATTCGCTAATTAACACTAATTACCCTTAATTAACCATAATTAGTGAAGAACTATGCAAATCACTCACCTTTGCCACAAATAAAATATAAAATCTGAATACCCTATTCATATCTCTGAATACCCTATTCATAAGATCCACAAAGTATGTTGGGGCATTGGTCTGCCCGAATGGCATGACCAACCACTCATAAAATCCAGACGGCGTCCGAAATGTCGTTTTAGCTATACTCTTAGCTTCCAATCTAAGCTGATGAAAACCTGTCGCGAGATCCAACTGGGAGAACACTCTCGCGTCACTCAACTGATCAAATAAATCATCTATCCGTGGTAGAGGATACTTATTCTTCCTCATCACCTTATTCAACTCGCGGTAGTCCACACACAATCGAAGGGAACCATCTGCCTTGGTAGCAAACACAACTGGTGATCCCCACTCAGAAACACTTCTTTTGATAAATCACTTCTTCAAAAGATCGCTTACTTGCACCCCAAGCTCTCTCCGCTCCCTTGGTGCCATATGACGAAGTGGCATCACTATAGGTTTGGCATCTTTCACTAAATCGATACGAAACTCAATCTCTCAGTGTGGTGGAAGTCCGGTCATTTCCTCGAAGACGTCCGGATACTGGCCAGTCACGGGCGCATCTGACAACTTATCATTCGGGATGTCGAGGGAATTTAGAAAACTAGCCATTACCCCATCAATAGTAGACCACCAAACACTACCCTCCTCCCATCATCCGCTTTAACTGTCACCAAAAAGCCCTCACAGTCTACCACCACCCCATACCTTTGGAGCCAATCGACTCCCAAAATAATGCCAAACCCAGTAAAGCAAAAAACAAAGCAATCACAAATAAACATACATCCATGACTCGATAAGACCACATTACAACAAATCATACTAAGGCTAGTCGAACCGCCAATCGGGTTCGTCACCGCTAAAGGTTTATCAACTATCTCGGGTTCCAATCCCGACCTATCTACCAGGTCACTAGATATGAAGGAACGGGAAGCACCGGTATCAAACAGTACTCAAAAAGGAACATCATAAACAGAAAGCATTCCTTGAATGATGACATTCTTTCCTTTCTCTTCTGTAGTTGGGGCATTCGACGAAGAGTGAACAACATTAAGAGCATATGCTTTCACAATCTATTTCTATTTAGGGGGTTGCGGAAACTTATCCTTGCGATATCCCACTTGGCCGCAGTTAAAACACTTCCTGTCCGCTGGCTTTGCTCGACATTCTTTAGCATAATGGCCCTTCTTGCCACAGCTAAAG
Source organism: Allium sativum (assembly GCA_030737875.1). Classification (NCBI taxonomy): domain Eukaryota; kingdom Viridiplantae; phylum Streptophyta; class Magnoliopsida; order Asparagales; family Amaryllidaceae; genus Allium; species Allium sativum. The sequence continues at coordinate 56,906,460 of CM060912.1, forward strand.
CACTCAACATCTTTCTTGCTCTTTTTCTGACCATCCTTAGCTTGGTTCTGCTTCCTTTTGTTCGGGGAATTATTCTTGCCTCCACTGCTTGCTTGCGGCTTTGGCCCCTCTGCAGAAGCAACAACGACTTCAGTCTTGGGCTTAGGATAAAGGCTCTTTGATCTCAATGCTTTCCCAGCAATCGATTCAAAAGTCTCAACAATATGATTTATAAGCCTTTCTCCCAAGTACTAATCTAAACCAGTTATGAACTTCTCATTCTTCTTCTCGTGAGTGTCAATAAGGGATAATCAATACTTCGATAAAGTATCGAACTCAGCAATGTACTCCGAGACTGCCCTACCATTCTTCTTAAGCTCCAGAAATTTCCTAAACAATTCTGATTTCTGAGCAGTTGGGATAAACTTATCACTGAATCGGGCCTTAAACTGGTCCCATGTAACTTGATCCTCAGGGGTAGCTGTCTTAATAGCATTCCACCAATTCATAGCCCGTCCTTGCAGCTTACGAGATGCTAGCCTTCTCTTCATCGCATCTTCGATACCCAAGTCATCGAAGATACGCTCACAACTATCCAACCAATCCTGAACTTTTGTAGCCGAATCCGTTCCGTGGAACGGCTTCCCACCAACATAAGTGTAGTCCTTACAGAGCTTGGAGAAATCGGCCCTAGGCGCCTGCATCGCTGCACCACCACCATTTACAACATTAGGGGCTGCTCTCTGAACATCCCTAAGCATCTCTCTCATGAAGTCAGTGAACATCGTCCTCATATCGGGAGCATTCCCATTATTGGCTCCTCTACCAGTACCCCTCGTATGTCGGCTCATCGTTTAATCTGTAAGGAGGAAACGATTAACCATCTCTTCAGTGGTGCCAGTGTAGTGCGACTTCATCCTTAAATATACTAATAGTATATGTATACATATCTTTTGAAAACCAAAATACCACAAATACGCGCACTCATATACATATTTTCTATCCCTGGTGTCTTTCCCTAGGTTAACTACGCAACCTAGAGCTCTGATACCAAGTGTGACGGCCTGCCCCGCACCAGCCGACATTTCCAATGAAAGTGCGTTGTGTCAATGCCCGACTAGCATGGGACGGTCGCCAAAGAAAGGAATTTGAATTAGCAAGGAACCTGTAGTATATCTCACAACGCATGGAATAAAATACAATAATAACATAACTTTGACATAAAGCAGATGAGACAGTGCATAAGTTGAAAACTAAACCATCATAGCAGCGGAAAATCCAAAATATAGCTTATATTTCACATCATCATTATTACAACTTTTAAAAAATGTCTCCAAAGAAAAATAAGAAAGCTACGCTACTAATGCCCAAAGTAGTGACCAGAAGCGACATAGGGAGATTATATATATCATACGTAGAAGCCTCCTGCTCGTCTCCGGTACAGCTACTCGTGCATAATCACCTGACCTGTCTTTAGTCTGCCCGTTTAAGAGCACCCAGAGTAACAAGAAGAGACATAAAACTTTGGGTCAGACAAAAGTATGGTATGACCGATAAGCAGCAAAACAGAACAATAACAGGTATACTAAACCATATCTGAACCTGGACCTGCAACCAAAGAGTTAGCACAACAAGATGTACAATACTCTAAGGTGACACTAACATATGGTGTAAAGATATGGGGGTAGGGGTGTGCATGTCACAGTGATGTCAAACAATCAAGCATAGCAACCATCCTTGCATCTCTCACTCAGTGCGTAAAGCATACGATATCCACCGCTTTGATCACCCAAATCCTTGCTATGATCACTCTACCCCATGGAGCCATGGCGACTCCACTGCACTGATCCGTAGCCACTAGTCCTTGTTATGTCCACTCTGCCCCATGAAGCCATGACGACTTCACTGCACTGGCTCATGGCAATGTTACGATCGCTCTGCCCCATGGAGTAATAACTACCCCACTGCACTGATCTGTAGCCTAACATTCGTCTCTCGGTGGTGAATCAAAGCTATGGACGTCGACAACTCCTTAGCACACGTCTCGCAGCAAAGTCCAACTCATGAAGTTAACTCATTGGTTCCCATCTGGATCCTGAGTCACAACTTCTCATTTGGACTACCTTTGCATCTCGGGTTTTGGTCTCCTTCGGATCGGTTCGTTATTTCCTCAATTCTCTTCGCTTTAGATCGTACTCCCAGTTCGGTTCGTGGTTCACGTCCATGGTCCAAGGTCCTCGGTTCGGTTCGATCCTCCAGTAGTGGTTCGTCTCGTGGTACATGCTCCTATTCATGGTCCTCACCTTCTGGTCGGTTCGGGTGTTCTTCTCGTGGTGCCTTCTTGAAGCATCGGGTCGATTCGTGGAGGAGCAAGTAGTTCGTGAGGGGTTCCTACTCCGCGTCGGGTCGGAGTTGCATGGTGCTCCACAGATCGGGTCGGAGAGCTTCAGGTGCAAACGGATCGATTCGTGCCTCCAAGCTTCGTGGCTCCACCAGTTACTTGTGAGGAAGGGGTACTTCACGAATGGTTCGGTTCGGGCTTCCTCCTACCGATCTGATCCGGTTCGGGTCCAATTCCTGCAACTTTTCCAACGACTGTTTTACGCCATATGACAGCGTTTTCAACCATCCTAACTTTGCTAATCAATCATAAATCATACCAAACAGTCATAGCAACATATAACATCAACCATAAACACCAAAATAACAATATGATATGTTAAAATGGATCAAACCTACCCAAAACCCATATTTTCCCCTTAATCCCACTTAATCATGTTTAAGCATACAATTAGCAAAACTTATCCAAATTAGCCCAAATTTCTAGCATATCCCTAGAATAATAATTTAGAATTTTACAAATTTTTCCATATTTTTCTGAGTTATAATTTCGCTAATTACCACTAATCACCTCTAATTAGTGAAAAACAATGTGAATCACTCATCTTAGCCAAAAATAAATCTTATATCTGAAAATATCTCTGATTTGGGTTGAATCTCTATGCAACACAGTAGCTCTATTCCCAATTAGATGCTAATTTGCCTTGATTTTACATAAATTAGCTTAATCCTTGATTAGAGAGCAATTTGGGATGAAATTAGAAGGTGGAGGCCATGGCTAGGGTTAGAGAAATGTTTTAAACGGCTGAGAAAATGAAAATAGATCGTTTCCTAATTGATTTCAGCCTCCCCATAACCCTAATCTGGAAATGGGTTATGGGCCCAGCTGCTAATCACCCTAATTAGGCCCGGTTAAGCTGTTTTTCACCTTCTAAACTTTCTTTCAGCCATATCTCCCAAACAATGAGTCCGTTTGGCTAATGTGACCACTCTACGAAATTGTAAACCATCATTTGAATCCAATGGAAGTGGTTTCAGATCAAAAATACTTAACAATCAAAAGTTATGGCCGAAACAAGATCAGCTAGAGGCAAAACGGTCATTTAAAAATCGACAAAAATCATGAACATGGGAAATGACCCCAATAGTCGTCCTCCAAAGTTACACTACTATACGACCTCATATGAAAATAAGATAAATATTCTACGATCCTCCGATGCGTAGAATGCAGGTCGTTAAAAAACTCATCATTTTCTTTTAAAACGATTACCTATTTCCCTTTTTATTCAATTTCCAATCTGGATTCATATTTCAAATCTTAATTCCCTTTAGAGATATTTCATTTGCAAATTATTTCATTTGAACCATTGTTCACTTTAATCGTGAATATTTTTCTTTTATATACAATCAAATCAGTTTGATTCCGTACTTATGAATAATATTTTAAACCCAAATTCTATTTATAACTTCTATTCATATTTTCCCTTAAGAATCTCATTTTTATTGCAATCATTTAAAATCTCGTTTATAATTTTCTTATAAATTTGCTAAGTTCAAATCTCAATTCAAATATTGGTTTCAAAACCGATTTCCACTTTTCCATATGAATCCAAATTTGAATTTATATTTCATTTTATCCAATGCTAAATAATTCATTTAATTTATAATCTTATTTATAAACAACTCCTTGATTTATCAATTTGAACAGGTTTGTATTTTCAACTCTATTCGAAATTTTATCTCTATTTTGGAAATAAATTCCATTTTCAAATCCCAATTTCCTTTTTCACATTCGAAAACATTTTACGGTATAAGATACCAAGTTTCTAGGGCCAGGGTAATTCAAACACAACATATCAAATTATGGATTATATAACACATCATATATCAACATGAAATAAAAACAGTAATATAAATGTTGAGGAATCCAGTTGGATCCCTCCAACCTGTTTCCCTGCATCCACAGATGTTAAGCGACATCAGAATATTTATTTCACATCAATATGAAATATTATTGTGGATAAGATTAATAATCGATCAACGATTATATATAACTATATCAACCATTTCAACCAATTTTACTAACCATCCATCCAAACAACCATAACACATTATAAAATTACTATAAATAAATTTAAAGCTCGTTTATTTAAAAATATAAACGAGCCAGAGTTAGTGAGCTTACTCACCTTGTTTGCAGTTGACGATTCTGCATTTGTTTCGTCTAAAATCAAACAAGCATCATTTTATCTCAAAATTTCAGTAGCTTCATTCTCAGTGAAGTCAGTTCCATGACGTAGATCTCCTCGTTTATGATTTCAACGGCTTTCGATTCATCAATTTTTGTTCACTTACCTAATGGTTATAGCATTTACAAATTTATTGATGAATTGATATAAAACTAAAACCATTAAAACTTTAACTACTCAATTAGGATAAATTAACCTTCGTTTTAATCTTCAAATTAAGCCCAGATAACCCATTGTTTATATTTTCTCAGGCAAACCAATGTTGCTCTCAACTGTATGCACAGGGGTCCAGCGTTCACTTGTAAGTTCATAACCATGCGGCTCCAGGTTCATGAAGAATTTAGATGCAACACGTCCATCGAGATAATCATCTAGATGCCTCATTCCTGATGTGAATCTAATTGAAGTAGGATTATTTGGATAGTTTATAGAAACACTCCACTCAAATATATAGGTATCTTCTGTGAGTCCAGCTGAGAATCCATCAACAGGATTTTTCATAAGATCTTTTAATTGTTTGCTGAGAAGAAGACTTCGTTCGCCATGTGAGTGTTGAAAGCCTTTGGAATAATATCAGGATCCTTTCTCTCATTAACTAATTAAATGCAACATTCATGAGCTTTAATCGTTCTCCCTTAACCCACTTGCAAACTACCCTTCCACGTTTTAACAGCAAGACCTCCTTCCCCATATATTTTACTCCAGTAAACACGGCCAATGTCCGAGGCTTCACAAACCTGCACATCCCTCTCTCCCAATGGAACCGCCCAAATTCCCTTCGACTCCTCCTTCATTCCCAGATAATCACGCAAGAAAATAAATGCATCGTCCTCATTTCCGGATCAACACACGCATCCCAGTCTTCTTCCCCTGTAAAATATTTCGCAACCTCCACTGAAAATGAACCCAGACATCTTCTTTTAATCCTACAACTACCATGCTAAAACTTTAATCATGTTCTAACCCATTTTTCACACTAATCACTATGCTAACCCTCCTTCCTCTTGTAAACCCATGTCTACAGTAGATAACCCATCCTTCTTACTTCCTGTTCTCCTTCCTCAACCCATGTATCAAACCAACTAAAATACCAACCTGTTCCTTTTCAAATCTTCTTTCCATTCATGTAATTCCCCTTACATTCACATGCTTCAGGTGGTTTCCATTTTCCAGATCCTCGCAATGATCAACAGGAACCACTATGATAATGAACATCAAATCCCATCAATAATTTGCACAAGCAACTAAACTCTCCCAGAAACTCAAATACGAAATCAAAACAATCCAACGATCTACCAATTTCAAGAAGATTCCATCCCTAATTGGTCTGTGTTGAATTTGAGTTCTCTAAAAAGCACAGACTATCATTTATGACACCCCTTTGAAGTTCTGTTGGAAAGAAGAGCATCTGATCAACAACAGACGACTCCACTTGTTATTTGATTTTTTATTTTTATTTCGGAGCTCGCGATTTTCGTATTACTGGAAGAGTAAGAAGTATGAACGGGGATGGGGAAACGAGGACAAGAATTTGGGGGATTCTGGGATTTTGTTCGGTTGTATTTTATAAACAAAAAAAGTATTATTTTTTTCTTCTAAATTAAGGAATGGAAACGAACTGGAAAGGTGATTTGGGAGATAGGGATTTCAGACGGCTTGTAAAATGAACAGAGAATTGGGGGTTGTATAATAAAGAAGGTATTGGCTTCCTATAGAAGATTTAGGGTGGCTTTCCAGAGAAGCTTCATAATTATTTTATTATATATTTAAAGACCAGCGTAACCACTACATAGAATTTCATTCACCTATGGACTGCTATAGACAAAAATAAATATACTATCGTGTCAAGCGATGTGTCATGATCCCAAAAATATAGTAATATAGACAAGTTAACTTATATTGTGATATCCCAAAACACTAATATATGGTGTAAAATACTTCAAATAAAAAGTTGCTTATTTTTAAAAATAAAAATTACAGAAAAATTCGATAAATTAAATTATAACTACGTCTCAAAAATCTTATTCAAATTCGAAACCAATATTTAATTATATTAAATAAACTGTTATGGCTTATACACGACTTCACAATGACTTTCTAAAAATTTGATTAGGACATGACTTACAATCTATAAGACAAAATCTCGTTTTTTCACTTCCATTAGAAAGATACAGTTTAATAGATTCAAACGTTTCTTGTTCCAAGAAAATCCGACTTATATTCAATTCTGTATATTCAATTAAAGTTCAAAACGTTAAATTACGAACTACAGCACCATTACGAGCTCATTTTAATTTTAATTATAAATTATACGTTCAAATTTCATTTAATAATAAATTAGTTATTATAACTTTAATCTAAGCTCAATTAAATTCCTTATGTTATCCAATTCACACAATATTGCGAATTCAAATAAATTCCGATTATTTCGGAATTTAAATTTATTATTTCACTATTTATTTTAATTAAATATTCAAAGTATTGAATATTTGTCATTTAAATATCCAAATCAATCTCCTAAATAATTAAATAAATAAATTACTCAACCACGAAAAATCTGGTTATTATAATACCCATGGTATTGTTGGGGAAATCATTTTGTGATTTGGCGGGTTTGACAATGTGGCATTCAAAGTGAATGGTGGCCAGATATTCCAAAGGATACGTTGTGACCTCAAGCCTCATTAACTGGGAAATGACAAAAATCGGGCAGGCAACAAGGCTAAGTGGGTCACTCTCAATTAAGGTATATTATCACCATCTTGAGAATATTCATTTTTATTATTCTTTCGCTTTTGTATCTCCCAGGAACGGCTATGTTTGTATACCTACCATAAAGTTACAATATATTCGAATATTCAAGTGAAATGAAAGGCTGGTCATGTGTGGCCGAGCCGCAAGATGTTCTTGTTGAACTCCAGTGTATCCCTCAAGAGTACACTGATCGGAAGGTGGTTCCATACCTTATCATAGTTGGAAATCCATTACCCAATAAGAGCTCGCGGTTTTGATTGTATATTATATATGTTGAGCTTGAGATGCAAGCGTTTTTCTACATTGTTATTTACTTTTATTAGACACATTATAATATCAGAATAATATTGTTTAAATAGAATGTTTTGTTATCGTAAGGTAAAAACCATTCATATTTATGTGTGGATCGGTCTTACGATTATCTTTTCTTTTGAAAAGGATTTTTGAAAGTTAAACTAGGTGATTGGAGTTTACTCACACCAGTCCCATGACTGACCTAGAGTTATTTTTGTTTTGTTTTACCCTAAACTCTCGGGTGCCCAAATTTGTACAGGCAGTCAAGTAGTCGGGATTTTACAGATATACTTGGAAGAGCTTGGAGTAGGAGGCTTCATTGTTAGTTATATAGAGAGAGTTTATTTCCGTTGTACTATGTATGTGATGTTCTCTGATGATATATGTAAGTACAAATATAGTTTTATATTTCAAAAGTTGTTTTATAATATATTTTATTCATTCTGCTGTGAGATTCGTGATTACTCTGATTCTGTTCTATTATGTTCTTCTTTTTCTTCTATTCTAACATTCTTTATTTCTATTTCTCATCCTCTAATTTCTTTCTATTAATGGTTCGGTATTTTTGGTGCTTGAATAGTCAACATGAGTTTTATGTTGATTTTCGGGGTCGAAAATATGTCGGTTCATTACATATGGTAATCTTTATCATCTAGCCATATTTCCCCACATTTTCCAACATGTCGGCCATGTTGTTTAAAAATAGATAATGTAGCTTCAGAAGAAGACTTTTGTTTAATGCCCTCATCATTACGCGGAACACTTTCGAATGATAAGTTTACATGATCATTAAAATAGGAGTAAATTGACACGATTAATCCCAAGCTTCAATTGTCTTCCCATATTAATCCGGAGTTTGGATTATTTTTAGCTAATCCCAAGTTTGGGGGGGGGGTCCCTTCCCATACTGATCCCATTAACTTATTAACCTGCTATAGCCAGTTAATAGTTTGAGAAAGTGGAGAAATATGAACTTTGAAGTGCTGGGAATCAATGATGAGATCAAAGAGAATGGAGTAGAAGAAACATAAAAGATCAAAAATCATATAGTTTTCTTCTAGCGTAGAGTTAATTTCAAAACAAATACGAAGGCTCTTCTTGGATTTTATTTCAAATCATTAAAAATAAGTGCTCCAAATGTTCATACTTAGATCACGATTAGATATTATACACCCCAGTAACACATAAAACTATAGAAATATTAAAAATTTAACATTTATAATAAAAAATCAATAAATTCACCAAGAGAAAATGCTCAAAATTACTCTAAAGGGCCATTACAACTTTCATAAATACAAACTCCTCAATAGCAGGAATATCCCTAATCTTCTTTGAAGTCCCTTTACTAGGCTCCTCGTCAACCCCAACGGCTATAGCCGCATGTTTCCTCGGCGCATTCCTACCAACAGTCATGAATTAGCATTTATGTTCTGTTCGCCAAAAACGCTCTCGACTGTTCCGATCATCCCAGGCTGGTCCATCTACCTACACGGGATCAAGCTCCCTTCCAAGAAAACATCCACCTCAAAAGAACCCACCATCGTAAAATGTGGAATATCATCTTTAACTATACGCTCCACTCTTATATCTCCTGTCCCAGACATAGCGCTTGCGAATCTGGTCTCTACGTTGGAGATCTGGACCCGGATTGTTTCTAACAGGTTTTCAGGTGAGCCATCGAGGAGGACCGTTCTTCGGTGATGCAGATGTCTCTCTGCTTTGCGGTAAAGTCAGTTAACATTTGGAGTTGACATCGCGTATTTTCATTTGATTGAGCTTGAATCGATATAATTGGAAGAATTTGGGAAGGAGGAATTGGGGCAAGAAGAATTGGGAAATTTAAATTATTTAACCGGTTATAGCAAGTTAATAAGTTAATGGGACCAATATGGGAAGGGCCCCCCAAACCTGAGATTAACTAAAAATAATTCAAACTTTGGATTAATATGGGAAGACATGTGAAACTTGGGATTAATCATGCCAATTTACCCTTAAAATAATGAGAGAAAAAGAAAGAAGCTTCTTCTTCGATATATGATTTGCAAATAAAACCTTCAACTCGAGCTTTTTGTCTCACTTTTTTCTTTAAATGATTTAAGTACCTAATAAAAAATAGTTCGGTTCAATATCAACTTCTATTTATAATTAAATTAACATTTGAATACTTAGTATAGTAACATATGTTTCGAATGGATACATCCATCCATATTGCACAGGACCTCAAAGACGTGCTACATATGGAAGATGGACAGGTAAATTCTGCATTACATTGTAGAAACCCGGAGGAAATATTTTCTCCGGTTTGTAGAGAAGTATAGGGATCTCTTCTTCAGGTTTAAGTAGACATTCAATTTTTAACGTAGTTGAACAAAGTTCCTTGTAAAATAAACTAAGTTTTGTTATTACCTTCCAAACTTTTACCGGTAACCATTCTTTGAAAGCAACATGTAACAAATTTTCCATCATTACATGACGATCATGACTTTTCATTCCACCCAGCCTTCCATTTTTATATTCGACACATCTACGAAGATTAGAGGAAATTCCACCGGGAAATCGTAATCCTTCCACCCATTTTAACAGTACTTTAACTTGGATGTTGTCTAGTTCATAGCATGCTTTGGGTTTTTTTACTGTCATTGGGATTTACATGAAGCTCAAAATGGTTGCATATTTCCTTTATATCACGTCTAGATTTCAGATCGTCCTTAGTCTTGCCCTTCACATTCAAAACTGTATTAAATACATTATCAAATATGTTTTTATCGTTATGCATCACGTAATTGTTGTGACGGATTAAGAGATTTTTCCAATAAGGGGATTCCCATAATATACTCTGTTTGCACCAATTATGAACCATTAATTTACCTTGAATTTCAGTTTGTTTTCCGGTTTCGTATATCTTTGGATAATCTTTTACAAGTTCATATATATATCCTCGCTTGACCAAACCTTTGGTGGTCGTAGAGTCTCATGTCTATTAGCCATGAAGTTTTTTTGTCTCTTCTAAAAAGATGAATAATATGAAGAAAACATCGATGACAATCAAACCATGAAATTTTCTTTTCATGCGATAACGAAGATGCTCGTGTTTCTTCCATGCAAATAGGACAAGCGAAACGACCGGCCGTACTCCAATTCCAATGCATTGCATATGCAAGGAAATCGCTAATGGTCCATAACAAAGAAGCGAACATTCAGAAATTTTTCTTTTTTGATATGTCGAACGTTTCAACTCCTTCATGCCATAATTTTTCAACTCTTCGATTAAAGGTTGTAAGTAAATATCAATTCCCTGTGTTGGATCATCAGGGTTAGGGACGACAATTATGCGAAATATGTATGGAGTTTTCATACACATCCACAGGGGTAGATTGTAAGATGTGATTATTATAGGCTAAGATGAATATTTAGAACCAAGTGAGAGAATGGTGCGAAGCCATCTGTACATAAACTTAGTACAATATTACAGTTACTAGCTGCGAAATTAGGATATTTATTATCAAAATATTTTCATGCTTCTCTATCAGATGGGTGTATCAATGTACTTTCTTGAGGTGTTCTCACACTGTGCAATCTCATATGATGCGTTGTTACAGATGATGCATATAAACGTTGAAGTTTAAGGGTGATGGGTAAATAATGCATACACTTGTACGTAACTTCTTTTCCCTTCTTTTTTCTTGGTTTGTATCTTTCTTCATTACATATTTTGCAATTTCTAAGATTGATGTCTTCTTTCCAATACAACATGCAACCATTTAAACATGTATCTATTTTTTGATACGAAAAACTGAAAGATGACATAAGTTTTTCCACTTTATAATAATTTTCGCACATTAAATTATCGGATGGCATTGGCGTTTTGTAGCTTAAACAACAGTCGTAAATCCAGCTTTCGTAAGGTTGTATTTTGATTTCATTGCAATGTATTCTGTAGTTACCGATAATTGAGTGCCACTTTTACATCCATTCCTAGCATGATTCAATGAATCATATTTTTTTTTAGCTTCAACAATTGGTTCCTCTTCGACGTTAACATCGTCAAAATCAATTTCAATGGTTGGAAACATTGATCGTGCAACATCTTTGACCATATTTTCTAGGAGATTCGTACTAACTTCATCACTAATGACCTCCACCAACTGTTCTAGATTATTAGAGAAAACAATTTCTCCATGACGATCCCATAACAAATAATTGGGTACGAAACTGTATTTGCGTAAATGAATCTTAACCATATTCGGTATTAAAAAGTTCAACGATTTGCACCTACTACATGTACAACGAATTTCTTTATTGTTTCTCATAGTACTTAAAGAAAATTCGATGAACACTTGTATCTCATTTTGAAAATGTTCATTCATTGCACCACTAGTTTACCTTCTTTGATACATCCAACTGGGTCCAACAAAATAATTTGAAAAGACACAGTCAAGTGACTTAGAGTAGGATCGACTTATATGGAATATGCGGAAGTGTATATGGTAATCTAACTTATTTTATACAATATTTATGCTAGTAAATGTTAAATAATATAAGATATCGTGGGTAAGTAATGTAGTAAATAAAGTAAAAATACACTAGGAATTTTTATACTGGTTCGGAGCACTGTCCTACGTCCAGTCCCATGCTCCTTCTAGAATTCAACTATCAACATCCTCTCTTCACCCGGAGGAAAAGGTTCAAAACCCACCCAAGCAACCGAACGGAATTTCTCTGGCTGAGCAATCGAACAGGACTTTCACTAATATAACAAGAGTTTGAGTTTGATTGTGTTTGTGTTTGTGAATAACACTAAGTAGCCAACATTTTGAGTACACCCTTCATGTAATCTTATACTCAAGTATATAACATGTTTATGAAGACTCGAAGGAAGTGTATTACTTATGAATCGAGAGATATAAAATATATTCAAAGATTCAAAATCAATTTGAATGTTTGAGTAAGCTTTAGAATGCAAGAGAATATAGGGTTTAAGACCAGAAAATATGAGAAGATTCGGTGATATGTAAATCAAGTTTGTGATGTATATATAATGGTTGAAGAGTAGTCAACTTTCATGAAGAGTTTCAATGAAGAGATGTAACCATTTCCGTTAGAGATGAAAAGGAATATCTTTATGAAAGAAGGTGTCTTTTCAGAAGTATGGCTGGTATTGTCGAGTTAGTCAACTGGCATAAAAATCACCATTCAACTGGTGGAAAATATAAAATGTATATATATTTGAATAATGACAGAAAATAGCCATTACTGGGCCTTTTCTCCTTTACCAGTCGACTGGTAGGAAATAAACCAGTTGATGGTTCATGGGCAAAAGCCTAGTAATGGTTGTTTCATGACATTTTCACACACACACACACACACACACACACACACATATATATATATATATATATATTTTCAATATATATATATATATGTGTGTGTGTGTGTGTGTTTATGTGTTTTGTGTATTTGTGTTATAATAAATGAGGATAGAATTTAACAATAATCTAACACACACACACACACACACACACACACATATGTATATATATATATATATATATATATATATATATATATATATATATAACTAACTCTTCAATCAATCATCGTTTTTTTGTTGTCGTGAATCAAAAATCTCACGAATCAACATTCTCCCCCTTTTTTGATTGATGACAACCTCTTGCAATCTTGTAGGAATTTTTATATTCTTCCTCTGAATGTATGCTTGCATATATTTGTCTCCCCCTGAATATAAAGCTTCTCTGCAACATTTTTCTTTATATAATATATTCTTAGCATTATGGCTTCTTTGTAACAAAATGTTAGTTGTATATAATATATAATACTTTCTCCCCTTTTGTCGTTGATTAAAAAGAATATATAACAAGAAAAAAGCAGTAATCGAGCATAGTATAGAGAATATAACTAGATATTTCTATAAATCTGTATATGAAACAAGTCCTAGCTCCCTTCGAAATTTAATAAATGTATTTTCCAATAATGCTTTAGTAAAGACATCTACAATCTGATTTTCTGAATTTACAAATTCCAAATTTATAATCTGTGTTTCAATATTGTCTCTTAAGAAATGATGTCTTATATCAATATGTTTCGTTTTAGAATGATTTACCAGATTTTTGGATAAGTTTATTGCACTTGTGGTGTCGCAATAAATAGTTGAATCACTTAAGTTTACATTGAAATCTTAAAGTGTTTGTTGCATGTATATTACTTATGCACAAGCCAATGCCGTTGATATATATTCAGATTCACATGTCGATAGTGAAACACAATTTTGTTTCTTGCTAAACCAATATATTAGTGATTTGCCAATGAAATGACAAGTATCACTTGTACTTTTACGATCCATCCATGATCCTCCGAAATCAGCGTCACTATATGATACTAATTCAAAGGAACAATTTTTCGGATAGAGAATTGCAAAATCTTTAGTGTTGCTAAGATAACGCAATATACGTTTTACTTCTCATAAATGTGATTCTTTTGGATTGGCTTGAAATTGAGCACATGAACAAACACGCATCATAATATCTGGCCTACTAGCTGTTAAATATAAGTGAGAACCTATCATACTTCGATACAATTTTCGATTGACACTTTTACCGTTTTCATCTTTTTCAAGATGTGTTGTTGTACTGATAGGTGTCGGTTTACGTGACGTATCTTCCATACCAAAGTGTTTTATTAAATTATTGTAGTATTTTTCTTGATTTATGAAAATTACATTTGAAGTTGTTTAATTGTAAACGAAGAAAATACGACAGTTCTCCCATATGAGACATTTCAAATTCGCTAGTCATTATTTTGGAGAATTCCTGACATTATTTTTCATTAGTTGAACCAAATATAATGTCATCGATATAAATTTGAACTATTTAAATACCTCTATTATCTTGTTTTATAAAAATCATTTGATCAACCTTTTCAATTTGAAATCCTGAATCTATTAAATAATTTTTATGATGCTCATACCAAGCACGAGGTGCTTGTTTCAAAACATATAAAGCCTTTTTCAATTTGGAAACATGGTCAGGATATTTTTCATATGCGAATTATGGTGGTTATTCCATGTATACTCTTTCTTTTATATAACCATTTAAGAAAATAGTTTTTACATCCATTTGATATAATTAAAATTGTAATAACACACATATGCTAACAAAATTCGAATTGCTTCTAGTCTAGTGACTGGAGCAAATGTTTCTTCATAATCTACAACTTCCTCTTGATTATAACCTTGACCTACAAGTCTAGCTTAGTTTCTAGTTATATTACCTAATTCATCTGCTTTATTTTTGTAAACCCATTTTGTACCAATGACAGTTTGATCACTTGGCCTTGGAACTAGTTCCCATACTTCATTGCTTCAAACTGATTTAATTTTTCTTACATAGAAATTATCCTATTTTCATCTGTAGAAGCTTCTTTTGGATTCTTGGGTTCGATATTTGATTAAAAAGGCAACATTACTTACTAAATTTAACTGGCTTCTTATTCTTACATTAGAGTTTATTTCACCAATAATATTTTAAGTTGGATGATCTCGTAATATTCTTGGTGGAGATCTAATTTCATTAGTATCAACAGTTTGATTGTTATTGTTGGAATTATCTTGAGTTTTAGTTATATTCTCATTTATGTTATTATGAACAATGTTTTCATCTTCTCTATAAATTATAATATCTTTATATTGAATAGATCTATTTTTTCAAAATTTCTAAATTAAAAGAATTTTGAATAAAATATTCGTCAAAGGACACATGAAGTGATTCTTCTATTTTATTGGTTCTTTAATTATAAATACGATAAGCTTTGCTTCATTTAGAATATCCTAGAAAAATACCTTCATCGGATTTTGAATTCAGTTTTCCAAGATTGTCTTTAGTATTTAAAATAAAACATTTTGAACCAAAAACCTTAAAATATGAAATATTCGGTTTTCTTCCATTAAAACGTTCATATGGAGTATTTTTCGTAAGTGGTCGAATAGAAACACGATTCAAAACATAACATGTTGTTGCAACTACTTCTGCTTAGAAATGTTTTGGTAACGTGCTTCCATGTAACAGTGTTCTAACGCATTCCTATAATGTTCGATTTTTCCATTCTACAACTCCATTTTGTTGTGGACTTCTAGGAAATGATAAATTATGAAAGATTCCTTTCTTTTTATAGTATAAATCGAACTTTTCGTTTTTGAATTCTCCTCCATGATCACTTCTTATATTTTTTATTTTTAAACCTCTTAAGTTTTGAATTTGTTTTACAAATAATTTAAAATTATTAGAAGTGTCACTTTTATTTCTCAAAAATATTGTCCAAGCATATCTTGAAAAATCATCAACTATTACGGAAACACATATCTACTGTGATTTATAGATTGTATTTGAGTTGGTCCAAATAAATCCATATATAATAGTTCTAGTGGTTGAAATATTGAGATAACCTTGTTAGATTTAAAAGAAGTTTTTCTTAATTTTCCAAATTGACATGCATCACATAAGTTTCTGATTTAAATTTCATTTTGGGTAAACCTCTTACAAGTTCATTTTTAGAAATCTTATTTATGCTTTCAAAATAAATATGACGAAATATTTTGTTCCATAACCAAGGATCATATCTTTTAACTAGTAAACACATACTTGGATTATTATTAACTATCATATTTAAGATATAAATATTTTTATTTCTGTTTCCTTCGAAAATAAGGTTTTGTTCTGAATTAAGTATACTACGTTTATTTTGGAAAAAGATATTTTAAAACCTTTATTGCATAGTTGACTAATACTCAATAAATTATGTTTTAAACTTTTAACTAGTAACACATCAGAAATAAGAGGTAAATTAGATATACCGTAATTGCTCAAATCACCTTTGCCAATGATATATTCTTTGGAGTAATCTCCAAATGTGATAGTTCCTCCTTTAGAGTAGATAATATTTGTAAGCATTTCCTTGTCTCCTGTCATATGTTTCGAGCAACCGCTGTCGAGTATCCAATTTCCTCTATTTTTGAGTGGGACCTGTAAAAATATATAAAAGATGTTGGTACCCACTTCCTCCGTTAGGGTCCTAAGAGTTATGTCTTAGGAAACCAAACCCATGAGGGTTCAGTGTCCCTTTTAAAAATATAATTAATATTACTATGCATAGTTTCTAAGAAAATTTTAATATATTTATTCCTAATCAGATAATTATTTGTTTTACGAACCCATATAGTAATATTTTTAGAAGACTTTTTCTTTGAACCAAGTTCTGGTTTCTTATAATAGGTATTATTGGTTTGTTAAGTCAAGAATTTTTCTTAGTACTAATTTTCTGTATATATCCTAGTCCCTTTTTACTAGATGTAGGTTGAGAATTTTCTAAAATTTTAGATAAATTCTCTCTTCCTTTATTATTATTGATATTTTTAGAAATATCATCTAGTTTTATCTAAAGACTAGAATTACTATAATTTTAATCCTAGTATTTAAATCATGATTTCAAAAAAAAAAAAAGAATATTCTTTTCTTTTTGAGTTTCAAATTCTTAACTCAATCAGGAAAGTTGAGAATTTGCATTAGATAGAGATTCTTGTAATTTTCAAATTTCATCCTCTAATATCTCTTTTTCATCTTTTAGCAAATCTCTTTCAAATTCTGCCATTTTCTTATCTTCGTTTGCTTGTTCAAATTTGCTTTTGTAATTATTTATAGATTCTAGTATTTCAGTATTTATTTCTACCATATCTTCGAAAGTAAAACCATTAACCTCGGTTTCTTTTGCTATAATGCACACATTAGCTTGTTCGTTATCGCTTTCACTATCACTTTCAACGATGAAGAATCTAAATCATCCGAAGTTATTGAAAAAACTCGCCTCTTGGATTCCTCCTTTTCATGGCGGTTTTTCTTTAATTCTGGACAGTTTACTTGATAATGCCCCCTTTTGTGATAATTGTAGCATTCAACTAAGGATGAATCTTCCTTATTACTCTATTTTATAGAGTTCTTCTTCATATCTTTCGTGTTCACCTTCTTATATTTCTGAAATTTTTGGCAATGAAAGCTATGCCCTCTTCGTCTGAATTTAATTCATTTTTTTCTACGTGGAAAGCTATATTCTTTTTACCTTAAGCCTAAACATTTTTAGGCTGTAAATTCACTTCATATTACACTAGATTTCCTATCAACTCTTCGGGTTTCATAGTTGAAAGATCATTAGCTTCTTCAATAGTCAAAATGTAACAACCCGGGGTTTTGGTGCTAATTTAAAAAATTTATTTTATAAATTTTTATTAGAAAATGCGCCAGAATTTAAAAATTCCATTTTTAAATTAAATTATTGAATTTAAAAAGAGCTCTAAATAAAACTATGAAAGTTAGGTATGTACCTATTTACTTCTTATTTGAATCGCATAATAATCCAAATTCATAATTTAAGACAATTGCAGTTATAGAAACCAATAGTAGTAAGATATACATTTTATTGGAAAGTGCGCAATACGGCTAAATCCCTATTTAATACTAGTCCATGCATTTATTTCTTTTTATGCTTGCGATTGTGCATTCCATTTTTTTTTCTCACAAAGCAAACTATGAAAATATATTCCTTTCTGCCTAAATAAGCAAACTAGGCTATTCCTACCTTCT
Source organism: Allium sativum (assembly GCA_030737875.1). Lineage (NCBI taxonomy): Eukaryota > Viridiplantae > Streptophyta > Magnoliopsida > Asparagales > Amaryllidaceae > Allium > Allium sativum. Next base: position 56,924,722 of record CM060912.1, read on the forward strand.
AATTTTTATAGGCATATACAAATTCTTATTTTTCCTTTTATTCCCCAAAATTTGATATATTTCCTATAAGTTTAAATGCAATTAGTATTTTCCCTTATTTCTATTCCAATACATTTTGACATATATTCAAATGGATATAAAAAAAATATGGTGACAACGACTCAAAGAAGCTTATGAAACAAAAGTTTACTTGCATGTGTTGAAAGCATTGCACCTTTATTCATAATTAAGTATGTAAATTTTCAATCAATAATTTCATTTATTAAGTATGTCAATTTTCAATCAATAATTTTATTTGTGCCAATATTTATTTATGAGTTTATAGTTTGACTTGATTGGGATACCATAAATTCTAAAAAGATTTAAGTAGTAAAAATGCAATATATGGTTTATAGAATACAACAAGCTAAGGCATGCCAACTTTAACAAAGGGATGATTGCCGAAACAAATATGATATTATTGACACTTAATTAATTTTATTTTACCAATTTTGGTACAACCTCAAACTTTATGGTTCATAGAACAATTATTTCAATGGACGTTATTTAAGAAAATATGTGACTATATATAGTAAATGAATAAAAATCATGCATATCTCTAACCATTTTCACTCTTTTATTCTTGGTAGTCCAATTTAATATATTCCCTTAATTATGATATTGGATATTTATGTTTGAAATTTAAAAAGACACACACAAACATTCTAACCATTAGCGATAAACAATTAATGACACATTCATTTCTTTCCGCCATTCGCTTTTGAAATTTAAATGAGTAATAATATGCGACCTCAGCCTTAGTCAACAATTTAATTTCTTTATAACATACCACATAAGGATAAACAGTCCTTTTCTTTTTCCCTTTTTTTTAAATAAAATAATTAAAAAAAATATTATATTATAAATAACACATTTACAAAACCCTAATTCATATCATGAGTCGCCGCCACTTACCTTCTTCAATGGTCATTATCTTCCAAAACAAATCCAAAAATTCCTTCTCCCTCACGCAATATTTCCAAACACAAATAACTGCAAAAATCTTTGTCTAAATGAGATGCTTCTAATTGGCGATGGTGGATCGGGTTCAAGTGGCTCTGGTTGGCGTGCGTTCTGGGTATGGCAAGGTCGAAGTTGGGTTTGAAAAGGGGCCGATGTCTGGAGTAACGAACGATGTGGAAGATGAATTAACGTGAAGTAATGATGTAATTATTGAATTTAATTATCGTTTAATTATTTTAATCAATGTAAAATGTTTGTAACATCATTACTATTTAATACGAGATCCAAATTCAACAAACTCAGTTGCGTTGGAATCAGAAAAATGAGGGCTTCGCGATGAAACAGATCAGATCCAAAAAGGAGCAATCTAGAATTTTGAATAATTCAAAACACCAATGTGAGATTTCTATTTTATAATTTAAAAATAAATTATTACTGAAATTTGAAATTATATTTATTTCATACAAGTTCATGATGATGTCGTGTATGTATTTATTCAGTGTTCGTTGTTTTATGATTGCGATGAACTATTGAATTGATTTGTGTGTCTCATATTTGTTAGAATATGATTGTTGAAAATAATTATATCTTGTTTGTGACAATAATTAAAATTGTCATTTTGATTGAAATTAGATTTAACATGATTAAATTGTTAATTATGTTTGACAATAATTAGATTGTCATTTTGTTGAATTGGATTAAACATAATCGAATGGCTTTATGTTAGAATTGGCACATTGGATTAAAAACATCGTTATGTTAGAATTGACCGATTAAAATAAAAACTATATTTTTATTGTATATATAAAATAAAATATACATGTTAGTCAAAATTTTGTGCAAACAATAAAAACCATATTTTTATTGTTTATATATATAACTAAGATGTTTCATGTTAGAAATTAAAAAAAAATCATATCTTTATCGTTTATGTACAAAAAGGATGTTCATGTTAGGAATAAATAAAATTACATTTTTATTGTTTAAAGAATAAAAAAGGTGACATGCTAAGAAAATAAAAGATTTGTCATTTTAATGTTAACATATTAGAATGTCATTTTAATGTTAACATATTAGAATTTGTCATTTTAATGTTAACATGTTAGAATTTGTCATTTTGATGTTAACATACTAGGAATATCGTTAATGTTAGATATGTATTGTCTAAATATGTATATCATTAATGTTAGATATGTATTGTCTAAATATGTATATCATTAATGTTAGATATGTATTGTCTAAATATGTATATCATTAATGTTAGATATGTATTGTCTAAATATAATTATCATTAATGTTAGCGATATACTATATATATATATATATATATATATATATATATATATATCTCATTAATGTTAGAAATGAATGGTCTAAATAAAAATATCATTAATTTTAGAAATGTATGATCTAAATAAAAACAACATTTTTGATTAGAAATAGGTTATATAAATAAAAGCTACATTTTTATTAGAAATGTCATGATTAACACTTCATTTTTTAGAAGAGTCATGCGAGATTAAAAACTTAGGGATAAGACATGTAAAAGAAAAGAATATTTTATTTACATTTTTGCATGTAAAAGAGACATGTATTAGAAAAGAAATTTTTTTATTTACATTCTACATGTAAATAAAAGACATGAATTAAGAAAGTATATTTTATTCACACTTTATATATGAATAAAAACTTAGAAGTATTTCTGTGGCATGCATGATATGTTGTGAATTGATGTTTGGATGTGATACAATGTTTGAATTTTGAAAATAGGTAGCATGCTAATTAATGTTAATTTATTATTATTTATGATAATTCAAATATGTTACACTTCCATATACAAGTTGCCTGACTGGTATATGTTGATTGGGCTGATATTTTCACATATCGCCCAAGTGCACAAATAATATGTTTTGAAAAAATTAATTATAATTATAAATTATAATTGTGCTTGAACACGAGGTTAGGTTACATTTGTGGTAGGAGTCTGCCCGGAACCGACCGGCATATCCAGCAGTCACAAATGTTGGGCCTAATGTGAGAGGTCCAAGTGCACAAATACAAATTGGGCCAAGACACGAGGTTAAGCCCAACTTGTGGGATAAGTCTACCCGGAACCGACCGGCCTATCCAGCATCCACAAGTTGCAGACCTAATGTGAGAGGTCTGGCCCATATTAAAAATATAAACGGTTAAATAGAAAATGGACATTATTTACACCATCATGAGTTAAATTAGAAATTGACGTTATTTTCACACCGTTTTGTGTTAATAATGAAATGAATATTTTCACCTCCATGTTTGTTATAAAAGGGAAGTTACATTTTTTTTAATGTAATTATAAGATAAGAATTTACCGTCGTGATGAAGGTTACATTTTAATGTAATAAATAAAAAGGGGAATTTGTAAAGGAAAGAAAAATCACCGTTTCCTTAATGTGATCAAAAGAAGAAAATATTACATTGTCAATAAAATGAGAGAAAGAAATAAAATATTACATTTTCAATGTAATTAAAGAATGTAAATAAAATATGAAATAGAAATTTACATTTGCTTATGTAAATAAAAAGAATTATTTTAGATGACACTTTCATTTACATTTTCATGTAAATAGGATATGTAGAAGTGAAAGATAACATTTATTTACATTTAGGTAAATAAATAAGAATAAGGAAAAGTAAACTTATTCACATATGGTGTAAATAAATAAGAAAAAGAAATGTTTTTAAATGACATTTTCTATGCATTAAATGAATTGAAAGTTACATTTTAGTTGTTGTTTATTAACAAGTAAAATGAGGGAAGGAAATTGAACTGTTTATATAACATGATATCTTGATATAAACATGTCACATTACATCATTGTATGATAGGAACATGATTGTGCGCTGTTGGTTTAGTTGATTTATTACCCTTATATGTTAATGACCTTTAATGTCGTTGGAATGCAAATGAACTACTTTTATCAAAATAAAAATAGTGATAAATAATAACGTTATGAAATAATTTAAATGATAAATATGCGAAGATTATTTGAAAAGACCGAGTTATACCCATTTCAAACAATCATACGACGTTTTAAATGGATGAATTGAAGACGGCGATTGAAGACCGACGATTTTCACATCGACTGGGTAACTAGTGTTGAGGCCCTTGATTGATTTGCTCCTAAGACGGGGTTAAGATGGTAGTTTTCCGGTTGTAGTGCTGATTTGTACGGATTTGGCTTTCGTTCAGGCCCAGAGCATAAGCTTATAAATGGATATGTGTCTGACGTTGAATTTTGTTCTATGTAAATTGATTTCTAATAATATACGACCGTTGGTGGCGGAGAATTTATTCTCTTGCTTAACACCCTTAGAGGTTGTGTATTAATAGTTGTAGATAGCATGGCGTGAATTGTCAACGTGGCACGCTAAAATGAAGATGATCAAGCCTTTGTTGAAAAGCAGGCCTTGTGGTTATAACGTTACTTCGCGAACCTCACAACCCGGTTGAGTTTAAAACGGGAGAAGGGAACGCAGGGAGAGAAGCACGTTTCTTTCTAGCTAGAAGTGGTGTCGGTGCTTAAACTGGCTGATATTTTGAAACGACCCGCAAATCCGTACCGTTTGAGTTGACTAATCATACCTCACGTCCAACCCAAATTGCACAGAAATACGAATCATTATTAGAAAGAAGTTAGAGGACGAGAAAAAGAAAGAATTATTAGAATAGAAGAAAACGAAGATCACTAACTCACACCGGAACGAATAAAATATACTATATAACATAACCTTTGGAGCACAAATCAGTATTTGTATATACATACCATTATCAGAGCACAACGATTATCCCTGGAACAGTTATAAACACCTGTTTCCAGATACAACACAGTACACAGCGGAAAATATGATAGTCTATAGCTAAGTGGTGAGGCCTCCTGCCTCAAGCTCCTCCAAGTAAATCTGAAAAATCCCGACTACTTGACTGCCCGTACAAATTTGGGCACCCAAGAGTTTAGGGAAAACAAACAAAATAAACTCTGGGTCAGTCATGGGACTGGTGTGAGTAAACTCCAATCATTTTTTTAACTTTCAAAAATCCTTTCAAAAGAGATGATAATCGTAAGACCGATCCACACATAAACACGGATGGTTTTTACCTTACGATAACCCAAAACAGTTTTGAAACCAATATCTTATCTGATATTATAATAATGTCTAATCACAAGTAATTAAAATCTAGTAGAACGCTTGCATCTCACGCTCTACATATATAATATACAATCAAACTCGCAGGCACTTATTGGAGATTGGATTCCAACTTGACAAGGTATGGGACCACCTTCCGAACGTGTATCTCTAGAGGCAAATACACTGGGTTCAACAAGAACATCTTGCAACCCGGCCCACACATGACCGACCACTCATTTCGCTTGAGTGTATCGAATGTATATCACCAACGGTTGGGATCAGCAACCGTCTCCCGATAAGGGACAGCATCGATAGATTTAAGAACAAAAGGAATTTCTCTAGATAGGTGATCATACATCCTAATGGGTGCGACCCACATAGCCATGCTGCCTGCCCGATTTTTGTCCACTTCCGGGTTGATGAGGCTTGAGGTTTGAATTATCTTCCAGAACATCTGGCCATCATTCACTTTGAATGCCACATCTCAGATCCATCGGAAATCACTAATTGATTCCCACAAAAATACTCAGATTGTTAGGCTAAAGAAGTTTCCCTTCTATGCCACTAACTTCGTACGTTTGAAGGAATCAACGTACGTAACCCCCTTTGGAAATACTCTGTCAGATACTCGTCCATACAAGTTGTCCTGGGTCTGGACAAACCGAGGGCACTATCCCGTAAACAGGATAACCCTTGCATAACTCCGTCTTCAATTTTCTTCAGCATAAGTTGCTTCATAACGCTTACGCCAATACGGAGTGGTTTTCAGATATCAAATCTGATCCCGGTCTCTCCATATTGACAACGGAGGTAAAAATAAAACTTTGATAGTCGGTGATTTAACTATCAAAGAACATCCATACAATCAACGGTCCTATTTCCAAATGGAAATTCTATCAATCAAGCATCAAACAACACTGGGCGCTTTTATATTAGTTCTTTATTTCATTTTCATTTCCAATTCCCATTTCCACCTTTCGTGTTCTTTCCAAAGCACTATTTTCTCTCTTGATCATTGGGAAACATTTCCAATATACATAATTCCTTTATTGAGAAAATATCTTTTACTCCAGTTAGAAAACCTTTCTAAATCCTTTGAATTAACTGATGTTATAAACATCGTTATTATAACTCAAATCACAAATCATTCGTCCACTAACGATATTACTAACCAACCCTTGCTATCGAGCCTTAACCATTTCTCCGTCAATAATGCAGTTAGTCAAGTTGGGGTATAATTACCTCTCAGACCTTAACCGAACGACATTCTTAACTTTGAAATAGTCAGAGCCCACAACTTTAAACCAAACATTGCTTACCACAACAGCGTTAAAACCGCTGTCTAGCATTATAGAACACTTATCATAACCATAGCATTAAGATTGCTATTAAAACAGTTATTATAACGGCAGCGTTAAAATTGCTATTTAGATTTACCAAGACATTTATTATAACAGCAGCGTCTAAAATTGCTGTATAGGTTTACAACATCTATTATAACAACAGTGCTAAAATCACTGTTTAGTTTTATAAAAGCATTTCTTATAACAACAGCGTTATGATTGCTGTTTTGAATAAAATACCGTGTGCGACGCACACGCTTCCGTTGTTCATTTATAAACTCTGTTTATTTTAAACAATTCAAGTTCTCCTTTAAACATATTTATAAACTATACATTTTTCTAACCACTTAATTCGATTTCTATAAATCTCCTTTTCATATACATTTTATTTGCAAAATATTTCCTTGTTTTAAACTATTTATTCTTTTACTTTAAGCATTTGAAAATCTTTCTTTAAACTTTCCTCTGTACTTTGCTAAATTCAAATCCATTTCCAATATTGGTTTCAAAACCGATACTCACTTTCAAATATACATTTCATATTTGAATTCACCTTTTAATTTATCCAATGGTTAATGATCCACTTAATTTATATCTTTATTTATAACATTTTTCTTGGTTTACCCAATGGAATAGGTTTCCATTTGCAATTCAATGAAAAAGAAATTATTTCTAATTTGGAAATAAACTCTGCTTTTAAATTCTAATTTCCTTTTCCACATTCGATGATATTTTACGGTATCTAAAATACCAGGTTCCTAAGGCCAGGGTAAATCAAACACACAAATTCAACCATGGATAATGTAGCATAACATATATCACCATCAAATAAAACAGTAAATAAAATGTTGAGGGATCCAGTTGGATCCCTCCAACCTGTTTTCCTGCATCCACAGATGTTAGTAACATCAAAATATCGCATTAATGGAAAAATCAATCAACGATGTGATTTTATCAACCAATTTATCAACTATTCAACCAATCAACCATTGCACATTATAAAAATATTTAAAACTCGTTTATATATAAAAATATAAACGAGAGGGAGTTAGTGAGTTCACTCACCTTGTTTCGTAGTTGGCGGTTCTATTATTTCGTTGAGAATCAAACAGGCGTCTGATTCTTCACGAAATTCCGATAACTCCGTTCTCAGTCCGGTTAGTTCCATCACGTGGATTTCGTCGTTACGGTTCCAGCGTGACTGGTTCTGTCAAATTCTGATAATATATGAGCTCGTCATGATCATTACAAGTTTAGACAAATCAACGGTGATCATTAACAACTAAATTAATTATTTTAATTAAATATTAAATTATACCTTGAATCATTCTTAAATCACGGTTTGGCCATTATAATGTTTCTTCCTCGATATCAACTTCTGTTCCTTACCAACTATAACAGCTTTTCTTCACCGTGAACGTAACCCTTTCCCAAATACTTCGATCGCCAGCTTCCACTTAACATGAACGAACCCAACATAAAAAAAAACAATGCCTCTATGTCAAACTTAGATGCCCGGAACTCCACTGTTCATCACCTTTCATTTCCTCATCCCGAGTTTAATACCGCCATCGCCACATAACTTCTCTTTATTTCCTTCACGGTCTCACACCCAACCAACTACAGGAAAACATGGTCCTCGCTTCACATACACAAACCGTACCACCCTTCTCAATTCACAGGTCATCTCCTTTGGACTGTGTTGCTCTAACAATTCCAGTATAACTCAGTTTTGCCATGACCGCACTCTTTGGCTCCCCATGAACTTACTAGTACATTGAAACTTCTTGAACCCATCAACCAGGCCAGTACACTGCTATCACCATGTTTTTCCCTCACACGCTTGGACCCAATTTCCTTCATCAAAATACCATACACAGACCTTTAATCCCCACTTTCGATCAAGACTTTGACCTCCTAAATGACCAGCTCGCAAATCCCTACTGTTTAACAACACAACTTCATCCCTTCCCCTTCACCAATATACAAGCTGCTACCGCACCTTATTTCCCTTCGTTTCCAATATTGTCACCGCTGCCACAGTTCACCGGAGGCCTCCCCCTTGCCACCGACGACCGGACCCCACCTGCCCATCATCGTCGGTTCGCTAGAAGCTCACCTCCCTTCTCCGATGGACTGGAGCATCTCCGATCTCCTACAGAATCCTACTGCCGCTGCGATAATAACTAACGCCAGGGAGGAGACCGCATCCATAAAATTAGCAAAGGATGGAAGTTCTAGAATTAACGAATTCAACCCATTTAAAAATCATTAGATTTTATTTGGTTTTTTTTTCTTCCTTTTTTTTTTCTTTCTTTTTCGTATTTAATTTCCGGAAGAAAATGGTCTACTGTGGCCTTGTTTATATAGAACGAAGGCTTGGCACCCACGAAATTTAGCATAGCTGTAGAAATAGGGGTAGATAGGCTTGGGATTTTGATTACTTTGTCGGCAAGGCATTTGAAAAAATGGCGTGAAACACCAACATAAAGTACGTCCGCATGTAGACACAAGCATGTGCATTCATTTAATTTCTACTGTGTAATGCATGTGCTATTTAATTTGCTTTGTACGTGCTGATGAGAATTTCAAACTGGCCACGTGCGAGATATTTAGGTATATATGCTTCAGTGAAAATGGCAATTCGCAGTGTATTAGACTAGGCAAACTAGCTGTGCAATATTTAATGCGGAAGAGAAGTAGTATATATTTTATTTTATATTATATTATACGAAACTTCGTAGTGAAGTATCAAGTAAAACTAACCACCGTCGACTTCTGTCTACTGATAAAGAACCTTATCTTGGTGTAAAAAGGTATTCTGAACCCAATGGGACAAGTTTCGTCGCATTCTGACATCGTATGAAAAAATTTCCTTTATAAAACCAGAAATGAACACACGTTTAAATTTTTCACGATCACCAGATAAATCAAATCACCTCGAAACTGCGAACGTCGACAATAACTTTTCGATACGAACCCAACGGCACTAGTTTCGTCGCATTCTGAGACTGTTGCCCCGGTAGGCCATTTTCAACGCGTACCGCACTGCCCCTCTGAACACCAAATTTCCCGATCTCTAAAAATAACAAATTATATATCTACCCTGACTAAAATCGACGATACGAACTCACCGGAACTGGTTTCGTGGCCTGATTCAATCGTCTGTTCAAGTTACACTCTAATATCTCTTTATTAAGTTGAATTAATTTAATTTCACTGAACGAGCGTTTACGGTCACCGTGGTTACATACGACATCGGTTTTCCACGCCATTCAACACCGTACAATAATTTAACGATACGGTCCCAATGAAACTGATTTCATCGAAATCTGAGTCCGTTTGCAAAACGGCTATTTTAACGCGTATATTTTAAATAACGATTTCCACAGCGACTATTTCAAAATTTGATTTGGCCATAACTTTCTATTTATAACACGAAATCTAGATTTTTCTCTTTCATATGAAAATTATAATCAATACGGTTCCAACGTTTCTTGTTTCATAGAAATCCGACTTATATCGGATCCTGTATCCTCAGTTGAAGTTCAAAACTCTATATTACGAACTGCCGCGCGATTTCGAGCTCGTTTTATAATTATTATAAATTAACGTTCAAACTTCGTTTTTAATTAATAAATTCCTATATGTAATTCAATTAAAATTTTTAAAACAAATTTAAATATTCAGAATTCAATGGCCGAAAATCCGGGTCGTTACATTCCTTCCCCCTTAAAATAATTTCGTCCTCGAAATTGCTAAATTAGGAAAAGATGCTACGTACCCTGTTAACTAGGTCCAATAATCCTTTTTGTTTTCTTCACCTCTTAACTCCAGTTTAACTGGACCAATTTATTTCAATTAAAATATTCATTTATTCTTACTAACGAAAAAATTCTGAAAATTTTCTAACATTTTAAATTCTGAAAAATTTCGGCAGCACCTCCTCTGCACGGCTCAATCGGTACAACCACAACTCGCCTTTCTAGGCCTTCTCCAATCCAAAAGAAAATCAAAAAGCCAAGTGGCTTGCCTCATAGGCTCATAAAATCATCAAACCCAAGTAATACTGTAAACATGTACCTTTTTGTCGGCCACAATTCTATCTCTTGCACTTTCTTCCATTCCATACCTGCTCAACATACACATATCGATTTCCCACCAGTTTCAAATCAATACAACTTCCAGTTGTCAGATCTCTAATCAACTTCTGATTAGTCGCTTCCATTCTATCAATTCAAATCTGATTTCTATTTAAATCAATTCACTTATTATCCTTGAATCCAATTCAATCCCATTCAACAACATCCAATATATTCAACTTTCTTATTCATAAGTCGAGTCATATTAATAATTCGAATCTCAACATCTTCTTTATTTACTTCATTTGAAATAATTTCTAATCTAATCCACTTTTAATTTAACTCGACTTAAGTTAAATTTCAGTTCCTTTGGTACCTCTTTACCAATTCATTCTATTCAACTTACACAAGTTAAATTTTAATTCCAGAATTCAAATTCCGGGTTTTATTTCAAATTAATTTGAAATCATATATATATCTCAATTAAAATTTGAATTTCTAAATCATCTTGTCCTTTCCAAACATATTTTCATTCCCAAATTACTTATGGTAGCAATCCATCACTCAGAAACTTGAAAATGAATACCGATAATGTCGCGATCCATTATCAGAATTATTTTCTCGCCACTGAAGTGATTTCAGTGCTTAATTACTTTCAAATCCATTTAAAATCATTCTTATTCAAAAATACTTTAAACTAATGCCATATTACCTTTAAAATACTTCAAGGAATATTTCAAAACTACCGGGATTTAAATTCAAATTATGGTTTGAATTAAATTTCAGTTCAGCTTATTTGTATATCCTATTCTTATACAAATTCAATTTGGTTTTATACAACCATTTCAATATTTTATAATTTCCTTTGATTGTAATAACAATCAACACATTCGATAATTTCAGAAAATTATCCCTTTATATCAAAATAACTTTTGGGCAAATTATATCACTTACCCACTTTAAAACAATACTGAGTCGATTTGTTCCGTTCGAGAGTTTAGAAACACCTATCGATACGGTTGTACTTCCTGTATCGACCAGAATTCATAAACCACTCAACAAACCAGCCAACACAATATAAAACAATTTTTATATCGAATTTACAAATACGCGCTCATATATATACACTCAAACTCAATCTAGGGTGTTACTAACCCCATCTCTATTGAGTTACGCCACAGAGCCAAGGTTATTACTCAACCTTCAGCTCTGATACCAAATGAAACGACCCGCAAATCCGTACCGTTTGAGTTGACTAATCATACCTCACGTCCAACCCAAATTGCACAGAAATACGAATCATTATTAGAAAGAAGTTAGAGGATGAGAAAAAGAAAGAATTATTAGAATAGAAGAAAACGAAGATCACTAACTCACAGCGGAACGAATAAAATATACTATATAACATAACCTTTGGAGCACAAATCAGTATTTGTATATACATACCATTATCAGAGCACAACGATTATCCCTGGAACAGTTATAAACACCTGTTTCCAGATACAACACAGTACACAGCGGAAAATATGATAGTCTATAGCTAAGTGGTGAGGCCTCCTGCCTCAAGCTCCTCCAAGTAAATCTGAAAAATCCCGACTACTTGACTGCCCGTACAAATTTGGGCACCCAAGAGTTTAGGGAAAACAAACAAAATAAACTCTGGGTCAGTCATGGGACTGGTGTGAGTAAACTCCAATCATTTGTTTAACTTTCAAAAATCCTTTCAAAAGAGATGATAATCGTAAGACCGATCCACACATAAACACGGATGGTTTTTACCTTACGATAACCCAAAACAGTTTTGAAACCAATATCTTATCTGATATTATAATAATGTCTAATCACAAGTAATTAAAATCTAGTAGAACGCTTGCATCTCACGCTCTACATATATAATATACAATCAAACTCGCAGGCACTTATTGGAGATTGGATTCCAACTTGACAAGGTATGGGACCACCTTCCGAACGTGTATCTCTAGAGGCAAATACACTGGGTTCAACAAGAACATCTTGCAACCCGGCCCACACATGACCGACCACTCATTTCGCTTGAGTGTATCGAATGTATATCACCAACGGTTGGGATCAGCAACCGTCTCCCGATAAGGGACAGCATCGATAGATTTAAGAACAAAAGGAATTTCTCTAGATAGGTGATCATACATCCTAATGGGTGCGACCCACATAGCCATGCTGCCTGCCCGATTTTTGTCCACTTCCGGGTTGATGAGGCTTGAGGTTTGAATTATCTTCCAGAACATCTGGCCATCATTCACTTTGAATGCCACATCGTCAGATCCATCGGAAATCACTAATTGATTCCCACAAAAATACTCAGATTGTTAGGCTAAAGAAGTTTCCCTTCTATGCCACTAACTTCGTACGTTTGAAGGAATCAACGTACGTAACCCCCTTTGGAAATACTCTGTCAGATACTCGTCCATACAAGTTGTCCTGGGTCTGGACAAACCGAGGGCACTATCCCGTAAACAGGATAACCCTTGCATAACTCCGTCTTCAATTTTCTTCAGCATAAGTTGCTTCATAACGCTTACGCCAATACGGAGTGGTTTTCAGATATCAAATCTGATCCCGGTCTCTCCATATTGACAACGGAGGTAAAAATAAAACTTTGATAGTCGGTGATTTAACTATCAAAGAACATCCATACAATCAACGGTCCTATTTCCAAATGGAAATTCTATCAATCAAGCATCAAACAACACTGGGCCCTTTTATATTAGTTCTTTATTTCATTTTCATTTCCAATTCCCATTTCCACCTTTCGTGTTCTTTCCAAAGCACTATTTTCTCTCTTGATCATTGGGAAACATTTCCAATATACATAATTCCTTTATTGAGAAAATATCTTTTACTCCAGTTAGAAAACCTTTCTAAATCCTTTGAATTAACTGATGTTATAAACATCGTTATTATAACTCAAATCACAAATCATTCGTCCACTAACGATATTACTAACCAACCCTTGCTATCGAGCCTTAACCATTTCTCCGTCAATAATGCAGTTAGTCAAGTTGGGGTATAATTACCTCTCAGACCTTAACCGAACGACATTCTTAACTTTGAAATAGTCAGAGCCCACAACTTTAAACCAAACATTGCTTACCACAACAGCGTTAAAACCGCTGTCTAGCATTATAGAACACTTATCATAACCATAGCATTAAGATTGCTATTAAAACAGTTATTATAACGGCAGCGTTAAAATTGCTATTTAGATTTACCAAGACATTTATTATAACAGCAGCGTCTAAAATTGCTGTATAGGTTTACAACATCTATTATAACAACAGCGCTAAAATCACTGTTTAGTTTTATAAAAGCATTTCTTATAACAACAGCGTTATGATTGCTGTTTTGAATAAAATACCGTGTGCGACGCACACGCTTCCGTTATTCATTTATAAACTCTGTTTATTTTAAACAATTCAAGTTCTCCTTTAAACATATTTATAAACTATACATTTTTCTAACCACTTAATTCGATTTCTATAAATCTCCTTTTCATATACATTTTATTTGCAAAATATTTCCTTGTTTTAAACTATTTATTCTTTTACTTTAAGCATTTGAAAATCTTTCTTTAAACTTTCCTCTGTACTTTGCTAAATTCAAATCCATTTCCAATATTGGTTTCAAAACCGATACTCACTTTCAAATATACATTTCATATTTGAATTCACCTTTTAATTTATCCAATGGTTAATGATCCACTTAATTTATATCTTTATTTATAACATTTTTCTTGGTTTACCCAATGGAATAGGTTTCCATTTGCAATTCAATGAAAAAGAAATTATTTCTAATTTGGAAATAAACTCTGCTTTTAAATTCTAGTTTCCTTTTCCACATTCGATGATATTTTACGGTATCTAAAATACCAGGTTCCTAAGGCCAGGGTAAATCAAACACACAAATTCAACCATGGATAATGTAGCATAACATATATCACCATCAAATAAAACAGTAAATAAAATGTTGAGGGATCCAGTTGGATCCCTCCAACCTGTTTTCCTGCATCCACAGATGTTAGTAACATCAAAATATCGCATTAATGGAAAAATCAATCAACGATGTGATTTTATCAACCAATTTATCAACTATTCAACCAATCAACCATTGCACATTATAAAAATATTTAAAACTCGTTTATATATAAAAATATAAACGAGAGGGAGTTAGTGAGTTCACTCACCTTGTTTCGTAGTTGGCGGTTCTATTATTTCGTTGAGAATCAAACAGGCGTCTGATTCTTCACGAAATTCCGATAACTCCGTTCTCAGTCCGGTTAGTTCCATCACGTGGATTTCGTCGTTACGGTTCCAGCGTGACTGGTTCTGTCAAATTCTGATAATATATGAGCTCGTCATGATCATTACAAGTTTAGACAAATCAACGGTGATCATTAACAACTAAATTAATTATTTTAATTAAATATTAAATTATACCTTGAATCATTCTTAAATCACGGTTTGGCCATTATAATGTTTCTTCCTCGATATCAACTTCTGTTCCTTACCAACTATAACAGCTTTTCTTCACCGTGAACGTAACCCTTTCCCAAATACTTCGATCGCCAGCTTCCACTTAACATGAACGAACCCAACATAAAAAAAAACAATGCCTCTATGTCAAACTTAGATGCCCGGAACTCCACTGTTCATCACCTTTCATTTCCTCATCCCGAGTTTAATACCGCCATCGCCACATAACTTCTCTTTATTTCCTTCACGGTCTCACACCCAACCAACTACAGGAAAACATGGTCCTCGCTTCACATACACAAACCGTACCACCCTTCTCAATTCACAGGTCATCTCCTTTGGACTGTGTTGCTCTAACAATTCCAGTATAACTCAGTTTTGCCATGACCGCACTCTTTGGCTCCCTATGAACTTACTAGTACATTGAAACTTCTTGAACCCATCAACCAGGCCAGTACACTGCTATCACCATGTTTTTCCCTCACACGCTTGGACCCAATTTCCTTCATCAAAATACCATACACAGACCTTTAATCCCCACTTTCGATCAAGACTTTGACCTCCTAAATGACCAGCTCGCAAATCCCTACTGTTTAACAACACAACTTCATCCCTTCCCCTTCACCAATATACAAGCTGCTACCGCACCTTATTTCCCTTCGTTTCCAATATTGTCACCGCTGCCACAGTTCACCGGAGGCCTCCCCCTTGCCACCGACGACCGGACCCCACCTGCCCATCATCGTCGGTTCGCTAGAAGCTCACCTCCCTTCTCCGATGGACTGGAGCATCTCCGATCTCCTACAGAATCCTACTGCCGCTGCGATAATAACTAACGCCAGGGAGGAGACCGCATCCATAAAATTAGCAAAGGATGGAAGTTCTAGAATTAACGAATTCAACCCATTTAAAAATCATTAGATTTTATTTGGTTTTTTTTTTCTTCCTTTTTTTTTCTTTCTTTTTCGTATTTAATTTCCGGAAGAAAATGGTCTACTGTGGCCTTGTTTATATAGAACGAAGGCTTGGCACCCACGAAATTTAGCATAGCTGTAGAAATAGGGGTAGATAGGCTTGGGATTTTGATTACTTTGTCGGCAAGGCATTTGAAAAAATGGCGTGAAACACCAACATAAAGTACGTCCGCATGTAGACACAAGCATGTGCATTCATTTAATTTCTACTGTGTAATGCATGTGCTATTTAATTTGCTTTGTACGTGCTGATGAGAATTTCAAACTGGCCACGTGCGAGATATTTAGGTATATATGCTTCAGTGAAAATGGCAATTCGCAGTGTATTAGACTAGGCAAACTAGCTGTGCAATATTTAATGCGGAAGAGAAGTAGTATATATTTTATTTTATATTATATTATACGAAACTTCGTAGTGAAGTATCAAGTAAAACTAACCACCGTCGACTTCTGTCTACTGATAAAGAACCTTATCTTGGTGTAAAAAGGTATTCTGAACCCAATGGGACAAGTTTCGTCGCATTCTGACATCGTATGAAAAAATTTCCTTTATAAAACCAGAAATGAACACACGTTTAAATTTTTCACGATCACCAGATAAATCAAATCACCTCGAAAATGCGAACGTCGACAATAACTTTTCGATACGAACCCAACGGCACTAGTTTCGTCGCATTCTGAGACTGTTGCCCCGGTAGGCCATTTTCAACGCGTACCGCACTGCCCCTCTGAACACCAAATTTCCCGATCTCTAAAAATAACAAATTATATATCTACCCTGACTAAAATCGACGATATGAACTCACCGGAACTGGTTTCGTGGCCTGATTCAATCGTCTGTTCAAGTTACACTCTAATATCTCTTTATTAAGTTGAATTAATTTAATTTCACTGAACGAGCGTTTACGGTCACCGTGGTTACATACGACATCGGTTTTCCACGCCATTCAACACCGTACAATAATTTAACGATACGGTCCCAATGAAACTGATTTCATCGAAATCTGAGTCCGTTTGCAAAACGGCTATTTTAACGCGTATATTTTAAATAACGATTTCCACAGCGACTATTTCAAAATTTGATTTGGCCATAACTTTCTATTTATAACACGAAATCTAGATTTTTCTCTTTCATATGAAAATTATAATCAATACGGTTCCAACGTTTCTTGTTTCATAGAAATCCGACTTATATCGGATCCTGTATCCTCAGTTGAAGTTCAAAACTCTATATTACGAACTGCCGCGCGATTTCGAGCTCGTTTTATAATTATTATAAATTAACGTTCAAACTTCGTTTTTAATTAATAAATTCCTATATGTAATTCAATTAAAATTTTTAAAACAAATTTAAATATTCAGAATTCAATGGCCGAAAATCCGGGTCGTTACATATTTACTTATGTGGATGATGGAATGTGGCGCGCCTCGGATGATAGGTCTTATAGGACCGGGAAATGTGTGTTCAGGAATTGCCAATCCACGAAGCTGTATGTGTGGACCGGCCCTGCAGGATCCAAGGGTTAACTGCGGGGAATCCTGAGACATTAGCTAGAGTGTCTCGAATCGGTAAGGAGCTCCTCCCTAGTCTTGACTCATGATGGAAACCCAATTTCCAATACGACCTCATGCGGTTTTGATTGTATTACTAGTATGGAGGCATAGTATATGCTAGCAATGCTTCCTAGGATTGATACGTTTACTTTGAAATGTTTTTGAAACATATACACACTAATAATAATATCAAATCCGTTTTTAACGTATCAAGAATTTTTGACCATTATAAGGTAAAACTCTATCCTCCGGTTTGCGTTGCATTGTGTGATGAGACTTGAGTCTTATGATGGTTTCATTTTTCTAAAAAGCATTGCGTTGTTTAACGATTTACTTTTAATTATGCACCGGCAATCCATTGGGATAAAACCCGTTCCACGTTAGCGGCGTGGTCCTTGGATTTGCCTTATTACTATTAGTTAAATTAGTTTAGAATTCTCACACCAGTCCCATGACTGACTCGTAGTTTGTTTCACTTTGCAAACTCGGGTGCCCTCTTTTCCACATGGGCAGTCGAGTAGCTTTTTGCAGATATTTATCTTTTGAGCAGGATTCTTGATCGAAACCTAAAGCTGTGTCGAGAGCATAGTTGTCTCCCACTGCCTTCGTTATTCTATTTCCGCTGCATTGTATTGTATCTATTGTAATTTATCTTCCGCTGTAATTTTATTTGATGTACTCTGATATTCTGTACTCTAATGTAACATTATTATGATGTTTTATAAAAGTCTGCTGTTGTTGTTCTGATGTGTTGTATTCCCAGAGTTAACGTACTCGGGTTTTGAACGGTCTTGGTTGATTTGCGATCGATCGGGCCGGGCGAAATCCAGAGCCGTTACAGTTGGTATCAGAGCTCTGGTTAGCTCAAATCTTTAGGGTACAACTCGTTAAAACTAAACAAAAGACTCATCAGAGATTGGATTGGTAATATCCAATAAGAATAATCATTAGAGATAGGATCAGCAGTATCCTAGAATGAGAAAACTCATTAGAGATGGGGTTAGTAATGCCCTAGAATGAGTTGAGAGTGCCCATTTCATAATTAACGTATTTTGATTATATATATAATCCGCTATTAGGAAATATGATTTTTAAATATATAAAAGTATATATATTTGAAAAGCTAATCAACTAATAAAATTATTAAAATGAAATAATAATAAAAGTTGAGATAGGTTAATTAAACAACTTTTAGCTTCGTTCCTTTTCGAGGACGAAAAGATTTTAAGTGGGGGAGATTGTAACAACCCGCGGTTTTGGTGCCAATTTAAAAAAAAAATTATTTTAAATTTTTTAATTAGAAAATGCGCCAGAATTTAAAAATTCCATTTTTAAATTAAATTATTGAATTTAAAAAGAGCTCTAAATAAAATTATGAAAGTTAGGTATGTACCTATTTACTTCTTATTTGAATCGCATAATAATCCAAATTCATAATTTAAGACAATTGCAGTTATAGAAACCAATAGTAGTAAGACATACATTTTATTGGAAAGTGCGCAATACGGCTAAATCCCTATTTAATACTAGTCCATGCATTTATTTCTTTTTATGCTTGCGATTGTGCGTTCCATTTTTTTTTTCTCACAAAGCAAACTATGAAAATATATTCCTTTTTGCCTAAATAACCAAACTAGGCTATTCCTACCTTCTAATTTTTATAGGCATATACAAATTCTTATTTCTTCCTTTTATTCCCCAAAATTTGATATATTTCCTATAAGTTTGAATGCAATTAGTATTTTCCCTTATTTCCATTCCAATACATTTTGACATATATTCAAATGGATATAAAAAAATATATGGTGACAACGACTCAAAGAAGCTTATGAAACAAAAGTTTACTTGCATATGTTGAAAGCATTGCACCTTTATTCATAATTAAGTATGTAAATTTTCAATCAATAATTTCATTTATTAAGTATGTCAATTTTCAATCAATAATTTTATTTGTGCCAATATGTATTTATGAGTTTATGATTTGACTTGATTGGGATACCATAAATTCTAAAAAGATTTAAGTAGTAAAAATGCAATATATGGTTTATAGAATACAACAAGCTAAGGCATGCCAACTTTAACAGAGGGATGATTGCCGAAACAAATATGATATTATTGACACTTAATTAATTTTATTTTACCAATTTTGGTACAACCTCAAACTTTATGGTTCATAGAACAATTATTTCAATGGACATTATTTAAGAAAATATGTGACTATATATAGTAAATGAATAAAAATCATGCATATCTCTAACCATTTTCACTCTTTTATTCTTGGTAGTCCAATTTAATATATT
Organism: Allium sativum; assembly: GCA_030737875.1. Taxonomy (NCBI): domain Eukaryota; kingdom Viridiplantae; phylum Streptophyta; class Magnoliopsida; order Asparagales; family Amaryllidaceae; genus Allium; species Allium sativum. The sequence goes on from CM060912.1 coordinate 56,944,658, forward strand.
CCCTTAATTATGATATTGGATATTTATGTTTGAAATTTAAAAAGACACACACAAACATTCTAACCATTAGCGCTAAACAATTAATGACACATTCATTTCTTTCCGCCATTCGCTTTTGAAATTTAAATGAGTAATAATATGCGACCTCAGCCTTAGTCAACAATTTAATTTCTTTATAACATACCACATAAGGATAAACAATCCTTTTCTTTTTTACTTTTTTTTTAAATAAAAGAATTTAAAAAAATATTATATTATAAATAACACATTTACAAAACCCTAATTCATATCATGAGCCGCCGTCACTTACCTTCTTCAATGGCCATTATCTTCCAAAACAAATCCAAAAATTCCTTCTCCCTCACGCAATATTTCCAAACACAAATAACTGAAAAATCTTTGTCTAAATGAGATGCTTCTAATTGGCGATGGTGGATCGGGTTCAAGTGGCTCTGGTTGGCGTGCGTTCTGGGTATGGCAATGTCGAAGTTGGGTTTGAAAAGGGGCCGATGTCTGGAGTAACGAACGATGTGGAAGATGAATTAACGTGAAGTAATGATGTAATTATTGAATTTAATTATCGTTTAATTATTTTAATCAATGTAAAATGTTTGTAACATCATTACTATTTCGTACGAGATCCAAATTCAACAAACTCAGTTGTGTTGGAATCAGAAAAATGAGGGCATCTTGATGAAACAGACCAGATCCAAAAAGGAGCAATCTAGAATTTTGAATAATTCAAAACACCAATGTGAGAATTCTATTTTATAATTTAAAAATAAATTATTACTAAAATGTGAAATTATATTTATTTCATACAAGTTCATGATGATGCCGTGTATGTATTTATTTAGTGTTCGTTGTTTTATGATTGCGATGAACTATTGAATTGATTTGTGTGTCTCATATTTGTTAGAATATGATTGTTGAAAATAATTATATCTTGTTTGTGACAATAATTAAAATTGTCATTTTGATTGAAATTAGATTTAACATGATTAAATTGTTAATTATGTTTGACAATAATTAGATTGTCATTTTGTTGAATTGGATTAAACATAATCAAATGGCTTTATGTTAGAATTGACACATTTGATTAAAAACATCGTTATGTTAGAATTGACCGATTAAAATAAAAACTATATTTTTATTGTATATATAAAATAAAATATACATGTTAGTCAAAATTTTGTGCAAACAATAAAAACCATATTTTTATTGTTTATATATATAACTAAGATGTTTCATGTTAGAAATAAAAAAAATCATATCTTTATTGTTTATGTACAAAAAGGATGTTCATGTTAGGAATAAATAAAATTACATTTTTATTGTTTAAAGAATAAAAAAGGTGACATGCTATGAAAATAAAAGATTTGTCATTTTAATGTTAACATATTAGAATTTGTCATTTTAATGTTAACATATTAGAATTTGTCATTTTAATGTTAACATACTAGGAATATCATTAATGCTAGATATGTATTGTCTAAATATGTATATCATTAATGTTAGACATGTATTGTATAAATATGTATATCATTAATGTTTGATATGTATTGTCTAAATATGTATATTATTAATGCTAGATATGTATTGTCTAAATATGTATATCATTAATGTTAGATATGTATTGTCTAAATATAATTATACTCTATATATATATATATATATATATATATATATATATATATATATATATATATATATATCATTAATCAAACCAGCCGTTCGGGAGGTTTCCCTACTGTAAGAGCCAAAAACAAATTGTCTGTGCCAGTAAATTTAGGCATAATTTTCGCTAACATTAATATTTTCTCTGTCGTTTCCTTATTTCTTCATTCTTTCTCCTTAAGAAAATTCCTTCCTCTTTAATATTTGGTCGTAAACTCTCTATTTTCCGTGACCATCATTTTCTTTCGATTCTGATTCTTCCTCTTTAGTCGAATCAATGCCGATTTTTCCTCTTTTATTCGAATCAATCGCGATTTTCTCAACAACGTAACTTGGGACCGACCTCCCCTCATCAGAATCCGAAGCTACAACCTGCCTTTCAACAATGGAGGATAAAACGAGTTCTTCCACTGACTGTTCGGAATAGAAGGTACGGTTTTGAATTACTATGCTTCTGAATTGTTCATTTGTATTTTATATAAATAATATTTATATTTTTACTGATCTATTTTAATGGATTCATTCACAAATTTAGTATTTTGACTCCAAAATATCTGATTTTGAACAAAAATTGAGAAACTGAGATCCCATTTTGAACCCAAGTTCTGTCGCTTGGATTTCACCTATTTCTATTTTTGGATTTTCAATCGTCTAGGTATGTTTATTTTATTTTTTAATTCTTCGATTTTTCATTCGGTTAAGATCATACTAGGTATGCTTTTAGTTCTTTCCCTGTTCAAAAGTTTTCATATGCTAGGAAAATTGCTTCTGTATGCTACTTATCGTAATTCTAAGCAGTGTAATTATTTTTATAAATAGAAAAAGTGGGATTTTCAATTGAATAGTTGAGGACAATAGTTTTTGTCCTCCATTGGTAAGCATGGAGGAGTGATTTGGTGCTTGTTTGTTCTTTTCCTTTCTCATATTCAAGTTTTAATATGTCTTTTCTGATATAAAGTTGAACGACCGAGTTTGATTTTATAGTTATTTTTAAATACTGATAATACAAAATTTAATTTACATTATCAAAGTTTGTTTGATATTGAGTATTATATGTTTGTGGGATTTCAAACCCAATGCCTCAATCAACAAGTTAAACTATGTGTCTTATTACTGCACCAGCGGTCATTGTCGATATCTACGTTGCGTTGATTTTTGCAGGAAACATGATAAAATCGCTGCATAATAGGCATATGTTAAAAAAAATCCTTGGTTAAGAACCCATACTATTTAACTCATGACAATTATGGGAACAAAACATTATAGATTTACTGTACAATCCTTTGTACCAAAAAAAGTTAAGATCCCATACTATTCAGATCCGACGCTGCTTTGTCGCCTCCTCGCCTTCCTCTGATTGAATGTCGTGTACTGCCTCCCTCAGATCGAATGCCGCTCAGATCAAACAACGCTTTCCACAACCCTCGGATCAAACTAGGAGTGGGCGCGGTTCGGTATATAGGTGTGTGGTTTAGTCTAATTTAATATGGTTTGATCAACTGTTAAGCCGTAACCGAACCGAATCTTGCGAGTCGGTTTGGTTTGGATATTTTATTTAGAGAAGGAATCCAATTTGTTTTCTCGCACCATTTTTAAGGTTCGGTTTGGGCGGTTTCCGCACTGCGGTTCGGTTAATGCTCACCCCTAGATCAAACTGCCTCCCATTGATCGCCTCCCGTTGACTGCCTCTGATCCACTCTGGTTTTTTCCTTTCTCATTTTCGTCTTGAACTGTGTCTAATTATACATCTTTGATCCTTGACTTTTATCTATATTTGTTCAGCCTTAACTACTATCCATCTGCAGTTTTGGATTTTTTTTTAACTGATTTGAGTTTTTATTTCCGTTCATAGGCTTTGAGGCTTTCCAAATAATTGTTTTGTTGTCTCCTTCTGGGGGAAAGGTACTGCTTCAATTTCGAATTTATGGAAAAGGTACTGCTTCCATTTCAAATTTATTTATCAAAAGGATATTGGATGTATTCTTCACCTAGGACTTTTTTTTGTCATGTTTACAGTTTTAAAAAATAGCAATTCACGGTTTTAAAAACTAGCAATGTCTAATTATGCTTATGCACAAGGATTGTATTTATTATAAACATACGTTTGAAAATGAAAGTCATGTAAGTTGTTTAGAGACAACGTTAATTAGGACACTCTCGTCTCTGATTGGCATCAATTAGCATCTTCTTTTTTTAGAAAAAATAGAAGATATCTACATGGAAAGAACTATGTTAGGATTTTAGTGTTTGACAATATATAATCATTAAATATGTGGATAAATTAAATAGATCGATAAAAGTAGAATGCTTAGTATAAATTTAACTACATATATTTTCGATCATTGAATCCTAAACTAATTTGTATTCATGTTGACATTTTTTGTTGTTTTCAATGTAGGAAATTGAAAGGTGTAAGTCAGGAACAATAATGCTTTAATGAAAGTTGTGCCCAACAGAAAGAATATTGGATATTGAATCACTTGGCATAGGAAAATAATGTTGGATAACAAAGAGCAACTAGAGAAACACTAGTTAAGTTAGACCACTCTTGCTTTCCCAGACAGTAGCCTAGCAGGATACATTCTTGCTTTACTTTTTTTCCATTTTATATTTGATCTCCTTATTCGTTGATTAAATGTTGGTTTACTGACTATAGATTTGTTTAGAGACCAACAAAGTTTTAATTTTCTTTTTTTCCTTTTATTCAGGGTGAGTTATTTGAGGTCCTTGAAGATGATAAGAAACTCCTAGAAAATCGTGTTTAAATGTGAGTTTCTTTTTAATTTCTTCCATTTTCAATAATAGTCTTAAACATTTGAGTGGACATAAAATTTTTAACTTACAAGTTAATCATTCATTGTGATGACACAAATGAAGAAGATAGACAATTAGCACAAGTACATGTACATCTCTTGATTCTTGACTCAAATGTGATTTGTCCGATAATTTGACCTTCGCCTCATAAATGAGCCACTAGGGTGGCCTTCGGTTTCAATCTAGCATACCAATTACCAACAATATGAGCAAGAAGGGTTGTGCATCTCTTGCTCTTTCTATCTATTAGGTTAAGTGTCAATTGTACATGAATGTAGACTTTTAGTTCATCTCAAATTTATTATTCTGGCATTATTTTATCCTTTTCTTATGACCCTGAAGCTACAGAAATTATGATATTAAAATTACATGTTACGAAGGAATGAAGATTATGAAAGATTTATAACTCAAGCATGTAAGCTGATAATTTATGCCATGAGTTATATTAGCATTGGTATTGAACTAGAATTGAAAATTCATGTTTTGTTTTTGAAACTAAACTGAGAAACAAATGATGAAAAGAAGAAAAAATAGCACGGATATGGCTCTGATCCAAGCAGTGACCTAAGGCCACTAGTTTTTATTCAGTTTTATATCATTATTTGTAAGTTAGATTGCATGATGATGTCGCACTAATGTTTATAGGTTTGAATTTTTGCATCTGCACTAACTTTGCCAAGACCCGACAATCATTTTTTATAGGCCATTGTAACTCTTTTGTATTAGACCTCCAGCTCTGCAGTATTATAATTCAACTAAGTAAAGAAATGAAAAGGTTTTTATGTTATTTGTTTGTAGCGACCCCATTCTATATAGATGCTAAAGAAATTTCTCTCCAATAGATGTATTAATAGAAATACAATGTGAAATTGAGAAAAATTGGATAGAATATAGACTTTAAAATGCTTCAATATTGATTATAATATGCTCAGAAAACTAGAAAACCTCTGCGAAAGTCAGTGATGTGCGAACACTCTATTTATGAAGCATGAGCAACTGACAAATGGAATTGCATGAGTACTACATTAAGAAACACTCAATAACATTTGAACGTTCGGGTTAGGTTTCAATTCCATCCCCAGTCCAAGGTGACAAATATGGAAATCCACTATTTAAGGCCAACAATATTTCTGCTCACTCATTTTTTCCTCTTATCTTTTTGGCTCAAAAGCAAATCCTAAATTTACTAGCGGTAGTAGTGCTTCCATTCAACAAGCATTAGCATCTGAACTTATTCAGCTGATTTTGAGCTATATTCGACTTTGTTGGCTATGATTACGTTTGGTTTTTTATTTTTGCAGTCGTTATATATGTAGCCATTTATGGTGTTTTGTATAAAATGAAAATCGTATGACGAATTAGATAGTTTATATTTTTTGCCATTGTTTGATCGATAATCGATATAATCATTGGTTTACTACTGCTATGTATGGTCCATATGATTAGTTAAAAAATAGACCCTGGGAATTGAGTAATAGCATATTTAGCTTAAAGCTTTAAATGTGGTTAATGTTTTATCTGCATTTTTCATACAAACATACCTGGGTATGCAGTCGTTTAAAAAAAAGGTGAACCACAATTTCGTATGAAATAGTGCCAGGCTGTATCAGAATGATTATTGAATACATTAAGCTATATCCGTAGTTACTTATTATTGTCTATTTGGCAGGGACCAGAAAGAAAAAGGAGAGTAACAGCTTCAATCACTATTCTCCCTCTAATTTATTAAAGAGAATGAGATTGGGTTTAGATCGACTCCAAAACCTTAAAGATCCAAATTTTCAATATTTCGTTTAGAAGTTTTCTATCATTGTTTTAGCACTTAATGCATTGCAATATAATTTAATCCTATGGTGTTAAGTTTTCATATAATGATTATGTAAATTAATTGAAATGCTAAGAAATTGTTGTATTGGCATACGGTAGAAAGAAGCTAAATATCTGCATTGTGAAAGGAAGTTAGAATGAAGAAAATGTCCTTTTTGTTAAGCTCCTTCACTAATATGTATTAAAGGTTTAAGTAAAAGTTTTAACACATGCTTGATATGTAATAAAAATGTATGTATGTGCTTGTGAGTGATTCATAACAGTACATTGATAGCTAATAATGGTGAAAAACCCAGTTTGGAGCTCCTCAATTCTGTTTTGTAATAACTAATATAGGCGGCATTGTTGTTTATTGAAGTATTTTGTATCAGATCTAATGTTTTGAAGGACTCGTAGAGAAACATTTGTACTGATTAGATATTGATATTTTACAGGCATGACGTGGTTTGAAGCATTAAGATTTTTGCTTGAAGTGTTGGATTTAGTATACGAATGGTTTTGGCTGTTGAAGTTCGGTGGATTGGATGTATTGTGTTTAGTCATAATTGAACCATCAAATACATCAGATAACAAGGCAAAAGTTTTTCACTAAAGTGTCTGCATGCTTTAGTTCAGCTACACCTTCTGGTGGGTATCTAGATTTTCATTGTTGAAGTTGTATTAGTTTACAAAATAACAATGGTACATGTTTGAGATTTATAAATAACTGCATGTGATGTTTTCTGAGAGATGATATTCAATGTGATTGTGGCCTAAGTGCGTATTGACTTGGAATAATGCTAAGCAAAGAATGATGAAAATTTTCAAGCTAATTTATGTAGAAGGATTCGTTATTGAAGCTGCGATAATGATAAAGCAAACATGAACAAATTTGAATGTAACATGACTCAATTGTACAGTACATTCTGACTTTTGCTAAGTTGGATAAGATAGTACATTTAGGACTTAACTGAGCAGGCTTGCAATGATTGACTAACTCAGTTACTGATATCAGGCTTAACAGAAGGGAGCAAGCCAGTTAATATGTAACCTCTTTGCACAATAAATTAATAAAATATTCTTTCATGACACTAAGAAACGAGTAAGAAACTAAAAAAATTCTAGGGTGCGTCCAGTTCATTATTTTTAGTTTTTCGTTTTCGGCATAACAAAATTGCAAGCGATATATATAAATCGTGAAATTTAACCGTTTTAGAAAACGAATTTAAGATATAAACGAAAAACAACTTCCAATTTTATTTTTAGTGTTTTGGAAAATAATGAATGGACGAGACACTATTCATTCTTCCGTCGTATTTCCGACCTTCCCGTCCTATCATTCATTTACTTTATCCAATTTGTTGTATCTAATGTTAAAAACTCAAAATATAAATTAAAAATAAACCAAATACCATCCTACTTTTTTCTTTCCATTATCTCTATTGTCTCTCAATTCCTTTTATTTATTGTAGTTAACATTGAAAACTCAAAATATAGTTTAAACTAAACGTCACCTTTTTTTGGAATGTATTAATTTTTCATGATATAATATGTATGTATTTGAATGTGCATGATTTACAGCGATACAATGATAGCAGCTCCTAATTGTCAAATTAGTTTACATGTATAAAGCTCTGTATAATTAGATTTGCATTTCTCTAAATATTTTTATTTTTTTCAAACAATGCAGTTAATTTTTCATCAAATTCATAATTAAAAAATTAACAAAGACTTTTTTTTATAACATTATACAACTTAACGGTCGGTTTTCCCCACCGTTGTATGGTAATACTAGTGTTAGAAATGAATGGTCTAAATAAAAATATCATTAATTTTAGAAATGTACGGTCTAAATAAAAACAACATTTTTGATTAGAAATAGGTTATATAAATGAAAGCTACATTTTTATTAGAAATGTCATGATTAAAACTTCATTTTTTAGAAGAGTCACGCGAGATTAAAAACTTAGGGATAAGATATGTAAAAGAAAAGAATATTTTATTTACATTTTTGCATCTAAAAGAGACATGTATTAGAAAAGAATATTTTTTATGTACATTCTACATGTAAATAAAAGACATGAATTAAGAAAGTATATTTTATTCACACTTTAGATGTGAATAAAAACTTAGAATTATTTCTGTGGCATGCATGATATGTTGTGAATTGATGTTTGGATGTGATACAATGTTTGAATTTTGAAAATAGGTAGCATGCTAATTAATGTTAATTTATTATTATTTATGATAATTCAAATATGTTACATTGCCATATACAAGTTGCCTGACTGGTATATGTTGATTGGACTGATATTTTCACACATCGCCTAAGTGCACAAATAATATGTTTTGAAAAAATTAATTATAATTATAAATTATAATTGTGCTTGGACGCGAGGTTAGGTTACATTTGTGGTAGAAGTCTGCCCGGAACCGACCGGCATATCCAGCAGCCACAAATGTTGGGCCTAATGTGAGAGGTCCAAGTGCGCAAATACAAATTGGGCCAAGACACGAGGTTAAGCCCAACTTGTGGGATAAGTCTGTCCGGAACCGACCGGCCTATCCAGCATCCACAAGTTGCAGGCCTAATGTGAGAGGTTTGGACCATATTAAAAATATAAACGGTTAAATAGAAAATGGACATTATTTACACCGTCACGAGTTAAATTAGAAATTGACGTTATTTTCACACCGTTATGTGTTAATAATGAAATGAATATTTTCACCTCCATGTTTGTTATAAAAGGGAAGTTACATTTTTTTTAATATAATTATAAGATAAGAATTTACCGTCGTAACGAAGGTTACATTTTAATGTAATAAATAAAAAGGGGAATTTGTAAAGGAAAGAAAAATCATCGTTTCCTCAATGTGATCAAAAGAAGAAAATATTACATTGTCAATAAAATGAGAGAAAGAAATAAAATATTACATTTTCAATGTAATTAAAGAATGTAAATAAAATATGAAATAGAAATTTACATTTGCTTATGTAAATAAAAAGAATTATTTTAGATGACACTTTCATTTACATTTTCATGTAAATAGGATATGTAGAAGTGAAAGATAACATTTATTTACATTTAGGTAAATAAATAAGAATAAGGAAAAGTAAACTTATTGACATATGGTGTAAATAAATAAGAAAAAGAAATGTTTTTAAATGACATTTTCTATGCATTAAATGAATTGAAAGTTACATTTTAGTTGTTGTTTATTAACAAGTAAAATGATGGAAGGAAATTGAATTGTTTATATAACATGATATCTTAATATAAACATGTCACATTACATCATTGTATGATAGGAACATGATTGTGCGCTGTTGGTTTGGTTGATTTATTATCCTTATATGTTAATGACCTGTAATATCGTTGGAATGCAAATGAACTACTTTTATCAAAATAAAAATAGTGATAAGTAATAACGTTATGAAATAATTTAAATGATAATTATGCGAAGATTATTTGAAAAGATCGAGTTATACTCATTTCAAATAATCATACGACGTTTTAAATGGAAGAATTGAAGACGGCGATTGAAGACCGACGATCTTCACATCGAATGGGTAACTAGTGTTGAGGCCCTTGATTGATTTGCTCCCAAGACGGGGCTAAGATGGTAGTTATCCAGACGTAGTGCTGATTTGTACGGATTTGGCTTTCGCTCAGGCCCAGAGCATAAGCTTATAAATGGATGTGTGTCTGACATTGAATTTTGTTCTACGTAAATTGATTTCTATTAATATACGACCGTTGGTGGCGGAGAATTTATTCTCTTGCTTAACACCCTTAGAGGTTGTGTATTAATAGTTATAGATAGCATGGCGTGAATTGTCAACGTGGCACGCCAAGATGAAGATGATCAAGGCTTTGTTGAAAAACAGGCCTTGTGGTTATAACGTTACTTCGCGAACCTCACAACCCGGTTGAGTCTAAAACGGGAGAAGGGAACGCAGGGAGAGCAGCACGTTTCTTTCTAGCTAGAAGTGGTGTCGGTGCATAAACTGGCTGATATTTACTTATGTGGATGATGGAATGTGGCGCGCCTCGAATGATAGGTCCTATAGGACCGAGAAACGTGTGTTCAGGAATTGCCAATCCACGAAGCTGTATGTGTGGACCGGCCCTGCAGGATCCAAGGGTTAACTGCGGGGAATCCTGAGACATTAGCTAGAGTGTCTCGAATCGGTAAGGAGCTCCTTCCTAGCCTTGACTCATGATGGAAACCCAATTTCCAATACGACCTCATGCGGTTTTGATTGTATTACTAGTATGGAGGCATAGTATATGGTAGTTATGCTTCCTAGGATTGATACATTTACTTTGAAATGTTTTTGAAACATATACACACTAATAATAATATCAAATCCGTTTTTAACTTATCAAGCATTTTTGACCATTATAAGGTAAAACTCTATCCTCCGGTTTGCGTTGCATTGTGTGATGGGACTTGAGTCTTATGATGGTTTCATTTTTCTAAAAAGCATTGCGTTGTTTAACGATTTACTTTTAATTATGCACCGGCAATCCATTGGGATAAAACCCGTTCCGCGTTAGCGGCGTGGTCCTTGGATTTGCCTTACTACTATTAGTTAAATTAGTTTAGAATTCTCACACCAGTCCCATGACTGACTCGTAGTTTGTTTCACTTTGCAAACTCGAGTGCCCTCTTTTCCACACGGGCAGTCGAGTAGCTTTTTGCAGATATTTATCTTTTGAGCAGGATTCTGGATCGAAGCCTAAAGCTGTGTCGAGAGCATAGTTGTCTCTCGCTGCCTTCGTTATTCTATTTCCGCTGCATTGTATTGTATCTGTTGTAATTTATCTTCCGCTGTAATTTTATTCGATGTACTCTGATATTCTGTACTCTGATGTAACATTATTATGATGTTTTATAAAAGTCTGTTGCTGTTGTTCTGATGTGTTGTATTCTCAGAGTTAACGTACTCGGGTTTTGAACGGTCTTGGTCGATTTGCAATCGATCTAGCCGGGCGAAATCCAGAGCCGTTACACAAAACCTTTCTTTCCTATTCATTCGTCAAAGTGTTTAGGATTTTTGATACTATACCAAAATCAGTATACTTGTCGCCTAAGCCCAATAATGAATGGTAAATATTTTGAAATCATGAATACATATCATTGATAGATTCATTTTCATTCATTTTAAAATTCTGAAACTGATTTTTGAGCATGGATATCTTACTTTGTTTAACCTTGCTAGTTCCTTCGTGTGTGACTTTGAGTGTACGCCAAATTTCATATGCAATATTGCACATATAAACTCGGTTAAACTCATTCCTATCCAAGGCACAATGCAACATATTCATGGTTTTAGCATTAGCGGTAGCTTCTGCTTTTTCACCGTTGACAATTTAGTGTAATCTGTAATAGGCTGTGTATATTCTTTTTGAGTGATATTCCAAGCATCAAAACCATTAGCTTGCATATAAATTCTACGTGTAGCCCAATAACTATAGTTCATGCCATTGAAAAATGGAGGTCGTGCAGTTGAATGGCCTTCTATGAATCTAGTGTTTGTGGTATTGCTAGTATTATTTTCTGTAACGACCGCCCATAACCCCCGCACTAAACAAGGGGAATAATGCGCTGAAAGGTGTGCCAGGCAGCTATGGACGATCATCAAGGTATGATAACACAAGCAGAACCTGTCGTAGAACTCACAATGCAAGGATAAAATATAGTAGAGCATATACAATAGGCATTATTAGTGAAGCAGAAAACACTAAACTTTCATAACAACTAGAAAGTAATATCCATAGACTTGAATTACAACAATAGTGTTTATACAATTTTGCCTCACTACAGCACTCAGTGAAGAATAGCAAACAGCGTAAATCCAAATACTATATAGTAGAAAAGGTAGTACGCCAGTCTCCTGCTCGCCTCCGAACTGCAACATCGTCCTCACTAAGCTATCACCCGTCACCTGCCACCTAGTCTGCCCATCCAACAATCGGATGAACAACCCAAGGTAATAAGAGGGAAATATAAAACCTTGAGTCAGACAACAGTCTTAATGAGCGATAAAACAGCTAACTAACATCATCAATAAAGTATATGAGAAAGGGTAAATAAACGAACTAATCTACACACAACACTAGAGAAGAACTCAACACTCATCTTCCCCACATAAAACAGTGACAGCCTTCACATCTGACATTTCAACCATTCAACCATAGAAACAAGAATAACCATTCATTCATGGTAATCAGAAGCAACCAACAATAGCACTCACAGCATCCAGATTATATATCTCACATAAACTACCCTAATCAAATTTAACATCCCTCAAGCATAAGCCCCAGAGGCCTAAACCAATATCAGACAAGCGCCCAAGAAACGTCTCCTTCGACATTGGATAATCTAAGTGAGACGGTACAAATAGAACATCCAACATGCATGACAGACTCTGGCTATCACCGCCAATCCTACTTTGAAACCATCGTTGATCATATGACTGGCTGAATGCTTTGCCATCAAATGTCAAGGGCCAATGGTAAACCCCGGTTCTAGCTAAACCCCACACATCATACGACGAAATGTGTCTAAGCCATACACGACTCCCAGGGTACTCGACCATATGACAAAATTGTGTCACCCCTGCTCTGAGCCCGCTAGAACCTACGATAACGATAATTCCTCAGCCTTCGGTATCTCTAGTCGTCATCGACGATGACCATCCAACCATTTCCGACAAGCTCAGAACACTTTTGAGTTGTCTTCACACCCTTTGCATTCGACTAGCAACAAACACTTCACATCTCTTCAACATTCCCCATTGGATTCACTTCAAAGTCACAACATCACTCCTGAACCAAAGAAAAATGTCAACACAAGGTTTAACATTAATCCACAGCGTTTAGGATGCACTGTTCTGCGGCATGGACTCTGGGCATCGGCCCTGAATTTTTTTAGGCCTTTTGTTCAAATTTGGGTCGTACCCATTTTTTTTCAGAACTGACCCTGTGCGACCGACCCGCTATCAAAAGCAGAGACCGATCGATCCATCCTCTTGGAGTCGACCGAGCCATCCATGCAACACAGACCGATATCCATCCCCTTTTGGACTTGACCGATTCATCCCTTCCAGTACTGACCAAACCATGCTCTGAAACCATGCTCTGAAACCATGCCGACCGATCCATCACCTTTTCTTGGAAAGAAAGTCAGACCGATCCATTGCCAGGTCGATCCATCGACTTTATACTCCGGCCGATCCATACCATTCCGGCAGACCCATCAACTTTGCACACATGCCAACCCATGACTTCTTGGGGAAGAAGCCAGACCGACCCATACTTCCAACTGATCCATCACCTTTCCTCCTCGGTCGATCCATCATCCTCCTACCGATCTGATCCATACAACGAATTTGATCCATCTTCAAACTTGATCAAAACTTCGCCAAACGACTATGTCGATGAAATCAACTCGTCCAATTCAACCAAATTCAACCATACACATGTTATGAAATCACTAACAACTCAAAAATGACAATTATCATCAATAATTATGCAACTTTCACCAAAATCATGATAAATGAACATATGAACTAAGTTATGGATCTAACTTGCATAAACATATGAAAATATGTGGAAATTACCGGTTTTAAGTTGCTAGATTAGATCCTATGATAGTTCATACGAAAATAAACTTATCATGATGTAGATCTAGGAGAAATCGACTTAAAATGATGAAAGCATGTGCATACAACTCATATACTTGGTTGAATCCACGTGAGAGATGCATATCACTCACTAATTCTCCAAAACAACCAAAATGATTGCAATATGATTCCAAACAGCGAAGAATTTGATAAAAACTCTTCAATTCGATGATCTCTCCCTTAGAATGATGTAGATCTAGCTTCCACGATGTAGATCTTTGATTCTCTAATGTAGATCTCAAATTCTAATGGTGGAAAGGTGTAGGAGAATGAAAAAAATGGAGGATCACAAGCTCCTCCAAATGAGAGAATGGAGAAAGTAAACTATTCTCCATGCCTCCTACCCCCTATTTATAGCCTCCCACCATCCCACTAACGGACCTCCCCAAGTAAGCCCATTATAGCTTACAAAACCTGAACAACCAACTGAAAACCTTAAAACAGCGATTTCTCCCAGACCGCTGAACCAAATCTTTAATGTGACCACTATACGGAAAGGGAAACATCATTTCCTTTCCAATGCCACAGGTCTCAACACCTGATTCGACCTGAGTCAAAAGTTATGCCCTGTTCAAGACTAACAAGGGTAAAATGGTCTCAAACAAAATTGGTAAAAATTATGGACATGTCTCACATTCCCATAGACACCAATACAACAAGAGTTTAACTTTGATTGTGTTCTTGAATAACACTGAGTAGCCAACAGTTTGAGCACACCCTTCCTATAATCTTATCCTCAAGTATATAACGTGTTTGTGATGATTTGAAGGAAGTATATTGATTACGAATCGAGAGATATAAAATATATCCAAAGATTCAAAAACAATTTGAATGTATGAGTAAGCTTTTAAAATGCAAGAGAATATAGGGTTTAAGATCTGAAAATATGAGAAGATTTAGTGATTTGTAAATCAGGTTTGTGATGTATATATAATGGTTGAAGAATAATCAACTTTCATGAAGAGTTTCAATAAAGAGGAGTAGCCATTTCTATTAGAAATGAAAAGGAATCTCTTTATGAAAGAATGTGACTTTTCAGAAATATGTCTGTTATTGTCGAGTCAGTCAACTAGTATAAAAATCACCATTCAACTGGCATAAAATATAAAATGTATATATATATATATATATATATATATTTGAATAATGATAGAAAATAGTACCATTCGATCGGTTCAGGGGAAAGAGCCCAGTAATCGTTAATTGATGCCATTTTCATATATATATATATATATATATATATATATATATAGATATGTATATGTATATGTATATATGTTTTGTGAATTTATGTTATAATAAATAAGTATAGATTTTAATAATAACCTAACACACTAAACACACACACACACACACACACACACACACACACACACACACACATATATATATATATATATATATATATATATAAACTAACTCTTCAATCGATCTTCATTTCTTTGTTGTCGTGAATCAAAAATCTCATGAAACGACATAATTGACCATATTTCCTACTTTAAAACCTATGATGAAGTAATAAAAGATTAAGCGTAAATTTTATATTTTGTTTAAATTTTATTTACTGATTTAGAAGATATGTACTAAATTTTATATTTTTTGTACAAATTTTATTTTAAATAAACAAGTATTGGTTCATTGACACTTATGTGTCTTCTTTAATGGTCGGTCATCCTACTTCTCATTACAAACACAATAGTAATTACATTCCATAAATCATATCAGTTTAAACGATTTCACAAAATTTCGGCCACATTCCTTGTATCGTACACAAATGCATGTACATACAGAACATAAAGAAAATGACGTCAAATATAATTACTTTATAGTGTTTGTAACTTGTCTAATACAGGGACAAATCCGACAAATGATGTATCAGATGAATATAGATGTCCATTTTGTAGAAAAAAATGAATTTTCATATAATGATCATATACAACACTTGTCAGACAGGGACAAATAATATCTAAGTGTTTAAATATCTGTTTATATTAAATTTAAATAATATATAATTTCTTTAAATATTTTTTTATATTTTACCGTTATACTACATATATGCTAAATTATATATTTTTTCAATTTATTTAATCCTACCTACGACGATTCCTATCAAAATCATTTATACACCAAATCATTTCGCATGCTCGCATAAGCACAAAACTCATGTTCACAAAAATTATCCGAAACTATGATCACTCAACATAATACATACTTTGTGTTTGCATAAATTATACTATTTGCAGACTCTATCACGCACATACTTTCAATACTAACCAAAGCTACCTAAACAAACGCAATATACTAGATTAGAAAATTTTGAAACTGCTAATTATTTGATCACTATGGTGAGACTAATCGCAATTAGGGGATAACATGATATAATATACGTACACTAACAAGTAGGGATCAATCATAGTTTAAATTAAGCCCTAAATTAAAAAACCTAAATTTTAGGTTTGGAAAAATTACCGAATTTGGAAAGCTAGGAGGGTGAAGATGGGCTGAAGATGCCCCTAGATGGCATCGGAGGTGGTCGGTGGTTGTTTGGGGTGGTGGCAGCGAAGTTGGAGGTTGGGAAATGGTGGACTGGGGAGTAAAAAATGTTTTGGGGAAGAGATAATGAAAGCAGGTCGCGGGTTTTGGATATAAGCAGGAAATTTTCCAATGGCTACCATCGGCCGCAAATAGATATAATTACGTCGGTTTTCAACAGATCCAAACGACTTGTTTAAAAAACAACGAGCCGTTGGAAGCCTTTAGGTTAGCCGTTAGAGATCCGACATTGGAATACACTATAGTTCTAGTAGTGTATGTTAGCAGATAAGACAAGGGATAATATGAAAGAGGATTGAACGAAGAGATTTACCTGAGATGTCGGTCCACCGGATTCTCAGTAAATATGCAAGTGAAGTGACATTACCACGGCAACCCATCAGATTCCCAAAGCAATTCCAAACAGATTTGACATAAGAGCCAGGGAAAAACAAATAAACAATGGATTACAACGAACTCAAACAACAGCATCTACAACGGGAAACGATTGGGATGCCAATCTTCTGGAGGTTCTCGTTTATTGGTAACCCATCATGCATGGTTTTCCACATAAAAAAAGAAACCTTTAGGGGAAGACGGACGTCCCAGATGAAAGAGAAAAGGTGGAGCCATGGAGCCGGTGTCTTTGCCGAATTCCACACCGCCATAATCTTAATGGGGCATCCGTCCCAATCGGTTCCACCACCATGTGAATCCGCCAAGGCCTTTACGAATTTCATTCATTTTCACGACTCACTAGTGTAGGATGGTGCACCGGAGTGATTCACGCTCGAAAGTCTGTGGTACTTAGCATAGGGGAATGTTACCCATAGGAAGTCGTTTGCGCCAAACCTCGCCCATAGCTTGCAAGCAAAGGTAGTACAAATTTCCTTAGGGTTACGAAGGCCCAGGCCTCCCTCACTTTTAGGATGACGGATGGTGTTCCACGAAATTCAATGGTGAAGATTAGCGTTGTACTTGTTCCCCTAGAAAAAAAGACGATGCTAAAGATTGATAAGAACGGAAGAAGGAAGAAGTGGGAGTCATAGCAGCAAAGACATGTGATCCTATTAAGTCTAGAATAGACCTTATAAGAATAAATGTACCTGCCTAAGAAAGAAGAGTCGCATTCCAACGAATGATCTTACTGCTAGCCTTGTCAGTCAGGGAATCGAAAATGACGTTTAGTTTTCTGCCTCGAAATTGTACAATACCGAGATATGGTAAGGGAACGGAGGCGGCCTTGAAACTAGTGAAGGTCTCGATCCATGAAGATCTAGTCGAAGACAGGTCTTTCGTAGGGATGAAGCAGTTTTAGTCGAGTTAGGTATATAGATTCGTTGTTCATATTTTTTTTCTTTCAAAAAAATAACCTTTTATTACAGTTGTATGTCTTGGAATCTTGCTGGAAACAGACTGAACTGAAGAAAGAACCGAGCTTTATCATGCACAAATACAACCATTCACTGGCATGTTGCACACATACTGGTTGGAAATTTGGCATTTACACTTACTCTAAATACCTAGCGGATCATCCATAGATCCAACCTTGCATGTCCTTTAATCACATTTATGTAGGACTGAAACACCCCACCTCCGTTAAGGTCACTCACAAAGGGAATGCATTAACTTCGGTGAAGCATTATAGGTAAAATATACAGATAATTTACAAGACAGACATACAAACAGCGGGAAAAAACTGGAATTATTTCATAAGCAGCGTGGTTTAATCAAAACATTACAACCATTGTCTCAAAACCCAACTTCCAAGTCATTACAATAAAACCTATGTCTTGATTAAAAACTCCAAATACATAAAGAAGAATAAAATAGTAGTAAGCGGCATAAATCCGCAATAAAAGTGTAACCACAGCCATAGCCCAAGAAAAGAGAATCCAAGCAATACATCTACTCTCTTCAAGCTCAAAAAGGTCTGAACTAATCTGAATTATTCCCTCCCTGTGGACTTGGGGGGGAAACGGAAGAAAAGAAGACGAAAGAAAATGGGTTAGACCTAAGCCTGGTAAGCCTAGTGATTTTCAGCATGTAAACAAGAAAAAGGATCATGACATGAATAAACTGAATATAAGACAATACCATAGTAACAAGATAACATAAGACAAGGTAAGGCAAGATAAACTGAATATGTTATCGCACTCATTTCTATTTCTCTGCACCCACTCGCATGTATTTATTATTTGTGTCATTCGGCCCCGCTTGTTTGTAGATACCTGTGCTGGTTCCACCATGGGGTGTATCGATCCCTATGATGGCAACCCGACACAATTCAAGATGCACAGTGTATAACTACTGAGGCCCAGTGCCTAATTTTTCCACTTCGGAGTTATGCCCGTACTCCATCGGAACCTACATTGACGCACCACCTGCCGCTATTTTGACCGCTTATAATCAGCCCAGTAATCGTGCCCCACGCTGCATAGTTCAGGGTACCATGATACATCTATGTGGGTTACTGCTGAAATGGGTCCCCGTTACTAGGGTTTCCTAATCAACATGTTATAACGGTTAAGTATTCTCAATTTAACCTAACCCCACCCATTTGTTTAATTAACATGTTGTATTGGTTAAGTGTCGTCTATTCATATGTTACTTAACCTTGCCATTCTTAGCATGTCTGTTCATTAGCATTAATTCATTCATTAATGCACCAACCTCTCACATTAGAACTGTTGTTTGCGGTTGTTGGATGTGTCGGGCGGTTCCGGGCAGACTTCTACCGCAAACTCATTCTAACCTCGGGTTTTGGGATTAATGCGCTAAAACTCTCATTAGATCTGTTGTTGCGGTCGCTGGATGTGTCGGGCGGTTCCGGGCAGCCTTACACCGCAACTCAATCTAACCTCGGGTTAGGCATGTTCATCTTTTAGCCAATTTACATATTAACCATACATGTCCAAGTCTAGATTTTTGTATGCCAATTATCCACAATTGTAGTCAATTCAATATATGTTTCATTTACTTGTTATGTACAAAATTACTCCAATAAGCTATACCCAATTCTCCATGTTACAATCGTACGTACAACAAGATTCAAACTAGGTTTCCAATTGAACCCAGTATTCATAAAATAAAACAAAAAGGGAAATAGAGAAGAAACACAAGAATTGACATAAGAGAATAACCATGTAAAGGTGTACCAAACACAAGAATCATGGTCCCAATAGATTTGTTGTACATTAAAAATAAACATGAGCAAACTGAGCAAGTTACATCTTAGGTACAAAGACTCGATAGAACTGAACAATAAAGAACCACCAATTTGATGTACAACAAGATAAATTCAGTTATATCACTAGTAACAGTCTCGCAGGCATAGGTAATCTCAGATTTGACAAAAGAATAAGAATGAATCAGAATTGGTTATCATTACAATTAGGCGTAGTTCTAGATTCGATTCATTACAGTCATGATTCCTATTATGTGTTCAAATCTGAATAATAACTGAACTTACAGCGATAGGATTAGAAAAAGAGAATTATTTGACGTTGTAGCGATTCTAATCTCTCTTTGTTGATTGGAGCGGAAAACCTTTACTTTAATTTGAAGCTCTCCAATTTGATTTCTAGTTTGGAGAAGAAGAAGGAGGCTAGGCTAGTTTAGAGATGGACAACATGGTGGCATCATAGAATAGGTTTACGAGGTTAGGGTTAAGTTTAGATATGTATTTATGGATGTGTAGGATTAATTAGAGCCTTTAGACCAACATAGGATCCATCCAAACCATCTAGTCCAAGAAAATGCGTCATCTGGCCAATCAGAGAATGCCACATATGCCTTAAAACACAAGAATTTGTCACAGGCCATTCTGGGCCGATGGGACAGACTCCAAACACCCTGAGTCGAACCCGGGTCGACCCAACGGGTCTCGGGTCGACCCAAAAAATAGGTCAATTCGGCGTTTTTCCTTCTCACTTCCGCTGTTTTGAATTTTAGGTTGATTTTATTATATTAATTTATATATATACATACATTTCCCTTATATGTATACAAACTTCCAAGGTCCATAACTTTCTCATACATTATCTGTTTAACGCAAACTTTAGGCCCATCTTGGCCAGAATTTTGAGACGAACGCAATGGTATAGTCTGTTTTACTTAATTCTTCCTCTAAAAATTAAGTATTCTTCATTTTGACAAATTTAATATTCATAGAAAATACGGGGTGTTACAAGGATTGTCAATGGATACCCAAAAAATTCGAAATTTGTCTGCATCCGTATCCAGAAAATGAATATCCGATATCCGAAAAACCGGATGTAGATACGGATATGTAGATCTCCGTATTCGAAAATTATTCATACAAATTTTTTTTGAACATTTTTCTCAAAATTATATGTATTTTAGCGTAGTGAATGAGATTTATTTATTGTTTTATTAAGTCAAAATTTTATATTATATGCACTGGATACATATTAGTTACTCAAATCCATTTAATTTTATCATATCTACTTAGTTTTAACAATTTTGTGGTTAATGGAATTGAAAAATATTTATGTTAAACTAAAAAAATTCATTCACATTTGTTGATTTATCGATCGTTGCCGGATAGGATAATTATCCGATATCCGTCTGTATCCACGGATACGGATATAGCACTATCCGTACCTGAAAGTATCCGTTGATAGCCCTACGTTTATGAGCTCTTCTTTGGTCTCCCTTTTAGTTATCATTCATAACCATTTGTCAACACTCTGTGGCCATCTTTAAACTATAGTTTACTATATATTGGTAATAAACCAAATGATTTTAAGAATGTTGATCACGATAACAACTCTTTTTTAAAGGTAAGGTTTAGGATGGTTGTTTTCAAAACATGTTGGCGATGTGTGGTTATGGACATGCCAAACAAGTACTTTATGTAAAGCCTAGTAATGTAATGGTTGAACATTATTGAATGATGAGCATCAGATGAGTATATGCATCAAATTGGAAGAGATAAGCTTGAGCAAGAGTTGTTGAATATTTTTAGGAGGACGAAGAAGAGAATATAAGAAAGAAACTTTATAGTATTGAAAACTTTTCTTTATTGATGCTTGATTTCTTTTTTGTTATAACAAATGAGAAAACACATCTCAATTTATAATACAATAAAATATCTAGATTTTTCTTTTTTTACAATTTTCTTCCATCCTTTAATTTTTTAGACTTTTCTTAACAAAACATTTTTTAGGATTATCTAAATTACATATTTGACAAGTCTAGATTTTATTTTCATTCTCTATTTTTGGCATTTCCTAAATAAGAAAAAATAAATTTATTACATAGTCAATGTTTTCTTAAAAACCAAGTTTATTTCCAACATCCCCATAAACTTTGTTTTATTTTACTTCAAATAGATTTCTCAACCTAACAAAGTGTCTTATTTAGCTTCAAAGATATGTCTTCTTCTCAATTGACTTCATAGCCTTGTGGCTGCTTAATGTATCTTCCAATTGTATTAGATAAATTATTAATCTGACAGTTTATAGTCGAGCAACTAGAGCGAATACCTCATCATAGCCAATGTCGACTCTTTGACTATAGCTTTTTGTCACCAATCTTTCCTTGTACTTTTCAATTTCTCCTTTGGCATTTTTCGCTACTTTTTGCACCCACTTGACACTAATTGCCTTGTGTCTTTTTGAAAGTGAAGCTAACTCCCAAGTGTCATTTTTCTTGATCGCCTTTATTTCTTCATCCAAAACATTTCTCCAATTCATCTTTTGCAAAGCTTCTTATAATTAGAAGTTTATAGGCTTACAATTCGCAAATAGAAAAAAAGAGTAAAATTGTCTTGATTTTGTGTTACCTCATAAAATTCTTGAAGGCTTCTAAAGAGAGGAACCCTTTCACTTGAGCTCTCACTTTCTTGACAACGTGTCGGTGGTGAAGTTAGTGGGGAAACATACTCTACTTTTGGTTGTTCGCTCCTTGGCTGTTGTATTTCATCTTCTTCAAAATATGGAAAGAGGTTGTAATTTTCGTCATGTGATCTCCAATCCCATTCTCATTTTTCATCAAATACAACACCCTGGTTAATTATTATCTTCTTCTATCAGGATTGTAAAGTATATAACCTTTTGAGTTTGTGTCATAACCAATGAAAATATACTTCTCATGTTTGTCATCCAATTTACTTCATATCTCGTTTGGTACGTGTACATGATCTATGCTTCAAGACTCTTAAATGAGAAATGTAAGACTTACTTCCACTTCATGCTTCTTGTGGGTGGTATCTTCCCCCAAACATTTCTCGTTAATGATCGGTTCGATTGATAAACCGCACATGCCACACATTCTTTGTAATGACCCGGTTTTTAGCGACTTTGGTTATCGACATAAACTCAATGACGACTAACCAAACATCGAAAAATACTAGTAGTTAATGAAAGAAATTCGAGGGTGAGAATAGATAAGATAGAAACTTAGAATAGAAGAAGAAGAAGAAGAAGAACACAACATCAGAGTAACACGAACCTCACAGCGGAACGAATAACATATAATATATAACATAACTTTGAAATATAAATCTATACTTGAATATACATATCATTTCCAAAGTACAGCACTTACAACACAGCGAAAAATAACCATAGCTATATAATTCTGAAGCCTCCTGCTCCAGCTCTTCAAGTATCTGTAAATCCCGACAACGTGACTGCCCATACAAAATTGGGCACCCAAGAGTTTAGGGGAAACAAAACAAAATAAACACCGGGTCAGTCATGGAACTGGTATGAGTAAAACAGTTAAAAACAGTTTGAACAAGTAAACGATATCTCATAAGACCACGTCGTATAACGGAACGGGTTTTTCCCTTATGAGAATCCAAAACATCTTTATATCAAAAACCTTTTGATATTATAATAATGCCTATCTACCACAATATAATAATCATCTAGCAGAAACGCTTTCATCTCACGTTCTACATATATAGTATACAATCAAAACCGCAAGCACGTATTGGGTAATGGATTTCCAACTATGACAAGGTATGGAACCACCTTTCACTAGTGTACCTCTAGAGAGGAATACACTGGGTTCAACAAGAACATCTTGCAATCTGGCCACACATGGCCGAACACTCAATTCGCTTGAGTGTATCGAATGTATATCACCAACAGTTGGGATCAGCAACCATTTCCCGAATGGGACAGCATCGACAATAGATTTTTAGAAGTAAATGAAACCTAGAATAGGTGATTATACACCCTAATAGGTGCGACCTACATAGCCATGCTGCCTGCCCGATTTTCGACATTTCCCGGTTGTAAGGCTAGAGGCCACGCTTATCTCTGACAGATCACACATTTATTCACTTTGACTATCACATCGTCATACCCGCCAAATTACAAATTGAGTTCCCGAAAAATACCACGGGTACACATCTAAGAGAAATGAATTCCTCCATCACCAAACGTAAATACGTTAGAAGAGATCAACTTACGCGATCTATTAGATATACTTTGTCAGACCTTCTTCCATACAAGTTGTCCTGGGACTGGACAAACCGAAGGCACTATTCAGTGCATCCATCTTAGGCAATTGTTATCTAAGATTTATACAACAGCCCTTGCACTTTACTCCACCTTCAATTATCGTTGGCATATATGCTTCGCAACGCTTATGCCAATACGGAGTGGTTCTTCGGATAATAATCCAACTGGTCTCTCCATATTAACAACGTTAAAATGGTCTAAACTTTGATAGTCTGTGATTTAACTATCAAAGAAAACACGTGTGCAAACAACGATATTATTTCCAAATGGAATTATTGATCGAATCATCAACCATATATATATATATATATATATATATATATATATATATATATTCATTCATATTTCCTTATTTTCTATGTTTAGAAAATATATGTTATTAACACTGGAAAACGTTTCCATCTACTTATTTATAAATCACTATTCTTCCTCAACTATCAGTCTCTAACGGTAAACTAGTAAGAGAACAATTCTCTAAGTATCAATCCCGAAGGCCGAAACCAACATCAGATCGTCACTTAGAAAACCATTCAACTTAACTAATCTCCAGTTAGTTTCTAATTTTGCTTAACACTATTTGATTAACTCTTATTCGGATAACCAATATTCGATTAACTTTAATTGAATAACTAATAATCCATTAACTTTACTTGATTAATTCTAGTTCGAATAACTATATTCGATTTAACTACATTCTAAATAACTATGTCTATTTTGACTTTGTTTCGAATAACTATATTCGATTCACTCTTTTTTATTAACTCTAATTTGAATAACTAATATTCGATTAATTCTTTTTGATATTTATTTTCCAAATATCCTTTTTATAAAATCCTATTTATTTTCCCAAATATGTCTTTCTATAATACCTTATTTGTTTTACAAATATTTACTCCCTTTCTAATTCTATTTATTTTCTAAATAAATATTTCTTTAACTCTTTCTATTTATTTTCTAAATCAATAATCCTTTTTATAAAATTCTTTGATTTTATAAATATTTTCTTTATTAAATTCCTTTTTATAATATCCCTTGATTTTATAAATATTCTATTTCAATACACAGTTTGAAATTTCCCTTTTCTATTCAAATATTTCTTTTGGTATTCAACAGTACCAAATAACAGGACCAGTGTCATTATAATCAATCACAGATTATACATCACATCATATAACACAATATATGAAAACAAACAGTATTATAAATATTGAGGAATCCTGTTGGATCCCTCCAGCCTGTTTTCCTGCATCACGGATGTTAAACAACACGAGTATAAAATATTTTGATAAACAGATTCAATATTCGATTAACGATTTATATATATATCGTTATCTATAATTTCAACCAATACATAAGCAATTCAATCAAACAGTCAACACATAGAAATTAACAGATAATTGTCAGTTCTAAGAATACGTTATAAAAATATAACTGTTCAGAGTTGGCGAGTTTTACTCACTTTGGCAGTTCATAGTTAAAGAACGATAAACTGTTTGTTTGATTTGAATCAAACAATTTATTTCGCCATAAATTCAAACGAGCTCCACTCCACACCCAGTCAGTTCCATTGGTGAGCCATCGTCCATACGATCCTAATGCGACAAACGGTTTGTAAAACTGATGATGTATGAGAGAGATATGGTGTTAACAAGTTTATATACTAATTTGAATTAAAATAAAACTTGGTTTTTCTTGATAATTGAACCTCACTTGATTTTAAATGGCCCACCTTCTTCTAGAAAACCAGACCCGCCCATTTAATCTTCCTTCCCCAATCTCTACCATGGCTCCAGTATTGTTCAACAGTCCCTCGCCATGATTTTCGATCAGCTCTCCCTCCCCTTACACTAAATGATTCAACCAACTAAAACCACCAACATCGCTCTCTTGCCGAGCTCATCCTCCCCGCACCCTCATTATTCAACTCGAGCACTAGAATCAGAACTCGACTTCGACTTCATCGCGACCACAATAGGAAACCACCAAACGTTATTTGCACCGAAATCACCCAAAATATCATCGCAGCTTCCACTCCACCCCAAAAACAAATCCGCCCTTGATTTCTCGAATCAATGAATAAGTTTCCAACCATAGAAAACCCTGGTTCCCTGCGCTCAATATCGAACTCCAAACTGAGTGTCGAACTAACCAAAAGTTATACCAGATCGAAGACCAGCTTGTAGTGAATCCAAATATTTTATCTAAGGGTTTATAAATTTTTATTTGAATTCATTTGGATTTTTGAACATTGCGTTTTGGGTTCCTAGAAGAAAGAGATTGACGACGCATTTTCTTGTTGTGGAGATTAGGTTTAGGATGAAGTTAGGTACTTATAGGATATTTATAATATTTTTTAAATCGATTATTATATTAAATTTTAAGTAAACGCTGATTTTATTCATCCTCAAAAATTCCTATGATCACATACGATACCCAAAAATCACGAAACTAGACATACGACTAGAGTTCGACATTGCGGTCCCAACGAAACTGGTTTCGTCGAATTCTGACTCCGTTTGCTCACACAGCGTATTTTTAACCATCAAAATACCGACTGTATTTCACTCTAAAAATCCGTACGACCACATACTGACTCTAAAAATCACGAAACTTGGAATCTAACAATAATTTAATGTTGCGGATCCAACAAAATTAGTTTCGTCGACTTCTGAGGTCGTTTGCAAAACTGACTATTTTTAAAGCTCTAAATAACCCTTTTAAATATTAAATATATTTAAAAATAATTTAATCTAATATTTATAAATAAATATTATCGTATATATTCACACAGAATATAATACAGCTCTAGAATATTCCTATATGAATTTCTAACTCGATATTTCAAATCCCGATATAAATTGATATTCGATTTATAATGAAATTCCTTTTATAAATATAAATAAATCATTATAAATTATAAAGGAATTCCACAACAACTTTTCTAAAATTTGATTTGGACATAACTCAAAATCAACACGACAAAATCCTAATTTCTCTCTTCCATTATAAAAATATACTTCACCAGCTCCTAACTTTTCTTGTTTCACAGAAATCCGATTTAAAACGAACCATGTACATTACGTTGAAGTTCAAATCTCCAAATAGCGAACTGCCGCACCATTTCGAGCTCGATTATAATTATAATATAATTATACGTTCAAACTTCATTTATATAATATATTCGTGAATATAATTCAACTCTAAACTGAATTATATATTTTAAATAATCCAATTCACACAATATTGTGAATTCCACTATTTTTGATTATTTCTGAATTAAATATATTATTCTATTATTTATTTTAATTAAATATTCAATATTATTTAATTAACCGACCATTTAAATTCTCTAATTCACTATTTAAATAGTTAAATAAATTAATTATCTCGCTGAAAAATGCGGGTCGTTACATTCTTCCCCACTTAAAATAATTTCGTCCTCGAAATTGCTAAGGTAGAAAACAAACCCTATTGACGTGTTAAAGATCATTTGTTTATTCCTTAACTTCAAATTTTAACTAAACCAATTTAATTTCAATTGAATTATTAATTAATTCTTATCAACGAAAATTTTCAAAAATCCTGAAAATTTTCTAACACCTTAACTTTTCGAAAAATTTCGCCAGCACCTCCTTTGTACTGGTCAAACTCCAACTTGCCTCTCTGGGCCATCTCCAACCCAAAAAAAAAATTCAAACAGCCAAGCGGCTTGCCAATTCAGCTCATCAAAATCTCAATCCCATATATAATATAAACTGGTACCTTTTTGTCGGGCATATCATTTTATCCTTTCATCTGCTGTCAGTTCAGCATATACCAATGTCAACCCAATCAATTTCCAATCAATATCTGTTCAACACAGCTATTCGCTTATATCCAAGCCAAATATTATTTCAACCTCGAGTTTCATTCTCGATTCCAAACTCTTAACTTGATTATCAAATTACACTTCAAATTCGAATCTCACAAATCAAATTTGTCTCAATATCATTCTAATTCAATTTCAGTTGCCACTAACTGACTTAATTTTAATTCCAATTGGCCTTCCAAATTTCTACTCAATTTGTTTTTAATTCAAACTGCTCCTTCCTGGGAATTTTAAACAGTTTACCATATCGAAAATCAAACTTTCCTTTTCAGGATTCAAACACTTGCTTTTCTCAAATCAATTCAAAAACAATGTCTTTAGTAGTAATTCATCACTAAGAAACTCGAAAATGAACACTAGTGATGTCGCAATTCATCATCAGGGTTATTTCCCAGCTATCGAAGTGAGTTCAATACTATGACACTTTTCAAAACTCATTCTTCGAACACTTTCATTTGAAATATATTTCAAAATATCCTTCTCAATGTTTGCAAACAATTTAAAATCTCCTAGGATTTTAAAATTCTCTTATACTCAATTCAATTCCATTTACAAACACCTTTTCAAATTCTAGGAATTTTAATTCCCATTCTGATTCTAATTTCAGATTTAATTCAATTCATTACACTTATATGAATTCTACTTGATTATATACATAACCATTTCACTTTTTATAATCTTACTCGATTATAATAACAACCAATATATCCAATATATTATAATCATTTCAATATAATTCCTTTACATCAAAAATAT
This sequence comes from Allium sativum, assembly GCA_030737875.1. Lineage (NCBI taxonomy): Eukaryota > Viridiplantae > Streptophyta > Magnoliopsida > Asparagales > Amaryllidaceae > Allium > Allium sativum. The sequence continues at coordinate 56,973,303 of CM060912.1, forward strand.
AATTTGGGTAAAATTATTTCTTTTACCCTCTTTTCAAAACATATCGTGTTGACCCATCATATTCGAGTGTTTTAGAAACCACTATCGAAATTGTGGTGCCCCACCATCGACCAGAATCCATAAACAACTCAACCAATAAATCTACTCAATATAAAACAAATTTTTATATCAAACAACAAATACGTTCACTCGTATATATACACTCAACTCAATCTAGGGTGTTACTAACCCTATCTCTACTGAGTCATGCCACAGAGCCAAGGTAATTACTTAACCTTAAGCTCTGATACCAACTGTAATGACCCGGTTTTTAGCGACTTTGGTTATCGACATAAACTCAATGACGACTAACCAAACATCGAAAAATACTGGTAGTTAATGAAAGAAATTAGAGGGTGAGAATAGATAAGATTGAAACTTAGAATAGAAGAAGAAGAAGAACACAACATCAGAGTAACACAAACATCACAGCGGAACGAATAAAACATCACAGCGGAACGAATAACATATAATATATAACATAACTTTGAAATATAAATCTGTACTTGAATATACATATCATTTCCAAAGTACAGCACTTACAACACAGCGGAAAATAACCATAGCTATATAATTCTGAAGCCTCCTACTCAAGCTCTTCAAGTATCTGTAAATCCTGACAACTTGACTACCCGTACAAAATTGGGCACCCAAGAGTTTAGGGGAAACAAAACAAAATAAACTTTGGGTCAGTCATGGGACTGGTATGAGTAAAACAGTTAAAAACAGTTTGAACAAGTAAATGATATCTCATAAGACCACGTCGTATAATGGAACGGGTTTTTCCCTTATGAGAATCCAAAACATCTTTATATCAAAAACCTTTTGATATTATAATAATGTCTATCAACCACAGTATAATAATCATCTAGCAGAAACGCTTTCATCTCACGTTCTACATATATAGTATACAATCAAAACCGCAAGCACGTATTGGGTAATGGATTTCCAACTATGACAAGGTATGGAACCACCTTTCACTAGTGTACCTCTAGAGAGGAATACACTGGGTTCAACCAGAATATCTTGCAACCCGGCCACACATGACCGACCACTCATTTCGCTTGAGTGTATCGAATGTATATCACCAACGGTTGGGATCAGCAACCGTTTCCCGAATGGGACAGCGTCAACAATAGATTTTTAGAAGTAAATGAAACTCTAGATCAGTTGATTATACACCCTAATAGATGCGACCTACATAGCCATGCTACCTGCCCGATTTTTGTCATTTCCCGGTTGTGAAGCTAGAGGCCACGCTTATCTCTGATAGATCACACATTTATTCACTTTGAATGTCACATCGTCATACCCGCTAAATCACTAATCGATTTCCCCAAAAATACCATGGGTATACAGCTAAGAGAAACGAATTCCTCCACCACCAAATGTAAATACGTTTGAAGAGATCAACTTACGCGATCTATTAGATATACTCTGTCAGACCTTCTTCCATACAAGTTGTCCTGGGACTGGACAAACCGAAGGCACTATTCAGTACATCCATCTTAGGCAATTGTTATCTAAGATTTATACAACAGCCCTTGCATTTTACTCCGCCTTCAATTATCGTTGGCATATATGCTTCCTAATGCTTATGCCAATACGGAGTGGTTCTTCGGATAATAATCCAACCGGTCTCTACATATTAACAACGTTATAATTGTCTAAACTTTGATAGTCTGTGATTTAACTATCAAAGAAAACACGTGTGCAAACAACGATATTATTTCCAAATGGAATTATCGATCAAATCATCAACCATATATATATATATTCATTCATATTTCCTTATTTTCTATGTTTAGAAAATATATGTTATTAACACTGGAAAACGTTTCCATCTACTTATTTACAAATCACTATTCTTCCTCAACTATCAGCTCCTAACTGTAAACTAGTAAGAGAACAATTCTCTAAGTATCAATCCCGAAGGCCGAAACCAACATCATATCGTCACTTAGAAAACCAATCAACTTAACTAATCTCCAGTTAGTTTCTAATTTTTCTTAACTCTATTTGATTAACTCTTATTCGAATAACCAATATTCGATTAACTTTAATTGAATAACTAATATTCCATTAACTATACTTGGTTAATTCTAGTTCGAATAACTATATTCGATTTAACTACATTCTAAATAACTATGTCTGTTTTGACTTTGTTTTGAATAACTATATTCGATTCACTCTTTTTGATTAACTCTAATTCGAATAACTAATATTCGATTAATTCTTTTTGATATTTATTTTCCAAATATCCTTTTTATAAAATCCTATTTATTTTCCAAATATGTCTTTCTATAATACCTTATTTGTTTTACAAATATTTACTCCCTTTCTAATTCCATTTATTTTCTAAATAAATATTTCTTTAACTCTTTCTATTTATTTTCTAAATCAATAATCCTTTTTATAAAATTCTTTGATTTTATAAATATTTTCTTTATTAAATTCCTTTTTATAAAATCACTTGATTTTATAAATTTTCTATTTCAATACACAGTTTGAAATTTCCCTTTTTTATTCCAATATTTCTTTTGGTATTCAGCAGTACCAAATAACAGGACCAATGTCATTATAATCAATCACAGATTATACATCACATCATATAACACAATATATGAAAACAAACAGTATTATAAATATTGAGGAATCCTGTTGGATCCCTCCAACCTGTTTTCCTGCATCATAGATGTTAAACAACACGAGTATAAAATATTCTGATAAACAGAATCAATATTCGATTAACGATTTATATATATATATATATCGTTATCTATAATTTCAACCAATACATTAGCAATTCAATCAAACAGTCAACACACAGAAATCAACAGATAATTATCAGTTCTAAGAATACGTTATAAAAATATAACTGTTTAGAGTTGGTGAGTTTTAATCACTTTGGCAGTTCATAGTTAAAGAACGATAAATTGTTTGTTTGATTTGAATCAAACAATTTATTTCGCCATAAATTCAAACGAGCTCCACTCCACTCCCAGTCAGTTCCATTGGGGGGCCATCGTCTATATGATCCTAACGCGATAAACGGTTTGTAAAACTGATGATGTATGAAAGAGATATGGTGTTAACAAGTATATATACTAATTTGAATTAAAATAAAACTTGGTTTTTTTATAATTGAGCCTCACTTGATTTTAAACGGCCCTCCTTATTCTAGAAAACCAGACCCGCCCATTTACTCTTCCTTCCCCGATCTCTACCACATCTCCAGTATCGTTCAACAGTCCCTCACCATGATTTTCGATCAGCTCTCCCTCCCCTTACACTCCATGATTCAACCAACTGAAACCACCAACATCGCTCTCTTGCTGAGCTCATCCTCCCCGCACCCTCATTATTCAACTCAAGCGCCAAAATCAGAACTCGACTTCGACTTCGTCGCGACCATAACAGGAAACCACCAAATGTTATTTGCACCGAAATCACCCAAAATATCATCGCAGCTTCCACTCTCCACCCCAAACACAAATCCGCCCTTGATTTCTCGAATCAATGACTAAGTTTCCAATTGTAAAAAACCTTGGTTCCTTGCGCTCAATATCGAACTCCAAACTGAGTGTCGAACTAACCAAAAGTTATACTAGATCGAAGACTAGCTTGTAGTGAATCCAAATATATTTATCTAAGGGTTTATAAATTTTTATTTGAATTCATTTGGATTTTTGAACATTGCGTTTTGGGTTCCTGGAATAAAGAGATTGACGGCGCATTTTCTTGTTGTGGAGATTAGGTTTAGGATGAAGTTAGGTACTTATAGGATATTGATAATAATTTTTAAATCGATTATTATATTAATTTTAAAGCAAACGCTGATTTTATTCGTCCTCAAAAATTCCTGTGATCACATGCGATACCCAAAAATCACGAAACTGGACATACGACTAGAGTTGGACATTACGGTCCCAACGAAACGAGTTTCGCAAATTTCGACTCCGTTTGCTCACACAACGTATTTTTAACCATCAAAATATCTACTGTATTTCACTCTAAAAATCCATACGGCTGCATACTGACTCTAAAAATAACGAAACTTGGAATCTAACAATAATTTAATGTTGTGGATCCAACAAAATTAGTTTCGCCGAATTCTGAGGTCGTTTCCAAGACTGACAATTTTCAAAGCTCTAAATAACCCTTTTTAAATATTAAATATATTTAAAAATAATTTAATCTAATATTTATAAATAAATATTATCGTATATATTCACATAGAATATAATACAGCTCTAGAATATTCCTATATGAATTTCTAACTCGATATTTCAAATCCCGATATAAATCGATATTCGATTTATAATGAAATTCCTTTTATAAATATAAATAAATCATTATAAATTATAAAGGAATTCCACATCGACTTTTCTAAAATTTGATTTGGACATAACTCAAAATCTACACGACAAAATCTTGATTTCTCTCTTCCATTAGAAAAATATACTCCACCAGCTCCTAACGTTTCTTGTTTCACAGAAATCCGATTTAAAACGAACCATGTACATTCAGTTGAAGTTCAAGTCGCCAAATAGCGAACTGCCGCACCATTTCGAGCTCGATTATAATTATAATATAATTATACATTCAAACTTCGTTTATATAATATATTCGTGAATATAATTCAACTCTAAACTGAATTATATATTTTAAATAATCCATTTCACACAATATTGCGAATTCCACTATTTCTTATTATTTCTGAATTAAATATATTATTCTATTATTTATTTTAATTAAATATTCAATATTATTTAATTAACCGACCATTTAAATTCTCTAATTCACTATTTAAATAGTTAAATTAATTAATTATCTCGCTGAAAAATGCGGGTCGTTACATTCTTCCTTAAGTTCCTTGGGTAGCCTCTTACTTTTAAGTATGCTCCTTGCCATTTCAAGGATTGTTCAATTCTTTTTTTCTTATACTCCGTCCTGTTGAGGAGATCTGGGATTTGTCAATTGTCAACAAATTCCATTATCTTTACAATACTTCTAGAATTCTTTGATGTGAACTCACCTACATGATCAGATCTCATGGCTTTTATCATAAGGTCGCTTTCCTTCTTAACAAGAGCCTTGAACTTCTTAAAGTTCTCAATCACCTCTGATTTCTCCTTCAAAAAATACACCTATGTTTTTCTTGAAAAATCATCAATGAAGAGAAGGAAATATTTACTCTTACTCATTGATCTTGACTTGATCGGCTGACACACATCCATATGTATGAGTACTAAGCGTTTCTTAGCCCTTGAGTATGACTCCTTTGGAAATCCCATTTTGAATTGTTTTCCTAGTAAACATCCTTCGTACACTTGATTGGGATGACTTATGCAAGGTAATCCTTTTACATTTCCTTCTTAAAGAGCAATTCTAGTCCTCAGAAGTTAAGATATCCAAACGAAGATGTCAAAGCGAAGAGACATCTTTGTAACAAATCTTAAGGCATTAGGCGACATCATGTTGAAAGTCGAGCAAAAACATTCTATTTTTGACATTGGTACCTTAGTATTGAGGTTACTTGCAATGTCTCTTATGGAAGGGTTATTATCTTTTAATCGAATATCATAACATTTCTCCAAGGGTTGTCCTAAGACTCAAGATGTTGCTCTTCATGTTTGGCACGTAGTAAACATTAGAAATGAATTGATGTTCTCCATTTTTCAATCAGATAAAAACCTTTCATTTGACTTTTACTGCTACTTTTGATTCGTCTCCAAATGCCACATTGCTTTTCACCGATTCATCAAGCTCTACGAACATGTTTTTCCTTCCGCATATATGGTAGTTGGCACTACTATCTAGATACGATTGATTATTCTCCCCTTTTTCATTTTCTTTGTGGGCCAATAGTAATGTACCATCTTATGCGCTTCTTTCTTCAACGTAATTAGTCCTCTTCAAGTTTATTACTTATTAGAGCTCTACATTCAGAAGCATAATGTCTAAATTTCCCAAAATTATTGCATTTCATGCGTGACTTGTCATATCTTGAATTTGAATTGCCTCTCCCACAAGCTGTACTTTAGCTTTCTACTCTTTGATTATTGTTGCTTTTGTTGTTTTCATTGTTGGACCTCCAACCTCGTCCATGTCCATATGCACGACCTCTTCCTCGTTCTTGACCACCATCCCATCTTTGTTGGCTTCGATTTTCTTTTTTGAATCAAGTTGTGTCTTAAGAACATGCTCCACAGTCTCTTCTTCCTTCCTTTTCTTTTCTTCATAAGATTGCAATGGACCAAAGAGTTTTCGAGCAAAATGTGGTTGGAATTTGAAATCTAAAATCTTGTCCAGAACCACTACCAGATTTGCAAGTATCAGGGGAAGAAAGTAAACGACCAATAAAGAACTGTGCCTTTATAATTATACGTTAGAGGAAAATTAATTTTTGGCCCCTAATATTAACAAAGCCGACAACTGTAAATGTAAACGCCCCTATTTGCCAATTATGCAAAACCACTGAACTAACACATAACCAACGTGTCATCCTTAACAAATTCCGTTCAGTCTTCTTTTTGCTTCTCATCAACGTCCCCAACTTAATCAACAAAATGAAATTCCTCTTCCAAATAAAAACCCTAACCATGACTTCTCTTCTTCGATTTTGCGTTAAATTTCCTCGTCGCCTCAAAATGATCCGCAGCCATTACATTTAATTCCCTATTAACTATTTTAAATCTCCACAGTAATGAGTAAAAATAGCTCATGCTTACTTCATTTGTCTCTTCTTCTATCCGCTAGCTTTTTCAGTCCACGTAATTAACTATCTTTGCCTTAATTTATATTCTAATCTATTCTAATTAGACTTATTTCACTACTTTTTCGTGCATAGATTTAGGGCTAAACTAAGTTCTGTATGGTGATTTACGTATTTAGATTGGATCATATTGTTACCTACTTATTATTAGTTGAAGTTGTTTGCAGAAAACCAATTACTTTTTTAATATTAGAAGCTAAATTTAGGTTTTTTAATCCTATACTCTGTGTTTATTGCCAATTTTTTTTAACTAGGCCTTATATGTATGGAGCAATAGTAAAATCCATTATAACATTAATGAATATTGGAATAATACATCTCTGTTGATTTCAGAATTGCATTACTAGTCATTGCTGAACAAAATGACAAACTTAACAAAATGCTCAAATATAATTCAAATGGGTAGATGGCATATTATATGTAGAAGTCTATTATATAATATGAAGTAATACATCAATATCACCTGAAAACAATACTCACAAAAGTCTTTTTTAATAACCAAATTACGGTTTTAATTTTCATAAAAATAAGGATTAAAAGCTCTCAAAATACACTAAGTGCTGAGCAAAACCACCAATTCATGACAATCACATTATTTATCACAAAACATTACGCACCAATGCTCATCATAAGTGAGAATAAATCAATAGATAAAACATAAAAACCTATATCTTAGAACAGCTATAAGCCGGGGATCAGTGCCGGCCCTAACAATACGTTGCCCAAGCCATATTCAAAATTTGTTGCCCCTGCCTATATAAAATTTCAATGTTTGTTTTATATTTATTCTTAGCATTAAATATAAGATTGCATAAAAGACTACAGTCTATAAAACATTTACTTTACATTTAAAGGACACTACATGAAGTAAGCTGCAATATTCAACACAAATAAAAACAAAAACTAAATATCAAATTTTCATAAAAATAAGAACAACTTTCCACGTAGTTAAAAGAAAAATGCTTCTCATTGTGTTATGTAACCTGTGCTGGGGCAGAGATTTCCTTATCCTAGTCCATTAACTATAATTATCAGATTTATTGTTTTTCTAAATGTTATTTCTGCTAAATTTAGTAAAATAACATTGTTTTTTCTGAAATTATCACTCATTTGTCACACTATTTACTACAATGTTGCCTTTTTTATGTTATTTCATAATTAATGCAATAATTATTTTCAGCTGTTTTAATAAAATAAAAACTATTTTTTCAAGCATTTGAAGAGCGAATACAAATGTAGACTGAAATCAAAACTTTCCAGGTTCAGTCACGTTATAACTTGAATTGCCAGAATGTCTAGGATTTTACTAGATTCTGGAACCTTGATTGCTATATAGTAATTCAACAAGAATCAGGAACAGTACGAAAACAAAGGGTTGAAACATGGGCCATAGCAAACAGATAAATAAAAAGTTAGTTCAGGTAGGGAAAAAAGAGATGGCAGCAGGCATTGAACCATAGTTGTCCTATAATAAGGTCAGAAAGAATAGTTCAAAGATAGTTCCTGCAATAGTTCGGTCAGAGAGAATAGTTCAAAGATAGTTCCTATTTTTACTGCATGAGACTGTGTGTGATATTTTCTTTGTTTTGCCTATTTACTTCTTTGTATTCGTCAGTACAATAATCAACAAAATCATTTACAGTATATCTTATTTCTCTACATGGTATCAAAGCACTTCTAAACACTCTCAAATTCTTACTGCCATGTCTCTCAATAATTCTACAAATCAAAATCTCCTTGACGCTGCTACCATGACCCCTTCTCAATTTGTCACTGCCTTTATGATTAATTCCGAAAATTCCTCTGTCGATGATCTGGTTGGACTCCTACTTCAGGAGGAGGCTTGCTTGGATCATGAAACTACCCGCCAGGCTGTTGCTATACTTCCTACTCCCACGGTACCTCCATTAGCTAACACTGCATCCTGCCAATCAAATCGTTCTACCCCGCATATCACATATCAAAGCTCTTCCTCCTCCAATTTCCGTGGTGATGATCAGCGAAGACGTCATCTTCAATGTCAGATATGTAGTCGTGATGGACATGAAGCCATTGATTGTTGGCATCGAGGTAATCAAACAGATTATCCATCTCGTCGTCCCAATCCTAGAGCTCGGAATCGAAAGGCCAACATTGCAAATTTCAACAGTCCATCTGCCTTGGACCCTTCATGGTACTTCGATTCGGGTGCAACTGATCATGCCTCTCCTGATGTGGGCAAACTGACGATCTCTGATGACTACAATGGAGACGACAAACTTCAAGTTGGTAACGGTAACCAATTATCTATCTCTCATATTACATCTCATTCTTTACCTAATTTGCGTTTCCCAACTGTCTTAGTTGTCCTAGCCTTAACCAAAAGTTTACTATCCGTATCCAAATTAACTAAAGATAACAATGTTTACATGGAGTTTTGGCCTCAATTTTGTTGTGTTAAGGATTTTCAGGGCAGAATCATCCTCCAAGGGCGAGTAGATAATGGTCTTTATAGGTTGTCAGTACCTCCTAATAATTGGATGATGGCATTGACTGGTGTTCGAACCTCCTTGGCTGGTTGGCACAATAGGCTTGCACATCCTCATCAACATCTCCTGCGGTGTCTTGTTTCTGATTTCCAGCTTCGTGTTACATCAAATAAACCTCCCACAATGTGTGAGCCATGTCAGTTAGGAAAAAGTCACAGATTGCCTCTTTTGAATTCTCATGTTTCATCTGTAAACCCTTTGATTTGGTGTATTCTGATGTTTGGGGTCTGTCTCCCTTATTTTCAATTAATGGAAATCGTTGTTTTGTTCTATTTATTGATGATTGTTCTAAATACGTTTGGATATATTTTCTTTCTCACAAATCACAAGTTCTATCTACATTTATCCAATTTCGTTCTATGATCAAAACACAATTTCAGTGTGACATTAAACGACTTCAAACAGATTGAGGGGGTGAGTATCATAATGTATCCGCTTTTCTAAGAACTTGTGGAATTGAACATCGTATCTCATGTCCATATACACCAGAACAAAATGGTGCCGTTGAACGACGGAATCGCGTCATAATTGAAAAGGGTTTAGCACTCTTAGCTCACTCCTCCCTTCCAAAACAATTTTGGGAACATGCCTTCAAAACTGCAACATACTTACATAACAGAACCATCACACCACTACTTGCCTACAAATCACCATACACCATTCTCTATCATAAAAATCCCGATTACACCTTCCTCAAAACATTCGGCTTTTTATGCTATCCTTTCCTTCGCCCATATAACTCTACCAAAATGGATTTTAGATCATTGTCATGTACTTTTCTTAGTTATAGTACATCTCACAAGGGATATCTCTGTTATCACAAGCCTACGGCTCGGTTGTATGTGTCTCGATATGTTGTTTTCAATGAATCAATCTTACCGTATGCATGTTATCCACAATGCTTAGTTCCTCCATCATCATCTAGGCCAACTCAGGAATTTATCAACACCAGCCTTCTTGATCATATCGCCTCAGTCAACGCTACACTATCACCACCTCCTAATTCTCTACAACCCCCAATACAAACTGCTCACACTCCCATTCCTCAACATACACCATCACCACCTCCTAATTCTCCATAACCTCCCATACAAACTGCTCATACTCACACTCCTCATCATACTCCATCACCAATATCCACTTCTCCCTGTCCACCTTATCAGCATCCCACTCCCATCTCACAAGCCAAACAATCATATCCCCGTCATTACCGTGCAGTAGAAAATAATCAGCACTCCATGGTTACTAGAGCTACCACAATCTCCCTCAAGCCGAAAGTTTTTTTGTCCTCTGTCTCCATTGACCAACAAATAGAACCCCGAACCGTATCTCAAGCCCTTCGTATCCCATGTTGGCAAACCGCAATGAAAGCGGAATTTGATGCACTTATGAGAAATAGAACTTGGTCACTTGTTATTCCTCCTTGTAATGCTAATGTTGTGGGTTCTAATTGGATTTTCAGGATTAAAAGACGGTCTGATGGATCGATAGAGCGTTACAAAGCTCGCTTGGTGGCGCAAGGATTTAGTCAAGAGGTCGGTCTTGATTTTTTTGAGACTTTCAGTCCTGTAATTAAGCCTACAACAATCCGTTTGGTGTTGTCCATTGCGCTCTCTTGTGGTTGGTCGGTTCGTCAACTAGACATCGACAATGCCTTCTTAAACGGTGATATGTCGGAAGTCGTTTACATGGTTCAACCACGTGGTTTCGAAAACCCTTCTCTGCCCAACCATGTATGCAAGCTACACAAAGCCTTATATGGGCTCAAGCAAGCGCCTAGAGCATGGTTCACTAAGCTGAAGACTTATCTTGTTTCACAGGGGTTTAGAGCTTGTCCGTCTGATACTTCCTTATTTGTGAGTGTCACTCCTTCAGCTACCATCTATGTGCTAGTGTATGTTGACGATTTGATCGTCACTGGCAGCAGCCCTTTTTTGGTTCAACAGTTCATCCAAAACCTCCATCAGTGTTTTTCTCTCAAAGATCTTGGTGCTCTAAATTTCTTTCTTGGCATCAAAATTCAGCAAGACAAAGCAGGTATCACACTTTCTCAAGAGGCCTACATCAATGATATTCTAGCTCGTTGCAAAATGCAGGATGCTAAACCCATTTCTACATTGGCAGATCCATCCTCCAAACTTAAATTAGAAGGTGAATCATTCTCGGATCCTAAGCTTTACCGACAGGTTGTAGGTTCTCTTCAATATGAAACCATAACCCGCCCCGACATCGCTTATTCCGTCAATTGGGTATGCCAATTTATGCATGCTCCGACTACATCGCATTGGCAAGTCGTGAAACGGATATTATGCTACCTCAAGGGAACTATTGCTCACCATCTGCACTTTCGGCCTACCAAAGCAACATCACTTCTAGCCTATTCTGATGCAGGATGAATGTCAGACTCTGATGACAGTCGTTCTGAGTATGGATTTGTTGTTTTCCATGGTACTAATCTGATCAGTTGGACATCTCGGAAACAATGGGATGCAACCCGATCAAGCACGAAGGCGGAATATCGGTCTCTTGCATATACTTCAGCTAAGCTTATTTGGATTCAACAACTTCTTAGAGAACTTAATGTTCATCTTCCAGACCCACCTGCTTTGCTATACGATAATGTAGGTGCTTTGTTCATGTCCAAAAATCCGGTCATCGGTACACGCTCAAAATACATCCGATTGGATTTTCACTTCGTTAGAGAGCAAGTTGAAGCTAGTGAACTTCGTATTAGTCATGTTTCCTCTGTTGATCAGCTGGCAGATGTCTTCACCAAGCCTTTAAGCAAAGATCGAATATCTCAGTTACACTCCAAGCTTCAAGTTCGTCCCTCGCTTGAGCTTGCCGGGGGGTAATAAGGTCAGAAAAAATAGTTCAAAGATAGTTCCTGCAATAGTTCGGTCACAGAGAATAGTTCAAAGATAGTTCCTATTTTTACTACATGAGACTGTGTGTGATATTTTTTTGTTTTGCCTATTTATTTCTTTGTATTCGTCAGGACGGTAATCAACGAAATCATTTACAGTATATCTTATTTCTCTACAACATCCTTTATACCTTCATTTCCACTAAACTACAATGACTTACACTGACTTTTTAGAACATGCTTTTATTTATTCTATCACAGCGTTACATTTTTTCAACTTATTTCCCCGGTGCAGTGGGCTTCCCTAGCCTAAGGGCTTGGTGGGCTGCCCTCTGGGCCGGCTCTGCCGGGGATAAGTGATAAAACATCAAAGTTGAAATAAAAAGGGTAATAATATAAAAGCGAAGGCGTGGCTAGTAGCTCTTCTTCATCTAGTACCTGTAATGTGCTTGCTTGTAAGGACCCTCAACAGGAACACTAATATAATCAGCCTGGGAGGGAGTAAGATTGGTGAGCTTAGCTCCAAGCTTACCCAAATGAAGGGGAACGACCTTCTCATCCAAATGCTTAGGAAGCACGTAGACCTTTTTATCATACTTCCCGCTCGTCTTCTCATTCCAGAGCTCAGCTGATTCGTGGACGAGCACGACATGACAAAGCTAGGGTGCCCAGTAGCACATCCAAGGGTCAACAGCCTCCCTTCAGCAAGGATGACGACACCGGATTTTGTGCCGGAACACCCATCTACCGGTATGGGGATTGATGGTGATCCTCTTGACAGTAAAGAAGGTCTTAAGGCCGTTCAAATCGATCTCATTATTGAAATGGCGTATGTTGCAAACAATGGCATTGTTTTTCATCTTCCTCATGTGGTCGACCATGATGGCGTCCTTGTTCGCCGTGGTGGTGAAGAAGATGTCAACATCGGAGATCACGTCAACATAAAAGTCATTGTACCTCAGTCTCTATTATGATAGAAAATTCTCAGAATTTAACAACCAAGTGAAATGATAATTGTAGTAAATGTAAATTTTCCACATGAAAAATGATATAGTAGAGAAAAAGGGAAAAGAACTTTATGGATATTTTTTATCACCTAGATGTATGGAAAGTAATTCTAAATTATGTTGCTTAGATTGTTCATTAACAGTTAAATTGACTTATTAAGTTGCTAAATCTATAAGTATACTACCACTGCATGCTTTCTTTTGCACCTTCAACAATTTTTTTTAACCAAAGTGGTAAATTATGAAAACAGTTGATCTGATTTAAAACTAATAAAAGGTTGCAACTTAACTTAATTTTTTATTATTTACGGAAAATAATGCTCTCGTGAAGACTCTTCATGGTCGTGCTTCCACCTAAGATAAATAAATAAAATAGTTGCATTGACAAATAGAATATCAACTTTAATTTTCAACTTCTCAGGCCTAGACAAACATACTATGCAATTAAAATACGAGGCATGTTCGTTAAAATTTACAAGGTAGGGATTTTTTTTGACGAGTACAAGAATGTCAATTCTAACTGAAAGTGTTATATTTTTACATAAAACATGCAAACTCAGGTACATATTTGATCTCAAGTGCTCATTCTCGTATCTTACAATTATTGTAACGACCCGCATTCTACGCATCGAAGCATCGTAGAATATTTATGTCTTTCACATACAAAGTCGTATGGTCATGTAACTTTGGGAGATGACTATTGGGGTCATTTCCCATGTTTAATGTTTTTGCTGATTTTAAATGACCGTTTTGCCCCTAGCTGACCTTGTTTTGGCCAAAACTTTTGATTGGAAAGGATTTTTGACCTGAAACCACTTCCATTAGATCCGGATGATGGTTTACCTTTCCGTAAACTGGTCACGTTAGCCAAACAGACTTACCTTTTGGGAGATATGGCTGAAACAAGTTTCAGATGGTGAAAAACTGCTTAACCGGGCCTAATTTGGGTGATTAGTGAGTGGGCCCATAACCCATTTCGGGATTAGGGTTATGGGGAGGTTGATAGGGTTAGGAAATTCAGTTCCTATCATTTTCCAGCCGCCACTTTTTGTTTCTTCAAGTTTAGTCATGGCCTCCACTCTCTAAAACACCCCAAATCACCTTCTAATCACTAATTAAGTCAAATCTACATCAAATCAAAGCGGATTAGCACAAGAATCGAGGTAGAGCTGCTGTGTTACATTGGTATTCGCGTCCAAACAGAGAATCATTTCAGATCTAAAGTTTATTCGTGGCAAAGGTGAGTGACTTGCATAGTTTTGCACTAATTACGGTTAATTAAGGGTAATTAATGGTGATTAACGAAATTAGACTTGATAAAATTCTGAAAAAAATTCATAAATTCGAAAATATTGTTTTAGACCTCTGTTTAAAGTTTGGGTTAATTTGGTTAAGTTTTACTAATCATATCATTAGATTTGCCTAAACATGCTTAAGGGAAAATATGGGATTTTGGCTATGTTTGATCCGTTTTAACCTATCAAATTGTTGTTTAGGTGTTTGTGGTTGATTATACATATTTCTATGACTGTTTGATATGAATTGTGATTGATAGAATAGTTAGAATGGTCGAAAATGTCGTCGAGTGGCGTATAAACATCCGCTGGAAGTTGCAGGAAAAGTGCAGGCTGTGACCGGATCGGATTCCCTTACTTCCCACAGAACCGCCCCACTCCCAACGATCCGAACCACCTGGAAGCTCGTCAACTGATGGCCAAGGAGGATCACGAACTGGACCACCCTAACCGAACCGTTTCACACCAGAAGTTCTCTGACCCGATCCGCTAATAGTTCTCCGACCCGAACCGATGTACACGAGTGGACTGGAGGGCCACGACCCGACCCGGAGTGCTTGGAAAGGAGACCGAAACAAACCGCCAGGGGTGACCATGACCGATCCGAACCACCACGAGATGAAGGTCACGAACCGAATGGGGAGCACGATCTGAAGAAAAAAGAATTGAAGAACCGAACCGATCCGGTGAAGACCAAAAACCCGAGATGCAAAGGTAGTCCAAGTAGGAAGTTTGTACTCAGGATCCAGTTGGGAACCAACAAGTTAACTTCATGATTGGGCTTTGCTGCGGGACGTGTGCTAAGGGCTTGTCGATGTCTATAACTTTGGATCACTATGTGTAGGGGGTACGTGAACGGATTCAGGACCACAGTGGTCTAGGTACGACTAATGGGCTATAGACCAATGAAATGGGGTCATTTGTAAAGATTTAGTCATGACTCCGTGGGGTAAGCTTGGTGGTAGCAGTAGTCGTACAAGTCGAACTCCGTCACTACTTCGATGGGTCTAGTGATCGAAGCGGTGGACATCGTATGCTTTATGCATCGAGTGAGAGATGTGAGGATGGTTGTTATGATTGATTGTTTGCTATCACTATGACATGCACACCCCCTCCCCCATTATCTTTACACCATCCGTTTAGTGGCACCTTAGAGTATTGTACGGTATGTAGTGATAACTCTTTGGTTGCAGGTCCAGGTTCAGGTATGGTTTAGTATACCTGTTATTGTTCTGTTTTGCTGCTAATCGCTCATACCAGACTTTTGTCTGACCCAGAGTTTTATGTCCCTTCTTATTACTTTGGGCGCTCTCACGAGCAGACTAGAGATAGGTTAGCTGGTGATGCACGAGTAGCTGTACCGGAGACGAGCAGGAGGCTTCCACGTATGATATATATATATTCTCCTTGTGTCGTTGTTGGTCACTACTTTGGGCATTAGTAGTGTACCCTTCCTTCCTTTTACTTTAGATACAGTTTTAAAGTTGTAACAATGATGATGTGGAACATAAGCTGTATTTGGATTTTCCGCTGCTATGATGTTTTGTTTTCAGCTTATGCACTGTCTCGCCTATTTTATGTCAAGTATGTTGTTATTATATTTTATCCCATGTGCTGTGAGACATTCTACAGGTTTTCGATTAGTTCATTCTCTTCTTTACTTTCTTTGGCGACCGTTCCGTGCTAGTCGGGCATGTGTACAGCGCACTTTCGGAGGAAATGTCGGCTGGTGCGGGGCGAGCCGTCACACTTGGTATCAGAGGTCTTGGTTGGGTAGTTAACCTAGGGAAAGACACTAGGGAGAGATAGTACATGTATATGAGAGCGCGTATTTGTGATTATTTTGGTTTTAAAAAAAACTATATATAAACATATATATACTATTAGTATATCTAAGGATGAAGTCGCACTGCACTTGCACCACTATGGGGATGGTTAATCGTTTTCTGTATGCAGATTGAACGATGAGCCGATACGCAAGGGGTACTGGTAGGTGAGCCAATAACGGGAATGCTGCTGAGATGAGGGCAATGTTTACTGACCTCATGAGGGAGATGCTTAGGGATGTGCAGAGGGCAGCTCCCCATGCTGGTAATGGAGGTGGTCCAATAGTGCAGGCGCCTAGGGTCGATTTCACCATGGTGAATAAGGATTATACTAGTCTTGGTGGGAAGCCGTTCCACGGAACGGAGTCGGCTACGGATGTTCAAGATTGGTTGGATAGCTGCGAGCATATCTTCGAAGACTTGGGTATCGAGGATGCGATGAAGAGAAGGCTAGCATCCCATCAGCTGCAAGGACGGGCAATGAATTGGTGGAATGCTATAAAGGCAGCTACTCCCGAGGATCAGTTTACGGTTCGCTTTAGCGATAAGTTCATTCCAGCTTCTTAGAAGTCAGCGCTGTTTAAGAAATTCTTGGAACTCAAGCAGAATAGAAGAGCTGTCTCGGAGTATATTCCCGAATTCGACACTTTGTCGAAATATGGGTTATCCCTAATAGATACTGCCGAGAAGAAGAACGATCAGTTCATAACTGGCCTGGATGGATACTTGGGGGAAAGGCTTATTAACCACATCGATGAGACGTTTGAATCGATTGTAGGCAAAGCTTTAAGATCGGAGAGTCTTTCCCTAAGTCGAAGACTGAGGTCGCATCTGCAGAGGAGCCAAAACCGCAAGCAAGCGGTGGAGGCAAGAGTGGTTCTCAGAATAAGAGGAAGCAAAACCAGAATAAGGATGGCCAGAAGAAGAAGAAAGATGTTGAGTGCTTTAGCTGTGGCAATAAGGGCCACTATGCTAGTAATTGTTGAGCAAAGCCAACAAATAGGAAGTTCTTCAACTGTGGCCAAGTGGGACATCACAAGGACAAGTGTCTGCAACCCCCTAAAGAAAAGCAGATGGTGAAAGCATATGCCCTTGATGTTGTTCCTTCTTCGTCAAATGCCCCAACTGCGGCGGAGAAAGGAAAGAATGTTGTTATTCAAGGTATGCTTTTTGTTTATGATGTTCCTGTTAGAGTTTTGTTTAATACTGCAGCTTCCAGTTCTTTCATATTTAGTGACCTGGTAGATAGGTTGGGATTGGAACCCGAGATAGTCGATAGACCTTTAGTAGTAACGAACCTGATTGGTGGTTCGACTAGCCTTAGCATGATTTGCCATAATGTGGTCTTATCGAGTCATGGATGCATGTTTGTTTGTGATTGCTTTGTTTTGGGCTTTAATGGGTTTGGCATTATTTTAGGAGTCGATTGGCTCCAAAGATACGGGGTGGCGGTAGACTGTGAGGGCTTTTTGGTGACAGCTAGAGCGAATGATGGGCGGAGGGTAGTGTTTGGTGGTCTACCTAGTGATGGGGAAATGGCTAGTTTTCTAAATTCCCTCGACATCCCGCATGATGAGTTGTCAGGTTTGCCCGTGGTTGGCCAGTATCCGGACGTCTTCGAGGAAGTGACCGGGCTTCCACCACACCGAGAGATTGAGTTCCGTATTGATTTGGTGAAAGATGTCAGACCTATAGTGATGCCACTTCGTCGTATGGCGCCAAGGGAGCAGCGAGAGCTCGGGGTGCAAGTAAGCTATCTTTTGAAGAAGGGATTTATCAGAAGAAGTGTTTCTGAGTGGGTAGCACCAGTTGTGTTTGCTACCAAGGCCGATGGTTCCCTTCGATTGTGTGTGGACTACCGCGAGCTGAATAAGGTGACGAGGAAGTATAAGTATCCTCTACCGCGGATATATGATTTGTTTGATCAATTGAGTGGCGCGAGAGTGTTCTCTCAGTTGGATCTCGCGACAGGTTTTCATCAGCTTAGAGTGGAAGCTGAGAGTATAGCTAAAACGGCCTTTCGGACGCCGTCTTCATTTTCTGAGTGGTTGGTCATGCCATTTGGGTTGACCAATGCACCAACATATTTTGTGGATCTTATGAATAGGGTATTCAGAGATCAGTTGAATAAGTTTATTCTTGTGTTCGTGGATGATATACTTGTTTATTCGAGGACAAAGGAAGAACACAAGGAACACATAAGGATAGTGATGGAGGTGTTGAGAAAACACCAATTGAAAGCAAAATTTTCTAAGTGTCACTTCTGGAGAATGGAAGTGAGATTCTTGGGCCATGTTGTTTCAGAAAATGGTATCGCCGTGGACCCTGCGAAGGTGGCTACGGTACAAGATTGGTCTACGCCCAAGAATGCAACGGACATAAGAAGTTTATTGGGATTAGCTGGATATTATCGTAAGTTTATCCAAGACTTCTCCAAGATAGCAGCACTGTTGACTCAGTTGACCAAGAAGAATCAAGCTTTCGTCTGGGACGAAAAGTGCGAGAATGCATTCAAGAGTCTAAAGGAAAAGTTGACGCGCGCACCAGTGTTAGTCATTCCTAAGGGGAATGAAGAGATGACGGTATACATAGATGCATGTGGTACCGGACTAGGTGCTGTATTGATGCAAGGAAGTAGGGTTGTAGCTTATGCAAGTTGGTAATTGTAACCGCACGAGAGAAGATACCCTGCCCATGATTTGGAATTGGCAGCGATCATGTTTGCATTGAAGATGTGGAGACATTATCTCTTGGGAGATAGATTCGAGTTGTTTACTGATCATAAGTCATTAAAGTATCTTTTCTCTCAGAAGGACCTAAATCTCCGATAGCAAAGATGGTTAGAATTCTTGGTTTCCTATGATTTCGATATCTCATATACACCAGGAAAGGGCAATGCAGTAGCTGATGCATTGAGTAGGAGATATGCCAGTTTATGGGCTATGTTTCTAGAATGGAAGCAACTGGAGTACATCGCTGGGTATGATTTCAGACCAAAGTGTGAATTGGACCAAGAAATGTTAGCAAGTTTTACGATCAGACCCACTTTGATTGAGCGGATTGGTTCCTGTCAGAGGAACGATCCTAACCTATTAGAAATCATCTCAAAGTTAGAGATGGGAATCGACGGAGAAATGAACAAGTATGGGCTTGATCGAGATGGATGGCTTAGAAAGGATGGAAGACTTGTTGTGCACAATGTCAATAGAATGAGAGATGAAGTGCTTAGAGAATGTCATCACTCAAAACTGACTATACATCCCGGTGGTAACAAAATGTATCGAGATATGAAACAGACTTACTACTGGGAAGGGATGAAAAGAGACGTTGGGGAGTTTATATCCAAATGCATGAATTGCCAGCTGGTTAAAGCTGAGAAAAAGAAGCCTATTTGGTTTGTTACAACCATTAGAAATTCCAGAATGGAAATGGGAACAAGTCTCAATGGATTTCATTGATGGGTTACCAAGGACTAGATCGGGCCATGATAGCATTTGGGTGATTGTGGACCGATTGACCAAGAGTGCAAGATTTATACCCGTCAAGTCGAATAGAACGGCAGCTAAGTTAGCTGAACTATATGTAAAGTGGATAGTGAGATTCAATGGAATACCCAAAGGCATTGTGAGTGACCGAGATCCGTTGTTCACTAGTGGATTTTGGAAGAGCTTACAAGAGGCGTTAGGATCAGAATTACATCTCAGTACCGCGCATCATCCTCAAACCGACAGACAAACAGAGAGGGTGAATCGAGTATTAGAAGACCTCTTGAGAGCTTACATATTAGACTTTGGTGGATCATGGGATGACCATTTGCATCTAGTATAGTTTGCATATAATAATAGTTATCAATCCAGTATTGGTACGGCTCCATTTGAAGCTTTGTATGGAAGACCATGTAACTCACCATCATGTTGGTTAGAAACTGGTGAGAAGTTTGAGTTTGGACCAGATGTGATAAGAGAAACTTCAGCTAAGATTAAGGTTATCCGACAGCGAATGAAGGTTGCCCAAGATAGGCAGACGAGTTATGCTGATAAGAGGAGAAGAGAATTAAAGTTCTCTATTGGCGACTTGGTGTTTGTCAAGGTTTCTCCGTTGAAGAGCGTGATACGATTTGGAACGAGAGGCAAGTTAGCACCAAGATTTGTTGGTCCATTCCCAGTTCTTGAGCAAATTAGGAATTTGGCATATAAAGTTGAATTACCAGAGAAGATGGCAAAAGTTCATAATGTATTTCATGTTTCCCAGTTAAGGAAATTCGTACACGACCCCGATGTGACTATTTAACCTGATCAGTTGGATGATATCGAAGTTGAACCCGAGGCGGTTGGGAATCGCAGGCCTATGCGTATTTTTGGGAACTATACGAAGCAACTTCGAAGGAAGGCGGTGAAATTAGTCAAATTTCAGTGGGGCGAGAATGAGAATGACTGTATTTGGAGACAGAGGAAAGCATTAGGAAGACGTATACAGAAATCTTCGCCTGGTAAGATTTCAGTTTCGATTTAGTCTTTCCGCATGCTAGGATAGGTTGTTTTATTTGTTTTGCATGTTTGATTGTTGTATATGATTGGTAGGCATGCGGGATCCTTTGTATGTTTTAGGTTAAGGAATTTCGAGGACGAAATTTCTTAAGGGGGGGAGAGTGTATCGACCCGCATTCTACGCATCGAAGGATCGTAGAATATTTATTTCTTTCACATACGAAGTCATATGGTCATGTAACTTTGGGAGACAACTATTGGGGTCATTTCCCATGTTCATGATTTTTGCTGATTTTTAAATAACCGTTTTGCCCCTAACTGACCTTGTTTTGGCCATAACTTTTGATTGGAAAGGAGTTTTGACCTAAAACCACTTTCATTAGATTCAGATGATGGTTTACCTTTCCGTAGAGTGGTCACATTAGCCAAACTGACTCACCATTTGGGAGATTTGCTAAAACAAGTTTCAGATGGTGAAAAACTGCTTAACCGGGCCTAATTTGGGTGATTAGTGAGTGGGCCCATAACCCATTTCGGGATTAGAGTTATGGGGAGGCTGATAGGGTTAGGAAATTCAGTTCCTATCATTTTCCAGCCGCCACTTTTTTTTCCTTCAAGTTTATCCATGGCCTCCACTTTCTAAAACACCCCAAATCACTAATTAAGCGAAATCTACATCAAATCAAAGCGGATTAGCACAAGAATCGAGGTAGAGCTGCTGTGTTACATTGGTATTCCCACCCAAACAGACAATCATTTCGGATCTAAAGTTTATTCGTGGCAAAGGTGAGTGATTTGCATAGTTTTGCACTAATTACGGTTAATTAAGGGTAATTAGTGGTGATTAACAAAATTAGACATGATAAAATTCTGGAAAAATATTCATAAATTTGAAAATATTGTTTTAGACCTCTGTTTAAAGTTTGGGTTAATTTGGTTAAGTTTTGCTAATCATATCATTAGATTTGCCTAAACATGCTTAAGGGAAAATATGGGATTTTGGCTATGATTGATCCGTTTTAACCTATCAAATTGTTGTTTTGGTGTTTGTGGTTGATTATACATGTTGCTATGACTATTTGATATGAATTGTGATTGTTTAGAATAGTTAGAATGGTCGAAAACGCCGTCGAGCGGCGTATGAACAGTCGTTGGAAGTTGCAGGAAAAGTGCAGGCTGTGACCGGACCGGATCGGATTCCCTTACTTCCCACCAAACCGACCCACTCCCCACGATCTGAACCGCCTGGAAGCTCGTCAACTGATGGCCAAGGAGGATCACGAACTGGAGCACCCTAACCGAACCATTTCACACCAGAAGTTCTCCCACCCGATCCGCTGGAAGTTCTCCGAACTGATCCGCTGGAAGATCTCCGACCCGAACCGATGTACACGAGCGGACTGGAGGGCCATGACCCGAACTGAAGTTCTTGGAAAGGAGACCGAACCGAACCGCCAGGGGTGACCAATACCAATCTGAACCACCACGAGATGTAGGCCACGAACCGAATGGGGAGCACGATCTGAAGAAAAGAGAAATGAAGAACCGAACTGATCCGATGAAGACCAAAAACCCGAGAAGCAAAGGTAGTCCAAGTAGGAAGTTTGTACTCAGGATCCAGTTGGGAACCAACGAGTTAACTTCATGATTGGGCTTTGCTGCGGGACGTGTGCTAAGGGCTTGTCGATGTCTATAACTTTGGATCACTATGTGTAGGGGGTACATGAACGGATTCAGGACCACAGTGGTCTAGGTACGACTAATGGGCTATAGACCAATGAAATGGGGTCATTTGTAAAGATTTAGTCATGACTCCATGGGGTAAGCTTGGTGGTAGTAGTAGTCATACAAGTCGAACTCCGTCACTACTTCAATGGGTCTAGTGATCGAAGCGGTGGACATCGTATGCTTTATGCACTGAGTGAGAGATGTGAGGATGGTTGTTATGATTGATTGTTTGATATCACTATGACATGCACACCCCCTCCCCCGTTATCTTTACACCATCTGTTTAGTGGCACCTTAGAGTATTGTACGGTATGTAGTGATAACTCTTTGGTTGCAGGTCCAGCTTCAGGTATGGTTTAGTATACCTGTTATTGTTCTGTTTTGCTGCTTATCGCTCATACCAGACTTTTGTCTGACCCAGAGTTTTATGTCTCTTCTTATTACTCTGGGTGCTCTCACGAGCAGACTAGAGACAGGTTAGCTGGTGATGCACGAGTAGTTGTACCGGAAACGAGCAGGAGGCTTCCACGTATGATATATATTCTCCCTGTGTCACTACTGGTCACTACTTTGGGCATTAATAGTGTACCCTTCCTTCCTTTTACTTTACATACAGTTTTAAAGTTGTAATAATGATGATGTGGAACATAAGTTGTATTTGGATTTTCCGCTGCTATGATGTTTTGTTTTCAGCTTATGAACTGTCTCGCCTGTTTTATGTCAAGTATGTTGTTATTATATTTTATCTCATGCGCTGTGAGACATTCTACAGGTTTTCGATTAGTTCATTCTCTTCTTTCCTTTCTTTGGCGACCGTTCTGTGCTAGTCGGGCATGTGTACAGCGCACTTTCGGAGGAAAATGTCGGCTGGTGCGGGGCGGGCCATCACAATTATCAATGGTAATAGTGTTCCAAGAGTTCAAATTATTAGATTTCTTATTTCAATTTCGGTTGATATTTTAATCCTTGCATAAAGTGCTTATAGTGCAATATGAAATTAACATGAATGGACAACATAAACCAATATGACATAATGTGTGGGAGGGTTAAGTACACATCGGGTTGGTGGGTAATATTAGTAAATATAGGCCCACAAACTTAACCATTAAGTAAACATGTTTGAATCAGTGGGAGGGTTAAGTACATATTGGGTTGGTGGGTAATATTAGTAAATATAGACCCACAGACTTAACCAGTAAGAAACCCTAGTAACAGAGACCCATTTCAGCAGTAACCCACATAGATGTATCAAGTTACCCTGAAAATAGGCAGGGTGGGACACGATTACTGGGCTGATTATAAGTGGTCAAAATAGCGGCACAGGGTACGTCAGTGTAGGTTCCGACGGATTACGGGCGTGCGCGTACTCCGGAGTGGGAAAAAGCAGGCCCTGGGTACCAGTAGTTGTACATTGTGCATCTTGAATCGTGTCGGGTTGCTATCATAAGGATTGATACACCTCATGGTGGGACCAGCACATGGTATCTACACGCAAGAGAAGGCCGATTGACACATACATAAGGAAAAATTAATACGAGTAAGGAGCCGATCGATAGAGTAGTAAGGGTACATCTAACATCTTCATGGCAATTGGGCTGATTGAGGTAAGATCCTCATACTAGATGTACACCTGAAGGCTACCATGATTGCGGGGATTAAGATCACGTTGTAACATTATCATTTTATATAGATAACTAGTTGAGACACTAGTTAGGTGGTGCAGAGATATAGAAATCGGAATAACATGGCAGTAGCGAAGCAGAGAAAGAGTAGAAATGCATTCAGTTTATCTTGCCTTATCATATCTATGCTAATCGTATGTTATCTTGTTATCCTTATTATCCCGGTATTGTCTTATATTCGGTTTATTCATGTCATGATTCTTTTTCCTGTTTACATGCTGAAAGTCACTGGACTTACCAGACTTATGTCTGACCTAGTTTGTTTTTTCCTCTTTTCTTCCATTCCCCCCTCCCCCCAGGTTCACAGGGAGGAAATGTTACCACTTAGCTCCGTTTTCTTTCCAAGCTCGAAGATAGTCAATGTATTGCTTTGGACTCTTTCTTCCACTGCTATGGTTGGTTCATGCTTTATAAAGGAATATCATTGTTATTTTTATACTTCTTTTATACTTGGAAGTTTTTGAATCAAGACAGAAGTTCTATGTATTACTTTTAAGAATGATTGAGACAATTGTTTTAAAAGCCTGACTGAACCACATTGTTAATACAATGACTTTATTTTCCGTTGCTTTATTTGTTTATCTTGTAATTTATCTGCATCTTTTACCTAAAAAGCTCCACCGAAGTTAAGGCATTCCCTTGGTGAGTGACCATAATGGAGGTGGGGTGTTTCACTTGGTATCAGAGCTGACGGTTACCGGATCAGATAAAAGATTTGAAAAAATATTTTCAAAACGGTTTTAAAAGAAGCATTTTCAAAAGAAATGTTTTGTTTTAAAAGCATATTCCACAATGCCATATGCACTATCTTTTGATCCTCTGTTTGAATCCTTGTTTCCTTCTTTCCTGAGTCTCCGGGGCTCCTGGCTTTCTAGGAGGTAACCTCATCGCGGCATGGTTCCGTAGGCTTGATGAGACTATGACACCTGTCAAAGGGCGAAGAAGTGCCCAACTTCCATCTATAGCCGTTGTAGTTTCACCTGCGGCTAATTTTCTTTCAAGCTTTGTAGGGATTTCCGTGTGATGGAGGCAGCTTTCAAGAGACAACAAGTTATACAAGGATGACAAAGATGAGAATGAGGGAGTATGGCTAAGGAGCACAACCCAAGGATGAGGAACTCATGGATATAGACTTGGTTCACCAAGGAGGAAAGAATAGAAAAATCTAAGACTAGAGGAAGTGTTTTTTTTATGGTATAACGGGTCATATAATTAAGGATAAGGGCAAGGACAAAGGACAAGATTTTCAGGAGGGCAAGTGCATGCTCTCACCGCCAGTGTACCTGAGAGAGAGGTAGTAAAGTTTCTGTTGAAAAAGTCTAGTTTTTCTTTTTGAACATCATGTTAGTACTCTTTTTGATTTTAGCGCTTCACATTCGTTTATATATGCTTCCATAGTTGAGTCTCTGCATCTTAGTACTTGTATAGTAGAAGATCCCATTATTGTCTCAAATCCAATTGGTGGTTCGGCTCATTTATCTTTGATTTGTAAGGATTTGAGAATAGATATATTAAGTATTGAGTTTAAGTGTAATGCTTATGTTTTCGGGTTTCATGGGCTATGGATTGATTCAAGGCATGGATTGGTTAGCTAGTAATTGTGAAAGGATGGTAGTTAGACTTTCGACTTGCCTCGAGAATACCCTCGAGATTTTGTGTGATCCTAAGGGATCAGTTGGTCTTGGCTACCTAGAATCACTTGATGCATCTATCGACGATTTGCGATCCGTTGGAGTAGTCCATGAGTACGCAGATGTTTTTGATTAGGTTTGGGGTTTACCCCTAAAACGTGAGATAGACTTCCGCATATATCTTGTTGACAATGCCAAACCAGTTACATTACCTGTCTGACACATGAATCCAAGGGAAAGGAAGGGTTCAGTAAACAAGTAAAAGAGTTACTTGAGAAAGGGTTCATAAGGCGAAGTACTTCTAAATGGGGTGCTCCAGTTGTTTTCGCTACAAAGGCGGATGGTTCACTTCGCTTGTGCATAGATGATATTTTGGAATGAGGAAGAACATGCTTTGCATCTAAGGGAAGTCTCGGATACCCTCCAAGCACATCAACTTAAGGCGAAGTTCTCCAAAAAGGTCATTTTTGGAAAGAGGAGGTAAGGTTTCTAGGACATGTAGCGCCCAAAGAAGGGATAGCAGTAGATCCCGCAAAAGTAGTTGCGGTGCAAGACGGGAAGGTCCCAAGGAATGCAACAGAAGTAAGAATCTTTCTTGGACTAGCGGGCAAATATAGGAAGTTAATTAAGGACTTTATGAAGGTATCGGTCCCACTTACTAGATTGACGAAGAAGAATCTAATCATCTTAGTATATACACTTGGTAACATGGTTAGCATCTATTTACTTTCAAGAGATAGTTCTTCTACATGGGTTGCAAGAAGCCATGAGTACACAGTTATGTTTATCATCCTCTGACAGAAAGGGTGAATAGGATTTTGGAAGACCTTTTGAGGAAATGTTAGCATGACACAGCAAAAGTTGTAGTGCCGAGCATACTGGAAGAAGAAGAGGTGAAACAAAAGGTGGCATTTAAATGAGGTCCAATTCATATTTTGGAAACAGATTTTAAGGAGCTACGCAATCGTGAAGTCAAGACAGTCAGAGCACCATGAAGTGAAGCTCAAGAAGATGTGACTTAGAAGACTGAATACTAGATACGCGCATCATACCCTTTTTGAGGGTATTTCCCTGATCTCTCTTTTCTGTAAAGTTTATTTGCATGCTAGTCTTTATCTTGTAAGCATATCCTCTCAGTTCTATCCTCGATCCTTAGGTAGAAGCCAATGGATGTAAACATGTGTTTGAGACATGTTATGTTTGGTGGATGCAAGTGGATGTAAGTGTTTGCTAGTGGTTGCACATGGATGCATATACACACATTAGGCACTAGATCGGCTCAGTCACTTCCATATTGCATATGCATAAGTGAATTTTTATATATGTGGATTGAAACTTGATGTGTTATCATATGGATGTTGCATTTGTATGAATGATTGAGCACTCATGTAGAAGTTATAAAGTACGATTAGGAATAATTGCATACATGATGGACTCATGGCACTGACATAATTCTCATTAAGGAGGTCAACTGAATCAGTAGACCGCCTGATTTCGCATTAGATAAGGACATATACACACATTATGCATATGTTCATTAAAGGCATTAGAAATCTTTTTAAGTACAATGGACGCTTGTGATTGAATGGTTGAGTAGACGGATGTTGGATGTTAGGATACATCCTCCTTGACTTGGAGATTTCGGGGACGAAATCCTTTAAAGGATGGGAGAATGTAACATCCCGTATTTCCTGTGAATATTAAAGTAACGAATTAAAGAATACTTAATTTTAAAAGTGAAAATTTAGGGAAACGGGTTACACCATTTCGTTCGTCTCGGAATTCTTCTTGAGATAGAGTCTGAGTTTGCGTGAATCGGACTCCGTATGAAGAAGTTATGGAGTTCTGAAGATTTCATGTTTAAACAGAAAATATAAATAATAATTAAACATCTCAAACCAAGTTCAAAATTCGAAATTCAAGCAGAATAGAATGAGCGGGAAAATTCCCGCTCAGGGTGTGTCGACCCCGCGCCCCCATAGGGGTGTCGACATAGGTGTCGACCCCCCCCCCCCCCCCACATAGGGGTGTCGACCCATGTTGGCCAAGATCTGGCCGATGACGTGTTTCGCCACGTGTCGCTTTCTGATTCGCTATGTGACATGGTATTCTGCTCTGGACGATTCTGATGACTCCTAGACTTATTTAAAGGCTCTAAATCTCCCTATACACCTATAAAAAGACCCTTAAACCTATTGTTTTCTACACACGAATTCATAGGCATCTATATGATGCTAAAACCTGAAGTGACCTAGCATCTACCTTAATCAATCAAATTAGAGTTTTCAAGTTAATAATCAAAGTCTACATCAAAGGAATAGCTAATCAAATTCAGAAACCAGAACCCAGAATTCAAGACCATTCTGACATTGTAATATATCTGAATCAGAGATTATGCCTATTTCTATCTGTCTTTCTATATCCATTGGATCTATCTCATTGATATTATTATGTCCATTCTTTGACACTTCTTTCCTTCTTCCCTTTTTGTTTTTATAGTCAGGCTACTGCGAGCCTAAGCAAAATCTCATAAGAGATGAACGTACGTTAGGAAAAATTGGATATAATATATGATTTGGACATGACCAGCGCTAAAATTAGGAAAAGTATTAAATTATGTATAATTGGGCATAAATGGTTTGTAACAGATTTGCGAACATAACACATGTCGTATTTAAAACATAAAGTGTATCGAACATATGACTTGAGATTTGAGGCATAAAGTATATTGGACATATGACTTGGGGTTTGGGGCGTAAATTGAACTGTAAACATGTAAGGCATAGTACATGTTGTGGTTTAAGACCTAAAATTAGGGCATACTATATATGATAGTGGAAGAAGGAGAATATTGTGTATAGTCATATATGGTCTAGGCATGAAAACCTATAGTAAGATAGAGATAATTGTTAAATGTGAGCACGCCTAAATTGGGATTTTTGGGTAATTGGCATGCACTGTAATTAAAGGCTATAATTTGGCATAGTTTATAATGTGAATCAATGATTGAGGGTTTTTTTTGGAAAATATTTTGTACGATGCAATATGACTAAACCTTAGGGCATGTGTTATATTGTGATTTTTGGGGCATGACTATTATTGCAAATTTGGGAAAATTTTTGGTGTAACCTATTTTTGAGTAATAAATTGAATTTGAATTTGTGGGGCATAACTTGCAATCAGCTTTGTTGGGGTATAACTTGAGAATTGGAACATGACTAGTTTTGTGAATTTGGGATGATTAGCATATAAAATCTAGACTTGGACATGTATGGTAAATATGCTAAAAGATAAACATGCCTAACCCGAGGCTAGATTGAGTTGCGGTGTAAAACTGCCCGGAACCGCCCGGCACATCCAGTAACCGCAACAACACAGATCTAATGTGAGAAGTTAGCGCATTTAGCCCAAAACCCGAGGTTAGAGTGAGTTTGCGGTAGAAGTCTGCCCGGAACCGCCCGGCACATCCAGCAACCGCAAACAACAGTTCTAATGTGAGAGGTTGGGACATTAATAAATTAATTAATGCCAATAAGCAGACATGTTAATTAGACAAGAAGGTGGAGTTAAGTAAATTTAGAACACTTAACCGTTATAACATGTTAATTAGACAAGAAGGTGGGGTTAAGTAAATTTAGAACATTTAACCGTTATAACAAGTTAATTAGACAAGAAGGTAGGGTAAAGTAAATAAGAAACACTTAACCAATATGACATGATGAATGAGTAGGGTTAAGTTAAAACAAGAGAGCAACACTTAACCAATATAACAGGATGCGTGGAAGGTTTAAGTTAACACAAGAAGGCAACACTTAACCAATGTAACACGACAAGTGGGTGGGTTAAGTTAACTTGAATTGATTGATGACACTTAACCAATACAGCATGATGAACACGTGGGGTTAAGTTAATAAGAAACACTTAACCAATGTAACTTGATGAACGAATGAGGTTAAGTTTATGGGAAATACTTAACCAATATAACATGATGAATGAACGGGTTTAAGTTAATGGGAAACACTTAACCAATCCAACATGACGAGTGAGAAGGGTTAATAAGAAACACTTAACCAACATGACATGATGAGTGGGTGGGTTAAGTTAACATGAATGGACAACACTTAACCAATATGACATAATGTGTGGGAGGGTTAAGTACATATCGGGTTAGTGGGTAATATTAGTAAATATAGGCCCACAAACTTAACCATTAAGTAAACATGTTTGAATCAGTGGGAGGGTTAAGTACATATTGGGTTGGTGGGTAATATTAGTAAATATAGGTCCACAGACGTAACCAGTAAGAAACCCTAGTAACGGGGACCAATTTCAGCAGTAACTCACATAGATGTATCAAGGTACCCTGAAACTAGGCAGGGTGGGGCACGATTACTGGGCTGATTATAAGCAGTCAAAATAGTGGTAGGGTGTACGTCAGTATAGGTTCCGACGGATTACGGGCATGCACGTACTCTGGAGTGGGAAAAAGCAGGCACTGGGTACTAGTAGTTATACACTGTTCATCTTGAATCGTGTCGGGTTGCTATCATAAGGATTGATACACCTTATGGTGGGACCAGCACAGGGTATCTACACGTAAGAGAGGGCCGATTGACACAGACACAAGGAAAAATTAATACGAGTAAGGAGCCGATCGATAGGGTAGTAAGGGTACATCTAACATCTTCATGGCAATTGGGCTGATTGAGGTAAAATCCTCATACTAGATGTACACCTGAAGGCTACCATGATTGCGGGGATTGGGATCACGTTGTAACATTATCATTTTATATAGATAACTAGTTGAGACACTAGTTAGGTGGTGCAGAGATATAGAAATCGGAATAACAGGGCAGTAGCGAAGCAGAGAAAGAGTAGAAGTGCATTCAGTTTATCTTGTCTTATTATATCTATGCTAATCGTATGTTATCTTTTTATCCTTGTTATCCCAGTATTGTCTTATATTCAGTTTATTCATGTCATGATGATTTTGCCTATTTACATGTTAAAAGTCACTGGACTTACTTGTAACAACCCTGAAATTTGGGGTCAATTTAAAATTTCAAATAAATTATTTCAAATAAAAATGAATGGGAATTTGTTTGAGCAAAGTTAATGCAAAGTTAAGCCAAAAAATAAATTGCATAGAGGATTAGAAATAGGAAGGGAGTTTGAAAAGTCAAACTTGAAATTTGACCTACTGCACAGGATGCAGGATAAACCGGATTTTGGTGAAGCGAAAAATATCTAAATCTGTTAATGAGTACCTTTTTTACGAATCCGAAAAATCGAAATTTCATAGCGGAAGTCAAAAGTTATGGCCAAATGAATTTTCAGAAAGGTCGCTATAGAAATATATCGCCCTTGAAAATTGACATTTTGCATACGACCTCGGAATTCAACGAAACCACTTTTGTTGGGTCCGGAATGTAAAACTATTGCTAGGTTTCAAATTTCATGATTTTTGAAGCTAGCATGTAGGCGTGGCAAAAGAATTTGTATTTTGTCAGTTTCGGTCAAAATTAATTGACTGAAAAATAACCATTTTTCAAACAGTCTCAAAATGAGACGAAATAAATTTTGTTAGGACCATATTGACATAAGAAAGCCAAAAATAATTTTTCTGGATTTTTCTGAGCTAGTATGTGGCCCTGGTGGAATTAACAAGTACGTTCGAATTTAAATTAAATGATTTGTTTTAAAATAAAAGAAACCATGACTGTAACTTCAGAATTAGACCTTGGCAGTAGCGCCATCGCGTTCAGAAGACGTCAAAACATTAAGTTTGATAGTCGTTGAGCTTCGTTTGGAGGTCGTACGAGAAAACACTAATTTCTATAATTAATTAATTAAATAAATAAAAAAATAAAACCCTTAATACTAGTATAAATACGGTATGCTACAGGCAATCGTCTTCTTCATTTTGCTACAGCCGCAAGAACCCATATTTGCTCAATTCTTTGAGCTTCGATTTCTCCTCCGATACTCAACGAAAATCTTCGTACCAATACCCGTTTCGAAGCTCTTCGCGAGCTCTTCGATTGGGTACCTGAACCATCACCTCCCGTCGCCTGTCGAAGCCGCCCCGAGCCCGAGAAGACCCGACGGTCGCGCCCCCTGGGCCCCACCAAGCACCGCCTAGCCCATCCCCCCTCTGGCCGATCAAAGGCCTCTCTTCCCCGGTCCTTCTCCAACAAACGGTGTCTGAAACCATCGACCACAGATCGAGAAAACTGGAATTGAAATTTTGAATATTCTGAAAATTCAAAGGTATAAATTGATTTCAGTTTTGCCACGCTTTTAAGCGTTACACAGTCAGTTGTTAAAAGTCAGAACTGTTCTAACATCAATAACTAACACATACAAACTTCGAATCTGAAAATTTCAGATCCGTTAGGACCGTGACAACGAATAGGATCTGCTGTGATTGATTGGAGCATTCTGAAATTATTTGGATTATTATTATTTTCTTATCCAGTCAAGGTGAGAATTCACTTTTAATTAAATAAAATGGTTTAATCAATCTTGCGTGTTGTGAATCTGCGATGTATGTTGTGTATGTTATAAACCTGAATTGTTGTGATGCTATGACACTAGGTCTGTAAATTTCAATGTTAAAACCTGAGTTGTAGTTGCTATGATCATGGTTAGATAATTTTACCAACCATGTTTATTGATATTCATGAACCATTTGTTTGTATATAGTAAATTCGAATAGATCACCTTTATTCTTTGAATCATTGATGTAATTGGATTTGCCATAAATATTGGAAATGTAGAATTCCATCGTATGACAAAGTTAGCATTTTTTTTAATGTTAAAAAATTAGAATTCCATCGTATGACAAAGTTAGCATTTTTGTTAATGTTAAAAAATTAGAATTCCATCGTATGACAAAGTTAGCATTTTTGTTAATGTTAAAAAATTAGAATTCCATCGTATGACAAAGTTAGCATTTTTGTAAATGTTAAAAAATTAGAATTCCATCGTATGACAAAGTTAGCATTTTTGTAAATGTTAAAAAATTAGAATTCCATCGTATGACAAAGTTAGCATTTTTGTTAATGTTAAAAAATTAGAATTCCATCGTATGACAAAGTTAGCATTTTTGTTAATGTTAAAAAATTAGAATTCCATCGTATGACAAAGTTAGCATTTTTGTTAATGTTAAAAAATTAGAATTCCATCGTATGACAAAGTTAGCATTTTTGTTAATGTTAAAAAATTAGAATTCCATCGTATGACAAAGTTAGCATTTTTGTAAATTAGAATTCCATCGTATGACAAAGTTAGCATTTTTGTAAATGTTAAAAAATTAGAATTCCATCGTATGACAAAGTTAGCATTTTTGTTAATGTTAAAATTAAAATTTCATTGTATGAGAAATTAACATTATTTTTGGTGTTAATAATAAGTAATTTACAATGCATGAGGAATTAACATTTTTAATGTTAATATTATGAAATTTATAACGTAGGATGATATTAACATTTTTAATGTTAATATATAGTGAATTTGACCGTATGATGTAATTAACATTTTTAATGTTAATATATAGCAATTTTACCGTAGGATAAAATTTACATTATTTTTAATGTTAATATTAAAGAATTTACACCGTATAAGAAAAATTACATCTTTCTTTGTAACTAAATGGTAAATTTCAATGTATGACAAGATTTACATTTTTATTTGTAAATATAAAGTAGGAATTTACGGTGTATTAAAATTGTACATTTTTCATATGTAATGTAAAAGTAGGAAAAGTTCTACATTATTTTAATGTAGACATAATAGAAATTTTCACTATGGTAAGTTTACCTTATATATTTTTTATGTAAACACAAAAGGAATTTTCATCATAGGGAAATGTACATTTTATTTAGTGTAATGTTATAGTAATTTTGACCGGGGTAAAATTTACATTTTATTTGATGTAAATGGTATAGTAATCTTCATCAGAAGGAAATGTACATTTTATTTAACGTAGATATTATAGTAATTTCACCGTATGACAATTAACATTATTTTTAAGGTTAATAATATTAAAGAAGAATTGCACCGTAGGATGAGAATAACATTATTTTTAATGTTAATATTAAAAAGAGTGTAACCATAGGACTAATATACATTATTTTTAATGTACATTAAAAGAAGATTAATCGTAGGATGAGTTACATTATTTTTAATGTAAATTAAAATGTAATTTAACCGTAGGAGTTAACATTTATTTTAAATGTTAATATAAAAAAATTTACATCGTATGAAGTTAACATTATTTTTAATGTAAATATATAAGAATGCGACATGTAAATGCAAACTTACATTCTATTCAATGTAAATAAATAAGAACGTGATATGTAATGAAAGAATACGTTTTATTTAATATAGATAAAAATAGGATTCTGAGAACGCGTCGTTAAATAAGGAGTTTAAGTATTTTAAATAATTAGAACAAGAACTAGCCGTTATAAAATAATATAACGACATGAAATAGTTTTCCAAAACTATATGTATGCGAGGTTGTTTGGGAAGTCCGAGATACTCTCATCCCAAATTAAACCAAACGACGTTGAAGATTGAAGTATGAGACGACGCATGAAGACCGTAAATCTTCCCTCGAATGGACAGCGATCGAGATCCTGAATTGACTTGCTCCCAATTCAAGGGTCAAGGTCATTGCCCAGACGTACGTGTTGATTTCACGGTTTTGACTTTCGCTCAGACCCAGAGCATAAGTTTAAATGGATTGTGTGTCTGACATCGTACCTAGTTAAATATCATGTTGTTGATTTTCTGTTAATATATAAATGTTGGTGGTGGAGGATTTATTCTCTACTTAACACCCGTTTATATATTGATGGACGATCGATGGCACGATATGGAGTGACAGTGTGGCATGCTAAGATGCAATGATCAAGGTTTCTTGTTGAAAAGCAGAACCTTGTGGTCACGATCAAAGCACCGCTTGAATAAGCAGAGCTTTGTGTATTACGTAACTTCACGAGCCTCACAAACCGGTAGAGTCTAAAACGGGAGAAGGGAACGCAGGGAGAGCAGCACGTTTCTTTCTAGCTAGAAGTGGTGTTTGGGTTTTGACACAGCCTGACATTTTACTTATGTGGATGATGGAATGAGGCACCTCGGATAGGTCCTATAGGACCGGGAAACGTGTGTTCAGGTATAACTAATCCGCTAAGCTGTATTTGCGGACCGGCCCTACAGCTATCCAAGGGTTCTCCGCGGGGAATCCTGAGACACTAGCTAGAGTGCTCGAATCGGTAATGAGCTCCTCTCTAGCCTTGACTCATGATGGAAACCAAAAATCCAAATACGAACCGACGAATTTGATTGTATTACTAGTACGGAGGCATAATATATGGGTACCTATGCTTCCTAGGATTAATACATTTATTTTGAAATGTTTTCACATACACTAATGATAATATTAGATTCGTATTTGCCGTATTTAGCATGTTTAATCATCATAAGGTAAAACCCTATCCTCTGGTGTGAGTTGCATTGTGTGATGGGACTTGGGTCTTATGGTGATTCCATTTTTCCAAAGACATTGCGTTGTTTACGATATATTTAATTATCTGTTATGACACTTTAAATTTTGCATGGCAATCCATTAGAGTGAACCCGTTCCGCGTTAGCGGCGTGGTCTTTGGATTTGCCTTATTAATATTAGTTAAGTTAGTTAAGAATTCTCACACCAGTCCCACGACTGACGCATAGTTTGTTTCACCTTTTTGCAAACTTGGGTGCCCTCCTTCCCACACGGGCAGCCAAGTAACAGGTATTCTTTTGCTTGGAGTCTTTTCTTTGGAGCTGCTTATCATTTTCCTTGGACCAGCTTTTGACGTAGAGGTGATGACTTGGAGCTTCGAAGACTTTCTATCATTTTCTTTTATCGCATTTCCTTTTTTTTATTCCAGACATCAGACTTATTTCCATTTCATGTCATTTATTTTGGAATTGGGAATTATGTCATTTTTCTGCAAACTTGATGTAGTAACTTAGAATGATGTGACTGTGGATTTTCTATTGTTGATGACATTATATTTCCGCTGCTATGATGTTGTTACTATATGGATTTCCTTTACTATGTTGTTTCTGTGACTTGTTATATTATATTTATGTTGTATTCCAAATGATTACTCCTACTTTCATACCGTGGAAGTTTGGGGTTATCACATACTAGACTTATGTATGACCTAGTTTGTTTTCGCCTCTTTTCTTCCGTCCCCCCCCCCCCCCCCCCCCCAGGTTCATAGGGAGGAAATGTTACCACTTAGCTCCGTTTTCTTTCCAAGCTCGAAGATATTCGATGTATTGCTTTGGACTCTCTCTCTTCCACTGCTATGGCAGGTTCATGCTTTATTGGGGAGTATGATTGTTATTTTTATGCTTCTTTTATACTCGAAAGTTTTTGAATCAAGACAGAAGTTCTATGTATTACTTTTAAGAATGATTGAGACAATTGTTGTAAAAGCCTGACTGAACCACATTGTTAATAAAATGACTTTATTTTCTGCTGCTTTATTTGTCTGTCTTGTAATTTAACTGCATCTTTTACCTAAAACGCTCCACCAAAGTTAAGGCATTCCCTTGGTGAGTAACCTTAACGGAGGTGGGGTGTTTCAGTACTCCCTCTTGTGAAGAAAGAATAAAAGAATAGTTGTTGGGTCCGTGGACGTAGGCATAGCCGAGCCACGTTAAATCTTTGTGTCTTCTTCTTCTCTTCTATTTTTTGTTCATTTTGGTGATTATTTTTCATTGAATTGGCGGTTAATATTTAATCGACAAGCTATATCCTCTTTTTGTATCGCTTTCGCATTTGTGCAATTTTTGCACAACAGTTTGGTATCAGAGCTAGCTGTCTTGTTCTAGATTAGATACCAATGGTTAATTCTTTTAGTTTTGGTATGAAAAATTATGGCGTCACCAAATTTGTTAGAATAGATGTTTTTGGGACATGGAAGGTTAAAGTGAAGACTAATGACGGTGTTCTTCGACAACAACTTCATTCACCTGGAGGAAGAGATAAAATTCAGAAACGCCTTGGAGGAGATATGCATAGATCCCACTTCATGGGCTCTAGAAGAGGTGCTTGCTATTATTGTAAGCAGAAGGGATATTTCATACGAAATTGTTCAGCTTTGAGGAAGAAGAGAGAGAAGAAAGAGAAAAATTCAATTCAGGCAGCAGTTAGATCAGATGCAGATATATGTGATAGTGATACATCATTATTTTCAGCCAGTATTTCACCTTTAGAGATTACAAGTTGGGTGATTGATTCTGGAGCCTCTTGTCATATGACGCCAGATAGGAGTTGTTTTGTCAGTTATGAGAAGATTAATGGCGGAATAGTTCATTTGGAGAATGACGCATTTTGTCATGTTGGGGGCGTTGGAAGTGTGAGGTTTAAGATGCATGATGGTGTTATTAGGACTATCACGGATGTTCGATATGTTCCGATACTGCAAAAGAGTTTGTTGTCAGTTGGAGATTTGAGTAGACTTGGCATAAGGATAATAATAGATGGAGAGAATTTAAGAGTGCTGAATTCTTGGTAGTGATGAAAGGGGTGCGAGTCGACGATTTTATATGTTTCGTGGAGAGTTAGTCTTGGGAGATTCAATAGTTTTTACTGACTCTAGTGTTCCAGATTCTACTCAGTTATGGAACCTTCGTTTAGGTCATGTTGATGAGGAGATCCTAGAAGTATTGAAGAAGCGTAGGTTAATTACTTTTGATTCTCAGTCAAAGTCGAGCTCTTGTGGATATTGTTCTTTTGGAAAGAAGAAGCATGTCACATTTGATGTTGGAAGATCTAGAGCTATAGAGTTTCTAGAATATGTTTATTCTTATGTGTGGGGACCCACCCCAATTGTATCTTTAGGTGGAGCTAGTTTCTTCGTCTTATTTGTGGATGATTTCTCACGTTCTATTTCTTAAAGACTAGATCTGAAATATTTGCCCAATTTCAGAAGTGGAAGACCTTAATTGAAAAGAAGTCAAGAAAACAACTGAGAGTTCTTAGAGTTGGCAATAGTAGTGAATTTGTATCACAAGAATTCATTAACCATTGTGCATCCGAGCATGTATTTAGATATTTTTCTATGAAGTCACATCCTTTTGGAGTGGCGGAGAGCATGTGTCGGATATTATGGAAAAGAGCTATGAGCTTGAGACTGACTACTGGTCTAGAAGAGGGATTTTGGGCAGAAGCTCTATCTATGGCAGTATTTCTCATCAACCATACACCTTTTATTGCCATAGATATGAAGATCGCAGAAGAAGTATGGAAAAGAGAGTTTGTTGATTATTCATTCCTTAAAGTGTTTGGCTGTTCAGCTTATTTAGAAGATGAGAGACATGATAAGCTGAAGCCTAGAGGAAGCAAGCATGTTTTGTTAGGCTGTGGAGAAGGAATGA
The DNA here is from genome assembly GCA_030737875.1 of Allium sativum. Classification (NCBI taxonomy): domain Eukaryota; kingdom Viridiplantae; phylum Streptophyta; class Magnoliopsida; order Asparagales; family Amaryllidaceae; genus Allium; species Allium sativum. The sequence goes on from CM060912.1 coordinate 57,011,614, forward strand.
AGTATAGGTTGTGGTTTAAAACATCTAAGAGAATTGTAACTAGCAAGCATGCGATATTTGATGAGAGGTCTTTATTGAAGGTGGAGCCTCTATCAAGTGATGACGTTAGGAGAACACAAAATTTCCAAACACGTTTGGAGTCATCAGATTGTTTCCATATTCGGAGAGAGAGGTATTTCCGATGGTACCATGGTTGATGAGAAGATGTCAGGGGTTCAGACTCTAGGTGGAGCTCGATTGTAGAAAAGGCCTTTTAGTTCAGTTGGCCCCATTGGTAAGCATACTTGTAATGATGATTCTTCATCTTATGCTTTGAATGTTGTAGAGCTTGTTGGTGAGTCTGTTAGTAATGACAAAGAATATTCTAGTAAAATTCTTCAGAAGGAGGTTGAAATAAATAATATTGAGCATGTCCTCACTCAATATAAGTTGGAGAATGTGAAGCATGCTACGATATCTCCATTAGTCTCTCAGATTTCTGTATCTACAATTTTATCTCCATCGGATTTTTTGAAGAATTTTTGTTATTTTCTATCTTTCTTATGCTTAGGAAAGATTTGGAAGCTCTGTTTGGGCAATATTGCCCAAGTAGCTCACATTGAGCTTGATGGTGTAGACCCAATAATTTGTTGAGATTTGGTGATAAAGAGAGATTGTCATATTTAAATTGAGGTGGAGTGTTAAAATTGGATGATTTAAATCTATGCCAATTATGGAGAAGATTTTAATTGATTCTTATAATCAATTAATTTTAGGTAATAAATCTGTAAGATATGGGAGAGATATTTGATTTGATTAATCAATCAAATCTTGGTATAAGTGGCAACATATTTGGATGGAATGAGAAGTTTTTTTATTTGATTTGAGCAATCAATCAAATATATGTATACGGGGAAACTATCAAAATATTCAAGATTTTCAAATTAAGGAAATCTGGAAACTTCTCATGGTTATCTTCAGGCAAGCCTTCATCCTTACTCTTATAAATTGGAGGCATTTGCTCATCCTTCAATGCACAAGCCAATAGTACTCTCTTCTTCATATTCTCAATAAGATCCCTATTTCTATATAAATTATAGGATGAGAAATATATTGAGTGTTTTGTATTCTTCTCTTATTGTACTCCCTCTTGTGAAAAAAGAATAAAAGAATAGTTGTCGTTCCGTGTATGTAGGCATAGCCGAACCACGTTAAATCTTTGTGTCTTCTTCTTCTCTTCTATTTTTGTTCTTTTTGGTGATTATTTTTCATTGAGTTGGCGGTTGGTAATTAAACGACAAGCTAGATCCTCTTTTTGTGTCATTTCCGCATTTGTGCAATTTTTGCACGACATTAGGGTTCACAACGTGTTTTGAGTTGTAAAACGAACGCATGAGATGACGTATACCTAGTTCAAATATATGGGCTCAGCTTTGACTCTATTTACCAAATTTCAAAAAAGTAAAATAAAAAGGTTATTTTTATAAAGTAATGAAATTAGAATCCATCGAAGAGAAAAAAAAGAAGAGACTTTTATTCATTCAAGATATTAATTATCAATTTCTATTACATTGGCACCTTTAAATATAGGTCTTGTAGCCAGTGATTAAACTTATCCCATGATGTAGGACTAAACAGAAAAATACAAAATCATATTCACTTATATATTGCAACACCCCTCTTGAATGATCTGCTAACTTGAAGTTGTCCCTTCTGAAACATGTATGATGATTGTTTCCCCTTATTATTATCTTGCATGCATATGTCCATTTAACCAGTACATTTATTGTCTGTTGCCTTACTGAAAAAACTCTATTAGGAAAACCCAATGGTAAACAAGGAAAATAGTGCATCGTGTGAGATTATATGTATCATATTAAAATGATATTCCTTCTAAAAGTTTGATACTTCGGGATCAAAACAATGCCTCATTAAAGCCTTACCGAGAAAAACCCAGTGGGAAAAATCTTAGTGAAGGAAAAATATTATAATACAAAGAAATAACAAAGTACAATATAAAGAGAAGTATTTTAATAATTTTCTACATTAAATAGAGTTTGATACTTCCAAATCAATCTAAACCGTTAAATAGAGTTTAATAATTTTAATATCTCATTTCATCTGATAAAGTTTGATACTTCTGAATCAGGATAGTGTCTCATTAAAAACTTGCTAAGAGAAATCCGATGGGAAAAATCTTAGTGAAGAAATAACAAAGTACAATATAAAGAGAAGTATTATAATAATTTTCTACAATAAATAGAGTTTGATACTTCCAAATCAATGTAATGCCTCGCTAAACCTTAATAAGATAAATTCAGTGGGAAAAAACTTAAATAAGGAAAAAGAGTACATTAACTTATTTTTGTATGTTACTTTTTGGGTTGATACTTCTGAATTAAGATAATGCCTCATTATAACCTTATAAATAAAAATCCAATGGAAAAAAAATCTTAGTTAAGGAAAAAGAGTGCATTATAACATACTTATGGATGCTCTATCTGACTTAATAATTTCCTCGGCATCCGTATGCATCTTTAGATAGTCCAAACTACTTATAGATACTTCTTAATGAACAAAAACTTCACGTGCATTTCCACGCTACAGGCATGTTTCTTATTTGAAGCGCCTTTTGTTTGCGCCTTGTGTGCTATTAGTAGCTATTTATGAATATACTTCATGCGCTTACAATTTTGTGCTTTATTAGGTTTGCATATTGCAATATACATACATTTGATGAATAAGGCAAGTTTCACTACAATAACACTAAGAAGCAAGAAGTAATGTACTCATCTCGAAATATATCAAGAGTTTTATTACAACAATACTTAGAAGAATGTTGTAATCTATCGTTTATGTCCTTGGCATTCTTTATAACCACGAATGTTATGTATATCCTTCAGAAACTTGTATATTTTAATAAGTTTTTATTTCGCATCTACCACTTCAACGGATATTAAGAGTTTCATTACAACAATTCTTAAAGTAGGAAGTAATCTACACATCATGAATTATATCGAGATTTTCATCACTACATTACTTAAAAGAAATGTTGTAATCTATATTTCTTGTTCTTTGCACTTTTTATCACTACCAAAGTAAATTACTTTCTTCCGGAATTTGTATACTTTCGTCTTTATACCTTCAGGGTATTCTAAATGTTTAAAATACTTTCACTACTTTAATCAATTAAATTATCTCTAAAAGAGTAATGCTCATGGCACATAACATGTTGTTAACATTATATGGTGCTTCAATAATTTTAGTGTGTTTTTGCCATTTTATATACATATTTTTAATTATATTTTGCGAACTACAGGTCCACATTTCTCACGTATGAAAGGATTCATGATGATCAATCATGTTCTCCCCTAATTCAAGGTTTTTAATGTATTAATTGATATAATCGCTTTATTATTTACAAATTTATTATCGATGGTTATCTATTGCAGGCTTTCGATATGACTTATTGAGATCTCTTCATGTTTTAGGTATCTAAACCACTTCTTCGATTACTTCACAATCATGTCATGAGTCTCTTTTAAAGGACACATAAGTGTTTCTTCAAATAATATCCACCTTCTTTATTAGGCATCTTTATGATTTACCCCAAAAATATTTTAAACTAACTTCTATACCACATTTCAGCTATGGTTACACCTTTTGATCCTCCTAGGATTAAATCTATATTGGAGAAAGTCTACTAGGGATATATTTGATAATTTGTTTAAATTACTTAATATTTTCCATCATTGTATGTGTTAATAAATATTTAACACTGATGATCAACATGAACTTGTATCCCTTTATTCTCCCCCTCAATGTTGACAAACATCGTCACATTAAATAATAATCCTCTTTGAATTTTCATTTTTGAATTGTTATCACGTTATTACTAGCGATACATTATATGTATTCTAATTATAGGAGGATAATGTTTTTATTAGTTGATAAGATACATTCAAATTATATTGCTTATTCTCTTTCATTGATCTAGTAACTTGGAGGAAATTTTTAATTATATAGATCATTTGAATACATACATGACTTCAGGTTATTTAATATTTATGTCGATCGACTTTTTTAATTACTAAATAATATCTATATATATAACCTATAAGGTAAGCTTATAACAAACTTCAAGTTGTTAGTTGAATATCTACGTATATAGTTATATACGTGCATCCACATATTACAAATATATTATAAATTTATGTATTCTTTCTCATTTGAGTCAGTAATTTTTATAACAAACTATATTACAAGGATCGAAACTATTAGTTTCTTTTCATGGATCAATGTCAATGTGAGTCCTTTAAGACAACGTGATAATGTTCAAACATCTGATTTGGAACTGTATTGAACTTCTGGTTCAAATATAATATATAAACAACTTCAATTTGTTAAATTTTATTCTTCTATTATACTACAAATATCACGTTTGAACATTAATTATGATAACTTATCAGACAATTAAATACAAATGATATACTTATAACAAAGTAAAAGCGCATCTTCCAAACACTTAGCATTTATAAAAATAAGTTAGTTGCATATACAGATCTTTTCAAGAACATGTTTATAGCTTTCGCAAACGTATGATATGACGTACTCATGATCTCTTTAGGAGAACATAAAGATATTTCTTCAAGATATAGTTATGCATTTGATATGCAATTCATAGAATATTTTCAAAAAATAATAGATCACTGACCACTATTTGCTCTTTAAATTATCTAATGGAGCTGCAAGCCCACAATGATGATAGATTGAATTTCGTAGATGTATTTTGTACCCACTGTTAATAGTTGTATTTTGATTTACAAATCCTTTAGGTTATTTATTGTCATATCACTTTTTAAAGTTTTGTATCATATATGTAAACATTTCACAACAATTCTTTTACAGTGCTATAAGAAGATATAATATCATATTTAAGGATACATTGTTAGCATCACTTCTAGAGTGTGTCAAACCTCTTCAGGCAATTCAATAAAAATAGGTTTTCTATAACATTTCTTCTAGGGTTTTGGATCTTTCAATACAAATATATATATAGCTTTAAGCATCTCTTCAAGAGAATAATATATAAACAGTCACATCCATAAACATACACAGTATTGCATATGAGTTATCTCTTTCGAAGAATATTAAAATATATTTCTCTAACGACATAGCTAAACATACGCACACAAAAATAATTTATCAAACTTTAGGTTTTATAACATAATGTAACTAGTAAAATTCAAGTTTACTAAGTTTTTATAGTACTCACTTAAACTTCAGATTTAAGTTATATTAGATGTATAAAAAAACATCAAAGAAAAAGTCAAGTTTTTTTTTTTATTTCTTGATTCAAAAAATGACACATATAAATAACTAAATTTTCAAGTGATTTTTCCTTAATTCTAATGACAATAGAATATATATCAAGCGTACCATTATATTTGTTTAAAGTTATTAATGCACATAAATAAACTAATGTTTCATAGTATTTACAATTTAGCAAAATAAATAAATAAAAGCAAACTAATTCAACGTTGATTCATGTCAGCAATATGTAATAACCATGCAAAGAGTAAATAATCATGGACATAAATCATTTTGTCTCTTATGAAGATTTTAAATTCAATGAAAGTTTTTCTCAACTTTTGAAAAAAAAGTTCTTCTAGAGATTTAAATAAGCATTAAAAAACATTTTTTTCTCTTATTGAGTTTTATTTATTTATTTGTTAACCGCTTCATCATGATATTATATCAATAAACGATTTCAATATACAAATCTTTTGAGTTTCCGTTCAATCAAATTAATGATTGAAGCAAGAAATCTTATTACTCATTGATCTTCATGTCAATCGAGCCATTACATTAATAGTTATTTTTTATAACTTTGATGATATTGTTGATGCTTACCTCCAATGTTAACTTGATTTCTCCATCATAATTTTATTTTATTTTAATCCAAATTTATTGCATTTGATGATTTGTTTGGATACTATTTGATTATCTGGTTCATCTTAATTAACTCTGCTGGAGCAGTATTATGATCTTACATGAACAATAAAACCAGACATATAAGCAATCAAATAACATGCAACTTTGCTTTATATAGATCTTTGATAAGTGTCATACTATATAGCTATAAGAAAATCATGTTAATGAATTTTGACTATGAACATGATGATCTTTTAAGTATTATCTAATCATATGCATACATACATATATATATAATAGATCCCGTATATTTCCCTCTAATGATGTGAATTTCTACTAAAAAAAATCTTGGGACTTCTGATCCTTTATTACAATGAAACTTAAAATTAATTAATTATGAAAACTCGCTTTTAGCATTATAGGAACTGCAAGTTCTCGACTTCTAATTCAAACGCTAAAAATAAAGTTTATATTGTATTTCCATTCATTTCAGGTGTGCTAAATCAATATCAATATTGGATCTAAACTTAATACAATATCCTAAAGATATGAAATCTACATTAAAGAGAAGAAATTAAACATAGAAATACACGAAAAATTAGACCAATCTGTTGTCATGTTGATAACATGTTATAGAATAAAGAAATTAGAATTCATTGAAGAAAAGAAAAGAAATAGACTTTTATTCATTCAATATATTAATTATCTATTTCTATTATATTGACACATTTTTATATAGGACTTGGAGATAGTGATTAAACTTATACCCTGATGTGGGACTAACCAAAAAATACAAAAGTATATTCGCTTATATATTACAACAATTGTAATGAGTATTCATAGTTTATTATTGGATAGTTACTAGGTCATTCGATTTCTAGTCAAAAGAGATTGTTCTACCAAAAATCTTCTTAAAGCCTTATTAATATTAGCATAGGGTACGAGAATACTAATAGATTGATAAAAGAAAAAAGAAAAAAAAATTAAATACCTAAATTATCCTTGTACATTCGGATTAAAAGTGGAACTTGAGATAGTTATACTCATAATTTAATAATTTTAACATATGCCCTAAAGGCACATGTTATCGTTTTTCTTTGTTTCTAATAAGAACTTGCTGATGAATACATCATACAAGCAGCTGTTGGTTAAAAATGATTCGACCATCAGTAAAGAGGTCCAAATCAACAAACCTTCCTTTCACATAAAATTTTGAGCAAAACATAAAGTACTAAAATGCCTATACGATCCAACTTCTAAAGCAGTAGATTCTATAAAAACACTAGCTGTCCTTGGCCTACTAACACAAATTTATACATAAAAAAACCCATACATTTAAGGCTAATTCTATTTAAACTGAAAAAAATGCTGAGTTTATCCAGAAAAATTAACGACTAAACAACCATTGTTTTGCTATTTTTTCTTTTTTAATTTTCAGCATACCTCGTAGAGACACTACGAGGTTCATTACGTAACCTCGTAGAGACTCTACGAGGTATTTTAGGAAACCTCGTAGGGTCCCCCGAAGAAGGATAAAATTGGTTTTTTTTTTTTAATGTTACACGGATGAGCTCAACAAAACACTAGGTTTCTTTCATTTTTTGTGTTTTGCTGGGTGAACTCGGCAAAACAATGGATTTAAATAGAATTACCCATAACTGCATATAAATACACCTAAAATCTGCAGATATTTGTTTGAAATGCGAATTTCATAACCTTTTTTCGACATCTAACAAAAATATCCCTTTAAAATAGATATAACGCTATGAGGACACAATTTGGATGCTGACTACCTATTGTACTAGCTCTCAACTACAACACCTCCATACTCATTACATGCTAGTACAGTACTAACATTTATTTTTATTTTCAAATAAAAATAAAAATAATAATACAAGAGAAACTAATCAGCTCATCTATGATTCAGTGTCACTAAAATAAACAGGGCTGCCGTCGATATCATCCATGGTAGCAGAAGCAAACGAGTCGATAGAGTGACCGCTTGAAAACGGGCTTATAGGGCTTTGATCAGAATCTGAACTATCATCTTGAATAATTATATGCCCATCGTCGTGTTCTTCCAACTCTGATGATTCAGATCCTGGTGATCTCAATAGCAGTTTGTTCACTGCTAACTTGGCTGTGTCCACGAACCATTCATCTTCCGGTAGTGCACTGGAGTACAACGTACATGTCATCATTCCCAAAAAAAATAACAATAATAAAAATAATAATCTAAGTTTCATTGTTCCGCTGTGTGCAGTCGGGTAGGAGCTCACAAAATTGTGTGTTTCTACTGGCTAAGCAGACCAGAACAGAGAAGTTTCAGTCTAGCTAATTTGAAAGCGGCTTAGCATCAGGCTTTTGATTACGATCAATGTTATATAATTGTTAGGTGCAATTACAATGTACTAAGGATTTTAATATAGTGGCGCTAGATGAACCTTGGATTTTTCATCGTTTTTACCATAATTGAAATGATAGAAGGAATAAAAACATGATTGGATTTCAGATTACCCACTTTGATCAGCAATGCATCATAACCTATGGGTAATATATTTATGTTTCAGATATGGGATAAAGAATACCTTTGAGGATCGATGCCCCTATGAGAGAAGATTTGGATTGCACGAGCGATAATAGCTGACACGAGCTGGTGTGCATATTTGGAAGGGTACCCACCACAAATTGCAATCTCTAGTATGAAGTACATATCAAGAATAAACTGAAAAACAAAAACAAAGAATATGTAATACTCTATATGACATTAAGATGATTTCCTTTTTTTTCGATTGTGAAACATATAAACCTAAATAAAACTTAGATAAAGTGTTCCCACTCAGTCGAGCCTTTTGCTTGATCTGGGTCTGGAATATGCAAATAAAAAAAAAAAAAAGGGGGGGGGGGGGGGGGGGGGAGGGGGGGAATACAGGTCTGTAGTTTTAATATTGCTAAAGAATAGCCCATGTAACAGTGAATATGCAAATTGGATCAAAAAATAACAATGATAACGATAATTAAAATTAAAAAAAAAAAAAAAAAAACAAACAAAAGGGCATGCTACCTTGTGTTTTTCTAACAAAAGTGCAAACTAACTTGCACCTTTTAATTATTATTTTTTAATTAATAATTTTGGTAATGGTAAAAATGAAGTTATTTTATAAAATCATATTTAAGTAACAATTTTACCTGCTTAAGAATAACAAATTTCAATATTCATATTTTTATAACTTTCAAAATTCAAAGAAAATTATTTTTGAAAACATTTGGAAAAGTGCAAGTTGCTTTTTTTTCCTGCCAGAAAAGCACAAGCTAATTTACACTTTATGTTTTGAGGACTTGATTTGCATGTTTATCGTTACAGAAAAACTTCGCTTGTATCTACATCAGAAATAGAAATGTAATGCTCAAATCCAGTATACATGCCTTCTTGCCCCATTATTGAAGAAACTGTTACAAGAAGTTGATCAATAAACCAAAAAACCACAGAAGACAGACACATTTCACCAAATGAAAAGGAGATTTATCTCCACTCCGGAAAAAAAACGAAAGAGATGGTTATTCTGTATCTTTTGATCCCATCACTATCATATGCCTGAATCCATTTATTAGAAATTTGTGCTACTACGCTTATCAAATAAGCATATATGAGTACATAAATAAATGGTGAATTCGAACACTTAGATTAAGGGAAAAAGAAAAGAAAAAAGGACATGCCTGCTGCAAGCCGCTAGGCTGAAGCTCAACCAATTCATCTGTAAGCACCTCCCAGAATTCTTCCTCTTCAGAAAGCCACATCACAACAACTTCTGTTAACCTTGAAAGCAAAATCTTTTGTATTTTTTCATTTCCAAGTAATACATCACCTAAGATGCTTTCTACTTGTTGCAACCTTGCAAATATTGCCTGTGTCCCCAGCAGAACATGATTTTATTAGATGCAATGCGAAGCGTACATACTGATGGTAGCAAAATTGTACAAATTGAGGCTAACATGTCTATCATATACACATTTATGTCTGCACGTAAGGTGAACTGAGGCTAACCTACATTAAGCACGGTACAAAATATGGACTTTAGGTACAGGAATATAGAGTACTTTAAGCTATACACACATATTTGTATGCAGACCCGACCTACAAGGCAGTCCACTAAGCCCTTGGGATGGGGTAACCTCAAGAGCAACAAGGGATATTATAACTTAATATACTATTCAGCTAAAAAAAGGCTAATTTCAGGTTGCGTTATAGGGCATAGTTTAATTTGTTGACAAGGGCAGTTAAAATCTGGTAGAAAGTAAAACCATTTTATTCTGAAATTTCAATAAACTTATGAACACTTTTTCCTTAAAAACAAAATGGGATGGGGTATCAAAATTCTTGAGCCAGCCCTGTTTGTATGTATGTATATCTGAACAGGGTTATTACATATTTATAGGTTTTTAATAAAAATACTTTTAAACACAACCAAATTTATTGTCAACTACTTTATATTTCAGATCGCAATAATAATATACAATACTCATGCATTACACATGGTGATATTGTAAAACTAAATTTAAACATATTATCAAAAAGCAGAATTTGTTATGCATTGTAAAAAATTATAAATACAACTATAAGTCCACATATTATTTTATGTTATGTTCTTCAATTATCATGTACATGTAACGAAATGCCAATTTTAGGAACACACACACAGGGGTGTATGCAAATGCGCTTGAACATAAAATAGTGAAAGAGGAACAAAGATAACACTGTAAATAATTATGGAAATTACATAAAACCTTGAATGTAAACTAACATGAGAGAACTAAGAAGAGACAAGGTAAATAATTGAGGAAACAACAAACTGTCGCGATCTGAATATAAATTAGGGAGAGAGAATTAAAGAGAGATTTGGAAAATTTAAAATTAATAAGACATACGAAAATTATTTTGTTTTAATACTATTTAATTAATAGTAATTAACAGTAGCGAAAATTTTAAGATGCTTGAATTACATGCAATATTGAAGGAATGCTGGGATGCTGAATGCATCGAGAGAAATAAATCAAGCAAACAAGATAACAATTGATCTACATCGACCACATTATTCATGTGATACGCGTCGGAAGCACAATGCATATTTCCCTCCAAGTTTACAAGCAATAGCTTGGTTCTGTGGGTCTAAAAAAAGGGATGATCTAGATCAAGGAAATACCTGAAAGGGCAATGAAGGCAAAGGATTGGAATCCCAAATTAGATCTTCTACTTTAACCTCCAAATACATATGAGCATCCAGTCTAGCTTTCCCTTCCCTTGAGTAAATAAACGTCACAACATATTGCCTACAAAAATAGTCTCTAAGTTTATCCAGTGAATGTTGTAAGTGGCGCCTCCACTCTTTGTACTCCGTGCTAGCAACTGGGTTCATGCTATCGGGTGACCCAAAATAGTCATCTTTATTTCCATTTTGTGCTGCAAATATTTTGGAAACAGCCATTGGCAACAGTTCATCAGCTACCATGTATGCAGTTCCTATTAATGCTAATTGCTCTGCATCAGTTTCAGCCCTTAAAATTACTTTAGGGTCTACATTGTTAGCGTCATCAGGTGAGCCAGGCAGAGCATTTATCAGCTTCTCGATGTATTTATCAAATAACTGGAGTAGTCTGCTTAAAATTGTTACTCCAAAATGCAATATAACAGCAGGTGTCAGTGGCTCCAACATATCCTACAACATAAATGGTTAATAAATTATGTCCGATTTTTATTTAGACTTGTGTTGTACTTCAAGAAGCAATAATATATACATGGATACAGAACAGGGTCATTTTTAACTAAGTGGTGATATGAGGGAGAAAAGAGACTCATATGAGGCACAAAATTTGCTAGCTTCAACACTTTATTAAGAACATTAGTGTTGTTTTCATCAAAAACGAAAAACGTGTATCAATTCACATTTAAAACTTGGAAGTTCACTTTTAAGAGTATAGTAATAATAGTAGCATGTTTTGGAAGTTGAGAGACAGCAAATTGGATATGTTATTTAATATATTTGTGCATGTATTCATTTAACTTCTACCATGTAATAATTCTAGGATCTATATTATTGCGCATCTTCGATGTCATTTTTTGAAACATGTTAAACGCTAAAATCCTCAAGGTTATATGCTATTTAGGCTTGTCTGTCATTCGCTTTATCTTTGAAGACACTAGCAAAAATCAAACAGCACACATAAATCCAAGCCCTAACAAATATCATAGACCTTTATGCAACATTCTGGCTTTAAATGTAATACCGTGTTTAGCAAGAGTGTAGGATATGCCAAACAAAATCTTTACCCATGGTCAAGTTCATAAATATGTGAGTGTTTCAGTGCCAATTCTTCCTATTATATATATGCCTGAAAACCCTCATTTTTTTCTTCAGCTTCATGAGGTTGGAAAATAAAGTCAATTAGCTTTTAGTGATCACTACTTTCTGGAAAGGGTCTTTTCACTCCTTCCTGGAAAGAGTCTTCAACCAATTTAAATATAAACTGCCAGTAAATACGACTAGACATTGTATGTAAAATTACAAAACATGAAGTTACAAAACAACTAAAATAACAATAATGATGGAACTCCCAACGCTGTATAAATAAAGCTAACTGTGCCAAATACATTATTTCGATGATTTATTTCTGTAAAAAGCAAAGATACTCACTTTAACAATAGACATAAACTTCTTTCCACTGCTCATGAAGATTGTAATAGAGGGAGCAGAGAGAGAACTTGGTGAGCCACGAAATTCAATGCCATCATTCCTAGCCAAATCAGAAACCTCTTTTCTTGCTCCTTTAAAACTCATATCCAGTATTTCTTCAACATAAGGGCTTAAAAGAACCAGTAATAACTCAGTAAATTTTAAACCTTGTGCTTCAAGAAACGTACAGTGACTAAGACTGGCCTGAATGCACACGCTTGCTGATCTTAAAGCAAACCCAGTCTCAGGTGATGGAGAATGTTTCTTCACCAACTGAACATATGATTCTATTTCATTTTCAGCCCACTGAGTAATATTATTGGTATAATTTGGGCTATCTCCAAATAGCGTATTAGATTCTTTTGCTGCAGCTGAAATGGTTGAAAAGACAAGCTGTGAAAGCTTTGCCCCATATGTTTCCAAGTAAACTGAGCAGAAAGGAAGAAAAGTTTCAACATCCTTTCGAAGCCGGATATTGTATGCTTCAAGCAATAACTGATGAGCGAGCGAACTTCTCCCAAGTTTAACTAAACCAGATAGAGCTTTCCTTAACTCAGCGACTGATATAGATGGTTGCTTAGCGATCGCTACTAGCTGGTCAACGATCATTTCTTTTCTTTGCAGAAAACCTATTTTATATGGATTTTCTTCTGAATCTTTCAGCTCTGTACACGATTGTTCTTCTTCATCTATAGCAGATAACGCTTCTTCTACTCTGTGCTCTGCCAACAAAATGTCCATGGTTTCCAAAAACCTGACATTTTTATCTTCCAATTCTTCACTCAATATTTTATCGATTTCAGGAAGCTGAAAATCTTCATTGACATTGGCATCTTCAGTGTTTGAATTTTTCCATATCTCTAGTTCTTGGCAAACACCATTCTTCAAATCTTGAACAAGAAAACCTTGAGACGATACGTGCCTTTGAAGTTCCAGTAATTCCTGCTGCACTTCTGCAACCTCTTCAGATATTCTAGGGAGAGAAACACATGAAAAAAATATTATATGGTACCATATCCCATGAAGCTGCACATTGTGAATTTGGTACTTCTCTCTTGAATGTTAAAATTCAATCACAACAAAGATTTAGGTGCATAGTAATGTTTATCCTATCCCAGCAGGTAGAGTTTTCAAAAGATACTTATGATTGCATTGTATCTGACCATATTTCATATTTTAGGATAAACACAGACTTTATACAACATTATTTAACAACTTCTTTGGGACCTTAAGAAGATGTGATTCATTTTAATATAATGCGTATTAACGGTAGTTGATAATATGTAGCAAGCTGATGTGAATATATGAAGACAGGTGAATGAGCAAGGGCGTCAGGTTTTTCTGCAGTCAAATATGCATCAACTGAAAACCAGAAGATTTTCAACAAATGAGAAATGTGAATGAGAAAATAAGAGAAAATTTTGAGTTTAGCACCTAAGGAAGGCCACAAATTTCGATTGTGCATTTCCAGATAAGTTTTCGACTGCATCCTTCAAATCCAGTAACTCAGAACATAGTTTCCGGATTCCCTGCACAAAAATGTAATTCCAGGAGTAATTTAATTGAACATTACTGCCATTGCTTGGAAAAATGCATAGGAAATATTGAACGACTAACATCAAATATGCATAAGTTCACCGCTGAAGAAGAAAATGCCGGTATTATTCTGTCTTCCTGCCTATTTCCTTCATCGGGTCGTAGTTAAGGAAGGTACTCTTCCACAACACAAAAATAGGTGTTGAAAAAGTCCCACGTCATCTTTTATCAAGTGTAACTAGTATAACGACTGTTACACTTCTTTTCACATTACCTATTTGTCTTGTTACTGTTAAATTTTGGTGATACAAAATCACAAATAGATGGAAACAAATATGCAAAATGGAAATAGATATTTTTAATATGAAAGTGTATAAATTATTGATTGCATTTGCATGAGATGGAAAAGAAATAAATGCAGGATTATTTTCTTCCATTTTTACTAAGGAAAGGAATTGATCGCTTTACTTGTTATGTTTGCGCCATTTGTTTCCTCTGCAATTTTCCTCCATTATTTCTTACCATATCTTGGTAATTTGATCGATGACTCGCACATATTTCACTATATATTAAGGGTAGACTTCATTGTAAACTCATCCTGGCATGTGTTAGTGATCCCAAAATTGAGTGTCTCTTCTAGTTAAGCCTGATTTGAGGTTTGGATATGTAAACTCATATTTTACAATCTCTTATAATTCTCTCATATGAAATAAAATCTCTCTATTTTGAACTGGACGTACATCATCTCGATGGCAGAGGAACCAGTATAAATATTGTGCATCTCTTTGTTTCTTCATTATAGTTATTTACTATTTGTTTGTAGTAATAGAATAATTGCTACCAGATTAGATTGATGTTCGATTGGCAGATCTAGATCTTGTTTATTTTTCTTTTGCATTTGTGCAGGCTTTTCGCATATTTCGCATAACAGATTGATATCAGAGCAAGGCAATTTATTTTAAACTGTGCATCAATTATTTCTACAAATGTTGGTAGATTCAGTGGAGACTACGCTATTACGATTTTGGGGGAAAATGAGACTTTGGTGGAGAAGATTATGTTGAGAGAGAAGAGTGTTTCAGACTTGGAACTTTGATGTAGCTTGAGCTTTAGATTCTCACCAAGGTGGAGTTATAAATTAGAACGCGGCCTAACCAACCGTAAAAAGAGACTTTTTGTAGAAAACAGCTTGGTGAAATTGCTTTGAGATGGTAGCGGCCTAAGACGAACCGCTGGAGGTGTTAGCGACATTTCCAAGTGTTTGAGGACTTTGTATAACTTCAAGTTGAGTTGAGAAATGCTTGCCAATGCGGTATATGTTACGTGTAACTCGTATTGTATGAGAGTTAGGTGTGATAAAGAGTTTAGTGTGTCGAAGAGACCATTAAATTTAAAAATTATATCTGATGTAGCTTATTTTGGTGATGGATTTAACACCGTTGAGGCTTATCGACTTGTGATGTCGTCTTGGAGAGTTTAGTTCATAGAGATGATTTTGGCGGACTTGATGTCATTATGGTACATCGTCGATTTTGTGATGTCGCCTTAAAGAGTGGTGCTACATGCAGGTATGTGGAAGTAGAAAGATTTATCTTGCATTCGTAGATTTGGATTTCGGCTCTGTATTTGAATTGGTGATTGAAAGAATTATTTTGGCTTTAGTGGTGTTGAGATTACTTTGGAATATGACTTCTTTTGATTTTGGATATTTGCAATATTTTGTTGGCAGGCAGGGACGTAGTCTGAGCTCGTTACCAAGATGTGATGGGAGGTAGCTTAATTGGAACTCATTGGGAAAATATTCGGTTTTTCTCACTATGAGATTTTGGCTTAAAGTGCAGCTCTTTTTTAAAGAGTTTGTGTTGTGAAGAGAATTTGACTCGAAATGGAGTGTCAGAGATATGTGATTTTGCAAGGTAGAATGTTAAATTTTGGTGATAGAGAATCACAAATAGATGGAAACAAATATACAAAATGAGAAGTAAATATTTTTAATATGGAAGTGCATAAATTATTGACTGTATTTGCATGAGATGGAAAATAAATAAATGCATGATTATTTTCTTCATCTTTGCTAAGAAAAGGAATTGATTGTTTTACTTGCTATTTTTGCGCCATTAACTATTTCCTTTGCAATTTGCCTCCATTATTTCTTATCATATCTTTGTAATTTGATTGATGATTCACACATTTATATATTACGGGTAGACTTCATTATAAACTCATCTTGGCATGGTGCCAGTGATCCCAAAATGGAGTGTCTCTTCTTGTTAAGCCAACCTGATTTGAGATTTGGATATGTAAACTCTTATTTTGTAATCTCTTGTAATTCTCTCGTGTGGAATAAAATCTCTCTTTTGGACTGGACGTACACTATCTCGATGGTAGTGGAACCAGTATAAATATTGTGTGTCTATTTGTTTCTTCGTTGTACTTATTTACTATTTGTTTGCAGTAATAGAATAATTACTACCAGATTAGATTGATGTTTAATTGGCAAATCTAGATCATGTTTATTGTTCTTCTACATTTGTGCAGACTTTTCGCATAACAATTACAACAATGGCAATCTAGTAGGTTGGTAACAAAGGTAAATTTATTTAACTTCATTACAGCTGATACCCAAGTATGGCTTTTGGATTCAAAATGGAAATGCTAAAGTTAATAAATATTCTTCCATTTTAATTTACTTCTTTCTTCACCATAATTAAATAAAGTACTATTGAAGAATGACAGCATTGTGAATTTTTAACTTTGATATAGCTGATAATACTTTATATGTGTAATTACTTTCAATGCATCAAATGCACTGCCAAATACCAAAACAACATATATGCAACAGTAAATATTATTCCTGCTTTTAAACATACTTCTACAATATATATAGTTCTAAAAATTATACACTACAAGCTCCAATTGTTATTTTTCCAATCATCTTAAACTAAAAATGTAAGATCCATAAGCATAAGAAGTATTCCTAATGTACTTCAAACGGTAAATGCATCAGTAATCACACTCACTAGAAATTACCCTGCATAGTAGCTCAGGTTGTAAAGTTACAACTAATCGATCTGACCTCAAGCTTAAAACTAACAGAAACAGCTCAGTAGGCAAAAACTGCAAGTAAACCCAAAAAATGCAAGTTAAAATGGAACCTTTTCAGTGTCAGATTGGTAAATAGAATTGATGTTAGATTGCGGAGTGATATACTCATGCGTCGGAAAATCGTCTTCTTCTCCGCTGCTAATCTCCATTTGCCCCCTCTTTTTTCTTTTATTTTTTGGAAAAAGATGAAAAGAAGAGAAAAGAATGCCTTTTTGGTTCACTTTCTCGCGCTACCCGTTGATTTTTTCGAGCTTTCATTACTTTCCCGTGACAAACAGTGAACTTTGTTCGCATATATTGGTGGTACCTATGAGAAAGGTCAGGAGGCGATGCTATGCGTGTTTGCAGCTACTTGGTTACCTAACTGGACTAATTCATCCTCCTCAAAATTCGTTTGTTGTTTGTTTCCAACAAAATCCAATCATCGTTACAAATGCAATTTTCGCTATTTAATGTTTTAGTCGGTTAATCAAAAGTTATGATTGGCTGAACATATAAGAACACACAATTTAAAGATAGGAAATGAATCCGTTGATAACATACCTATTCTAATCATCAAAATAAACTGTAATTAATTAAGATTACCTTCCCTTCTCGCATTGAAAACCAAAATTACTTGTCCAAAAGCACATTTCAAAACAAGAAAACATAATCTTTATTTTTAGCATGGTCCACTAATACAAATAAAAGTCGATTTCGAAAATCAAACCATTAATCTTTAATTCTGTGATTTGAACTATCAATCATTTGAGTCATATATGTTCTACGCAGTTAAATCTCTGATAAAGCTCTGTAAAATCTACGCTATAGCTCATAGCATTCTCCAACTCCAACCGCTATGCTATTTCAATTTAGCGTTGGTGGACAGTAAATCCGCTTTAAGTCCGCTTGCTGCACCCGCTAAATCAAAGCTTTTTAGCATCTGTTTTAACAATTTTAATATACAAAGCATGATTTGATCGGTTTCTTTTTAAAACAAATCAATAAAGTCAAAGCAAAGAGCTTATTTTAACACATAAGTTTATAATATAAAGTAAATATTTATTGTACTCATCAAATCTAATATGTGTAACATGATATTCTTTAGTTTTGTTACATAAGATTAATTGTATTAATTTCTTTTGCACAAATGATGCGAGAGTGATAATTAATTAATTTTAAAACACTTGGTTTTATGTCTAATGAACCTTTTTGCACCTTTGTTATATCCCTACTACACTTTTTTCATCTCAAGCGCTTTAACTGCACAATATACGTTAACATAAAGACATATCACTGTTTGGAACTTATAGATAATTTACATGTAATTATTAGAGCCATTGTGATGAGTGCACCGATGGCGAATGTATTGAGGAGTCTATTGTTCGTGAATGTCTTCTCAGTTTGAGTGCTTCATTGACCAAGGTAACAACTCATCATTTTGAACCATTGAAGTCATTCAAAAAACGAATTATAAATGAGGTTTGTTTAAAAAAATAAGATAAGAAGAGAACAATACACGAAATTTCACAACGAAATGATAAAATATGATAATTACATAAACAGATCATGATGTTGTTTACAATATACATTTGATTTTCTTTTACAACATAACATCAAATAGTCTAAATAGAATGCAGTTGAATAATACTAATAAATAAAGTCTTCTTCAAAACACCGCCTTCGCCTTCAAGAATAATCGTCCCAAATAAACTGAAACAAATGAGGCTGACCCAAGCATAATGAAAAACACATACTCGATTAAAGCTAAAAAAAATTACGTAAGTTAACTTAAAATTATATATCAAATAGGTACAATAACTTAAGAGAAGTTACGGGATTTTTCATCTTTTATGAAGCTGTAAAACTATCAATGTGTAGTAAGATACAATACATATATAATGTGTCTCAGTAAAGCAAGTATTAAAATAGGACTAGGGGTTTACATTGATCCCCCTTAACATATTGTTAAGAATGTAGTCGATGTAAATCCTATAACACATATCGGTAGTTAGTGGGTACCCTATAAGTATAATATTAAAACAAAGTGGTTGTTAACCCACCATTTTACCAAGGTTTGTAACATAGGATTTGAAGCACGGGTCACTAAACCATCAAGACGGATGGTCTGGAGACATGGTCGAATAACTCAGAATTTGGGCACGAATATGAACGTGAAGCTGTTTAGAAAAAGGGTTAATATAAATAAGGTTTTGAAATTGGGAAAAAACGAATAAGAAGCTAAAGAAAACTCTGATCAGTATAGAGTCGAAACATAGGAAGTCGGACTTCAACTTGGACAAAGATCACTCAAAAACCACGAAGTCGACAAGGCGGCTTCAAAAGCGAACTGCAGAATATCGAAATTGGGTTGGAGAAGGACGTGCCTAGGGAATTTAGGACCTGAAATCAACATCCACCTGAATCGATATGACATGGGGATATGTTGATTGTAGGGCCCACACTCCTAGGGATTGGACGACTCATCCAAATTCTTCTTGCGAGTTTTTGGCCAGATCTGAGCTACTATAAGTACAGGACTTATTCCTCATTTGAAAGGAACTTCTTTCTGGAAATTGCAAAAACACTCTACCCGTTTGAGGACTCAACTCATCTTCTCCTCATTCATTCAAACAACGAACTATATTGTAATCCAACAGTATAAATAAATAATTACCACATAGTGGTCGTATGCGTATTGCCAAACCATTATGAACTTCGTGTGTTATTTACTTTCATCATACTAATTCTTGTTTTTTATGATTGGATCTCGTGTTTTCTTTGGATTAGTTGTTGGATCTATAATTGGGTTTGTGGTTTTAATGTTTTCATTACATTCGGAGTATTGGTGCCAATTTTGACGTCAACATCTTGGTGCACCAGGAAGGGAAAGACTTGAATTAAGGATTCAGATATGGAGTTTGAAGGAAATAGCAATGACTAGGACAAGAAGACAACAACCGAAGGAGGAGGAGAAGCAAATAAAGGAAGTCGTAAGTCTTCCTTATGAGGGAACACATTTATCTACCTTACTAGAGAAGAGATGGATGTCGCAATAGATCAATTGTAGGCAAGCGGACATGCTAAAAAGGAAGAAGGAAGCAATGACAAACTTCCTTTAAACGACTGAACAATATGAATTAGCAGGAAACTGATACCAAGGCTCTAGAACTGAACCTAGTAGGCTTGGCGTCAAAACTACAGACTCGAGGGCAACCCCTGAACAGAACACTCGAATAGATACCGAGCCAACCTTTCAGATTGGTACCGATCCCACATCATTAGGAGGAACATCCCTGGGACATGCAGACATCAGAGCAATTTGAGTTTCACAATCGATTGACTCATGTTTTGCATATATGAAGTCAACAAATTTTGCAAATTGTTAAATGATTGGGGATTATGAGTAGTTGCATTAGCCAAAGTTTCCAAAGTTTTCTCAAGTGAAGTTATTCGTTTATCATCCTGAGAAAGAGAAGATAGAGGTGCTTGGTTTTGGGAAGATGGCATAAATTTTTGTTGGAATTGATTCGGCTGAAATGGAAGATCGAAGGATTATTTAAAAATCCTTGAAAAGAGGGTTGAACTAAATTTGAATTAGAATTGTTTGGATTTCAAGCAAAGTTATGTTGATTTCTCCAACTCGGATTATACGTTGGAAAGAAAGATCATTTCTAACTTCATTAAAAGCATTGAGATGTTCTAACAAGTGAGGGGATTGATGGACGATGCGATTTGCATCGTTACATCTTAGCACAAAGGTTGAGAATCTTGGTTTAATTGATTTGTTGAATGAACGTAATCAAATTTGCTTATCATGGCATCGATTTTTGTTTCTAAAACTAAAGATGATGATACATAATTGGAACTTGATCGCAAATATATCGATTTCTCATTATATCATTCCTATTGGGTCGATTTTCCATCCAAGTTTTTATGAAATTGCTAAGTAGCATTGTGATGTTTTGCCCAAAAAAAAAAAAAAAACTTGACACATTGATCCAAGCAATTATTTTCAAGACCATGGTAAATAATATGGAAAAGAGTCTGGTTTTCAAAATAGTGATATGGATATTTGATTCGAAGTTTCTTAAATATTTCAAAATACTTTCCAAGAGATTCACCCTCAAATTGATGAACATATACAATTACATTTTGATTTTTGGTTGTGTTTTCGAAAGGGTAAATTCTTTTAAGAGAACTTTTACAAATTCATCCCAAGTTCTAATCGAATTTGAAGACAAACTATATAACTAATTTTCGACGTAATTGGTAAGTGCGAATGGAATTAACCTTTGCTTGATTCCATTATCACATAATTGTTGGAGATTAATGGTTGCACAAACTTTTCAATTTTCGATTGAAGGATGTAAGGATCATCAATTTCAAAATTGCCATATTTTGAAAGTGCGTTAATATGACTCAAACGAATTTCAAAATGATTTCTTATTAGAGCAGGCAAAGTGATGCAACAAGAGACAGAAACTCGATCATTGAGTTCGAGGAGGATTTTTGTTAGCCATTTGAAAAGGAATATTTGAATTCAACGATTTGTTGAAGTTCCACGAATCCAGATGCATATGCACATGAGAGAAAAAAAAAAGTAGAGAATGAGATGGAAAAAAGAAAAAGTCATTAGAAACGACGTGAAGTATATTTTGATCAAGCAATATAGTTTTTTTAATAAACAAAGAGTTTTTTGTTTTTAACTAAGAAAAAGGGTTCGATTGTTTTGATATGTTAAAAGGATTTTTTTTTTTTTTGAAAAAGAAGAAGAAGAAGTAGTTAAGTATATGTTGACAGAAAAATGATTTTTTTTTGAATTGTTTTGTTTTTTATATATGCATAAACTAATGCAACTAAATGAATGCAAGAGTTTAACTGAAAATTTTCTATCCATAGCAGCTCTTAACCCAAAACTGTAACAAGACACTTTGATTTAAATTAGTAAAAAATTATTTGACAGTTAACAGACAAAGCTTATCAGTGCACCATGAATCATTGTAGTAATGCAACCGAAGGTTTAAGTACCTTCAGAAAAAATCACTAAAATATCAGTGAATTACCATGATAATTATAAATGATCGAAACTCTAACATTTTCTTAGACACCAAGAGAGAAATTCAGTAAAATAAAACAAGTAATCAAAACACAAACTTGCCCTAGATAACTCATGACACTGTTAAGTCCAACGTCTAATCTTTATTAGTTTATCAATTTTTTACTAGAGATGAAATTTTCTAGGCCAAGAAAGGGTTATGAACTCCTCACCTCATGTGAATTTGCGTGTTTACATAAGAAAATAAAAAAAATTGAGATGAATGCAAAATAGAAATTAAACGTGTATTAACAATGCGAGGATAAATGAAAATTTATTTGATATTTTTTAATGCAAATGAAAGCAACCAACAATGCAAGTAAAAAAAAACAATATTAAGAGCACAATATCATAGCGTGCAAAATTTATTTTAGCGATGATTTTTTTAGCTAACAAACAATGTAGTGCAATTGCTTTCTTTTCTGCTTTTGCAATTTGAAAAGGTGTTTAAACAAGAACTTTAAAAAAAGTGCTTTCTAAAAAATTGAATAAATAAAAATAAAACAACAAAGGTAAAAAAAAGAGAAGCTTTTTAATATAAATGGGAACAATCAAAGTTAAAACAAATGAACAAAATAATCCAAAAACCATAAGCAGACTTTCTTATAAGCAAAAGGAGACATAAAATATTTATCACAAAATAAAAATAAAAAATTTGAAGAAAAGAAACAACGCTTGTGAATGAGAAAAAATATTAAAGGTAAATCTATAATCAAAAGCCCAGTTATTGAATACGTGCAACGAACTCTTCTCATAACTAAAACAAAACTCGATTCTTATCAAACAAATAAAAAATGAACCAACCACAAACACAAAACTGAGTTAAAATCGAAACTCAAAATGAGAATCGGAATTGCAGAAAAGAAAAGGGAAAGGAAAAAATTCAAAAACTTTTTTCGATTTTGTTTAGAAGTCGCTGGTGAAGGTGGTTCTGTTCAAGTGTTTGATTTGGTCAAGTGATTGGGTTAAGGGCGATTTTGAGGAAGGCAATGCTCGAGGAGTTAGTCATGGATAGAATATGTTGCGCACGTAGAGGTGGTTCAACGGGCATTGCGGATTTGTAGCGATCCGTATTTTGATGACTGGATATTTAAATATTTTATTTTGAACATTAATCATTAATTAACTAGCGGCTATAAAGGTGACTTTTCACATACGATCAAATTAGGATTCGAGACCACTTCCATTGAGTCTGGACTGATGGTGGGAACTTTATAGAGTATAAGCATCTATATATTTCAATTGATGAATTTTTAGTTAGTAGCCTACGATCGATTCGTAAATCAATCCAAAAAAACTAACTCCCAAAACCTTTTCCATTAAGCTTGGAGTGGCTTCCCGGATTCTTTTGAGTATAAGGATCACTATATTTCGAGGTTAGACAATTTAATTGTCAAAACAATCTCGAAAAATGTGTTAAATTCATTTAGGGACCAGTCTCAGATTGCAACAAAAGTCATATCATCAAAACCATAATTGTGAGGTAGGGCATGCAATCAAGTTTCATAGCGATCAGATGTACCGTTTGATCGCATGGATTAATAACTTATGGCTTTATATTAATATAATAACCACAACCCTCCTGCCTTCCACCTTCATTTATCCATTTCACCCCCTAAATGGCTCTCCTCTTCAACAATGGCTTGCCCTTTCTTAAATCAGTAAATTTCATTATTAAGAGGAAACCAAAGCAAATTAACATCAAGTTTAGTGAGAGAGCTACATCAACAACACGGAAATACATTCAAATCGTTGTTTATTCGATTTAAGATGACTTTGGGAACAAGGTGAGTTGTTTGTAATTTTCTTCCTACTTATACATAAATTATTTTTGTCTTGAAGTTATGCTTGTTTGAGTATGATTTGTATGTCATATGCTTGCTACAAACATGAATGAATGATTTAAATGTCGATCAAATGGAGAAAATAGGATAGAAATAATCCGTCGTCCTGGGTAGGTACACTCACTCCGTCTTGGGTAGGTATAATATGCTCCCTCCATCCAGGGTAGGCATACTCCATATGTCCCGCGTAGGCGTACTCCTTCGTCCTGGTAAGGTGTATTCCCTATATCTTTGGGAAGCGTACTCCCCCTATTCCAGCTAGGCGTACTCCCTCTGTCCCGGGCAGGCGTACTCCCTCCGTCCCGGGCAGGCATACTCCCTTTATCCAGGGTCAATTTCTAATAGGATCTGCTTCATGTTAGGGCACTTCGAATTGGTACATGTGTGATAATTCAGATCTACAGGATTGGGTTTTGCAACTAATGCCATACACACTTGATGTGTATTTAATCAACCTTGGATAACGATCTTGGTTAAACCGTTAAATACATGACCAAAGTTGTTGTTATCGACTACTAGAGAGTGGTTGATATCAACTGTTATTGATGCGGGCCACTTTGGTCAATTTGACGTGGATGATGACACAGTTTCTAGGAGCAAGATATGATGGTTTGCTCGATAGTGGGTTCGACATAGTGGCTCTCTGGCCGGTTGAAACACCCCACCTCTGTTAAGGTCACTCACAAAGGGAATGCATTAACTTTGGTGAAGCATTTTATGTAAAAGGCATAGATAATTTACAAGACAGACATATATAACAGCGGAAAACTGAAATCATTTCATAAATAGCGTGGTTCAGTCAAAACATTACAAGCATTGTCTCAAAACCCAACTTCTAAATTATTACAATAAAACATCTATCTTGATTTAAAACTCCAAGTACATAAAGAGGCATAAAATAGTAGTAAAGCAGCATAAATCCCGAATAAAAGTGTAACCACAGCCATATCCCAAGAAAAGAGAATCCAAGCAATACATCTACTCTCTTCAAGTTGGAAAGGTCTGCAGTAAGCTGAAGTATTCCCTCCCTGCGGACCTAGAGGGGGGGAACGGAAGAAAAGAAGGCGAAAGAAAACGGGTCAGACATAAGCCTAGTAAGTCCAGTGATTATTCAGCATGTAAACAGGTAAAAGGATCATGACATGAATAAACTGAATATAGGACAATACCATAGAAATAAGGTAACATAAGATAAGGCAAGATAAACTGAATATACTATTGCACTCATTTCCATTTCTCTGCACCTACTAACGAATGTTTCAACTACCATCATGTGTTTATAACAAAGTGATCCCTTTTCTGATCGGCTTCTACTCGCATGCATTTATTACTTGTGTCATTCGGCCCCGCTTGATTGTAGATACCTGTGCGGGTCCCACCATAGGGTGTATCAATTCCTATGGTAGCAACCCAACACAAATTCTAGATGCACAGTGTATACTACTGATGCCCAGTGCCTGCTTTATCCACTCCGGAGTACGTGCACGCCCATACTCCGTCGAAACCTACACTGCTGCACTACCCACCGCTATTTTGACCGTTTATAATTAGCCCAGTAATCGTGCCCCACCCTGCCTAGTTCAGGGTATCGTGATACATATATGTGGGTTACTGCTGAAATGGGTCCCCGTTACTAGGGTTTCCTAATCAACATGTTATAAGGTTAAGTGTTCTCAAATTAACCTAACCCCACCTATCTGTTAATTAACATGTATTGGTTAAGTGTTGCATTAATTAAATTAACCCTACCATTCTTAGCATGTCTATTCCTTAGCTTTAATTCATTCATTAAAGCACCAACCTCTCACATTAGATCTATATTGTTGCGGTCGCTGGATGTCCCGGGCGGTTCCGGGCAGTCTTACACCGCAACTCAATCTAACCTCAGGTTTTTGGGCTTAATGTGCTAACCTCTCACGTTAGATCTATATTATTGCAGTCGCTGGATGTGCCGGGAGGTCTTATACCGCAACTCAATCTAAGCTCGGGTTAGGCATGTTCATATTTAGCCAATTTACATATTTGTCATATGTGTCCAAGTTTATGTCTTTTTATGCCAATATTCCCCCAAGTGTTGTCAGTACAACTTTTATGCCACATTCACATGCTATGCCCAAAATTTACTTAAATTATACCCAATTTTCCCCATGTTATAATCGCACGTACAACGAGATTCAATCTAAGTTCCGAATGAACTTAGTATTCACAAAAGCAAGTAAAAAGGAAAAAATAGAGAAGGAGCATAAGAATTGACATAAGGAAAAATAGGCATGTAAAGATATACCCAATTCAAGAATCATGTTTCAATAGGCATGTTGTACATTGATAATAAGTGTGGGCAAGCTAAGCAATTTACAACATAGGTATAAATATTAGATAGAATTTGACTTAAGAGAATCACTGATTTTGATGTACAACATAATAAGTCCCATTATATCAATCACATTAGTCTCATAGGCATAGGATGTACAACATGATAGGTTTCATTATGTCAATCACAGTAGTCTCATAGGCACGATAGGTTCCATTATGCCAATCACAATAGTCTCATAGGCATGATAGGTTTCATTATGTCAATCACAATAGTCTCATAGGCACGATAGGTGTCATTACATAAATCACAATAGTCTCATAGGCATAGGCAATTAAGATTTGACAAAAGGATAGGCACGAATCAGAATTAGGCATAGTTCTAGATCCGATTATTATAGTCACGATTTCTATTAGGTGTTTAAATCGGAATAATAACTAAACTTATAGAAAAAGGACGGATCTTGTATTCTGGGATCTGATTTCTGAATTTGTTAATCTATCCTTTGATGTAGACGTTTGATTCTCTAGTTTGGATTTTGTTTTGGAGTTTTCTAACTTGATTTCTAATTTGGAGAAGATGGAGGCTATACTAGCTTAGGGATGGACAACTTGACGGCTTCATAGAATGAGATTGTGAGGTTTAGGGTTAAGGTTTTGGGGTGTTTATATAGAAGTCTAGGATTAATTCTAGCCCTTAGATTAGTCTAGGAGATATCAGAGCCATCGAACCAAAGAGGTGTGTCATCCAGCCAACCATAGCACGACACATAAGCCCTAACACCTCAGAAATTAGTCATCGGCCAATCAGAGAAGGCCACATCAGCTCAGGGCTATAAAAATTTGTCACATGAATTGGATCTCAAAGGGGTCGACACCCTACACGGGGGTCGACACCCCTATAGGGGGGGTCGACACCCTTATAGGGGGGGTCGACACATATGTCGACTCCCCCTCGGGGGGTCGACACCTATGTCGACTCCCCCTCGTGGGGTCGACACCCCTGAGCGGGAAATTTCCCGCTCAGGTGTTTTGGCCGATTTTCGAATTTTAAACTATTTTCTGACTTTTAATTTAATTTTTGTTTTTACTTGAAATCTTTTGAACTCCGTAACTTCTTTATATGGAGTCCGATTCACGCAAACTCGGACTCTATCTCAAGAAGAATTCCGAGACGAACGCAATGGCGTAATCCGTTTCCCTGAATTCTTCTTCTAAAAATTAAGAGTTCTTAGATTTGTTAATTTTAAATATTCACAAAAAATACGTGGTGTTACATTCTCCCCTCCTTAAAGGATCTCGTCCCCGAAATCTTTAAGTTACGAAGAATGTATCCTAACATCCAACATCCATCTACTCAACCATCAATCACAGGCATCCATTGTCCTTAAAAAGATTTCTAATGCTTTCATGATCATATGCATATTTGTGTATATGTCCTTATCTAATGCAAAATCAGGCGGTCTACTGATTCAGTTGACCTCCTTGATGCGAATCATGTCAGTGTCAGGAGTCTATTATGTATGCAATTTTTCCTAATCGTATTTTGTAGCTCCTACATGAGTGCACATTCATTCATACAAATGCAATGTCCACATGATAATACACCAAGTTTCAATCCATATATAAATACATATATGCATATGCAATATGAAAGTGACTAAGCCGATCTAGTACCGTGTGTGTGTGTGTGTATATGCATCCACGAGCAACCACTTGCAACCATCAACCATAACATGTTTCAAATACATGTTTACATCCATTGGTTTCTACCTAAGGATTAAGAATAGGACCGAGGAGATATACTTAAGAGATAGATAAAAGCATGCATATACTTATGGAAAAAGAGATCAAGAATGTACCCTCAAAAAAGATAAGGGTAGGCTGCGCGTATCTTGTACTCAGTCTCCCATGCCGCGTCTTCCTCAGCATCACTCCATTGTACTTTAACTAGCTTGACCTCACGATTGCGTAGCTTTTTAACTTTTGTACCCAAGATACGAGTTGGAACTCTTCTCACCGTTGCTTCTCATTCCACTTCTATTTCCTCAAGTATGCTTGGCTCCACAACTTCCGCAGACTCATGTAAGCACTTTTGTAGATGAGAGATATGAAAGACGTTATGTACTCCTGCCAATCATTCGGGCATCTTTACTTTATAAGACATCTTCCCAATCCTATCAATGATAGGAAATGGCCCTACAAATCTTGGTGCCAATTTTCCTACGGACCCAAAGCGAACGACATTCTTCAAAGGAGATACTTTAATAAAAACTCTATCCCCTCAAACTCAAGGTCGGTCCTTCTTTAATCAGCGTAGGACTTCTGTCTATCTTATGCAGTCTTCATTCGTCTTCGTATCAAGTCCACCTTCTCTGAAGTTTCTCTGATCATGTTAAGCCCAAGTACGAGCTTATCTGTAGACTCCCACCAACAAGTTGGTGATCGACATGGTCTTCCATATAAAGCCTCAAAGGGTGCCATGCCTATGGTGGCTTGGTAGCTATTGTTGTAGGCGAACTCCACCAAAGGAAGATGATCCTCCCATGTTCCTCCAAAATCAAGAATGCACGATCTCAAAAGATCTTCTAATACTCTGTTCACCCTTTCCGTCTGACCATCGATTTGAGGGTGATAGGCAGTGCTTAAGCATAGCTGTGTGTCTATAGCCTCTTGCAAACTCTTCCAAAACTCGCTCGTAAAGATAAGATCTCGATCACTTACTATGCTAGAGGGTATTCCATGCAGTTGAACCACCTCTTTAAGATAAATGGATGCTAACGATGAGGCAGTCCTTCTACCCTTAACAGGTATAAAGTGAGCGCTTTTAGTGAGTCTGTCCGCTATTACCCAAATACTGATACTGCCCCTTCTTGACCTAGGAAACCCATTAATAAAGTCCATCGAAATGCTATCCCATTTCCACTGTGGGACCTATGGAGGATGAAGCAGACCACCAGGCTTCTTCTGCTCTACCTTGACTTGCTGGCATATCAAGCATTTAGAGACAAACTCAGCTACATCCTCCTTCATATCATTCCAGAAGAAAACCCTTTTTATGTCTTTATACATCTTGTCCCCACCCGGGTGTATGGTCAACTTAGAATGATGTGCTTCTTCGAGAACGGTTTTCACCAAATTCCTTGCTTGTAGGACGCAAAGTCTTCCATCTCGTCTCAACCAACCCTTGTCATCGATGGAGTATCTATTGAGGTGACTAGAAATCTCACCTCTAGTTAGCTTATCCAACACATCAACTAGATGAGGGTCTTCACGTTGCGCGGTTCCTATTGAGTCCAAATGAGTAGGCCACACCTCTAGCGATGCTAACAAACTAGGTACTAATTCAAAGGAGGGTCTAAAGCCAAAGTTTGCTATGTACTCCAAGCTTTGCTTTTCTACAAAGAGAGGACTTAAGGTCAGCTTTTTCCTACTTAAGGCGTCTGCTACCACATTGCCCTTGCCAGGGGTATAAGCAATCTCAAAATCGTATGGCGCAAGGAATTCCATCCACCTTTGTTGTCTTAAGTTAAGATCTTTCTATGAGAAAAGGTACTTTAACGATTTATAGTCAGTAAACAATTCAAACCTTTCTCCTAGTAGGTAATGACGCCATGACTTAAGAGAGAAAACAATGGCAGTTGGTTCTAAATCATGAGTTGGTTAGTTCTTCTCATGTACCTTCAACTTCCTTCCCCTATAACAAACTACCTTGCCCTCTTGCATCAAGACAACGCCCAATCTTGTACCTCATGCGTCTGTTTATACAGTAAACTTCTTATTCCCATCAGGCAATGTTAGAATCGGGCCATTTATTTGAGCCCTTTTCAGTCGTTGGAAAGCAACATCACAATCCAAATCCCAGGCAAAATTTAGGTTCTTCTTCGTTAACCTAGTAAGTGGGGCTAAGATCTTCGCAAAGTCCTCAATGAACTTTCTGTAAAAGCCCGCTAGCCCGAGAAAACTTCATACTTCGGTTGCATTACGTGGAATCTTCCAATCTTGCACCGCAACTACTTTTGCGGGATCCACAGCAATTCCCTCTTTGGACACCACATGTCCAAGAAACCTTACTTCTCTCTCCAAAAATGGCATTTGGAGAATTTTGCTTTCAGCTGATGTGCACGAAGAGTATCCATGACTTCCCTTAAATGCAAAGCATGTTCTTCCTCACTTTTTGAGAAAATCAAAATGTCGTCCATGAAGACCACTACAAATTTATTAAGGAACTCTCTGAACATCCTACTCATCAAGTTTATGAAATAGGCGGGTGCGTTTGTCAAGCCGAAAGGCATGACAAACCATTCAAAGAAACCATCCAGGGTCCTGAACGCGGTCTTATCTATGCTGTCCTCAGCCACTCTTAGCTGATGAAATCCGGTGGCCAGATCTAGTTGGGAGAAAACTGAGGCACCTACGAGCTGGTCGAACAAATCGTCTATTCTAGGAAGTGGGTGCCTATTCTTCTTTGTCAGCTTGTTTATCTCCCTATAGTCCATGCATAGGCGAAGTGAGCCGTCCGCTTTGGTTGCAAACACCACTGGAGCACCCCATTCAGAAATACTCCGCCTTATGAACCCCTTTTCAAGCAACTCTTTAACTTGCTTGCTGAGCTCTTTCCTTTCCCTTGGAGACATATGTCTAACGGGTAAAGCAACAGGTTTTGCATTATCAACAAGGTATATGCGGAAGTCTATCTCTCGCTTCGGAGGTAAACCCTTCACCTCTTCAAAGACATCCGAGTATTCACGGACTACTCTAACAGATTGCAAGTTTTCAACAGACGCATCAAGAGATTCTAGGTAGCTAAGAATAACAGAATTCATGGGATTACAAGAGATTTCGAGAGTGTTACCGAGGCGAGTCATAAGTCTAACCACTCTCCTTTCACAATCAAGGATGGCACCATTACTGGATAACCAATCCATGCCTAAAATCAACCCATAGCCCGTGAAACCTAAAACATAAGCATTACATCTAATCCAACGCTTAGTATAGAAATTTCCAAATCCAAACAAATCATTGACAAATAAGCCGAACCCCCAATTGGATTTGAAACAACCATGGGATCCTCTACTATACTGGTATCTAGGTGCAGAGATTCAACTAAAGCAGTAGATATAAAAGAGTGTGATGCGCCAGAATCAATAAGTGTACGAACTGGATGATCAGAAAGATAAAATAAACTCTCAACAGAAATATTTCTACCTCTTTCTTACAGAGGCACTATGAGAGAGTGAATCTGCCCTCCAGAAGTAGATCCAGTCCTCTGCCCTTGTCCTTGCCTTTTTGGGCAATCCTTAGCCATTTGTCCTGTCTCACCGCATTGAAAGCAACCACCCATCTGTAACAACCCATATTTTAATAGTATATTATAACCATAAATCAAGGCAAAATTAAATTTTAAAATAAGAACCAAAGGAAACGGGTTGCGCCATTGCGTTCGTCTCGAAATTCTGCATGAAATCGATTTCGAAAATCGGAGTTCGTATGACCAAGTTATGACCTTCAGAAGTTTCAGGAATTTGAATAAAATAAAATAGCTCGAAAATAAAGCCAGAAAATTCGAAAAT
The DNA here is from genome assembly GCA_030737875.1 of Allium sativum. Lineage (NCBI taxonomy): Eukaryota > Viridiplantae > Streptophyta > Magnoliopsida > Asparagales > Amaryllidaceae > Allium > Allium sativum. Next base: position 57,043,700 of record CM060912.1, read on the forward strand.
CAAACCCAGAGAAGGCTGGCGGGAAAATTCCCGCCCATATACCCAGGTCGACTGGGGATTCGACCTCCCCCCCAACCAGGTCGACTGGGGAGTCGACTGGGGTGTCGACCTCCCCATGACCAGGTCGACTGGGGAGTCGACCCGGGGGTCGACCTGCCTCCTGAACCTATTTCCTGAACCAGATGCATTCTGATGTATTTAGACTTGTTTCGTGACCAGATTCGTGACTCTAATCCTATATAAACTCACCCCTAGCCTCATTCACTCCACACCATTTCATTCTGTCCTTATGCTGCTTCTGAAATAATTAAATTAAAGAGAGAATGGCTACTTTTTCTTCGTCAAGATAATTACTAGGAATTGCAAATTGGGGTTTTTCAACTAGAACAAGACTGAACAAATAGAGATTCAACAACTGCAACAACCGTTTCTAGAATCAAATCTCTGCACTCTAATTCTCAATCCACGCTCTGTAAGTTCTGGTTACTTTGAGATTGAAACTTGTTAAATTTGATATGGACATGGAATAAAATTAAATTGGACCTAAGCTTGATTATCTATTTGGATCTGTTCTTGTCTCTTCTTGAATCTATGATTTTGGGATTATTTCTTATCGACTGAATCATGCCCATTCATGTTGTTGGACCTAGTTTATTATTCAAACGCTAGATTGTAACATAAATTATTTGATCTTGACTTGTGGGAATATTTCTATTTGGGGCCTATTCATGTTGTAAATAAAATTCTTTCATGTCTACAACCTTAATATGCCTATGACTATGACGATGAACATAAGACTATGCCTATGACTAAGAACATAAGACTATGCCTATGACTAAGAACATAGGACTATGCCTATGACTGTGAACATAAGACTATGCCTATGACTATGACGAGGACAATTGTGGCTAATCACCTATGACTCTTGACTATGATAATTATTACCTATGATTATGAACATAAGGCCATTATCTATGACCATGACTTTGAAACTATTACTGTTAATTGCCTATGACTATTTGCCTAGAACTATTTTTGATAATTATCCATGATTATTGTGATGAGTCGCTTATGATTCATAACTATGAGATTTCTACCTATGGGGTTAATTGCCTAAGACTATTATAGTTGATTGTTCATGCCCATAACACTATAGTAGAAAACGATGTTGTGCACCGAATTGGCATTTTGTTGGATCGTATACCTAGGGTGTGACTTGCTTAGTTTATTCGTTATTATGTACACCAAAACCATTGGATCCATTATCCTTGTATTTGGCTTGCTTTTGCATGCCTATTCTTTTATGTCAGCATTTACCATGACTATCGCCTTATCTTGCTAGATTTGGAATCCTATATGCCAGTGATGTTGTAACCAATTTATGTCATGCTAGTCTTGTAACCCTTTTATCGCTTTATGCTCGTCCCTCTTGCCTATCATAGTTTTGATGTTATTCTGAGATTTGGATTTATTAGTAGTATGGATTGATCACGTTTACATGCGATGGGAACACAATTTGGGTAGAATAGGCAAAACATGAATTGGTTATGAACATGAATTATGAACTTGATAAAAGGAAAAACTTGAAACATGAACGCTGTTATAACCTGAACCTGGATATGGACATGAAACTCGCCATGAAACTATATACGAACTTGACATAAAACTTGAACATGGACATGACACTTAGAATGAACTTGAAAATGGCCAACTCGGGGATGGGTTGAGTTTTCAGTGTAATTCTGCTCGGAACCGCCCAGCAAATCCAGTTACTGCAAACAATAGGATGCAATGTGGGTAGTTGGTCATATTGCACTTGAAAACCCGAGGTCAGACTGAGTTGTGGTGTAATTCTGCCCGGAACCGCCCGGCATATCCAGTGACCACAACAACAGGTCTGATGTGAGAGGTTGGGGTGCATTAATGAATTAATGCCACATGATAGGGTTAAGTCATGAACCGCTTGAATATACTTAACCAATTTGACACGATGATTTGATAGGGTTAAGTCATGAACCGCTTGTATATACTTAACCAATTTGACACGATGATTTCATAGGGTTAAGTTATGAACCGCTTGAATATACTTAACCTATTTGATACGATGGTTTGATAGGGTTAAATCATGAACCACTTGAATATGCTTAACCAATTTAACACGATGATTTGATAGGGTTAATTCATGAACCGCTTGAATATACTTAACCAATTTGACACGATGATTTGATAGGGTTAAGTCATGAACCACTTGAATATACTTAACCAATTTGACACGATGATTTGATAGGGTTAAGTCATGAACCGCTTGAATATACTTAACCAACTTGACATATGATTCATAGGGCTAAGTCATGAACTTGAACGACAACACTTAGCCAATTTGACATGACATGTAGGCGGGTTAAGTCACGAACTTGAATGACAACACTTAACCAACTTGACATGCTAGACCGATGGGGTTAAGTCTCGAATTTAAGTGACAACACTTAACCTACTGGACGGAAACCCTAGTTACGCGGTCCTTTTCAGCAGTAACCAACTAGATGTATCACGGTACCCTAGAACTAGGCAGGGTGGGGCACGATTACTGAGCTGATTGTAAGCTATCAGAACGATGGCTGAGTTGGTGCGCCATTGTAGGTTCAGGCGGACTATGGTCGTGCACGTAGTCCGGAGTTGAAAAAGAAGGCATTGGGCACCGGTAGGTTTACACTGTGCATGCTTGATTCGTGTCGGTGGTTGGCATCCTAGGGCTTGATACACCCTATGGTGGACCTAGCACAAGTGACTACATTTCGTGATTGGGCCATATGACACAGACACATGAACGAGCTAGGACTTGTAGGGAGCCGATCGATTAATAGATCGTACGTGGAAAAAGGGTGTTGTTCGTTAGGTAGCATAATCCCTAGTGGTCCTAGGTGGCATAAACCCTAATCGAATCTAGAAAACGTTCAATAGGTAGCATAATCCCTAGTGGTCCTAGGTGGCATAAATCCTAGTTGAACACGCGATAGTTCATGATAAGGAAACCTAGCCAGAACAAGGGTGGCAGTCCAAACGATTTCAAGAATGGTGGCACTACGTTGAAGTAGTATAGAATTACGTGATGAAACCCGTACGATATACGGCAATGGACTGTACATATACATGGAAAGGATGATACGGGTTGGGGTACTAGTACAGTTGGTGCAGAGAATGTTAAACATGCGATGTTATACGTAGCTTATCTTGTTACCTTAGTTTATCTTGTTACCGTAGTTTATCTTGTTATCTTAGTTCAACTGGCCTATCTTGTCATCATCCTTATGTTTACTTTCAGTTTATACATGTCATGTTACCTTTTCTATGTTGAAAGTCACTAGGACTGACCAGTCTGTATGACTGACCCGTTTTGTTTCGCCTCTTTTTCTTCCGTTCCCCCCCGGTTCTCAGGGAGGAAGCACTACTACTTAGTTTGGACTTCTTTCTGCTTCAAGATCATCATATATGGCTTGGACCTTTCTTGGCTATGGCTGCTTTACTGTTTTACTTGGGGAATGATTTATGACTATGGTTTTATGCTTCTTTACTATTGCAAGACAGATTTCGATGTAATGGATTTAATGGCATTTTGATGTAAAAGCTTTAGACCTTACTAGATTTTAAAGAAATGAAATTTGGTTTTTCTTCCGCTGTTTTATGTATGTTCTGTCTTGTAATATTTCTGTGTATGTTTACCTAGATAATGCTCCACCAAAGCTAGTGCATTCCCTTTGTGAGTGACCCTAGCGGAGGTGGGGTGTTACACCATCTTCCTCTTCTTCTTCCTGCAGTCTTTAATTAGATGTCCAGGTATGCCACAAAATTTACACTTCCTCTTGTCACGGGGTTTGTTATTCTTCCCGCCTTTCTTGGAATCTGTCTTCTTATTCTGCGATCCCTCCACTTTCTTGTCTAGAGGTTCTTCCACCTTTGCCTCTTTCTTGCAATCCTTGTCTTCCTCCTGTAACAATGTCATGTCCACCAGTCTCTCAAAAGTTGTACCCATAGGTAAATGGGACATAGCTAGGCTATGCAGTGGCTCATTCAACCCTTTAACAAATCGGAGAGCCTTTTTGTGCGGAGTGTTCACTAAATCCAGTCTGAATCTAGCCAGCTGGTTAAATTGGTTGACGTATTCCTTAACCGATAGGCTTCCCTATTTGAGTGCTAAGAACTTCTCCACCTGTAGGCTTCATTCAGCTTGCAAGAGGAACTTCATTTCAAATCTCATCCTAAAATCCTCCCAAGTTTTAACTGGACTCTCAGCAATGGTAACTTCCCACCAGTAAGAGGCTTTGTACTTAAGTAACCACACAGCCAATTGTATCTTCTATCTATCATCCACTTCGAAGATAACAAACAAATCTCCTGTTTCCTTGAGCTAGTTTCTTACTTCCACAAATGACTCAGTCCCATTAAAGTTCTTTCCACCCATAGCTCTAAAGTCTCTACATATCTTTGAGAAAGCATTTGCACGCGGAGGAGGAGGAGGAACGGCTGCAACTGGGGGAGGAGGAACAACTGCAACTAGGGGAGGAGGAACGTCTGTTGGGCCTGCGCCATTAGCCCTAGCTTCCGGATACCTTCTGAACCAGCCAGGTATCGGTACACCCTTGGGAAGATTAAGATCCCCAGACATGGTGAAACGAAAAGAAAAGGTTCAAAATAAAGGATAGAAAGATAGTGCATATGGCTTTGGGGATTATGCCTTTAAAATAAAACAACACTTTTCTTGAAAATGCTTCTTTAAACTTCTTTTTTTTTTTGAAAAATAGTTTTCAAAAAAATTTATCTGATATGGTAAACCATCGCTCTGATACCAAGTGAAACACCCCCACCTCCGTTAAGGTCACTCACAAAGGGAATGCATTAACTTTGGTGAAGCATTTTAGGTAAAAGGCATAGATAATTTACAAGACAAACATATATAACAGCGGAACACTGAAATTATTTCATAAATAACATGGTTCAGTCAAAACATTACAAGCATTGTCTCAAAACTCAACTTCTAAATTATTACAATAAAACATCTATCTTGATTTAAAACTCCAAGTACATAAAGAAGCATAAAACAGTAGTAAAGCTGCATAAATCCCCAATAAAAATGTAACCACAGCCATAGCCCAAGAAAAGAAAATCTAACCAATACATCTACTCTCTTCAAGCTGGAAAGGTATGCACTAAGCTGAAGTATTCCCTCCCTACGGACCTGGGAGGGGGGGGGGGACAGAAGAAAAGAAGGCAAAAGAAAATGGGTCAGACATAAGCCTGGTAAGTCCAGTGATTATTCAGCATGTAAACAGGTAAAAGGATCATGACATGAATAAATTGAATATAGGACAATACCATAGAAATAAGGTAACATAAGATAAGACAAGATAAACTGAATATACTATCGCACTCATTTCCATTTCTCTGCACCTACTAACGAATGTTTCAACTACCATCATGTGTTTATAACAAAGTGATCCCTTTTCCGATCGGCTTCTACTCGTGTCATTCGGCCCCGCTTGATTGTAGATACCTGTGATGGTCCCGCCATAGGGTGTATCAATTCCTATGGTAGCAACCCGACACAAATTCTAGATGCACAGTGTATACTACTGATGCCCAGTGACTGCTTTATCCACTCCGGAGTACGTGCACACCCATACTCCGTCGGAACCTACACTGCTGCACCACCCGCCGCTATTTTGACTACTTATAATTAGCCCAGTAATCGTGCCACACCCTGCTTAGTTCGGGTATCGTGATACATCTATGTGGGTTACTCCTGAAATGGGTCCTCGTTACTAGGGTTTCCTAATCAACATGTCATAATGGTTAAGTGTTCTCAAATTAACCTAACCATATCCATCTGTTTAATTAACATGTTGTATTGGTTAAGTGTTGCCTTAATTAACTTGACCCTACCATTCTTAGCCTGTCTGTTCCTTAGCTTTAATTCATTCATTAAAGCACCAACCTCTCACATTAGATCTATATTGTTACGGTCACTGGATGTGTCCGGCGGTTCTGGGCAGTCTTACAATGCAACTCAATCTAACCTCGGGTTTTTGGGCTTAATGCGCTAACCTCTCAAATTAGATCTATATTGTTGCGATCGCTGGATGTGCCGGGCGGTTCCGGGCAGTCTTACACCGCAACTCAATCTAACCTCGGGTTAGGCATGTTCATATTTGGCCAATTTACATATTTGTCATATGTGTCCAAGTTTATGTCTTTTTTTGCCAATATTCCCCAAGTGTTGTCAATACAAGTTTTATGCCACATTCACATGTTATGCCCAAAATTTGCTTAAATTATACCCAATTTTCCCCGCGTTATAATCGCACATACAACGAGATTCAATCTAAGTTCCGAATGAACTTAGTATTCACAAAAGCAAGTAAAAAGGGGAAAATAGAGAAGGAGCATAAGAATTGACATAAGGAAAAATAGGCATGTAAAGATATACCCAATTCAAGAATCATGTTTCAATAGGCATGTTGTACATTGATAATAAGAGTGGGCAAGGTACGCAATTTACACCATAGTTATAAATATTAGATAGAATTGGACTTAAGAGAATAACTAATTTTGATGTACAACATAATAAGTCCCATTGTATCAATCACAGTAGTCTCATAGGCATAGGATGTACAACATGATAGGTTTCATTATGTCAATCGCAGTAGTCTCATAGGCACGATAGATTCCGTTATGCCAATCACAACAGTCTCATAGGCATGATAGGTTTCATTACGTCAATCACAATAGTCTCATAGGCACGATAGGTGTCATTACATAAATCACAATAGTCTCATAGGCATAGGCAACTCAGATTTGACAAAAGGATAGGCATGAATCAGAATTAGGCATAGTTCTAGATCCGATTATTACAATCATGATTTCTATTAGGTGTTTAAATCGGAATAATAACTGAACTTACAGAAAAAGGATGGATCTTGTATTCTGGTATCTGATTTCTAAATTTGTTAAGCTATCCTTTGATGTAGACGTTTGATTCTCTAATTTGGATTTTGTTTTGGAGCTTTCTAACTTGATTTCTAATTTGGAGAAGATGGAGGCTAGGCTAGCTTAGGGATGGAAAGCATGACGGCTTCACAAAATGAGATTGTGAGGTTTAGGGTTAAGGTTTTGGGGTGTTTATATAGAAGTCTAGGATTAATTCTAGCCCTTAGATTAGTCTAGGAGGAATCAGAGCCATCAAACCAAAGAGTTGTGTCATCCAGCTGACCAAAGCACGACACATAAGCCCTAACACCTCAGAAATCAGTCATCGGCCAATCAGAGAAGGCCACATCAGCTCAGGGCTATAAAAATTCGTCATAGGAATTGGATCTCAAAGGGGTCGACTCCCTACAGGGGGGTCGACACCTATGTCGACATCCCTATAGGGGGATCGACACCTATGTCGACTCCCCCTAGGGGGGGTCAACACCCCTGAGCGGGAAATTTCCCGCTCAGCTGTTTTGGACGATTTTCGAATTTTAAACTGTTTTCTGACTTTTAATTTAATTTCTGTTTTTACTTGAAATCTTCTGAACTCCATGACTTCTTCATACGAAGTCCAATTCACGCAAACTCATACTCTATCCCAAGTAGAATTTCAAGACAAACGCAATGGCGTAACCCGTTTCCCTTAATTATTCTTCTAAAAATTAAGTGTTCTTAGATTTGTTAATTTTAAATATTCACAGAAAATACGGGGTGTTACACCGGTGGTACTGGCGTGAGGCGACGTGGTGTTTCAACATAGTGATTCGTCATTCAATGATGGTGATTCCATGATGGGAGGGGAGGATTCTACGATGAATGGCTTTTCTCCGAGATGCTGAAAAAACGACATTGGGTCGTATTGATGTGGATGTCAACGAAGAATGAGTTATCACCCATAGTTAGTAAGGTTATGATGTAGTGATATTTGTTAGAGTTTGTCGATGTTCTAACCTTCTAATGATTTGATTGATTAAGAGGATGAATTCAGGCGGGAGTCTTATAGACATTAAAGAAATGGATTCTACTACAGAGAATGTGTGTAAAAGAGTTGCTGGTATTCGAGAGTTTGGCACACCCTTGAGGGACGAGCACAAAGATGGATCAGAGTCAGTCAACATTTTAAATCTGATCTTCCTGGAGCCTAGATTCATTCGACGTTTCAACCTGCATAAGGCTATCTTCCAGTCAGTGACATTATGATGGGTTAATAGTCAGGTAGAGTTTGTCGATGTTTTAACCTGCCAGTGCTACGATGGATTAGGTGACCTAAGTATCATGTACCATATGTTTTGCGCACTGAGTGAGGGAATGCAAGGATTGATGTTATGGATGTATTAGTTAGTACTTAGACACCTATCACAACCTTTTTACATGATCTTTAACATAGAGTAACATATATTGGTTGTTATGGGCTAACTTTGTGGGTGTAGGAACAAGTCAAGCATGATTCTCCATGCCTTTTATGCCTTATACTCTTATTGCTTCTACAGTATTTTTGAAGATTTACTTATCACTCACACCAGACAGTTGTTGAATCTAATGTTTTATGTTCCCTCTTATTACCTAAGATACTCATCAATGATGCCGATGAGTAGGCTAGATAACAAATTTGAGCATTACTCAGAGCTGCACAAGTGGATTAGCCAGTGTTAGAGACTGAGATGTTAATGATAATGGATTTGATGACAACAAGCTTGTTTCAACTTTTTTCAATTATTATTATAAAATATATACTAACACTATTTTCTAGAATATATATGTGTGAATATACAGGAAATCTATGCAGGTATTTATTATCGAAGATTGTACAGTTCATAGAATCAAGATTTCAAAGTAGAAGAGTTCAAGTTTCAAATTTCATGAGTACTAAGAAATCAAGAGTCTAAGTGTTCAAAATTTTTAGAGTAAATATGTCTAGATATTCTGTTAAAACTCTGGTTAGCACTTGATCTAGAAACTTATTTTTAATACATATTTTCAAATTTATAATTAATTGATTTTAATTTAAGTTTTACTTACAAAATTATTAATGGTTTTATTATAGTTACTTATGATTTCAATTTCCTTGTTTATATCAAGTTTTAATACATTCATAGTTTTATATTTATAATTTTATGTCAATTTATATTTAGTTTCTTAAGTATTTTTATTTAATTTTTATGTAAGTTTTTAATATATATTTTACTTTGAATAGAATGTTTTAGTATAAATAAATATAGTTTGTTTCAACTCTGGATTCACCATAATTTATTTAAACATTATTTACTTTGTTTTAAAATTCATTTTTTAATTTTTCATTAGCGTATGTCGACATATAAAAAGTGTTATGTCGACATACTAGCCGTTAACTTGTTTTTTTAATTTTGAAAGGAAGATTCTTTTGAATTCAAACCGTCTCTAAAAGGTTGTGACTGTTGGAAACCTATAAATACCTTCCAGAATTCGAATTTTTTAATCACTTTTCATCTCCTTCTTCCTCTCTAAATATTCCACCATTACTATACTTAATTTCTTAACTTTATACACTTATACTCTGTCGATTTCAATAGAAATCATTTCATTCTTCTTCTCTCTCAATTCTAAATCAAAATATCTCTGAATTCAAGTGCTACTCAAGAGTTATAGGCTGTTTCTAATCAAAGATCTCAAGATCGAGTCCTATCGAGTCAAAACTACAAAAATTTATAAGAGAAGGGTGTAGTCATGTCCCATATAAAGTGACTAGGTGTGATTGTGTCCCGAAAATTGATTAGGTGTAAAGTTGTGGCTCGTAACTGTACTAGGAGTCAGTTGGGATGTGCCCTTGTTGCCTTAAAATCAAGGATTGTAATTGGATATTGTTAAATAAAAATCTGCATCAACCCAGTGTTGTGTGGGACCGGATGTAGGGGAGTCTCAAACCAGAATAAAATACCAGTGTGTACTTTCCTTTTACTGCTTTTACTTTTATTTTTTGCATTCTGTGATTGATTCTGTTTTGTTAATATCTATGATCTACATACTGTTTTTTTTAATCCAAATAGATTTCAAGTAAGTAATAAATTTCATAAAACACTATTCATCACCCTCTAGTGTTTAACTTGCTTTAGGATCTTTAATCCGCATCTCCAACAATTGGTATCAGAGCACTGGTTTTCAGAGTTTTCATAATCTGAATTTTGAAAAGTTCAAATGGATATTTTCATAACACTAGTTTACAAGTATGCATTTCATCATTGTTTCATAAGTTTACATTTAATTGTTGTGAAAAGTCAAGTTGTCTACCGAATAGTTTTTTTTATAGGAATAAAGGTATTATATGGTCGTTGATGATTCAAAATTTGATGGTCAATTAGTGCAAATCAAGAAGGATAAATGGATACTGGATAGTGGTTAATCAAGGCATATGACGGGAAATCCAAATTTACTGAATAATATAATATATGAAGATGGAGGAATGGTCAATTTTGGCGATAACTCAAAAGGATACATGATTGGAATCAGCAGTGTCAGTAATTCTAAAACTCCTACTATTTATGATGTTTTATTAATTAGGAATATAAAACATAACTTACTAAGTATAAGTCAATTATGTGATAAAGACTATAAAATTAAGTTTGAAAAAGATAAGTGATTTATTGAAGATAATAATTCAAATTTTTTTTTGAAGGAATTAGAAAGAAAAATATTTGCATCTTGAGCATAAAATTTTCAAATAACAATTTGTGTCTTTTGACCAAGTGACCCTTGGATTTAGCATAAGAGATTCAGTCACTTAAATTTCAAACATCAATCTAAAATCTCTAAATTAGATTTTGTAACAGCCTGCATTTTACATATCGAAGTTCGTAAAATATTTTTATTTCATTCCCTGAGGGTTGGATCATTCTTATCTTTTGATATGTTGCTTAAGGGGATGTGAGACATGGCCATAATTTTTACCAATTTTGTTTATGACCATTTTGCCCCTGTTAGTCTTGTATAGGGCATAACTTTTGACTCATGTCGAATCAGAGGGCGAGACTTATGTCATGGGAAATGTATTGATAATTGCCTTTCCGTAGAGTGGTAACATTAAAAATTTGGCTAAGAGGTTTGGAGGAATCTTTGTTTTAAGGTTTTTCAGTTGGTTGTTCAGGTTCGGAGAGCCATAATGGGCTGATTTGGGAAGGCCCATTGGTGGGCTAATGAAAGGGTATAAAATGGGGGTAAGGGATATGGGAAATAGTTTTAGTTTTCCATTCTCTCATTTGGTGCCTTGGGCTCCTCCTTCCTCTAACACCTTTCCGCCTTAAAAAATCAAAATCCAAGGAGAGAAATCATAGATCTACACCACTGGAGGATAGTTCTACATCAATTGAAGCAAGAGTTCATCGGATTAAGAGGTTCGGTGCAAGGTGCTTGCTGTCCGGATTCTTATTTCATCACTTTTAGCTTGTTTTGGAGAATCGGTGAGTGATTTACATCTCTCACATGGATTCAATGAAGTATATGAATGTTTGATCATGTTTTTCATCAAATTCAATCATTTTCCCATAGATCTATACCACGATAAGTCCATTTTCATTTAAGTCACCCTATAATCTGATCTAGCAAGTTTAGATAGGAGTTTCTATAACATTTCATATGAATGTGCAAGTTAGATCCATGGTTTTACTTATATGTACATTTATGGTGATTTTGGTGAATTTTACATGTTTGTTGACGGAATTGTCATGTTGGTGTTATTGTTGATTTCATATCATGTTTGTGATCATATTGGATGTATTGGATGAGCTGATTTCATCAAATGAATCATTTTGGCGAAATTTTGGTCGAAATTGGAGTTGCATTGGAGAATGCAGGTTTTGGGTCGAACATGTTAGGGTCGGACATGGTGGATCAAACATGGAGGGTCGATCGAACCGTAGGGAGGTTTTCTTAGGGGAAAAGAAATGGTTGGGTCGTTCGAGCATGTTAGGTCGAACAGGTTGGATCGAGAAAGTTGGGTCGAGCAGCATATGGGTTATGCAGTGGTTCTGGTCGGTCATGTTTTGGGTCAAACATGGATCGGGTCAGTCATGTCTTAGTGAGGTGTTTGGATCGGTCGCGAAGGAGGGGTCGAGTAGAGTGGTCTATTCGGTCATGTTGGGTCATGCAGAGTCTGGGTCGGTCGCACATGTTGGGATCGGTCGTACCAAGGGGGGTCGGTCGCACAGGGGTCATTTTCTGAAAAAGTACGTTTTTGGGTACGACCGAGGTTGGAAGAAAAGAGCTTGATTTTTTTTTTCGGGGGCAGCCCCCCGAACCCTACTCAAGCCGTATTGTAGTGGTGTAACTTGGTTCGGTGATGATGTGACTTCGAAGTAAATTCAAGTAGGAAGGTTCAAAGTGTTGAAAGGTGTTCGTTGGTCGGTATAGAACATTGAATGAGGTGATAACTCAAAGGTTGTGAGTTGGTGGATAATGGTTGCTCGAGAAGATTGCTTGAGCTATGAAAAGTCGTCGATTTGGATGACTAGAGATGAGAAGGCTGAGAGAGTATTGTTGTCGTAAGTTATAGCAGGCTTAAAGTAGGGGTATGATAGGGGCACCTAAAAGACCGGTTGTAGGTCGAGTACCCTGGGTATCGTTGAAAGGCCTAGTTTTCAAGGTTGAACGTACGTATAATTGAAAGGCGTATGGAGTTTATGCTAGAACTGGGGTTATCATTAGCCCTTGACATATAGCAAGGTTGGTCGTCATACGATTAACGATGGTTTCAAAGCAGGATTGGGAGTGATAGCCAGTGTCATTCATGGATGATTGGTTGTTGTGTTTGTACCATCTCACGTAGGTTGTCCAACGTCGAAGGAGATGTTCTTTGGGTGCTTGTCTGATATTGGTTTAGGCCTTTGGGGCTTGTGCTTGAGGGATGATGAATTCGATTAGGATGGATTACATGAGATACATATCATCTAGATGTTATGAGTGTTTTACCATGATTGAATGGGTGTTCTAGTTTCCATGCATGAATGGTTGAATTGTATATCGTAAAGGCTATCACTGTCTGATGTAAGGAAGACGGGAGTTGAGTTCTTCCCTGGCGTTTGGTAGATTGGTTTGTTAATCCACCTATTCTCATATACTTTATTGTTGAAGTTTGTTAGCTGTTTTATTGCTCACTAAGACTGTTGTATAACTCAAGGCTTTATGTTTCCTCTTATTACCTTGGGTTGTTCATTCGGTTGTGGATGGGCAGACTAAGTAGCAGGTTATAGGTAATTAGTGAGGACGATGCTGTTGTGCGGAGGCGAGCGAGAGGCTGGCGTACCAGTTTTATTACTATCTAGTATTTCTGTTTCCGCTATTTGAGTACTCTGTGAGGGTTGTAGTGTGGCCTTATGTACAAACTTTAATACCAGTTGGATAACCTTTCAGGATATTGAGAAAGTTTCAAAAGTTTTATATACGATGCTTCATTACTATTACCTGTTTTATATGTTCTATTATATTTTATCCTTGCAATGTGAGTTCTACGAGATGTTCGGATGTTGTTTACCAACTATGATGATCGTCCATAGCTACCTGGCACACTTTTCAGTGCATTATTCTTCTTGTTTAGTACAGGGGCTATGGGCGGTCGTCACATTTTTAGTTAGAGGATTACCCAAAATAAATTTCAAATTAGATAATTTGTGTGACGCTTGCCAATTAGGGAAATTAAGAAAAAGTTCTTTTAATTCAAAAGATGAGATTACCACTTCAAATTCATTAGAAATACTTCAAATAGATTTGTTTGGTCCATCTCAAACACAATCAATAAAACATAGTAGATACATATTCGTAACTATGGATGATTTCTCTAGATTTACTTGGACGTTGTTTCTTAAACATAAAAGTGATGCTTTTGAATTATTTAAAACCTTTTCCAAGAGCATTCAAAATCTATTATCATTAAAAATTAAAACTACACGTGGTGATCACGGTGGAGAAATTGAAAAGGAAAATTTTGTAATAAAAACGGAATTACTCGTATTTTTTCTTTTTCAAGAACTCCACAGTAAAACAAAGTAGTTGAGCATAAAAATAGGACAATACAAGAATGTGCGAGAATAATGTTATCTGATAGTTGTTTACCAAAGAGTTTTTATGATGAAGCAGCCCTATAGCTTGTTATATTTTAAATAGAAGTTTAAGTAGACCATTAACTAACAAAACTCCATATGAACTTCTGTATAAAAAGAAATGGAAGGTATCTTATTCTAGAATTTTTGGGAGTAAATGGTTTGTTTTAAATGTTAAAGATGATTTAGATAAATTTGATCCTAAATCAGATAAAGGAATATTTATTGGATATTCAAATAGAAGTAAAGCTTATAGAGTTTTCAATTTAAAAATTAATACTATTAAAAAAATTCAAATGTATCTTTCGATGAAAGTTATAAATATTTAAATTAAAATGAAGATGAATTTGATAATAATGATGAATCAAATGAAATGAATAATGAAATAAATAATGAAATTAATCAAACTAATGAAAGAATTAGGCTTTTAAGAGATCACCTTGTAGAAAATATGCTATGAGATATTGAATCTTTTGTTAGAACCAAAAATCAATTAAATAAGTAAATAGCATTTATATATACTATTTAACCAAAATTCCAAAGGAAGCATCATCTGATAATTCATTGATACTTGTTATGCAAGAGGAATTAAATCAGTTCACTAGAAATAATGTATAGGAACTTGTTCCTAGACCAGAGGATAAAATTATAACAGGAACTAAATAGGTATATAAAAATAAAATGAACGAACTTGGTGAGGTTGTTAGAAATAAAGCACTATTAGTTGCTCAAGGATATTGTCAAGAAGAATGAATAAGTTACGATTAAAGCTTTGCCCCCATAATAAGACTGGAAGCTATTAGAATTCTACTTACTTTTGCTAATCAAAATAATTTCAAATTATTTCAAATGGATTTAAAAAGTGCTTTTCTAAATGGATTCGTTAAAGTAGACATTTACGTTTAAAAAACCCCATTATTCGAGGATGAAAAATTGCTTAATCATGTTTATAAATTAAAGAAAGCCTTTTATGGTTTCAAACAAACTCCTAGAGCTTAGTGTGATCGATTAAGAACTTATTTATTACAATCAAACTTTGAAATTGGTAAAGCAGATGATACACTATTTATTAAAAGAAATAAAAATGATATTCAATTAGTACAAATCTATGTAGACAGTATAATTTTTGGATCAACTAATAATAAAATGAATCAAGATTTATCAGAAATCACGACTAAAGAAGTTGAAATGAGTCATATAGGAGAACTTACTTTCTTCTTAGGATTGCAAATTAGACAACTAGATAACGAAACATTTATTAATCAAGAAAATTATGCTAGAGATTAAATTAATAAATTTAATATGGCTAGAACTAAAGGAAAACCCACTCCTATGGCAACCAATAAAGCCTTAAGTGAAGATGATTCTTCAAAAGATAGAGATCAGAATCTTTATAGAGGAATAATAGGATATTTACTATATATAATTGCGAGCATACCATACATCATGCATGGTGTTTGTCTCTACGCTAGATATCATTCACAACGTAAGGAAACTGACTTGAAATCCGTAAAATATATTCTACTATATGTCAAACATACATTAGACTTTGTCTTATTCTATCCTAAGAATGATTCATTGGATTTGATTTCTTATTGCGATGTTGACTATACTAGTTGAAAATTGAACCGAAAAAGCACAAGTGGAACTTGTTTGGGTCATTCTCTGGTTTCCTGGTTTAGTAGAAAGCGAATATCGTTTTCTTGTCAACAACTGAAGTCGAATATATATCTGCTACTTTATCTTGTTCCCATGTAATATATATGCAATAAACTCTAAGAGATTTTGGTTCAAATATAACCAAATCACCAATTTACTACGATAATGCGAGTGTTATAAATCTATCTAAAAATCCTACGCATCATGCTAGAACAAAACCTATTGATGTGACACATCATTTCCAAAGAGATAATGTAAATAAGGAAAAATTGTCGTTAGAATTTATTAACATAGAAAATCAAATTGCACATATATTAACTAAACCATTAAACGAAGCAACATTTATAAATTAAGAATAGAACTAGGAATATGTTCTCTAAATGAAGTAAAATAATTGAATAAATTAGTATAAATAATAAGAAAATTAAAAGTTTTTCAAAATTAACATGCATATGTCAACATAAAATAGAAAAAAATTAAAATTAAAATTCCCACCAAAGTTAGTTATTACTCTTATTTAAACTCTCCACTTCGAAAATTCTTCTGTTCTCAGTCATTTTCTCTGTAATAAAAATTATGATATCATAAATGGCTTCCACTTCAAACAATTACCAAAATAACTCCTTTTTGTTTCATACGCCTACCCAAGGCCCATTTCAACGTTCTATGCACACAAGGATTACCAAACTAGAAGAATCTATGAAAGATACCCTTCAATTACTCACTAAAATTTAACTTCTTCAACTCTGAATGGCCAAAGAGCAAGAGAAGTTAGGAAAGATCATTAGGAATCTTTAGAAATATATAATGGATAACCCAGAAAATCCAATTATTATCGAAGATGATTCCTCCGACATTCAAGTCCATATCCAATGGAGGAAGATGAAGAAGAAGAGGTTGAAGAAGAGGAAGCAGAGGATCAGAATCAAGAAATGGATGAAGATGATCAAGTAATCTATGTCGGTGAAGTCTGTTTTGACAAGGATGGGAATGCAGTTGAATAAAATGGGGGAATTCTGTCTCTATTACCCAAATAGTCCAATTCACAAATCCTTAATTGGTAGAAACAATTAATAACTAAGTTTGTATATTCGTATAAGTGCTAATGTATGTAAATATTTGTATATATTCGTTTAAAATACTTATGTGTTTGTAAAACAACAACAATAATATATATGTTTGTATGGATGTTACTTAATAGTTAGTGTCTATATGATAGTATTTGTACCTAAGGATATTATTAGACTATTATACTAGGTTTGGTATAGAATAGTTTAGATTGTTAGTTCTAGTTTCAGATATCATAAATGTATTAGTCTTAGAACTCTGCCTTAGTTTTAGGGGTATTATTAGAATATAGTCAGGATTATATATATATATATATATATATATATATATATATATATATATTGATGACAAGGGGGAGAATTATAAATCAGGGCTTAGATTAAGGGGGAGTTGGTAGTTTTAGGGGGAGTTATTGGAATGCAAGGAGTAACTGAAGAATTAAGACCTCAGGGATGAATATTTTATAACCAATATTTCCATCATCAAAAAGGGGGAGATTGTTAAATACTGAGATGTTGATGATGACGGTTTTAATGACAACAACTTTGTTTCAAGTTTGTTTAATTATTATTGTTATAAAATATATATATATATACACACTAACACTATTTTCTAATATATATATATATATATATGTGTGTATACAGGAAATCTATGCAGATATTTATTATTGAAGACTGTATAGTTCAGAGAATCAAGATTTCAAGTAGAAGAGTTCTAGTTTCAAGACTCATGAGTATCAAGAAATCAAGAGCTCGAGAATTATAGAGTAAATATGTCTAGATATTATGTTAAAACCCTGGTTAACACTTGATTCTAATTTCAATTTTGATTCTAATTTCAAATTTAATTCTGATTTTAAATTTAATTCTAATTTCAAACTTCCTCTCTAAATGATTTCAAAATTGTTTATTTGTTTTCTATCTAATTTTTAAATGATTTGAAAATTACTTTCTTATTTATAAAATATATATTTTGAAATATTTTAACTTCTGAAATTTATTTTTAATTCCTATTTTCAAATTTATACTTAATAGATTTTAACTTAAGTTTTACTTACACGTTTATTATAATTACTTATGATTTCAATTTCCTTGTTTATATTAAGTTTTGGTATATTTATAGTTGTATATTTATAATTTTATATCATTTTATATTTAGTTTCTTATGTATTTTTATTTCATCTTTATTTAAGTTTTTAAAAAATAATTTACTTTGAATATAATGTTTTAATATAATGGATTATAGTTTTTTTAACTTTGGATTCACCATAATTTATTTAAACAATATTTACTTTTTTTTTGAAATTTAATTTTTAATTTTACACTAGCATTTTTTTTCAAGCAGAATAAAAACTATATACCAGAATAGGAGAAAAAATCTTTCTCTAATGGCATACAAAAACAGATTTGTAGTTAATAAATGACTACAAAATCTATAATAATAACTGAAAATTACAAAGAAATAAATACAAACATGAAGTGAAACAAAAGCAGCTAGATCAGACGAACGGGAGGCAACAAATGTGTTATCCCAACGGATCCCAAAGCATACACGTCTAAGATGCTGCCTGAAGAAAAGACGAAGCCCGCCTACTCCAAGCTAGAGCACCAGCCTCGTCTACCCAACCAAACCCAAAAGAAATCTATAAAATCTAGGTCCTAGACGATTGGAAAACATCATAAGACGTAAAAAGGTGGGTGTAGGTTAAATAAGCGGTAACACACAACATATAGAATCAAATAATTCCCGCATGCGGAGCCGAAGGACAAGATGTGATATCAAAAGTACACGCCAACTGAATAGAGCGGGAGCCAACAACTCCCTTGGAAGGCCTACCACAGAAGGCAAGGGATACGTCATTCCTTACCTTCCGAATGATGGTGGGAGGGTCCATATGACACTCGCCGAACATGGACTTATTCCGCGAGCACCAAAGGTGCCAACAGAATAGACAAGGAATTAGACAAAATAGAGTAGAACAGACTGATTTGCCTGAGATGCCAAACCACCAGTCTCCTAGTAAATCATCAAGGGAAGTGGCATTACCTCGGAGACCAACCAAATTCCCGAAGTAGTTCCAGACAGATCTGGCACAGGAGTTAAAAGAAGAACAAATGAGCATTGTACTCCAAGTCATCATCTCTACAGCATATGCAATGGGACACGAGCGGGATGCCAATCCTATGAAGATTCTCGTCTAGCAATAACCCTTTATGAATAGTTCTCCACATTAACAAGGAAACTTTCGGAGGGAGTCGGCCATCCCAGATGAAAGAGAAAATACGGAGCATTGGAGAAGGGGTCCTTACCAAACTTCATGCCGCCCTAATCGAGAAAGGACCGCCATCCCACCTTGCTCACCACCATGTAATTCGGAGAAGGACCTCACGGGTTGCATCTGTTTCCACGTCTCACTAATGTAGGACGGGACCCTCATGAAATTCATGACCAGAAGTCTACGGGAAGAAAACCCGCCTAAAAAGAATCGTTCGCACCAAACCCTACCCATAACTTGTAAGCATAGATAGTGTAGATATCCTTAGGATTTCAAAGGCCAAGGCCTCCTTCACTTTTGGGATGACAAACGATATCCCAAGAAATCTAGTGATGACGATTAGCAATGTACTTTTTTACAGTAGAAAAAGGACGGTGCCAATGACCGATAAGAACGGAAGAAGGAAGAAATAAGAGCCACGGTTGCAAAGACATATGATCCTATATGTGACACCCCACGTCCATTAATGTCACTCACAAAAAGAATGCATTAACTTCTATGGAGCATTTTAAGTGTGTATAGAACAGAAACTTAACAACAAGACAGTTATAAAACAGTACTTAAAAATTTAAAACTTCATTCATTGCAGCGGTAAACAAATAAGTTTGATTACATTATCAAAAACCAAAGACTAGAGTCAAGTACATAATATCCATCTTGACTACATCAGAGTACATAAAATGAAAGACATACCCCAACACAAAATAGCCATAAGTAATATAGGTTGAACTTTTAATTCAGCGATCCAAGCAACTTCCAAAAGAAAGAGATAAAGCTGTCCAAATCAAGCTCCACTAGTACTAGTCCCACACTGAGCACCTTGGGTGGGGGGGGGAGGGGAGGAAGAAAAGAGGTGGAAACAAAGGGGTTAGACATAAAGTCTGGCGAGTGTAATAACTTTAACAATATAATCATTAAGTAACTAGGATAAGGCATAAGCTAGAAAATAAGGAAATGACTGTGAACAAATGGGTATGATAGAGCAAACAAAGGAAATAAGATGAACAAAGATAACGTTAAAGGCGCATCTAATCACTATAGGATAATTACTACATTGCACCACACCAAACACCCTAAAAGTTGATCCCGCCTACAGAACTCAATAATGATTATAGGATAATCCTAGCTGCCTTCATAGGTGTCGTCTGCCCCTATCTCCACTAGGTGTACCCACTACCCCCATTCGATCGGCTCCCTAACTCATAGATACCTATGCTGGCCCTTCAGTGGGGTGTATCACTCCCCAACGATACCATCAAAGTGCACGGCTTATATCTACACGATGCAACAACGTCTTACCTACCAGCTCGGGCCCAAACACGCATATGACCCTGTTGGACTTGCGTTGCGACCGCTAACCCGTTTTGACCTCTTACAATCAAACTCAGTACGCGTGTCCCATCCTCGACTTGGGTCGAGCCCATAAAGACACTTAATGGGTTACTGGTTTGAAAAGGGCCCCCATGCATGACATAAGCTTTTCTACCTATGCTTGGTCCCCTCTAAGGTTTTCCCCTCTAAGGTTTTTCCCCACTTAACCTCATTCTTATTCATGTCTTCTTACATGTTTCAATCTTGGTTAAGTGCATCTAATCGTATTTCACATGCCACCCAAGGCACCCACTTAACCCCCTTATGTCCCACCACATGTTTATCTGGTTAAGTATTTCTTAATTCATTAATACCGTAACCTTGTAAAGACCTCCCACATTAGACTGGCATTTGTGGCAGCTGGATTTGCCGGGCGGGTCCGGGCAGTCTTACACCACAAACGAGCCTAACTTCGTGTCTTTACAACTGTTACGCATTTAATTCATGCCTTTGGCCTCTCACATTAGACTGGAATTTGTGGCTGCTGGATTTGCCGGGCGGGTCCGGGCTGTCTTACACCACAAAAGAGTCTAACATCGTGTCTTAGGCGGTTTATTATTACACTTCTTCATTTAACCCCAAATTGGATCAATATTCCTATTCAATTTGTCAATGAATTCCAAATGTACTTATGTCCATAATTGTCTCAATTATGTCCATAAATGCCAATTTTTCCAATTAATATCTTAAATTAATTATATGCCTTTTCAAGGCCATTATGCCAATTCTCAATATGTGTATATTCAATATTACCCCCATCGTCCCCACGTTGTCCATTCGTTTATCATGACATATATGTATGTTAGACTTGCAATTAGTTTATCACATAAAAGGGAAGAAACATCGCAAATTTGCATAACACACAAAATGGATCTAATCTTGCAAATAAGGATTACAACATAACTTGCATAAACTTTGTATTGTCATGAATCTAAACATAGGCCTAAAGGTGTGAACTTGAATATATATATATATATATAATTGTTTTTCACCTAAAACTTGCATATATGAATATAATTTTCATTCCAAAACTTGCATAGGCCATAGTCATAAACTTGCATAAAACTATGTACATCATAGATCTAAATCTAAAGGTGTATACTTGCATATATGTGAATCCAATTTCTACCTAAACTTGCATATAGTCTCTTTATTATTCACATGCAAACTGGTGTATAATTCATATAGAAACTAGCATATAATCTACACTCAAACTTGCATATAAAATGATGTCAAACATGAATCAAGTTGAACATAAGTGATTTGGCATATAAAAAGGGATCCACAACAAAATTATCATTATGAACAACTAGCATATATTCACAAACTATCACATTTTTCCAATGTCTCACTAACATAGCCATATAACCTAATTTATAACTCAACCCAATTAACTTATTAATGATCTTATTAAAGAAATTGAACTCACAACTCAAAGAAGGTCTTGAGTTCTGGAATCTGAGTTCTGAAATTGATTTAGCTTGCCTTTGAAGTAGACAAATTCATTGTTGCTGTTATAAATTAAGTTGATTAGCTTCACTTTCCCTCTAGTTGGTGGCGGCTACTCTAGGTTGCAAGGTGATAGCATGACGACCATGTTTCTAATTTTGATTTGGTTTTAGGGTTTGAGTCTACATGTCTTTATATAGAATTTAGGATTAATTTAGGCCATCCGATCAACCTAGAATCAATCAAGACCATCCAGTCAAGATAGAGTGACACCTCAGCCATAATGACTCAGAACTGAGTCACAAAATCGTCATCTCTCAGATTTGCCCCCCCGGGGGGGGGGGGGGGGGGGTCGACCCTTAGGTCGACCCCTAGGTCGACCCCCAGGTCGACCTGTAGGGGGGAGGTCGACACTAGGGTCGACCCTCTGGTCGACCTGGGTCCTGGGCGGGAATTTTCCCGCCCAGCCCGCTTTTGACTTCTGATTTGAATTTTGAATCTGTTTCGAGCTATTTGAATTTATTAGAATTTTCTAGAAACTTCTGATAACCATAACTTCTTCATACGAAGTCCAATTTACGCAAACTCGGACTCTATCTCAACCAGAATTCCGAGATGAACACAATGGCGTAACCCATTTCCCTTGATTCTTACATTTAAAGTTAAGTATTCTTTAATTTGTTAACTTTAATATTTAAATTTACGGGGTGTTTCATTCTCCCTCCTTAAAGGATTTCGCATCTGAAATCTCCAAGTTAAGGAGAATGCATATCCTAACATCCAGTCATCCATCTACTCAACCATCAAACACAGGCATCCATTGTCCTTACAAAACTTCTAATGTTGTATGAACATATGCAGGAAGTGTGTGTATATGTTCCTTATCTAATGCAAAATCAGGTGGTCTACTGATTCAGTTGACCTCCTTAATGCAAATCATGATAGTGATATGCGTCCATTATGTATGCGAAAGAATCCTATCGACACATATTATTTCTACATGTATGCACAACCATTCATCAAAATGCAGCATCCATATGATGACACAACCAATATATATCCATTAAATTAAATTTGCACACACATTTATATGCAATATGAAGGTGATTAAGCCGATCTAGTGCCTTAGATGTGTGTATATACATCCACGAGCAACCACTAGCAACCACTTGCATCTATTTGCATCCATCAGACACAACATGTCTCAAACACTTGTCTCAACCATAGGGTTCTTCCTAACTAAAGATCGAAGATGTCATCACAAAGATAATACTAAAAGATAGGACAAGTATCAACAAAGCGGTAGAAAAAAGGAGAAATCAAAACATACCCTCAAAAAGGAAAGGGTACAACGTACGCATCTTATCTTCTGTCTCCCAAGTCGCGTCTCTTTGATCACCTCCCCATTGCACTTTGACCAACTTGAATTGCGAAGCTTTTTGACCTCCGATCCGAGAATGCGTGTAGGAGCTCGTCTGATCGTGGCATTGCGCTCTACTTCCACTTCTTTGAGCGTGCTCGGCTCTACCACTTCCACCGTATCGTGTAAACACTTACGCAAGTGTGAAACGTGAAACACGTCATGAACTCCGCTGAGCTTCTATGGTAATTTTATTTTGTACGCCATCTGTCCAATCCTCTCTGTAATTGGAAAGGGTCCTATGAATCTTGGTGCCAACTTCCCTACCGATCCAAAGCGGACTACGTTTCTCAATGGTGACACCTTAATAAAAAACCATGTCCCCAACAATGAACTCAAGATCGGTTCGTCTCTTATCAGCATATGACTTCTGTCGGTCCTGTGCCGTCTTCATTCGACGTCGAATCCGGTCTATCTTCTCCGAAGTCTCCCTAATCATGTCGGGTCCAAGCAAAACCTTATCCGTGGATTCCCACCAACATGCAGGTGATCGACACGGTCGTCCATAAAGAGCCTCAAAAAGTGTCATACCAATGCTAGCCTGAAAACTATTATTATAGGCGAACTCTACTAGTGGAAGGTGTTCTTCCCATGTTCCTCCAAAGTTTAGAATGCATAGTCTCAGAAGGTCTTCTAGAATCCAATTCACCCTCTCGGTCTGGCCGTCCTTCTAAGGATGATAAGCGGTACTTAAGCATAATTGCGTTCCAACCACCTCTTGTAAGCTCTTCCAAAATTCGCTTGTGAAAATAGGATCTCTATCGCTCACAATGCTGGAGGGTATGTCGTGCAAACGAACTATCTCTCGAAGGTAAATAGATGCTAACCATGCGGCGGTCCTTTTACTTTTGACGGGAATAAAATGGGCACTTTTAGTAAGTCGGTCTACAATTACCCAAATCCCCGTATTCCCCTTCCTCGATCTTGGTAACCCATCTACAAAATCCATGGAAATACTTTCCCATTACCAAAGCGGAATCTCTAAGGGAGGAGCAAACCTCCAGGCTTCTTTTGCTCCGCCTTGACTTGTTGGCATACTAAGCATCTAGCAACGAACTCGGCCACGTCCTTCTTCATTCCTGCCCAAAAGAAAACTCGCTTCATATCCCTATACTTCATATCACCACCGGGATGTATGGTCATCTTAGAGCGATGTGAGTCTTCAAGAATTGCCTTCTTCAAACTTTCGTCTTGTGGTACGCAAAGTCTTCCATCTCTACGTAGCCAACATCTTTCATCTATAGCATATCTATCCAGATGTATTGAGGACTCCCCTCCTATAAGCTTGCCTACTATCTCAACCAACTGTGGGTCGTTTCGCTGTGCCTCTCCAACTCGACCCAAAAGTGTATGTTGCATCTCCAATGATGCCAACAATCCGGGTACATAATCGACAGAGGGTCTGAAGTCAAAGGAAGATATATACTCCAAACTCTGCTGCTCTACAAACAAAGGACTTAAAGTTAACTTCTTTCTACTTAGGGCGTCCGCTACAACGTTACCCTTTCCATGGGTATATGCGATCTCAAAATCGTAGGATGCCAAAAACTCCATCCATCTCTTTTGCCTCAAGTTTAGGTCCTTCTGAGAGAACAAGTATTTTAGCGACTTATGGTCTGTATACAACTCAAACTTCTTGCCAAGCAAATCATGACGCCACGAATTAAGCGCAAAAACTATGGCCGCCAACTCCAAGTCGTGGGTAGGGTAATTTTTCTCGTGGGTTTTCAACTGTCTTCCACCATAGCATATCACCCTTCCCTCTTGCATTAAAACGGCGCCAAGCCCTATCCCGCAAGCATCGGTATATATAGTGAATGCCTTACTCCCGTCTGGCAAAACTAAAACTGGAGTTGTCGTCAAAGCTCTCTTCAGATGCTGGAAAGCATCATCACAGTCAACGTCCCAAGTAAAAGTCAAATTCTTCTTCGTTAATCGAGTGAGAGGGGCTGATATCTTCGTGAAGTCCTTAATGAACTTCCTATAATAGCCAGCCAGCCCTAAAAAGCTTCTTACTTCAGTTGCGCTCTTAGGCGTTTTCCAATCTTGGATTGCCACTATCTTAGCGGGATCCACAACTATCCCTTCCTTAGAGATCACGTGTCCTAAGAACCTCACTTCTTTTCTCCAAAAATGGCACTTGGAGAACTTAGCTTTTAGCCGATGTGCTCGTAGGGTCTCTAAGACTTCCCTAAGATGTAGGGAATGCTCTTCTTCATTTTTAGAGAAAACCAGAATGTCGTCTACAAAGACTACCACAAACTTGTTCAAAAACTCCCTAAACACTCTACTCATTAAGTCAATAAAGTATGCGGGTGCATTCGTCAAAACAAAAGGCATGACGAGCCACTTGAAGAAACCGTCAAGAGTTCTAAAGGCAGTCTTATCGATGTTATCTTCAGCCACCCTTAGCTGATGAAACCCTGTAGCTAAATCCAGTTGCGAGAAAATCGAAGCTCCCACCAACTGATCGAATAAACCGTTTATCCTCGGTAACGGGTGTCTGTTCTTCTTTGTTAGCTTATTCAGCTCTCTATAGTCCACACACAATCTAAGTGAACCATCAGCTTTTGTAGCAAAAACGACTAGAGCACCCCACTTTGAAATACTTCTTCTTATGAACCCCTTCTCAAGCAATTCTTTCACTTGCTTACGGAGTTCTCTTTTCTCTCTCGGAGCCATGTGGCATACTGGTAATGCAACTGGCTTTGCATTATCTACTAAGTATATTCGAAAGTCTATCTCACGCCTCGGGGGTAAACCTTGAACTTCATCGAAGACATCCGAGTATTCACGGACCACTCTAACAGACTGCAAATTCTCAACAGATGCGTCATGCGATTCTGAATAACCTAGCATAATAGAATTCATGGGATTACAAGAGATTTCGAGAGTGTTGCCCAAGCGAGTCATAAGCCTAACCTCTCTCTTTTCACAATCTCGGATGGCTCCATTACTGGATAGCCAATCCATGCCCAAAATTAACCTATAGCCCGTGAAGCCCAAAACATAAGCATCACATCTAAACCCAACGCTAAGTATAGAAATTTCCAAATCCAAACAAATCATCGACAAATAGGCTGAGCCCCCAATTGGATTTGAAACAACTAAGGGATCCTCTACTATACTGGTGTTTAGGTGTAGTGTCTCAACTAAAGCAATGGATATAAAAGAGTGCGATGCACCAGAATCAAAGAGTGTGCGAACAAGATGATCGAAAAGATAAACTAAACTTTCAACGGAAATCGCTCTAACTCATTCTTGCAGCGGTGGGACCATGAGAGCCTGGACCTGCCCCCTTGCCTGCCCTGGTGCCATGAGAGCCTGAATCTGCCCTCCAGAGGTAGGCCCTGCCCTCTGCCCTTTCTTTGGGCAGTCCTTAATCAAATATCCTGCCTCGCCACAGTGGAAACAACCAGTCTTCTTCTTCTTCCTACGGTCTTTGCTTAGATGGCCTGGTGTCCCACAGTTAAAGCATCTTTTCTTTCCCTTACCATTGTTGTCTTTACCACCCTTCTTATTATACTGTTGCTGTTGTGGTTTCTTTTGATCCCCTTTCTTCTCAGGTGCCTTATTAGCATTGGCACCTATCTCCTCTTCATGCATAAGCACCATGTCAACTAGTCTCTCAAAGGTGGCCCCCATAGGGATGTGGGTCATAGCTAACCCATGTAGCGGCTCGTTCAAACCCTTAACAAACCTCAGGGCCTTCTTTTCAGGTGTATTCACCAAGTCCAAGCCAAATCTTGCCAACTGATTGAACTTGTTGACGTATTCTTTCACTGATAGATTCCCCTGCCTCAAAGCCAAAAACCTTTCCATGTATAGATTCTCTTCAGCACATGAGAGAAACTTTGCCTCAAACCTACGCCTGAAATCCAGCCATGTATCAACTGGGCGCTCTCCATTAGTGACCTCCCACCAAAACGAGGCCTCATCCTTCATTAACCAGGCAACTAACTGGACCTTTCTTCCATCTTCTACCTCAAAGATTCCAAACAATTCTTCCACCTCCTTTATCCAATTTCGAGCTTCAACAAACGTCTCCAACCCGTGAAAAGGTTTCCCGCCCATTGCCCGAAATTCCTTGCATATCTTTGCTAAAGTGTCAACACGAAGAGGAGGAGGAGGAGGAGCATTTGTTGGGCCTGCGACATGGGCCCTAGCTTTCAGATACCTTTTAAACCACCCTGGTATCGGTATCCCCTCGGGTATCTCGGGATTTCCAGACATGCTGAAAAGAAAATGAAGAGATTCAAACGAAGAATTCGAAAGAAAGATATATGGCACTTAGGGTTATGTTTTAAAAATAAACCTTTCTCTTGAAGATATTCTCCTTAAAACATACTTTTGAAAGTATTTCTTTATAAAATGCTTTTGAAAAATAGTTTTTCAAAATATCTTATCTTTTTGGTAACCTTCAGCTCTGATACCACGTGTGACACCCCACGTCCATTAATGTCACTCACAAAGGGAATGCATTAACTTCTATGGAGCATTTTAAGTGTGTATAGAACAAAAACTTAACAACAAGACAGATATAAAACAGTACTTAAAAATTTAAAACTTCATTCATTGCAGCAGTAAACAAATAAGTTTGATTACATCATCAAAAACCAAAGACTAGAGTCAAGTACATAATATCCATTTTGACTAAATCAGAGTACATAAAATGAAAGACATAACCCCAACATAAAATAGCCATAAGTAAGATAGGCTGAACTTTTACTTCAGCGATCCAAGAAACTTCCAAAAGAAAGAGATAAAGCTGTCCAAATCAAACTCCACTAGTGCTAGTCCCACCCTGAGCACCTGGGGGGGGGGAGGAAGAAAAGAGGTGGAAACAAAGGGGTCAGACATAAAGTCTGATGAGTGCAATAACTTTAACAATATAATCATTAAGTAACTAGGATAAGGCATAAGCTGGAAAATAAGGAAATGGCTATGAACAAATGGGTATGACAAAGCAAACAAAGGAAATAAGATGAACAAAGAAAATGTTAAAGGCGCACCTAATCACTATAAGATAATTACTACACTGCACCAAACCAAACACCCTAAAAGTTGATCCCACCTACAGAACTCAATAATGATGATGGTAGTTTCGTGTACCCTTAGCTGCCTTCATAGGTGTCGTCTGCTCCTATCTCCACTACATGTAACCACTACCCCCATTCGATCGGCTCCCTAACTCGTAGATACCGGTGCTGGCCCCACAGTGGGGTGTATCACTCCCCAAAGTGGCAACCCGATACCACCAAAATGCATGGATTATATCTACACGATGCAACAACGTCTTACCTACCAGCCCGGGCCCACACACGCATATGACCCCGTTGGACTTGCGTTGCCACCGCTAACCCGTTTTGACCTCTTACAATCAAACCCAGTACGTGTGTCCCGTCCTCGACTTGGGTCGAGCCCATAAATATACTTAATGGGTTACTAGTTTGAAAAGGGCCCCCATGCATGACACAAGCTTTTCTACCTATGCTTGGTCCCCTCTAAGGTTTTTCCCCACTTAACACCATTCTTATTCATGTCTTCTTATATGTTTCAATCTTGGTTAAGTGCATCTAATCGTATTTCACAAGGCACCCACTTAACCTCCTCATGTCCCACCACATGTTTATCTGCTTAAGTGTTTCTTAATTCATTAATATCGTAACCTTGCAAAGACTTCCCATATTAGACTGGCATTTTTGGCAGCTGGATTTGTCGGGCGGGTCCGGGCAGTCTTACACCACAAACGAGCCTAACCTCGTGTCTTTACAACTGTTACGCATTTAATTCATTCCTTTGACCTCTCACATTAGACTGGCATTTGTGGCTGCTGGATTTGCCGGGCGGGTCCGGGCAGTCTTACACCACAAAAGAGTCTAACATCGTGTCTTAGGCGGTTTATTATTACACTTCTTCATTTAACCCCAAATTGGATTAATATCCCTATTCAAATTTGTCAACGAATTCCAAATGTACTTATGTCCATAATTGTGTCGATTATGTCCATAAATGCCAATTTTTCCAATTAATATCTTAAATTAATTATATGCCTTTTCAAGGCCATTATGCCAATTCTCAATATGTGTATATTCAATATTACCCCCATCGTCCCCACGTTGTTCGTTCATTTATCATGACATACGTGTATGTTAGACTAGCAATTAGACTAGCACATAAAAGGGAAGAAACATCGCAAATTTGCATAACACACAAAATGGATCTAATTTTGCAAATAAGGATTACAACATAACTTGCATAAAATTTGTATTGTCATGAATCTAAACATAAGCCTAAAGGTGTGAACTTGCATATATATATATATATATATATTGTATAGTTTTTCACCTAAAACTTGCATATATGAATATAGTTTTCATTCCAAAACTTGCATAGGCCATAGTCACAAACTTGTATAAAACTATGTACGTCATAGATCTAAATCTAAAGGTGTAAACTTGCATATGTGAATCCAATTTCTACCTAAACTTACATATAGTCACTTTATTTGATTCACATGTAAACTGGTCTATAATTCATATAGAAACTAGCATATAATCCACACTCAAACTTGCATATAAAATGATGTCAAACATGAATCAAGTTGAATATAGGTGATTTGCATATAAAAAGGGATCCACAACAAAATTATCATTATAAACAACTAGCATATATTCACAAACTATCACAATTTTCCAATATCTCACAAACATAGCCATATAACCCAATTTATAACTCAACCCAATTAACTTATTAATTATCTTATTAAAGAAATTGAACTCACAACTCAAAGAAGGTCTTGAGTTCTGAAATCTGATTTCTGAAATTGATTTAGCTCGCCTTTGAAGTAGACAAATTCGTTGTTGTTGTTATAAATTTGAGTTGAATTAAATTGATTAGCTTCACTTTCCCTCTAGTTGGTGGCGGCTACTCTAGGTTGCAAGGTGATAGCAAGACGGCCATGGTTCTAATTTTGATTTGGTTTTAGGGTTTGAGTCTACATGTGTTTATATAGAATTTAGGATTAATTTAGGCCATCCGATCAACCTAGAATAAATCAAGACCATCTAGCCAAGATAGAGTGACACCTCAGCCCTAATGACTCAGCACTGAGTCACAAAATCGTCATCCCTCAGATCTGCCTGGGGGGGCAGGTCGACCCCCACGTCGACCTGTAAGGGGGAGGTCGACACTAGGGTCGACCCCCTGGTCGACCTGGGTCCTGGGCAGGAATTTTCCCGCCCAGCCCGCTTCTGACTTCTGATTTGAATTCTGAATCTGTTTCGAGCTATTTGAATTTATTAGAATTTTCTGGAAACTTCCGATAGCCATAAATTCTTCATATGAAGTCCAATTTATGTAAACTCAGACTCTATCTCAACCAGAATTCCGAGATGAACACAATGGCGTAACCCGTTTCCCTTGATTCTTACATTTAAAATTAAGTATTTTTTAATTTGTTAACTTTAATATTTAAATTTACGGGGTGTTACACTATAGATTCAAGAACCGACTCTATAAGAATCGGTTTTCTTGCTTGAGAAAGGAGAGTCACATTCCACTTGATAATCTTACCCTTAGCTTTGTCAATCAGGGGATCGAATATAGCATTAAGCTTCTGTCGATGATAAAGGACAATATCGAGGTAAAGGAAAGAGGAGGGAGTCACCCTTGAACTCGGTTAGGTTGTCAATCCAAGAAGACATAACCTGGGATAAGTATTTCGCAGGGACAAAATAAATTTTAGTAGAGTTAACGAGTTGGTCCGAGCACCTCGCGTACTGGTGAATGGAGCTAAGAAGGCGAAAAACGGAACATCGATTACCATTAGTGAAAATGATGATGTCGTTTGCAAAGGATAAGTAAGAGATAAGGGGAAAACCTCTGGGAATGCCTAAACTCTGAATCTGGCCCGCTATGCTATGAGAATGCAATTCGCGCACGAAAGCCTCGACGGCAATTACGAATAGGGTCGGCGAAAAAGGGTCACCCTGACGAAGACCCCTACTGGACTTGAAAAACCCGTTGGTCGATGTGTTGATAAGAACAGAGAACCAACAGTTGGAAATGAGTCTCTAGATGATATCAATAAGTGATTCAGAAAACCCGTAAGCCCTCACTACCTTGATGATGAAGAACTGAAACATACTAGCCGTTAACTTGTTTTTTAAAATTTAGAAGGAAGTGTCTTTTGAATTCAAACCTTTTATAAAAGGTTATAATTGTTGGAAACCTATAAATACCTTCCAGAATTCAATTTTTTTAATGACTTTTCATCTCCTTCTTTCGCTCTAAAGATTCCACCATTATTATACTTAATTTCTCAACTTTCTGCACTTATACTCTACCGATTTCAATAGAAATCATATTATTCTTCTCTTTCAATTCTAAGGCAAAATATCTCTAAATTCAAGTGTTACTCAAGAGTTATAGGTTGTTTGTAATCAAAGATCTCAAGATTAAGTCTTATCGAGTCAAAACTACAAAAACTGATAAGAGAAAGGTATGGTCAAGTCCTGTATAAAGTGATTTGGTGCGATTGTGTCCCAAAAATTGATTGGGTGTAAAGTTATATCCCTTAAATCAACTAAGTCTCACTGTATTGGGAATCAATTGGGGTTGCCCTTGTTGCTTTGAAATCAAGGATTATAATTGGATATTATTGAATAAAAACCTGCATCAACCTAACGTTGTGTGAGATTGGATGTAGTGGAGTCCCGAACCAACATAAAATCCCGGTTTGTACATTCCTTTTATTTATGCATTCTGTGATTGATTCTGTGTTTTTTAATATCCGTAATCTGTATACTGTTTGGTTTAATCCAAAAAGATTTCAAGAAATTAATAAATTTCATAAAACACTTTTTACCTCCCTCCTCTGGTGTTTAACTTTCCTTAAGATCGTTAATCCGTATCTCTAACAATTTGTATCGGAGCATTGGTTTTCAAAGTTTCCATAGTCTGAATTTTGAAAAGTTTAGATAGCAATTTTTGAAGATTTTCATAACACTAGTTCAAAAGTATGCATATCATCATTGTTTCATAAGTCTGCATTAAATTATTGTGAAAAGTCAAGTTGTCTACCGAATAGGTGTGTTGTACAGGAACAAAGGTGTTATATGAATGTTGATGATTCAAAACTTGATGGTCAATTTTGTTCAAATCGAAAAGGATAAACGGATGCTAGATAGTGGCTGTTCGAGGCATATGACGGGAAATCCATACTTGCTGAATAATAAAATATATGAAGATGGAGGAATGGTCAATTTTGGTGATAACTCGAAAGGATACCTGATTGGAATCAATAATGTTGGTAATTCTAAAACTCCTATTATTTCTGATGTTTTATTAGTTAGGAATTTAAACATACCTTACTAAGTATGAGTTTGAAAAAGATAAGTGCTTTATCGAATATAATAATTCAAATATAATTTTTGAGGGAATTAAAAAGAAAAATAATAACATCTTAAGTATGAAAATTTCAAATAATAATTTGTGACTTTTGGCCAATACAAGTGACTCTTGGATTTTACATAAGAGATTCGGTCATTTAAAATTCAAATATCTATCTAAAATCTCTAAATTAGATTTAATTAGAGGATTACCTAAAATGAATTTCAAATTAGATAATTTATGTGACGCTTGCCAATTAAGGAAATTAAGAATAAGTTCTTTTAATTAAAGTATAAGATTACCACTTTAAATTCATTAGAATTACATCATATGGATTTATTTAGTCCATCTCAAACACAATCAATAACCCATAGTGGATACGTGTTCGTAATTATCGATGATTTCTCTAGATTTACTTGGGCGTCATTTCTTAAACATAAAAGTGTCGATTTTGAATTATTTAAAACCTTTTGCCTAGAAGATTCAAAATCTACTATCATTAAAAATTATAACTATACGTAGTGATCGCGGTGGAGAATCTAAAAATGAAATTTTGAGAAATTTTGTAATAAAAATGGAATTACTCATAGTTTTTCTTTTCTAAGAACTCCACACCAAAATGGAGTAGTTGAGTGTAAAAATAGGACGATACAAGAGTGTTCAAGAACTATGTTATTAATAGTAGTTTACCAAAGAGTTTTTAGGCTGAAGCAGTCACTACAGCTTGTTATATTTTAAATAGAACTTTAATTAGACATTAACTAACAAAACTCCATATGAACTTCTGTATAAAATGAAACTGAAGGTATCTTATTTCAGAATTTTTGGGAGTAAATATTTTATTTTAAATACTAGAGATAATTTAGATAATTTTGATCCTAAATCAGATAAAGGAATATTTATTGGATATTCAAATTGAAGTAAAACTTATATGTTTTCAGTTTAAAAACTAATACTATTGAGGAAACTTTAAATGTATCTTTATATGAAAATTTTAAAGATTTAGATCAAAATGAATATGAGTTTGATAATAACGAAAAATAACATAATAAAAGAATAAGGATTTTAAGAGATCACCGTGAAGGAAAATACTAGGAGATATCGAACCTGTAGTTAGGACTAGAAATCAATTAAATAATTTAAGTAACATAGCATTTATATCTACTATCGAACCCAAAAGTCCAAAGTAAGCATCATCTAATGATTCATGTATACTTTCTATGAAAGAGGAATTGAATCAATTCACTAGAAACGATATATAGGAACTTGTTCCAAGACTAGAGGATAAAACTATAATATGAATTAAATGGGTATAGAAAAATAAAATGAACGAACTTGGTGATGTCATTAGAAATAAAGTACGATTAGTTTCTTAATGATATTGTCAAGAAGAAGGAATAGATTATGATGAAACCTTTGGCCCCATAGTCAGAATAGAAGTTATTAGAATTTTACTTGCTTTTGCTAATCATAATAAATTCAAATTATTTCAAATGGATGTAATACGCGATTTTCTAAATGGATTCATTATAAAAGACATTTACGTTGAATTACCCCCATTATTTGAGGATGGAAAATTTCCTAATCACGTTTATAAATTAAAGAAAGCCTTATATGCTTAAAACAAGCTTCTAGAGCCTGGTATGATTGATTAAGAACTTATTTATTGCAATCAAACTTTGAAATTGGTAAAGTAGATAATAAACTATTTGTTAAAAGAAATGGAAATGATATTCAATTAGTTTAAATCTATGTAGACGATATAATTTTTGATTCAACTAATAATAAAATGAACCAAGAATTCTCAGAAATCTTGATTAAAGAATTTGAAATGAGTCATATATGAGAACTTACTTTGTTCTTAGGATTACATATTAGACAATTTGATAATGGAATATTTATTAATCAAGGAAAATATGCTAGGGATTTAATTACTAAGTTTAATATGGCTAGTACTTAAGGAAAACCCACTCCTACGGTAACCAATAAAGCCTTAAGTAAAGGCGATTATTCAAAAGATGTATATAAGAAACTATATAGAGGATGATTCTTTAATAAACAATAATAAATAGAAAATTGAAATAAACTAGTTATTAATCATAATAAACTTTAGAATTGGACATTGTGACTAGCACCATTGAGTCCACTGTAATTTTCTAACGAAAATAGACACTTGGTTTGTTGAAAATGGAGTTAAAATGAATTAAAGAAGATAAGCTAAAAACCAAATAATAAAAATAAAAATGTATATTGAGTGCAAGGTCATGTGGGATGACCCTTTCCTACTTTAGTCGACCTAGTGTTGTTGACCCATAATTCCTTGGGTCGACCCAATGTCGACCCAAGATGTTGGTGGGTTGACCCAACACGCCAATAGGCATGTGCTTTGGTGCACACATAGATGAACATTATAAATTTTACTCTGTTATTTTATGAGCTGGCTTAGTTTTATTGGTTCAATTTGAACCTGGGGCCGATATGGCACTTTCTGATGGGTCCAGTGGCGTGGTTAGCCCAAATTTAATATTAAATTTGGACGGCTGAGGATGTACAGTAAACCCTATAAATAAACCAGCAGAACCACTCACATTTCTTCGCATCCATTCTTTCTGTCTTCTTCTTCCCTAGGCCTATCCTCAAAATTAGGAAGGGACAAATAATTAACTTTTAATGGGGATAGAGAAGTTCTATAATTTTAATATTTATTTTTATAAGTACTTATGGAGGCGTAGGTTCTGCAGTAATAAGAAAGGCCACGGGGGAAGTTCTCTTTGTCATATCTGTGAGTTTTTATGTGATTTCTAGATTAGTAATTTATGTAGAAAAATATAGACAGTTAATTAGTTTTAATTTGCTAGTTTAAAGTTTACAGTTATTTATACTATTTATGCGTTTTGCTTTTCTGTATAGTTACTATAATTTATTTACTTTCTATGACTATTTCTTTCCAGTTATTAACTATTTATACGTAATTCTGCTTCTCCTATACCCTTTTCTATTGTGGTTTTATTTATAGTTCAGGCAAGCCCTATTTTATTTATTTTCTTTATTTTTGAGTCTAGGCGTTGCGAGTAGCCTAGACCATTTTCCTTTTTCTTCCAGCACTGAGCCTAGGCATAAAGAGAGATTAGGCCTTTATCGTTATTTTGCCTTAAAATTGGAACAATATTGAAATTGAATAAAAATGGATTGTTGGGCATGTTATACCTTATTAAATATTATAATCGGTGTCTGAAAATTGGAGATAAAACTAATATGTAATTGTAGAGCATGTAAACATATAAATTGGAATAGGATTAACTTAGTTGGACGCTAAGTAACTTTGGTTTAGGTTGTATAAAAGGTAAACATTAATTAGGAATGTTAAATACAACCTAGGAATATAACATGAGGTTATATTGGGATTATTAATAAACTTAAATTGTGTTAGGTTAAACTAAAGAAAAAATTAATAAGCTAAGCTAGTGGAGCCCGTTCTAGCAGCGTGTGGCTGATTGGGGAAAATAAGCAGCTCTTGGTTTAGGTCCTTTCCGGCAGCGTGAGGCTGATTGAGGAAAATAAGAGGCCTAATAAAATAATAAGATTGTAGTAGGAGTCCATTCTGGCAGCGCAGGGCAGATTGGGGAAAATAATTGGCTCATATTTTAGGTTCGTTCTGGTAGTGTGGGGCTGATTAGGAAAAATAAGTGGCCTAATGGAAAAGTAAATAAGGACCAAGCCTAGGTGTGACTTGTGTCAATTGCATATTTGGTTGGGGACCTGTATCGGGTAGTATCCCTATTATCATCTATGGAGGTCCCACACTAGGTATTGGCGATGACACGCTTTACTGCATTGGACGGTAAGAGGTCCAAACGAGGTGGGTACGGGAGCATTTCGGCAGGACGATGAGTGTGCATCGTGCTGATTAGGGAA
This sequence comes from Allium sativum, assembly GCA_030737875.1. Taxonomy (NCBI): domain Eukaryota; kingdom Viridiplantae; phylum Streptophyta; class Magnoliopsida; order Asparagales; family Amaryllidaceae; genus Allium; species Allium sativum. The sequence continues at coordinate 57,080,343 of CM060912.1, forward strand.
AATAAGTCGTTATACCTCCTTTGATTAACAACCATGTCCTTTTAGTTGATGGGCTCGGGCTTGATAACCATGAGTCTGTGCAGTTAAAGCGGTTAGCGGTCTTATAGCAGTTAAGGTGTGAAAAGTTGTAGTGAGGATAAAACGAGGAAATAGCGAAGGTGAAAAAAAGTCAATTAGATGTAAAACTATATAATTAAAATTAATTAGTTATTATTCTCGCATCATTTGTGCAGAAGAAACGAATATAAATTTATATTATATAACAAAATCAAAGAATGTCATGGTTATGCACACCAGATTCAAGGATTACTACATATTTCTATTTTATATAAGGTATTAAGACTTAAAATTAGCTCTTTACATTAACTTTATTTATTTTAAAAGAGAACTGGTCAAATCATCCTCTGTATGGTAATATTGCTAATGCGGGTGCTAAATAACGTTGATTTAGCAGGTACAACGGAAAATAGCGGGGATTAAAGTGGACCTACTGTTCATCAACGCTAAATTGAAATAGCATAGCGGCTGGAGAGTGCTGCAGGCTATAGCGGAGATTTTGCAGGGCTTTAGCGGGGCTTTAACTGCATATCCCCGAGTACCATAGCTGGCATATGTTATCACATTGTGGTAGTAGGAGCCGATCGACTGGTAGAAATTAGGTAAAACCTAATTATTATATCTTTGGTAAGTTGGTGCATTATTCTTGGATATGAATGATAAGGCAATCTTTATTTGTGCTTAACTTTATTTACTGCCATTATACCTTTATGTCTTATATCCTTATAACTTTTCATCTGTCTAATGCTCCCTTAATTTATGCTCATGCTAGAAATTATTAGAACTCACGGTATGTATGTTTGACTTAGTTTGTTTTCTCCTTCTCTCTTCCTTTACCCCCCCGGGATTCGCAAAGTAGAGGGTCTTAGCAGTGATTCTTGATTTTTTAGTTCAGCTTGATTCAGACTCATGTATTGGTTCATTCCTCTTTTTTTGATTATTGTGTTGACATTGAGAGAGATGGTTTTACTTTTGTACTCTAATATTATAGTTTTCCATGAGACAGCGTATCTGTTTTTATGTTGATGACTATTTGGTACTTCGGAAATGTAATAAGCATCATGCTTTGACTTGTTTTATTAAATGTTGTTTTAAAATTTCTGTTGTGTTTTATATTTCTATATTGTGAATTTTAGTCTCTGTGTTGTTAATTTATACCTAAGCACTTCATAAACCTTAGTGCATCCATATATGGATGATGTTAAGGGGTGTGAGGTGTTTCATTTGGTATCAGAGCCTAAGGTTACAACATCAGAGAAAATATTTGAAAAAGTGTTTTCGAAAGTAAAGTATTTCCAAGTAAAACTTGTTTTTGAAAAATATCCCCTCAAATCAACCACAATATTCCCTTGATTCCTTTATGAATCCTTGTCTCTTTTCTTATTTAGAATATCTAGGGCTCTCAACTTTTTGGAGGATGTTACCATCTTGGCATGGTTTCGTAGGTATGTTGAAGTTACGACGCCTGCCGAATGGCAAAGAAAGGCCCATCATCTAGCTGTAGCCACGGTAGTCCCATTGAATCCAACAGTTAATTTTTCTAAGGTCTATTTGATTTTTTCTGCTATAGGCAGCAAGCCACTTCTTGGATCAAAGAGTTTTGTTGATGCTCATAATTGGCTTGGAGAGACCGATCGTGTATTTGGATTATTAGAGGTTGACTATAGGAGGAGGATTCTGTTGGTCGCCTGACAATTGAAAGGAAGGCGTCATAATGGTGGGAAGTGGCCGAGGCGAAGAAGGCCGTAAGGACATGGCATGAGTTCAAGGATAAGTTTGAGAAAAGTTTGTATCATGAGTTGAAGAAGGGATGCAATTGGAAAGATTCTTGAGTCTAAAACAGAGTGATATGTTGGTTAAGGAGTATGTGAATAGCTTTAACGAGTTGGCGAGATTTGGCTTAGATATGGTTAATACCGCGCATAAGAAGGCATTGAGGTTTGTGAGGGGGCGGAACCAACCTCTCCAAGGACTAGCACTGACACACGTTCCTATAGGTGCGACTTTTGAGGCTCTAGTGGAGACGACCTTTATGCAAGAGGACGAAAAGGAGAGTACACATGAGGCTAAGACTGAGGTGGCCAAAACGGGCTTTGGGAAGAAAAAGTGGTGGCCCGAGAAAGGAGCAAAGAAAAAGGGAGAGAAGTCTGATTAAGCGCCAATCAAGAAGGAAGTGAAGTGCCATGGGTGTGGCATGATGGGGTACTTCGTCAAGGATTGCAAGAAGACAACTAAAAAGTGTTGGAGAATGGAGTTTTGATGACAACAACCTTATTTCTATATTAATTGATTATAAAATATATACCAACACTTTTATCTAGAATATATATATACATACATATGCAGGATTTATATACATGAATTATTACTGAAGACTGTACAGTTTAAGTGCTTCTAGAGATTTAGAATTCAAAGATGATTCAAGACTCATGAGCAATCAAGATTTGAAGAGTTCAAAATAAATATAGTAATAGAGTCTAGTTTATGTAAGACTCTGAATAACACTTCAGGTTTAAATTTAAATTCAAATTCTATTTTTCAATTTCTGATTTTAAATTCTATTTTCAAATTCTATCTTCAATCTCTATCTTCTCTATTTATTTTCTTTTCTTTTGATTTCAAACTCAAGTTTTATATATTATATACTTTTATATATTTTATATTTATATAGTTTTAAACTCCACAATTTTATAAATATGTTCATATATCTTATATTTGTGTTTTCATATGTTTTTATACTTTAATACGTATTTATTTATAACACTATGTTTTAATTCAATAATTTCCAGAATTATATATATATGTATATATATATCAAAACACTTGAAAATTTCTCAAAATTCAATTTTACACATGCTTATGTTGACATACATATATTTCTATGTCGACATATAACTGTCATTTCTTTTATTTTCAAAGGTAGTGTCTTTCCACTATTTATGATGTTCCAAAAATGTTGCAACCTTCCAAATCTTATAAATAGGGGCCGATTTCGAATTTTTTCATCATTCGTCTTCTCTAGCTTCATCTCCTTTCTTTACACCATTATATTTTCTTATTTTTATGATTTCTACACTTATACTCTACCGAATTCAAATTTTTTTTGAAAGGCAAAATAAAATTTCATTATTATCAACCAGTTACAAAATACATACTAGCACTCTATACAGCTAGAACAGCAAAAACATGATAAAAACAACTATAACGTGCTATGTACAAGTAAAAATTTATGGCGGACTCTGAGCAGCTCTTGTCATCCTTCGCATAATTTGGTTGCACAACTGATCAGCATTTCTCCTCTCCAAACCAAAGATTTGATTATTCCTCTCCATCCATATTTCATAAGTAAACTTTTTTAGGAGCTTTAGGAATATGCATGTCCTATTATTTTTCCATCTGGTTAAAATATTATACCATTCAATATGACTAGAGGAGGATGGCTTGGGAAAACCACTAGTAGTAAGCAATCTGGTCCATATCGCATGCACAAAGAAGATATGAACATTCGTTTCAGAATGTGAATCACACAAGACGCATACGTCATTAGGTGTAATACCATGACTATACAGTTTACTCTTGGTATTGATCGCATTGGCCATAATCTTCCAGAGAAGAGGATTTTCCTTCGCCGGACTACCACAATTCTAAATTCTTGAGCACTATGGAATAGATTGACTATTAGACAATAGCAGATTATGTAGAACTTTGATAGAGTGATTCTTACCCATCCACGGAGTTTCTTTATCACTAGGAAAACTGAAATGGGCACTGATCTCCATCCATAATTCCCTCAAAATAGCTGAATTCGTGTATGGCAACATGAGATTACCATCATGTACATAGTCAGACACCGTAGCAGATAGTGGAATTCCTGAATTCATCATGAGATTATAGTCTACCACTTCACTCAAAATCAAACCTGGCCTCGCCCAAGGGCTATGCCAGAAGGAAAGATTAGGAATTCTTCTGTAATTACATTGAATGATGGGCTTAAAAGTATCTCGAAGCTTGAGTATATTACGCCAACTCCAACTACAACTTTGTGGGATAGACATAGACCAGAAATTTTTGTTTCCAATCAAGTTATTATGAACCCATAAAGCTCATAAACTTTTCTGATTTGTAAATAGATTCTGGAAATAGACAGAAATTGCTGCTTTTTTCCACATTAAAAGATTTTTGATACCAAGTCCTCCATATTTCTTGTCATCATAAAGTTTGTGAAAAGAAAAAGGAACCAACTTCTTAGAGAAAGGGTCTCCATGCCACAAAAATTTGTTTAGAGCACTGGTAATCGTATCAATAAGCTTAGTAGGTAGTATATAGTGTCATGACTAATAAGTTGTCATGGCATTCGCAATGGATTGTACTATAGTAAGTCTACCAGCTTGAGAGAGCTTGCGGGAATAATTATCTTCTCATATAAATGCACACACTGCTCTTTGTTGATTCTCGAACAAAATAAAGGCATACCCAAATAGAAAGAATTTGCAGGTAGTTCAGCAAGACCACTATAGTTGACAATCTCCATTTTCTTTTCAATAGATATTCCAACAATCAAGATATGAGATTTATCAATGTTGATTTGAAGACCACTGATACTATGAAAGTGGGCAAGAATTCCAAAGATGCAATGAATATTTCTAAGAGTTGGCTTTGTAAAAATGATAAGGTCATCCGTAAAGAGCAGATGGGAGATTAAGGGATGCTTACATTTTGGATGAAGCTCTAAAATACCTTTATGAACTTGCTCAATGATCAAAGAATTGAACAATTCCATGACAATAATAAACAAATATGCTAAGATCGGGTCCCCCTGCCTTATACCAGTAGTACCTCTGAAAAAGCCATGTAATCTACCATTTCTTATTATGGAATAAGTAGGTGATGAAATGCACGTATATATCCATGCAATGAAAGGCTGAGGAAAATTCATGCGGGACAAGACTGCTAAAATGGAATGCCATGACACCGAATCAAAAGCTTTTTTAATATCCAATTTAATCATACATCTTGGGGATATATTCTTCATTTTGTAACCATGTGGTAGTTCTTGTGTGATGAGTATATTGTCGCGGATTGATCTTCCTTTGATGTATACAACTTGATTGGATGAGATGATTGTAGGGAGCACAGATTGTAGCCTATTTGCTAATATCTTTGAAATGATCTTACAAAGAATGATGCAACAAGATATTGGCCGATAGTCGGAGATGGTTTCAGGATTATCATGCTTGGGTATAAGAGCAATTGAAGCTGCATTGACACTTTGAGGTAAAACACTATTCATGAAGAAGAATTTAATAGCATCTACGATTTCATCACCTATGGTAGACCAACACTGTTGAATGAAGAACGCATTGTACCCATCCGGTCCGCCACAGCTATTTGCATCTACTGAAAAGGAAACACTCTTAATCTCTTCATTATCAATCAAGCATACAATTGTTAACGATGGGATTGTGATATTAAAGAGTGGATGTGCATTGGTAGTGGGTGATGGAGAGGCTAGAATTGAGGAGAAATATTCCACAAAAGCATGATTTATTCCATCATTAGAAGATTGTATGATTCCATGCATGTCCTTAATGGAAAAAACAGAATTTCTGAATCTTTTAATTTTAATGGAATTGTGAAAGTATTTTGTGTTACAATCAGCTTCACGTTGCCTTCTGAGAAAAGCATCCTGCTTCAAACCTTGTATTTCTAAATTCAGCGCTTTCTTTAAATCACATTGTAGCTCAAGTTCAATATGACCAAGATCAGCATTTCTAGGGTAGATATTGATATCCTCTTGAATTCTAGGTAACTGCCGCCTGATAACAGAAGATTGCTTAGAGCCCGAACCGAAAGTATAAACAGACCATGCTTTAAGATTCAATTTTAGAGCTTTGAATTTGTGCGAAAGATTTTGCATAGGATTACCGCTAACATGCTGTGACCAGACCTACGTTAAAATATCAGAAAAATCACAGTGATTAATCCAAAAGTTGAAAAATTTAAAAGAGGAGAAACCTTTACTAATGATATTACCACTTCCCCAAAGTAAAAGAAGAGGGCAATGATCAGATAAAGATGAGGGAAGAATTTGATATGAGGGGGTTTGCCATTGGTTAATAAAATGGATATTGACAAAGATATGATCAATTTTACAACGAGTTGGAGTGCCAAATTTGCTCTTATTCGACCAAGTGTACTTAAAACCAGTATAGCTCATAGGTATGAGACAAGAATTTAAGAGAGCTCGATTTAAACAAGCAATATCTTTAATCACAAGGGGACAACCACCAGATTTTTGGGTAGAGGAGTACATGCAATTGAAATCACCGCCAACAATCCAAGGAAAGTTGGAATTCAAGGAAGGTAGACCATCAAGAAAAGTTTGCCACAAGGACGCACAATTCTGAGCATAAACATAAGTTAATAGGAAGCATGAACCAGTTGGCAAATGAAGACACTTGAAGTGGAGAAATTGATCAACGGAGGAAAGCTTGGTTAAATGAAAGAAAAAGGGATTCCACAAAGTTAAAAGTCTTCCATAGCGTGCCTCATCTAGATTATGCTCGTAATTCCATCCAAAGGAAATAAAAGATGCTGCTTTCATGCTCAATTTTAAATCCAATTTGGTTTCAGAGAGGTAGATTAGATGTATATTATTGTGCCTAATAGTCTTTGATATCACCTTGCTTTTCTTCAGAATGAAAGCCTCGAATATTCCAAAAAGCAATATTATTCATCATTATTGACTGAAAGGGCTAATGAGAGGGGTAGGATGTTTCCTAGTATGTATTTTGGAAGGTATCTTGCTATAACCAGACAACAGAACTTCAAAAGATGTGAATTATTTTCCGTCATTAAGGTCTTCAAAATTTGCCGCGATGGCGATTTGCATTTTCTTTTTTCTACCTTTCTTCTTTTTTTTAACTGCCATGCGAGACAGTAGTGTCATCAGATTTCAATGAAGACTTGCTTGCACTGATTCTAAGGGATGGAGGTAGAGCTAGATGGGGGGAGTAGATAGGTGGCAATAAGGCGAGGTCGAATGTGTGGGTAAGTTAATTTTATAGTTGTACGAAGAGGCAGGATTGACTTGAAAGAAAAGAGGAGGTTCACTAGAAATTGCGGTGGAAGTTGAAGCACCATCGCCAACGTGAAAGAATTTCCTTGCGCAGGATCTGCATCTAAGACTGAGGAAGCATTATGCAAATGTAGCTCCTCATTAGCTAAAGCTTTTTCTAATAAAATCCACTTTCCTTTGTTTAAGTCTGTATTGCTAGCAGATGGACTCTTCTCATTGCCAATTTTCCATCTATATTGAACTCACCTTCCTTGTGTACCACACCAGTACTGTCAATAATAATAACGTCGTCCAATTTATTGTTTAAATTTTTCATATGTTGATCACGTGTCTTACTTATCTCCTTGGAGCTTCCAATGGTATCATTTTCAACGCCTTGATCCTATCCTGTCGTAGCTTTTCTAACCCAAACCTTTTTCTTTTTTTGAAGTTATATCATGCCATTCATTTTGACCCTTTGCTGTGTTTTCCTTACTCCAATTCCGCCTTTCCTTAAAACCATATTTCACATGATTGTGTTCTTCTGTTTCAAAGTGTTGATCCCGCTCCACTCCTTCGCTATCTAAATTATGCTCACACTCCGCAGTATTATGTCCAAAAACCTTACAAATTGTGTAGATGGATGGTCTCCATTCATAAGATACCTTCACTGATGGACAATTGACGCCTAGTTCGTCTATCTCGATACTGTCAGGTAATTCAAAATCCGAATCAATTTCAACCATAACTTTAGCGTATTTGAATCGCTGTAATTTCTCGGTGCTATTCATCAAAACAAATTAGTCTGCCAACGTGACACGCTAGCCAATTGATACCATAAAGGGTCCAAAGCAAAAGAGTAATTCTATAAAGATGAGTCCAGATAAGAACGTTCCTGATTTGGGATTGTGAACTTCCAATTGAGGGATCCCATTTGGTAATTATGAACATTCAACCTCTAATGAAGATGGGATCAACAAGTATAATTTTCTCTCTATCTTGCACATTCAAAAATTTGAAGAAAAAAATGAATATCATCCGATTTTATGTCAATTCACTCTGTAGTTTCCAATACTTACGTAGGAAATTAGCTACAGAGATGTATGATAAAGTTCCATCCAAAAAGAAATCAACTAGATATTCATTCCAGTAATTCATACCTGCCTCACGGACCACCTCAGGAATCGGTGGCTTTTCCTTACCATCACGTGGAATATCAAACTGAATTGGTTTGAAGGAGCCAGCATTACATGGAAGGGCTTTAAACAAGGATGCATATTCATATTTAGTTTGCTGTGAGGAATGATATGAAGAGTTTGACACCGCTTCATGGTGGGGATTTGTCGTGTTTGATGAAATTCCTTTGTGAGAACTGACATTCGGAGGATTAAAACTAGGATTAGAGGAGACGGTGGCACGATTAGCCAATTGACATGGTACAGATCTCATGGAGTCAGAATGGATCTGACGATTGAATGGGTTGGAACTGATATTCGAATGGTTGAGATTGGACTGAACAAGATTGGGAACAACAGAGACAGATGACGAATTAGTAGCATTCAGGGAAGATTGATTGACATTTATGACATCACGTTGGGCAGGGGATTCAATTGTTGGATTCTCAAGAGGTGATTTTCCAGAGAGGGATTCTATAGGAGGAGGCGGATCTGGTGGACGATAAGGCAGTGGGGGAAAGGCTTGATTGAATGTGGAAGAGGAAGGGGCAGATGTGGGGAAGATGAAGACGCCATTAGCGAAAGGCTTAAACATGCATGCAGAATTCAATTCTATTTACATATAACTTCTTCTCTTCTCACTCGTTACTCTTTGAATCGAAGTGTTATTGACGAGTTATAGGGCTATTGTAATCATTTGGGAAGTGTTTGGGTAATCAGTGCTTTCCTTGTAGCCATGAAATCAAGGAACGAAATCAGTGTTACCCTTGTAGGCGTGAAGTCAAGGAAAGTACATTTGATCAAGTGTGTGGAATCAATGTTACCCTTGTAGCTGTGAAATCAAGGAGGTTGTAATTGGATATTGATATAGTAATAAAACTCTGCGCAATCCAGCGTTGCATGGGACTAGACGTAGGAGCTATTCCGAACTAGTATATAATCTGGTGTGTTCTTTCCTTTTTTGCATTTTATTTTTATTTATCTTTGTGTTTATGTTTAATTCTATGTCCGTGATTGTTTCTATGGTGTTTGATTCATATAGTAGATCATATAAGTTTAGATTTTGTTTAAATTCTCAAAAACACTATTCACCCTCCCTCTAGTGTTAGTTTTACCTTAACGATCCATTCTGTAATCCCTAACAATTGGTATCAGAGCCTGGTCATTCAAAAAGTTCATAATTTGATTTTTGAAAAATTTTAAATGGAAAAGTTTGAAATAATTGTTAATACTAGTTTTAATTCATGTATTTCATTAGTATTAGATGAGTCTGCATTCAATTTTATTGAAAAATCAAGTTACTATGATTTGATTTTTGAAATTTGAAAATTTTGAAAATTCTGATATATGGATATGTTACAAAACCATCATGATATTATTGTTTAAAATTATAGATTAGCTAGTTTGAAAAGTCATTTGATTATTTGAAAAGTTATTTGATTATTTGAAAAGTTGTGTTGTTTTACAGGAAAAGATGTGTTATATGGCTATTGGATATTCAAACTCTGAAAAGATGAATGAAGTGGATGTTGGAAATTCAAATTCCGAAATGGTGTGTTACATGGTTGTTGATAATTCAAAATTCTTATGAACACATGGTAGAAATCAAAAAGAGGAAAAGAGTAATGACGATTGGTGAAAAGACATCAAGAAGAAATGGATATATATAATGTAAATCAACAAAAAATGGGTACTAGATCAATTTATAACCTTGGATTTTCATCTACAACTTATATTCATACTGTACTTATCTTCATTTGCTTCGTAATGCCATTGGTTTCATGTGAATCCATCAAGAATTGACCAAGTAATGATCAAATGAAATTTTGATGAATAAAGAGTGAAGAAAACCAAAACTGTCGACGGTTATCTTCAAATTGCATCCACAGGTTAGACTACTTTGTCTTAAATCCTTTTCTACCAAAATCATTAACTGATTCTTCATCGATGGTTGCCGGAGACATCTCGTGAAGAGAGCGTCCATAGCATAACGAGAAATAGATAGAGGCATGCAAAATACGTATCTTATTATCATATATTCAAGGTGCGAAGCTTAGTGGTAGGTAATTAATACTGAAAATCTTAGTATCCTGTCTCTTTGGCTATTAAAGATATATAACCCAATAGTAACTCCCAATTAATATACCTCCCCAATGTCCAGTACAAACATTGGTGCATAGCGAACGGAGCGGTAATATACTAAATATAAACCCTGAGACTAATAAATAATAGAGAAAGAATCGTTCTTGTGGTCGTTTTGATGGGTATATCGTCAAATTCCGATCAAAATTGAGTGAGATATGACTATTTGAAGTTGGCTATGCAAAACTGAAAAACTGTTACGGGATTTCATGCTTCTCTTTTTCTATTTCGACTTGCTTCATCCCAATATCATCCAACTTCTTCCCCAAACTATTATTGATCGTAGCCCTTGTATTCCTCTTCGATTTATTGCTGATTTTGTCCAATTCCGTTAAGAAACGAAGAAGTTGTGCCTCTTGAAAGTTTGATTGAAAGTGAAAATCGAGAAGAAGAGAGATTGTGAAGAGACATGACTTTTGGGCCTATTTACAATGGCTAAAGTGTTTTTTCATTAGAATTCAAAATTCAAATTCAAAATTTTGGCGCCAAGTTGGTTGAACTACTAAATCTTCAATATCTTTCTTATATGGTGTTCAAATTCAGCAAATGAATATACTATCCTGATCAGAAAAACGAGACCGTCACAGTAGAGAAGATTTCATCATCAAATTCTGGAAGATGTTCATGATAATGGAATAACAACAAAAAGAAGGATTATGAAAATAGGTATGCCTTACAATTATTTCATAATTATCATAGAATTTAGGAATATATATATATATATATATATATATATATATACACACACACGCACATAGTTAGATATAGAAATTCATCCCTTTTATAATTCGAGATATTTTGGTTCATATATCAATAAACTATAGTATACATATCAATACACCAATTTAATTAAAATCTCTTTTCGTTTTAAAATTTAGCTACTCTATGATTTGGTTTTGAAAGGACAACTTTTTAAATATGAAAAATTCCAGTTTAAACACTAATTATCAATTTTGTTTATCTACTTATGTTTCATATACTTTATTTTAAATATATATATTAAATTTATAAAATTATTTATAGTACATAGATATATGCTTGAAATAATTTTCAAAGATTTTATAAAATATAAATTTACATATATTTTATATGCTTGAAATCAAATATAATTTTTTTTCAAACATTTTATAGTTTAAACATAAATAGTTTAACTTATATTTTTCATATAATTTCATAACAATTTTGAGTTATATTATCAAAGATATTACTTGTAACTAAATACTAATTTTTATTTCTTGATTTATTAAGATTGATAAAACTTGTATATTTAACTTAATATTTGGAATATATATGATTTTTATGTCTTAAATATATAACTTAAATATAGGAAGTTATGGTTGTATGGTTTACTTTATATTATCATATTTCATTAAAATAATTTAATTATAACTATAGATTTCTTTAAACTTTTAACATATAAATTATTATTTAATATATCTTGATTTCTAAAGTTTAAATTTAAATTTGATTTGTATCAAAATATTGATGTATATCTCATAATAAATTAAATTTTAAGTTGCTTTTTAAATTAGTTTTTATATATACTTATGAATATATAATAGCTTACTTTATAGGATACAAACATAATATTCTCTTTAAAAAGATCTTCAATTTTTACTATATTTACCCTTCTAATATTATTTAACTCCATAATTTTTCTGTATATTTTACTACTTATCATGAATATTTGTTAATTAACGTAACAACCCATAATTTTAAAACATGACATAAGGAGAATACTTAATTTTTATAAGAAGAATTAAGGGAAATGGGTTGCGCCATTGCGTTCGTTTCGGAATTCTTCTTGGGATAGAGTCCGAGTTTGTGTAAAACAGATACAATATGAAGAAGTTATGAAGCTTAGAAGAATTCAAGAATTAGCAGAATTTAATAATAATTAAATAACAAATCAAAAATGAATTCGAAAATCAAAATCAACCAAACCTGGGTGAGCGGGAAATCTCCCGCTCTAAGGTGTTGACCCCCCAGGGGAGTCGACATAGGTGTCGATCCCCCTATAGGGGTGTCGACCCCATCGGCCTAGATCTGGCCTGACGAGTTTTGTGGTCTGGACTGATACGTGGTCTTCTGGGATTGGCTGGATGACGTGTTTTTCTGGTTTGGATAGATCAGATGGATCCTAATCTGATCTAAGGGTCCTAATTCACCTAGAACATCTAAAAAAATACCCCTAAACCTAAACCTAATCTCATTGTTATTCATCCATGGCGCCTCCATGCTGCTCTAATCTAAATTAACCTAGCCTTTCTTCTCCTACCAAAATGAAAGTAGAAATTTATAGATAGTTCTTCTTCAACAATCAAATTAGAAGATCAAATCTACATTAATCAAGTAGAGATTATTCAAGATCCGAATTGCTACAACAACGCTTAATTTTCTAAGAATCCTATCGCTGTTAGTCTATGTCACTTTCACATATAATTGAATTTAAAAATTAATTGTGATAGGATTGTGAATTGGATTTAATGAATATGCCTGTGACTGAGATGAATCTTATCAAGTTTGTAAATTATTATCCTTTAAATTCATACCCATAAATCTGCCATACGCCTTTCTGATCCAGTTTATCATTATTTGCATGTTTATGTTTCATATTCCTGTTCTTACGTTTACGCCAGTTTTGATATTGATTCTCTTCTCCTCTTCTTCTCCTTTTTTTATGAGATTAGGCTAACTTCGAGCCTAACATATTGTAACACCCCACACCCGCTATGGTCACTCTCTAAGGGAATGCCATAACATCGGTGGAGTATTTTAAGTGAATATAGAACAGAAAAATTACAACAAGACAGATATAAGTAATACTTGAGAAATTTCAAAACATCATTTCATTGCAGCGGAAAGTAAAACATGTTTGGTTACATCACAAAACCATAATAAGAGTCAAGTACAAAATATCCATCCTGATAAATAAAAGTACATAATCCCAATACATGAACTGATAGCCATAAAAGAAAGGGTAAGCTGAGCTCTACACCTATGGTCCAAGCTCCAAAAGAGAATAAAGCAGCCCGATCAAAGCCCACTCGTACTGGGCCCACTCTGATAACCTGAGGGTTGGAAAAAAAGATAAAAACAACGGGGTCAGACATAAGTCTGAGCGAGTCCTATAACTTTAACAATACAATCATTAAAGTAACCAGAGAAGACATAAGCTTGATATATGGTAACGTCTGGGGATGAATGGCTACACTAAGCAGCTTGGCAGACTTAGGATAACCTAAGATAACCGTAAAGACGCATCCACCCACCCAAGGATAATTACTACACTGCACCACACCAGTCATTCCTACTTAAAGGTTGATCCCCCTAAGTGTACTTAGTAATTTAGTAGTTTCGTGTACCCCTATCTGACTACATAGGTGTACCCACTACTCCCCAAGCGATCGGCTCCCCTACGTAGATACCCGTGCTGGTCCCACGATGGGGTGTATCATTCCCCAACGTGGCCACCTGATAATATCAACGGTGCACGGCTTTATATCTACACGATGCAACAACGACTTACCAACCAGCCCGGGTCCACACACGCATATGAAACCCGTTGGTCCCGCGTTGCCACCGCTAACCCGGTTTGGCCTCTTATAGTCAAGCCCAATATGCGTGTCCCGTCACTCGACTAGAGTCGAGCCCACAAAGATACGTTTGGGATATTGGTTGAAATGGGCCCCCACAAGCTACCACCTATGCTTGTTATTTCTAGTGAATCCCACTTAACCCTTTAACCATGTCCCCTTACATGTTATAAATTTTGGTTAAGTCCTTTAATCATATTCTAATTGTCATACAAGGTACCCACTAGATTTTCACATGCCACCCATGGCACTTACTTAACCCTTTATTCATGTTTAATTACATGTTCTACTTTGGTTAAGTATTCTAATCGTATTTTCACATGCCACCCATGGCACTTACTTAACCCTTTAATCATGTTTAATTACATGTTCCACTTTGGTTAAGTATTCTAATCGTATTTTTCTATTGCCACCCAAGGCAACCCACTAGTCTCCTCATGCCACCCAAGGCACCCACTTAACCCCTCATGTCCCACTACATGCTAATATGGTTAAGTGTTTCTTAATTCATTAATTAAGATCATGACCTCATAAAGACCTCTCACATTAGACCGTCTTTTATGACTGCTGGATATGCCGGTTGGTTCCGGGCAGACTTCTGTCATCAAAAGGGTCTAACCTCGTGTCTTTACTTTAATCATGTATTTAATTTATGACTAAGACCTCTCACATTGGGCCAATTATTTGTAGCCGCTGGATGGCCGGTCGGTTCCGGGCAGACTTCCGTTACAAAAGGGTCCAACCTCGTGTCTTAGTTGATTAATTACACCTAATTAATCACCCCCATATTAATTATCCCTAATTAATATCAAGTTTTTCATAACATGGGTAGACCTAACTCAATAGGTAAATTCCCATGGGGTAGACCTAACTCAATAGGTAAATTCCCACTTATGCTTATTCATTTTATGGTATGCTTAATCATAACCATTTCACACCATTTCATTAACATGTCTATTAACCCCATCGTTTCCCCACGTACTTATGCTAACACGACATATTTCCAAGAGAAGATTCTTTCACAATTAACATGGGTTTCACTTAGCATACATTAGCATTAACATGGGTTAAAAGGTGTCCACTTACATCATGACATTAACCCAACTAGCATTACTAAATAACCCAACTTGCATGAACATACATATGTCATGTATAAAGGCAACTTGCATAAGTGTTCATAGGTTATACAAAGGTGAACTTGCATGTGTCTTAAAGGTGTGAACTTGCACAACATGTTACATGCTAACTTGCATAACATCATACACATAACTTGCATAATATTATAAACATAACTTGCATATCAACATACACATAACTTACATAACATCATGCACATAACTTGCATAACATCATACACATAACTTGCATATGAATTTGCATAACAACATGCACATAACTTACATAACATCATACACATAACTTGCATAACATGTTGAGCTTGCATATAAGCATACACATAACTTGTATAACATGTTGAACTTGCATATAAGCATACACATAACTTGTATAACATGTTGAACTTGCATATAAGCATACACATAACTTGCATAACATGTTGAACTTGCATATATGACTTGCATCTTAAAGGAGGGTAACCATGCATATATATATATATATATATATATATATATATATATATATATTCATAGCATATAAAGGTGCCATCTTGCATATGTATGCATCACATTTAAAAGGGTAAACTTGCATGTCATGATTTATGCATAATACCAAACACTTAGCATGCATAAAACCACCTACTTAGCATGCATAAAATCAATTACTTATTATGCATAAACCCACCACTTAACTTGCATAAACCCACATATCCAACTTGCATAAACTCACATATTCAACATGCATAAACTCACATATTCAACATGCATAAACTCACATATTCATCATGCATAAACATAGGATTAATATTAAACATAGATTAGCATATTCACATCATATCATATGACTTGAAAACCCATTAATCCTCATGCAAAACCATAGATCTCATCATATCTCATCTACTTAATTTAGCAATTGATCATCAAAGTGATAGAAACTCACCAAAACCAAGATTAGCAAACTTATGAGGTGGAATTAGTTGCTTTAGTTGAAGAAGATGTTGATTAGAGGTTGATTAGCTTGCAACTCTCTTCATTGATTTGTGGAGGCCATGATCAAGTTTCATTTTGCCATAGTTTAGTTACAAGATCTAATTATGAATGAATTAGGGTAGGGTTGGGGTCTTATTTATAGGATTAGGTAGTGTTTTAGGCCCTTAGATTAACCCTAGGTTAGATTAGGTCCGTTAGATTTAGGAAATCTCTAGAACCCAGCCCAGCCCTAGCCAGAAAACCAAATCTGGTGCACCCAAGCCCTCTGGCTCGACACGCCGTGTCGACAGGCAAGTCGACCCCCCTGTCGACAGGCCTGTCGACAGCCCTGTCGACATGGTTAGGGCGGGAATTTTCCCGCCTGGCCCCGCTGGTTCGATTTTGAAATCTGAATTTGAATTTTTAAATCTGTTTTTAGCTTTAATTTTTCTGCAAACTTCATTGGGCCTTAACTGGGCCATACGGACTTTGATTTACAAAATTTCGGACTCTATTCTGCGTATTTTTCCGAGACGAACGCAATGACGCAGCCCGTTTCCCCCAGTTCTCACATCTGAGATTATTTATCTTGAAATTAGTGAATTTTAGCATTAACTAAAATTCGGGGTGTAACATTCTCCCCTCCTTAAAGGATTTCGTCCCCGAAATCTCTAAGCTAAGGAGAATGCATATCCTACCATCCAAACAACCATCTACTCAAACCATCAACCACGTGCATCCATTGTCCTTAAACGGTTTCTAATGATGTATGAGCATATGCAAAAAGTGTGTGTATATGTTCCCTATCTAATGTATGAACATATGCAAACCATGATAGTGCCATGCATCCATTATGTATGCGAGAGAACCCTATCGACACATACAATATCTATATGAGTGCACAATCATTCACCAAAATGCATCATCCATATGATAACACAATCATTATACATCCATAAATATAGCTTCCTACATACAATTTTATGCAATATGCAATATGAAGTGATTGAGCCGATCTAGTGCCTAGGGTGTGTGTATATGCATCCACGAGCAACCACTAGCAAACACTTGCATCCACTTGCATCCATCAACCATAACATGTCTCAAACACATGTTTCAACCATAGGTTTACCCTATCTAAAGGTCAAAGGTACTAATGAGAGGACATACTAAGGATAAGATAAGCACTAGACAACCAATAAAGGAGACGTCTAAAGCACATACCCTCAAAAAGGGATGGGCATAACGAACGCATCTTCGCTTCTGTCTCCCAGGTAGCATTGCTCTCACTTTCTCTCCTTTTTCATTTTGACTAGTCGAACCTCTCTGTTTCTCAACTCCCTAATCTCTGACCCAAGGATGCGGGTAGGAGCTCGTCGAATAATCACATCACGCTCTACCTTACTTCTTTAAGCAAGCTTGGCTCTATCGCCTCTACGATCTTATGTAGGCCCTTCCTCACATGGAATACATCATGTACACCACTAAGTCTG
The DNA here is from genome assembly GCA_030737875.1 of Allium sativum. Lineage (NCBI taxonomy): Eukaryota > Viridiplantae > Streptophyta > Magnoliopsida > Asparagales > Amaryllidaceae > Allium > Allium sativum. The sequence continues at coordinate 57,097,947 of CM060912.1, forward strand.
TCGGGCAACCCCACCAATGGAAGATGCTCTTCCCATGTACCTCCTAAATCCAAGATACATAGCCTCAAAAGGTCTTCTAAAATACGATTCACCCTCTCGGTCTGGCCGTCTATCTGAGGATGATATGCGGTACTCAAATACAACTGAGTCCCTACCGCCTCTTGCAAACTTTTCCAAAACTCTTTAGTGAAGATAGGATCTCGATCGCTCACTATACTGGAAGGTACATCATGCAATCTAATAATCTCTCGAATGTAAACTGAAGCTAGACATGGAATAGTCCTCTTGCTCTTCACGGGTATGAAATGGGCACACTTAGTAAGTCTATCTACCAAAACCCAAATCCCCGTATTACCCTTCCTTGATTTCGGTAATCCTTCGAGACACTATCCCATTTCCTTAGCGGAACTTCCAATGGGTGAAGTAACCCACTTGGTTTCTTTTGCTCCGCTTTCACCAAGCATCTAGCGACATACTCGGCCATGTCTTTCTTCATACCTGCCAAAAAGAAAACTCGCTTCATGTCTTGGTACATCTCGTCCCATGAGAAAACAAGATTCTTCTTCGTCAAGCGGTTTAATGGGGTTGATATCTTCGCGAAGTCTTTGATGAACTTCCTATAATATCCTGCCAACCCCAAGAAACTTCTTACTTCGGTAGCATTCCTAGGAACTTTCCAATCCTGGATAGATACTATCTTTGCGGGATCCACAGCTATCCCTTCCTTAGAGACCACATGCCCTAAGAATCGAACTTCTCTTCTCCAAAAATGACTTTTAGAGAATTTAGCTTTAAGACTATGTGCTCGAAGAGTCTCCAACACTTCTCTGAGATGTAAGGCATGCTTTTCTCCACTTCTAGAGAAAATCAGGATATTCTCCCATGCAAAATCGTCACAACTATCCACCTCTCACGCAGACCACCCTGGTCGAACTCGACATCCCCCAAATGCAAGCCCCAAAGGCCTAAACCAATATCAGACAAACACCCAAGGGATGCGTCCTTCGAACCTAGACGTCCTACGTGAGATGATACTAGTAAAAACGGCTAAGTAATTAAGCCCTTGTCCAACTCTGGATGTCCTCGCCAGTCTCGATCCAAAACCACCGTTTATCCCATAACTGGCTTTGCTCATCCTATTGAGCACATACGAAAACTTATTTCGCTCCTAGAAAAGACCAAGATGTCATTTACAAAGACCATCACGAACTTATTTAGGTACTCCCAGAACACCCTTCTCATCATATGCGGGGGCATTCGTCAAACCAAATGGCATCTCCAGCCACTCATAAAAATCATCCGGAGTCCTAAAGGTAGTCTTCTCTATACTATCCTCAGTCACTCTCAACTGACGAAACCTCGTGGCTAAGTCCAACTGCGAAAATACTGAGGCGCCCACTAACTGATCAAAGAGATCATCATTCCTCGACAATGGGTGTCTATTCTTCTTTGTGAGTTTATTTAGCTCTCTTTAGCCTACACAAAGTCTGAGGGACCCATCCGCCTTCGTGGCAAAACTACCGGAGCACCCCACTCCGATATACTTCGTCTTCTAAACCCCTTCTCAAGCAAATTGCCTACTTGCTTATGGAGTTCCCTCCTCTCACGAGGAGCCACGTGGCACACTGGCCAAGACACTGGTTTGGCATTGTCTACCAGATATATTTGGAAGTCAATCTCCTGCTCCGGAGGTAAGCCCTTCACCTCCTCAAACACATCCGAGTATTCCCGGACCACTCTAACAGATCGCAAACTCTTGACCGACGTGTCAAGCGATTCTAGATAACTTAGCATAACAGATTCCATGGGATTACAAGAGATCTCGAGAGTGTTACCCTAGCGGGTCATAAGCCTAACAACTCTCCTTCCACAATAAGAACGGCACCATTACTGGATAACCAGTCCATGCCCAAAACTAACCCATAGCCCGTGAAGCCCAAAAAGCATCACATCTAAACTCAACGCTAAGTATAGAAACTTTCAAACCCAAACACATCATGGAGCCCCAATTGGGTTTGAAGCAACTAAGGGATCATCTACTAACTGGTGTCTCAGTGCAGTGACTCAACTAACAATAATGAAATAAACGAACTCGATGCGTCAAAATCAAATAAAGTTTGACCCGGATAATCAAACAGAAAAACTAGACTTTCAATGGAAATAGTTCTACCTCTTTCCTGAATCGGTGGAACCGCGAGAGCCTGAGCTTGCCCCCTTGCCTGAGTTGGTGCCAAAAGAACTTGCACCTGTCCTCCTGAGGTAGATCCCGTCCTTTGCCCTTTCTTAGGGCAGTCCTTCACTAGATGTCCTGCTTCGTCACAGTGGAAGCAGCCAGCCTTCCTCTTCTTGCGACAATCCTTGCTTAGGTGGCCTAGTGTCCCACAGTTGAAGCACTTCTTCTTTCCCTTGCCACCGTTACCTTTACCACCCTTATTTTGTTGTTGAGGTTTCTTCTGATCTTCATTCTTCTCGGGTGCTTTATTAGCATTGGGACCCTTCTCTTCCTCATGCATAAGTGCCATGTCCACTAGCTTCTCGAAAGTGGCCCCCATAGGGATGTGAGACATAGCCAATCCGTGCATCGGTTCGTTTAAGCCTTTAACGAACCTCAGAGCTTTCTCTTCCGGTGTGCTTACCAAGTCTATGCTGAATCTCGCTAACTGCTTGAACTTGTTAACATATTCTTTCACCGACAAGTTCCCTTGCTTTAAGTTCAAGAGCCTTTCCACGTGCATATTTTCTTCCGCTTTTGAGAGAAACTTTGCCTCAAACCTTTGCCTGAAATCCATCCAAGAATCAACAGGGCGTTCTCCATTAGTGGCCTCCCACCAGAACGAGGCCTCTCCTTCCATTAACCAAGCGGCTAACCTGACTTTCTTTCCCTCTTCCACTTCCAAGATTTCCATCAATTCTTCTGTCTCATTAAGCCAATCCCTAGCTCCCACAAAAGGTTTTCCTCCCATAGCCTTAAACTTCCTACAAGTCATAGCAAAAGTATCCGCGCGAGGAGGAACGAGTGCAACGGGTGGAGGAGGAACATTTGCTGGACCTGCAGCGGCGGCCCTAGCCTCTAACAACCTCCTATACCATACTGGTACCGCTACACCGTCCGGAAGATAAAGATCTTCAGCCATGCTGAGACGAAAAAGGAAAGATTCAAAACGGAGAATTCGAAAGATAAAGATATGGCTATCGGGGATTATGCTTTTCTTTCAAAAACTTTTCTCTTTAAAGACATGTTTTTGAAAATATTTCTTCCAAAAATGTTTTTAGAAAAATAGTTTTCTAAAAATTTTATCTGTTCTGGTAACCTCGCTCTGATACCACGTGTAACACCCCACACCCGCTATGGTCACTCTCTAAGGGAATGCCATAACATCGGTGGAGTATTTTAAGTGAATATAGAACAGAAAAATTACAACAAGACAGATATAAGTAATACTTGAGAACAAAACATCATTTCATTGCAGCGGAAAGTAAAACATGTTTGGTTACATCACAAAACCATAATAAGAGTCAAGTACAAAATATCCATCCTGATAAATAAAAGTACATAATCCCAATACATGAATTGATAGCCATAAAAGAAAGGGTAAGCTGAGCTCTACACCTATGGTCCAAGCTCCAAAAGAGAATAAAGCAGCCCGATCAAAGCCCACTCGTACTGGGCCCACTCTGATAACCTGAGGGTTGGAAAAAAAGATAAAAACAACGGGGTCAGACATAAGTCTGAGCGAGTCCTATAACTTTAACAATACAATCATTAAAGTAACCAGAGAACACATAAGCTTGATATACGGTAACGTCTGGGGATGAATGGCTACACTAAGCAGCTTGGCAGACTTAGGATAACCTAAGATAACCGTAAAGACGCATCCACCCACCCAAGGATAATTACTACACTGCACCACACTAGTCATTCCTACTTAAAGGTTGATCCCCCTAAGTGTACTTAGTAATTTAGTAGTTTCGTGTACCCCTATCTGACTACATAGGTGTACCCACTACTCCCCAAGCGATCGGCTCCCCTACGTAGATACCCGTGCTGGTCCCACGATGGGGTGTATCATTCCCCAACGTGGCCACCTGATAATATCAACGGTGCACGGCTTTATATCTACATGATGCAACAACGACATACCAACCAGCCCGGGTCCACACACGCATATGAAACCCGTTGGTCCCGCGTTGCCACCGCTAACCCGGTTTGGCCTCTTATAGTCAAGCCCAATATGCGTATCCCGTCACTCGACTAGAGTCGAGCCCACAAAGATACGTTTGGGATATTGGTTGAAATGGGCCCCCACAAGCTACCACCTAAGCTTGTTATTTCTAGTGAATCCCACTTAACCCTTTAACCATGTCCCCTTACATGTTATAAATTTTGGTTAAGTCCTTTAATCATATTCTAATTGTCATACAAGGTACCCACTAGATTTTCACATGCCACCCATGGCACTTACTTAACCCTTTATTCATGTTTAATTACATGTTCTACTTTGGTTAAGTATTCTAATCGTATTTTCACATGCCACCCATGGCACTTACTTAACCCTTTAATCATATTTAATTACATGTTCCACTTTGGTTAAGTATTCTAATCGTATTTTTCTATTGCCACCCAAGGCAACCCACTAGTCTCCTCATGCCACCCAAGGCACCCACTTAACCCCTCATGTCCCACTACATGCTAATATGGTTAAGTGTTTCTTAATTCATTAATTAAGATCATGACCTCATAAAGACCTCTCACATTAGACCGTCTTTTATGACTGCTGGATATGCCGGTTTGTTCCGGGCAGACTTCTGTCATCAAAAGGGTCTAACCTCGTGTCTTTACTTTAATCATGTATTTAATTTATGACTAAGACCTCTCACATTGGGCCAATCATTTGTAGCCGCTGGATGGCCGGTCGGTTCCGGGCAGACTTCCGCTACAAAAGGGTTCAACCTCGTGTCTTAGTTGATTAATTACACCTAATTAATCACCCCCATATTAATTATCCCTAATTAATATCAGGTTTTTCATAACATGGGTAGACCTAACTCAATAGGTAAATTCCCATGGGGTAGACCTAACTCAATAGGTAAATTCCCACTTATGCTTATTCATTTTATGGTATGCTTAATCATAACCATTTCACACCATTTCATTAACATGTCTATTAACCCCATCGTTTCCCCACGTACTTATGCTAACACAACATATTTCCAAGAGAAGATTCTTTCACAATTAACATGGGTTTCACTTAGCATACATTAGCATTAACATGGGTTAAAAGGTGTCCACTTACATCATGACATTAACCCAACTAGCATTACTAAATAACCCAACTTGCATGAACATACATATGTCATGTATAAAGGCAACTTGCATAAGTGTTCATAGGTTAAACAAAGGTGAACTTGCATGTGTCTTAAAGGTGTGAACTTGCACAACATGTTACATGTTAACTTGCATAACATCATACAAATAACTTGCATAATATTATAAACATAACTTGCATATCAACATACACATAACTTACATAACATCATGCACATAACTTGCATAACATCATACACATAACTTGCTTATGAATTTGCATAACAACATGCACATAACTTACATAACATCATACACATAACTTGCATAACATGTTGAGCTTGCATATAAGCATACACATAACTTGTATAACATGTTGAACTTGCATATAAGCATACACATAACTTGTATAACATGTTGAACTTGCATATAAGCATACACATAACTTGCATAACATGTTGAACTTGCATATATGACTTGCATCTTAAAGGAGGGTAACCATGCATATATATATATATATATATATATATATATATATATATATTCATAGCATATAAAGGTGCCATCTTGCATATGTATGCATCACATTTAAAAGGATAAACTTGCATGTCATGATTTATGCATAATACCAAACACTTAGCATGCATAAAACCACCTACTTAGCATGCATAAAATCAATTACTTATTATGCATAAACCCACCACTTAACTTGCATAAACCCACATATCCAACTTGCATAAACTCACATATTCAACATGCATAAACTCACATATTCATCATGCATAAACATAGGATTAATATTAAACATAGATTAGCATATTCACATCATATCATATGACTTGAAAACCCATTAATCCTCATGCAAAACCATAGATCTCATCATATCTCATCTACTTAATTTAGCAATTGATCATCAAAGTGATAGAAACTCACCAAAACCAAGATTAGCAAACTTATGAGGTGGAATTAGTTGCTTTAGTTGAAGAAGATGTTGATTAGAGGTTGATTAGCTTGCAACTCTCTTCATTGATTTGTGGAGGCCATGATCAAGTTTCATTTTGCCATAGTTTAGTTACAAGATCTAATTATGAATGAATTAGGGTAGGGTTGGGGTCTTATTTATAGGATTAGGTAGTGTTTTAGGCCCTTAGATTAACCCTAGGTTAGATTAGGTCCGTTAGATTTAGGAAATCTCTAGAACCCAGCCCAGCCCTAGCCAGAAAACCAAATCTGGTGCACCCAAGCCCTCTGGCTCGACACGCCGTGTCGACAGGCAAGTCGACAGGCAAGTCGACCCCCTGTCGACAGGCCTGTCGACAGCCCTGTCGACATGGTTAGGGCGGGAATTTTCCCGCCTAGCCCCGCTGGTTCGATTTTGAAATCTGAATTTGAATTTTTAAATCTGTTTTTAGCTTTAATTTTTCTGCAAACTTCATTGGGCCTTAACTGGGCCATACGGACTCCGATTTACAAAATTTCGGACTCTATTCTGCGTATTTTTCCGAGACGAACGCAATGACGCAGCCCGTTTCCCCTAGTTCTCACATCTGAGATTATTTATCTTGAAATTAGTGAATTTTAGCATTAACTAAAATTCGGGGTGTTACACATATTGTGTTGAGATTTGCGTACGCATAACGTTTGAACGATTGGGAAAAGTTTAGGGAAATCTGTAATAAAATGAGATTATTGGAATAAATCAATTTGAGAATAATTGTGTATAAATTGTATATATGAGATTTGGCATAAGTTGGATTGGGCATAATTGGATATAATTTGTATACATGAGGTTTGGCATAAATTGTTAATAACAATGAACGCAAATTAATTTAGGCGTAATTTGGCATAACATGTATACATAAGATTATAAGCCTAATTTGGATTAAAATTATAAACATAATTTAGATTGGAAATGATGATACATTCCTGTTAGGTGCAGAGATATAGTGTGGGGGTGCGATAGTATATTCGTTTCAAAACTGCTTTATCTTAATTCATGATACTTTCCTATTTCCAGTTTATACCTATCATGCCCTTATTCTTATTCTCATACTGAAGAGTCATTAGACTTACCAGGCTTTATGTCTGACTCTTTTTTTCTTTCGACTTCTTTTCTTCCATCCCCCCCAGGTCCATAGGGAGGAAACAGCCCAGCTTAGTCAGACTCTTTGCAAGCTTCAAGATAGTAGATGTATGGTTTGGACTCTCTTTCCTTGCCTATGGCTTTTGGACACGTTCTATGGGGATTTATGCAGCTTTTATTGTGTTTTATGCTTCTTTATTTAATAATCAAGACATAAATGATGATGTAATGTTTTGGAAGTTATTATGATACAATTATGGAAATGTTTTATATGAACACGTATTTATGAAATAAAAGTCTGTTTGTTTTCCACTGCTTATATATATGTGTTTATATATCTGTCTTGTGTTTTATCTGAGACTTTTACTTATAAAGCTCCACCAAAGTTAAGGCATTCCCTTTGTGAGTGACCTTAATGGAGGGTGGGGTGTTTCACTTGGTATCAAAGCACAGATTTACCAGACCAGATAAAAATTTTTGAAACTATTTTCAAAAAGAAGTTTAAAGAAGCATTCTTTTTCAAGAAAAAGCGTTGTTTTTAAAAGGCATAATTCCCCAAAGCCATATGCACTATCTCTCTATCCTTTTGTCTTGAATACTTTCCTTTTTGTTCCAGCATGTCTGGAGATCTTAACCTTCCAGAAGGAGTACCGATACCTGGCTGGTTCCAAAGGTACCTAGAGGCTAGGGCCAATGGTGCGGGCCAAGCAGACATTCCTCCTCCCACAGTGGCAGCGGTTCCTCCTCCTCCTCCTCCTCGTGGAAATACTTTCGCTAAGACGTGTAGAGACTTAAAGGCTATGGGAGGAAAGGACTTTTATGGAACTGAAGCCTTTGTGGTAGCAAGGAACTGGCTGAAGGAGACTGTAGATTTACTTTTTATCTTCGAAGTCGACGACAGGAAAAAGATACAGCTAGCAGGGTGGTTGCTCAAAGACGAAGCTTCTTATTGGTGGGAAGTTACCCATGCTGAGAGGCCAGTACTTGGGAAGATTTCAGGATGAGGTTTGAGATGAAATTCCTCTCCCAAGCTGAAAGAAGCCTGCAAATGGAGAAGTTCCTAACTCTTAATCAAGGAAGTATGACGATCAAGGAGTATGTCAATCAGTTTAATCAGCCGGCCAAATTTGGGCTGGATTTATTAAACACCCAACACAAGAAGGCCCTTCGCTTCGTCAAAGGTCTGAATGAGCCTTTACACAGCCTTGCTATAACCCATATACCCATGGGAGCGACATATGAAAGCTTGGTGGACATGGCGCTGCTACACGAGGAAGATAAAGGCAAGAAAGAGACAAAGGCGGAAGTGCCTCAAGAAAAGAAAGAGGGTTTACAGGCTAAGAAAACGGACCTCAAGAAAGGCGGGAAGAACAACAAAACCTGTGAAAAGAGAAGGTGTAATTTCTGTGGCATTGTTGGGCATATAGCAAAAGACTACAGAGAGAAGAAGGCGAAGATGAATGGTGGTTATTTTCATTGTGGCGTGACTGGACACTTGGCTAAGGACTGCCCAAAGAAGCGGGGGCAGGGACAGAGGACTGGATCCACCTCAGGGGGACAGGTTCATGCACTGGTGGCACCTCCACGGGAACGAGGTAGAAATATTTCTGTAGAAAGCTTAGTTTATCTCTATGATCATCCAGTTCGCACTCTCTTTGATTCTGGTGCATCACACTCCTTTATTTCATCTTATTTAGTAGAATCTCTGCACCTAGACACTAGTATGATAGAAGATCCCTTGGTTGTTTCAAATCCAATTGGGGGCTCGTCTTATTTGTCAATGGTTTGCTTGGATTCGAAAATCTCTATTCTAAGTGTTGAATTTAGATGTAGTGTCTTTGTTTTGGGTTTCTCGGGATATGGACTGATCTTAGGCGTGGACTGGTTATCCAGTAATGGTGCCATTCTTGATTGCGAGAAGAGAGTGGTTAGGCTCTTGACTCGGCTCCTTTAGAAATTTCTTGTAATCCCTTGAATACTGTTATGCTTAGTTATCTAGAGTCGCTTGATGCTTCTGTTGAGAATTTGCAGTCAGTTAGAGTGGTCCGAGAATATCCTGATGTCTTTGAAGAGGTGAGGGGCTTACCTCCGAAGCGGGAAATAGACTTCCGCATATATCTTGTTGATAATGCAAAGGTCGTAGCTCTGCCTGTTAGACACATGGCTCCAAAGGAGAGAAGGGAACTCAGTAAGAAAGTTAAGGAGCTTCTCGAGAAGGAGTTTATAAGGCGGAGTATCTCGGAATGGGGTGCTCCAGTGGTGTTCGCCACTAAAGAAGATGGTTCACTACGTCTCTGTGTGGACTATAGGAAGCTAAACAAGCTGACTAAAAAGAATAGACACCCGCTTCCCAGAATAGTGGATTTGTTTGATCAGCTTGTAGGTGCGTCGGTCTTCTCCCAACTTGATCTGGCTACTAGGTTCCATCAGCTAAGGGTAGCTGAAGATAGTATTGATAAGACGACATTCAAAACCCCAGACGGTTTCTTCGAGTGGCTTGTCATGCCTTTCGGCTTGACAAACGCACCTGCTTATTTCGTAGACCTAATGAGCAGGGTGTTCAGAGAATTCCTCAATAAGTTCGTGGTGGTCTTCGTAGACGATATTTTGATCTTCTAAAAGAATGAGGAAGAACATGCTCAGCATCTGAAGGAGATCATGGAAACTCTTCGAGTTCATCAGCTAAAAGCCAAATTCTCCAAATGCCACTTTTGGAGAGAAGAAGTAAGATTTCTTGGACATATAGTGTCCAAAGAGGGGTTAGATGTGGACCCCGTGAAAGTGGTGGCAGTGCAAGACTGGAAGACACCAAGAAATGCAACCGAAGTCCGAAGCTTTCTCGGGCTAGCAGGTTTTTACCAAAAGTTCATTAGGGATTTCGCGAAAATATCAACTCCACTCATAAGGCTAACAAAGAAGAATCTAGCATTCGCTTGGGATTTGGACTGTGATATTGCTTTCCAACGCCTAAAAAGGGCTCTTACAACAACCCCAGTTCTGACTTTGCCTGATGGAGGCAAGATGTTCACAGTATATACGGATGCTTGTGGTACGGGGCTAGGCGCTGTTCTGATGCAGGAAGGGAGGGTAGTAGCTTATGGTGGAAGACAATTAAAAGTTCATGAAAAGAGCTACCCAACCCATGATCTTGAGTTGGTCGCCATCATCTTTGCGCTTAAGTCTTGGTGTCATTATCTCCTAGGTGAGAAGTTTGAATTATATACTGACCATGAATCATTGAAGTATTTTTTTCTCGCAGAAAGATCTTAACTTAAGGCAGCAAAGATGGATGGAGTTCCTTGCCTCGTATGATTTTGAAATTTCCTATACTCCAGGCAAATGCAACGTAGTAGCAGATGCATTGAGCAGAAAGAAACTGACCTTAAGCCCTCTCTTTGTAGAAAGGCAAAGCGTGGAGTATATAGCCAGTTTTGACTTTAGGCCCTCCTCTGATTTTATACCTGGTCTATTGGCATCACTAAAAGTATGGCCCACTCTTTTAGACTCGATAGGGGCCGCACAACGCGAAGACCCTCAGCTTGTGGATGTGATTGATAAACTAATTAGGGGTGAAACTTCCAGTCACCTCAATAGGTACTCCATCGATGATAAGGGTTGGCTGAGGCGAGATGGAAGGCTATGCGTCCCACAAGTAAGGGATTTAGTAAAGATGGTTCTCGAGGAAGCACATCATTCCAAGATGATAATACCCCCAGGTGGAGACAAGATGTACAAGGACATAAAGAGAGTTTTCTATTGGAGCGGCATGAAGAAGGATGTGGCCAATTTCGTTTCTAAGTGCGGGACATGCCAACAGGTCAAGGTGGAACAAAAGAAACCTGGAGGACTGCTTCATCCTCTAGAAGTCCCGCAATGGAAGTGGGATAGCATTTTAATGGACTTCATTGATGGGTTGCCTAGGTCAAGTAGGGGCAATACTAGCATTTGGGTAATAGTGGACAGGCTCACTAAAAGCGCCACTTTATACCTATCAAGAGTAGAAGGACTGCCTCGTCTCTAGCCTCTCTTTATCTCAAGGAAATAGTTTGACTCCATGGAATACCCTTCAGCATAGTGAGTGACCGAGATTCCATCTTTACGAGCGAGTTTTGGCGGAGTCTACAAGAAGCTGTAGGCACACAGTTATGCTTAAGCACAGCCTATCACCCCCAAACTGATGTCAGACAGAAAGGCTGAACAGAGTATTAGAAGATCTTTTGAGACTGTGCGTTCTTGACTTTGGAGGGACATGGGAGGATCATCTTCCTTTAGTAGAATTCGCCTATAACAACAACTACCAAGCCACCATCGGTATGGCGCCCTTCGAAGCTTTATATGGAAGACCGTGCCGATCACCAACTTGTTGGTGGGAGTCTACAAATAAGGCTATACTTGGGCCAGACATGATTAGAGAGACTTCAGAAAAAGTGGACTTGATACGAAGGAGAATGAAGACTGCCCAAGACTGACAGAAATCCTACGCAGACAGAAGAAGGACCGACCTTGAGTTTGAGGTTGGGGACAGGGTTTTCCTTAAGGTGTCTCCTTTAAGGAATGTCGTTCGCTTTGGATCCGCTAGGAAGCTAGCACCAAGATTTGTAGGACTGTTCCCTATCATCGAGAAGATTGGGAAAATGGCCTATAGAGTAGAGCTGCCCGAAAGGTTGGCTGGAATTCACAACGTCTTTCACGTTTCTCATCTCCGAAAATGTCTACATGAATCTGCGGAAGTGGTGGAGCCAAGCATTCTAGAAGAAGCCGAAGTGGAACGCGAAGCAACTGTAAGGAGAGTTCCAACTCACATCCTAGGAACTGAAATCAAAAGGCTACGCAACTGCGAAGTCAAGCTTGTCAAGGTTCAATGGAGCGATGCCAAGGAAGACGCGATTTGGGAAACCGAGGACAGAATACGCGCGGCTTACCCTTTTCTTTTTTAGGGTACACCTTTTGATCTCTTCTTTTCCTTAAGTTATGCTCGTATCTATCTTTTTAGGTATATTTCCTCGATCTTATCCTTTATCCTTAGGTAGAAACTAATGGATGTAAACATATATTTGAAACATGTTATGATTGATGGTTGCAAGTGGTTGCTAGTTGTTGCTCATGGATGCATATACACACACAACCTAGGTTTTAGATCGGCTCAGTCAGTTCATATTGCATATGCATATGTGTATTCATATTTGTATGTGGTTGAAACTTAATATGTTGTCATATGGATGTCGCATTTATATGAATGGTTGCGCATTCATGTAGAATTATGAGTAAGCACAAATTTTCATACATAATGGATTCATGACACTTACACCATTAGCATTAAGGAGGTCAACTGAATCAGTAGACCGCCTGATTTTGCATTAGATAAGGACATGTACACACACTATGCATATGATCATGAAGCATTAGAAGTCTTTTAAGGACAATGGACGCCTGTGTTTGTTGGTTGAGTAGATGGACGATTGGATGTTAGGATTTACGTTCTCCTAGACTTGAAGATTTCGGGGACGAAAGCCTAAAAGGAGGGGAGAATGTAACACCCCGAATTTTCTGTTAACAGTAAATTAAAAAGTTAAAGTATAATTAATTCTAAATTAAAGAATTAAGGGAAATGGGTTACGCCATTGCGCTCGTCTCGGAATTCTGCCTGAGATAGAGTCCGAGTTTGCGTGAATCGGACTCCGTATGAAGGAGTTATGACCGCCGGATGTTTCAGAATTCGATTTAAAATTCAAACAGTTCAAAATTCAGTTCAAATTTCAAATTCAGAGCCAAACTGGGCTGGGCGGTAAAATTCCCGCCCAGGACCCAGGTCGACCTGATCTGGCCCTGGCTGGCTTGGTCGGGTTTCTGGTCGAATTTCTGAGCTTGGCTGTGTCACTAGGGCTAACTTGTCACTTTATGATTGGCTTCTCTTGAGATGGATGGCCTTGATTAACTCTAGCTTCATCGATGGCTCTAATCAATTTGAAATTCTATATAAACAACCTTAGTCTCAACCTAAATTCACACAAATAAAATAGAACTAGAGCCGTCATGCTGCTAGGAGGAAACTAAGAGTAGCCGTCAGTTAGAGAAAACTTAGAGACGAGCAAAACTAAAGTAATAACAAGAATATAACAACGTTTGTCTACCCAAAGGAACGCATTTCAAATTCATAACTCAGAATCCAGAATTCAAGTTCGTCCTTTATTGTAAGTATAGTGATTTTTTCGATGGGAATAAAATTAAGATTTGATTCGATGTAAAATGGAAATGGAATTGTGCTATTGTATAACGACGATGTTAATTCATATCTATGTATTGAAATGATTGTATTGTGAATGGCATTGGGATGTTTGTGGTATAATTGAGTTGATGTTGATCCTATTGTACATTTAGAATGAAAACAACATCACATACAAGTTGTATAGTTCATGTTATAATCTACACTTATATGTTATGTGATTATATAGGTTGTATGTGATTAAGATCCCATGTATATACTTTATGCTAAACCTCTATGCCTAAATGATTAAGTTCATATACATGCTCATATGTTGCAAGTTCATAATTGGATCCATGCCAAGATCCTTTTTAATACAAGTTTCATGTTGTAGTAGTAAACATGATTTGATCTAGTTCACACACATGTGGTAGAATTATACTTACTTTATGGACATGTCATATTCTTGTCATATGTAAGTGATGTTCGATGTTATGCCTAGATCTAAACATGTTTAAGCTTATGTTGTCTAAATCATATGCTAATTCATGTGACACCTGTTTAGTTAGATTCCCCTTTTTAATGCAAGTTCACATGACATGTTGAAACCCATGATTCAGTCTATGTTGCAAATTCACATATATGTATGTTGACTATTTTGCAAGTTCACACCTATGATGTTCATATTGACTATGCCAAGAATTCCAAGTTTACACCTGTGTCATGTTTATGTTAATGAATTTCTTTATGCCAATTTTGTGTACGCTAAATTAGGCTAAGTTTTTAGCCTAATATTATATGTTAAAAGTCACGCGGACGAAAAATTAGGCTAAGGTTGTTAGCCTAATATTTAGACGGGGTAACATTGGGAAAAATTGGTAATTATTGGAAACTTGACATAAATTGATGAAAATATATGAAATTGGCATGTTTGTCACATGCCAATAATTGGTGGCACTTAAATGGTATAAATTCTTATACCAAAAATATTGAACTTGGAAAGTGGGCCACAACATTTAATTGTTGACAAATTTACATATAACGAGTAATAAAGGCAAATATGTAAATTTAGAAAATACGAGTATCCTTAACCCGAGGTTGGATTGAGTTGTGATGTAAACCTGCCCGGACCCGCTCGGCTGTCCAGTAGTCACAACAATACCTATCCAATGTGAGAGGTTAAGCATTGAGCCCAATAAGCACCCGAGGTTAGACTGAGTTACGGTGTAAATCTTCCCGGAACCGACCGGCACATCCAGTAACCGTAACAATACCTGTCTAATGTGAGTGGTCAATGCTTTTAAAAGGCTAAGGACAGACAAGTCAGGATGGTAGGGTTAAGTTAACTAAAACACTTAACCAATTCAACATGTTAATTAAACTGATGGGTGGGGTTAGGTAAATACAGACACTTAACCACTTAACATGTTTGACTAGAAAACCCTAATAACGGGGACCCATTTCAGCAGTAACCCAATTAGGTATCATGGTACCCTGAAACTAGGTAGGGTGGGGCACGATTACTGGGCTGATTGTAAGCAGTCAAAAGCGACGGCGGTAGGTGCAACAATGTGGGTTCTGACGGAGTGCGGACGTGCACACACTTCGGAGCAGACAAACATGGCACTGGGGGCACCAGTAGTATAACCTATGCATTCTAGAATTGTGTCGGGCCGCCACTATGGGACTTGATACACCCTATGGTGGAACCAGCATAGGTATCTACAATCATTTGGGGGCCGTATGACACATGTGATTTTGCGAGTAGGAGCCGATCTTTAGAAAGGGGATCACTTCACCCCGATCATGGGGTGCCAATCGGAACTAATACTGGTAGGTGAAGAGATATAGTGTGGGGTGCGATAGTATATTCGTTTCAAAACTGCTTTATCTTAATTCATGATACTTTCCTGTTTCCAATTTATACCTATCATGCCCTTATTCTTATTCTCATACCGAAGAGTCATTAGACTTACCGGGCTTTATGTCTGACTCTGTTTTTCTTTCGTCTTCTTTTCTTCCATTCCCCCCAGGTCCACAGGGAGGAAACAGCCCAGCTTAGTCAGACTCTTTGCAAATTTCAAGATAGTAAATGTATGGTTTGGACTCCCTTTCCTTGGCTATGGCTTTTGGACACATTCTATGGGTATTTATGCAGCTTTTATTGTGTTTTATGCTTACTTTATTTAACAATCAAGATAGAAATGATGATGTAATGTTTTGGAAGTTATTATGAGACAATTATGGAAATGTTTTGTATGAACATGTATTTATGAAATAAAATTCTGTTTCTTTTCCACTGCTTATATATATGTGTTTATATATCTGTTTTGTGTTTTATCTGATACTTTTACATATAAACCTCCACCAAAGTTAAGGCATTCCCTTTGTGAGTGACCTTAATGGAGGGTGGGGTGTTTCATTAGGAGGGAAGCTTGTGTCAAGTGGATGGACCCTTTTCAACCAGTAACCCATTTTACTATCTATATGAGCTCGAACTAGGTCGAGGACAGAGAAACGCTTACTGGGTTGATTTTAAGAGGTCAATAAAGAGTTGGCGATGGCAGTGCAAGTCCAACGGAGTCATGTGCGTGTGTGGGTCCGGGCTGGTAGGTAAGACATTGTTGCATCGTGTAGGTATAAGCCGTGCATTTCAGTAGTATCGGGTTGTCACTTTAGGGAGTGATACACCCTACTGTGGGACCAGCACGGGTATCTACGAGTTAGGGAGCCGATCGAATGTGAAGGATAGTGGGTACAACTAGTGGAGATATGAGCAGGCGGTACCTATGACAACAGCTAGGAGTACATGAAACTACGATCATCATTATTATTATGTTTAGTAAGAGGGATCAACTTTCAGTATGGAACTAGTATTGGTGCGGTTTAGGAATTATCTTATAGTGATTAGAAGCGCAATCAACGTTATAATTTTGTTCATCTTGTTTACCTTGTCATATCTGCTTATGTTACAGTCATCTCTTATATCCAGTTTATATTCTTATCCTATTACTTTACTGATTATATTGTTAAAGTCACTAGACTCGCCAGACTTTATGTCTGACTCGTTTTGTTTCGCCTATTTTCTTTCCTTTTCCCCCCCAGGTCCTCAGGGTGGGACTAGTGGAGCTTGACTTGGATTTCTTTCTTCTTTAAGTGCTTGGAAGTGTTGAAAGTAATGCTCAGCTTTATCTCTTTCCATTACAGCTATTTTGATTGGGGTTATGGTTTTACTTTTATGTACTCTGATAATAATTTTGTTCAAGATGGATATTTGTGTACTTGGCTCTAGTATGTGGTTTTGATGTTGTAACCAAACATGTTTTGCTTTTCCGCTGCAATGAATAAATTTTAAATTTTCTTAAGTACCATTTTATATATTTGTCTTGTGATATTTTGTTTTATACTCTTATAATACTCCATGAAATCAATGCATTCCCTTAGCGAGTAACATTAATGGACGTGGCGTGTTACACGTAGTATCAAAGCTGAAGGTTACCAGAACAGATAAAAGATTTTGAAAACCGTTTTCAAAAGCATTTTTTAAGAACTATTTTCAAAAACATGTTTTAAAGAAGGTGTTTTCAAGAGAACGGTTTATTATGAAAAACATAATCCCCAAAAGCCATATTTCTATCTTTCGATTCTCTATTTTGAATCTCTTCCTTTTTCCTTTAAGCATGTCTGCGGAATCCGTTATACCCGAGGGCGTACATATACCAGGCTGGTTCAGAAGGTATCTGGAGGCTAAGGCTGCTGCCGCAGGCCTAGCAGACGTTCCTCCTCCCCCAGCTGCAGCCGCTTCTCCTCCTCCTCCCCGTGTAGATGCTTTTTCTAAGATATGCAAAGACTTCCGTGCGATGGGCGGAAAACCGTTTTATGGGACTGAGACGTTTTTTGAGGCTCGGAATTGGCTCAAGGAAGTGGAGGATTTGTTTGGTATCTTTGAGATAGACGAGTGAAGGAAAGTTCAGCTAGCTGCTTGATTAATGAAGGATGAAGCTTCCTTTTGAGGGGAAGTAACTAATGGAGGACGTGCAGTGGAGACGTGGATAGACTTCAGACGAAGGTTCGAGTTGAAATTTCTTTCACAAGCAGAGGAGAGTTTATACATGGAGAGGTTTTTGGCTTTGAAACAAGGGAGTTTGTCTATGAAGGAGTATGTTAACAAGTTTAACCAGTCAGCAAGATTTGGTATGGAATTAGTTAATACACCACATAATAAGGCTTTGAGATTTGCCAAGGGTCTGAATGAACCATTCACGGGTTGGCTATGTCCCACATTCCTATAGGGGCTACTTTCGAGAATCTTGTTGATATGGCGCTGATACATGAAGAGGAGAAAGGTGCTAGTGTAGTTAAGGCACATGATAAGAAAGTGGATCCAAAGAAAGCACGACAACAACAAAAGAAAGGAGGTAACGATAACAAGGGCCAAGGGAAGAAAAGGTGTTTTAATTGTGGAACACCGGGCCACTTAAGCAAGGACTGTAGGAAGAAGAAGACTAGTTGCTTCCAATGTGGTAAGGCAGGACATATGATTAAAGACTGTCTGAAGAGGCAAGGGCAAAGGCAAGGGCAGAGGACATGACCTACGTCTGGAGGGCAGGTTCATGCCCTCATGGCACCAGGGCAGGAGAGAGGTAGAAACATTTCCGTTGAAAGTTTGATTTTCCTTTTTGATCATCCTGTTCGAACTTTGTTTGATTTTGGCGCTTCACATTCATTTATATCTGCTTCGTTAGTTGAAACACTGCACATAAATGCTAGTCTAGTTATGGATCCCGTTGCTGTCTCAAATCCTATTGGGGGTACGGCTCATCTTTCTATGTTATGTCGGGATTTGAGAATATATGTGTATGGCGTTGAGTTCGAATGCAACGCTTTTGTGCTTGGTTTCACGGGCTATGGGTTGATTCTAGGAATGGATTGGCTAGCCAGGTATGGTGCCATTCTCGACTGTTCAAAGAGGGTAGTTAGACTGTTGACTAGTTTGGGTAATACTCTCGATATTTCTTATGACCCTAAGGGTTCTGTTAAGCTTAGCTACCTAGAATCTCTTGACACATCTATTGATGATTTGCAATCTGTTCGAGTAATCCGTGAGTATGTAGATGTCTTTGGAGGAGGTTAGGGGCTTACCTCCAAAACGCGAGATAGATTTCCGAATACATTTGGTGGACAATGCAAATCCAGTTGCATTGCTGGTGTGCCACATGGCTCCAAGAGAAAGGAGGGAGCTTAGTAAACAAGTGAAAGAGTTGCTTGAGAAAGGGTTCATAAGAAGAAGTATCTCGGAGTGGGGTGCTCCTATTGTTTTTGCTACAAAGGCTGATGGTTCGCTTAGATTGTGCGTGGACTATAGGGAGCTGAATATGCTCACGAAGAGGAACAGACACCCATTGCTGAGGATAGATGATTTGTTTGATTAGTTGGTTGGTGCTACGGTTTTCTTGCAGTTGGACTTAGCTACAGGATTTCATCAGTTGAGGGTAGCTGAGGATAGTATAGATAAGACTTCTTTTAGAACTCCCGACGGTTTCTTCGAATGGCTCATCATGCCTTTTGGTTTGAAGAATGCACCCGCATATTTTGTAGACTTGATGAGTACGGTGTTTAGGGAGTTTCTAAACAAGTTCGTGGTAGTCTTTGTGGATGACATCTTGATATTCTCTAGAAGCGAGGAAGAGCATACCCTACACCTTAGGGAAGTCTTAGAGACTCTTCGAGCACATCAACTCAAAGCTAAGTTCTCCAAATGTCATTTTTGGAGAAAGGAAGCGAGGTTCTTAGGGCACGTGATCTCCAAGGAAGGGATAGTAGTGGATCCCACGAAGGTGGTAGCAATCAAAGATTGGAAGATTCCTAAGAACGCTGCAGAAGTAAGAAGTTTTCTTGGTTTGGCGGGCTATTATAGAAAGTTCATCAAGGACTTTTGTACGATATCAGCCCCACTTACATGGTTGACGAAAAAGAATTTGACCTTTTCTTATGATGTTGACTATGACGATGCTTTCCAATGTTTGAAGAGGGCACTGACAACAACTCCAATTTTAGTTTTTCCTGATGGGAGCAAACCATTCACAGTGTATACCGATGCTTGCGGGACAGGGCTTGGCGCAGTTTTGATGCAAGAGGGAAGGGTGATATGCTATGGTGGAAGGCAGTTAAAGGCCCATGAGAAGAATTACCCTACCCATGACTTAGAGTTAGCTGCCATAGTTTTTGCGCTTAAGTCTTGGCGTCACTATTTGCTTGGAGAGAGGTTTGAGTTGTATATAGACCATAAGTCACTAAAGTACTTGTCCTCCCAGAAAGATTTAAACTTTAGGCAACAAAGGTGGATGGAGTTCTTAGCATCCTACGATTTTGAGATTGCATATACCCCTAATAAGTGTAACGTTGTAGTTGACGCCTTGAGTAGAAAGAAGTTGACTTTGAGTCCTTTGTTTGTCGAACGGTAGAGTTTAGAGTATATCTCTACCTTTGACTTTAGACCCTCTATCAATTATGTGCCCGGTTTGTTGGCATCATTAGAGGTACGACCTACGCTTTTGGGATAGATAAGTGTGGCACAGCAAGATGACCCACAATTGATAGAGATAGTAGACAAGCTCATAAGAGGGGAGTTGTCGAGCCATCTT
Organism: Allium sativum; assembly: GCA_030737875.1. Classification (NCBI taxonomy): domain Eukaryota; kingdom Viridiplantae; phylum Streptophyta; class Magnoliopsida; order Asparagales; family Amaryllidaceae; genus Allium; species Allium sativum. The sequence goes on from CM060912.1 coordinate 57,118,181, forward strand.
AGTAGGTATACTATAGATGACAAAGGTTGGTTGCGTAGAGATGGGAGACTTTGCGTATCTCGAGACGAGAATTTGAGAAAGACAATCCTTGAAGAAGCACATCGTTCTAAGATCTCGGTGGTGACAAGATGTATACGGACATGAAGCGAGTTTTCTTTTGGACCAGAATGAAGAAGGATGTGGCTGAGTTCGTTTCTAGATGCTGAGTGTGCCAGCAAGTCAATGTCGAGCAAAAGAAGCCTGGTGGTTTGCTTCACCCTTTAGAGGTTCCACAGTGGAAATGGGAGCCGAGGTCAAGGAAGGGTAATACGAGGATTTGGGTAGTAGTAGATAGAATTACCAAAAGCGCCCATTTCATTCCCATTAAGAGTAAAAGAACAGCGGCATGGTTAGCATCTGTTTATCTCCGAGAGATATTTCGTCTACACGGCATACCTTCGAGTATTGTAAGTGACCAAGATCCCATTTTCACCAGTGAGTTTTGGAAGAGCCTGCAAGAGGCGGTAGGAACGCAATTGTGTTTTGGCACCACTTATCACCCTCAGACGGATGGCCAAACAGAAAGAGTGAATCGGATTTTAGAAGATCTTTTGAGGTTATGTATCTTGAACTTTGGTGGGACATGGGAGGAACATCTTCCATTAGTAGAGTTCGCCTTAAACAACAGCTATCAGACTAGTATTGGCATGCACCTTTTGAGGCTCTATATGGACGACCTTGCCGATCACCGACTTGTTAGTGGGAGTCTACAGATAAGATTTTGCTTGGGCCCGAGATGATTAGGGAAACTTTAGAGAAGATAGACTTGATTCGAAGACGCATGAAGACGGCACAGGACCGACAAAAGTCATATGCTGATAAGAGAAGGACCGATCTTGAGTTCAGTGTTGGAGACATGGTCTTTATTAAAGTATCACCGTTGAGGAATGTAGTTCGTTTTGGGTCTGTAGGAAAATTGGCACCAAGGTTCGTAGGGCCATTCCCCATTACAGAGTGAATTGGACAGATGGCCTACAGAGTGAAGTTGCCCGAGAAGCTTAGTGGTGTTCATGACGTATTTCATGTGCCGCATTTGCGGAAGTGTTTACATGATACCACGGAAGTAGTAGACCAGAGCATGCTTAGGGAAATGGAAGTGGAGCGAGATGCCACGATTAGACGAGCTCCTACATGCATCCTTGGATCGGAGGTCAAGAAGTTACGCAACTGAGAGGTCAAGTTGGTTAAAGTCCAATGGGATGATGACCAAGGAGACGCGACTTGGGAGACTGAAGACAAGATACACGCATCATACCCTTTCCTTTATGAGGGTATATTCTTAACTTCTCCTTTTTCTACCGCTTTGTTTATACTTGTTCTATCGTTTAGTGTATCCTCTCGATTATATCTTCGACCCTTAGGTGGAAAATCCTATGGTTGTAAACATGTGTTTGAGACATGTTATGCTTGGTGGATGCAAGTGGATGCAAGTGTTTGCTAGTGGTTGCTCGTGGATGCATTTACACATACATTAGGCACTAGATCGGCTCAATCACTTTCATATTGCATATGAATGAGTGTGAATATTTAAGTTAATGGATGTATATTGAATGTATTATCATATGGATGCTGCATTTGAATGAATGGTTGTGCACTCATACAAAAATAATATGTATCGTTAGGATTCTTTTGCATACATAATGGACGCATAGCACTATCATGTTTCGCATTAAGGAGGTCAATTGAATCAGTAGGCCGCCAGATCTTTGCATTAGATAAGGAACATATACACACACTTTTGCGTATGTTCATATAGCATTAGAAATATTTTAAGGACAATGGATGCTTATGGATGATGGATGAGTACATGGATGATTGGATGGTAGGATACATTCTTCTTAACTTGAAGATTTCGGGGACGAAATCCTATAAGGAGGGGAGAATGTAACAACCCGCAATTTTAAAACATGACATAAGGGATAATTAAAGAATACTTAATTTTTATAAGAATAATTAAGGGAAACGGGTTACGCCATTGCGTTTGTCTCGGAATTATGTATGGGATAGAGTCTGAGTTTGCGTAAAACAAATACAGTATGAAGAAGTTATGAATCTTAGAAGAATTCAAGAATTAGTAGAATTTAATAACAATTAAATAACAAATCAAAAATGAATTCGAAAATCTAAATCATCCAAATCTGGGTGAGCGGGAAATCTCCCGCTCTAGGTTGTCGACCCCCTAGGGGAGTCGACATAGGTGTCGACCCCCTATAGGGGTGTTGACAGGGGTGTCGACCCCATCGGCCCAGATCTGGCCTGACGAGTTTTGTGGTATGGACCGATACATGGTCTTCTGGGATATGCTGGATGATGTGTTTTTCTGGTTTGGATGGATCAGATGGATCCTAATCTAATCTAAGGTTCCTAATTCACCTAGAGCATCTATAAAATACCCCTAAACCTAACCCTAATCTCATTGTTATTCATCCATGGCGCCTCCATGCTGCTCTAATCTAAATTAACCTAGCCTTTCTTCTCTAACCAAAATCAAAGTGGAAATTTAGAGATAGTTCTTCTTCAACAATCAAATTAGAAGATCAGATCTACATCAATCAAGTAGAGATTATTCAAGATCTGAACTGCTACAACAATGCCTAATTTTCTGAGAATCCTATCGCTGTGAGTCTATGTCACTTTCACATATAATTGAATTTAAAAGGTAATTGTGATAGGATTGTGAATTGGATTTAATTAATATGCCTGTGACTGAGATGAATCTTATCAAGTTCGTAAATCATTATCCTTTAAATTCACACCCATAAATCTACCATATGCCTTTCTGATCCAATTTTATCGTTATATGCATGTTTATGTTTCGTATGTCTGTTCTTATGTTTACGCCAATTTTGATATTGATTCTCTTCTCCTCTTCTTCTCCTTTTGTTATGAGATTAGGCTAACTTCGAGCCTTTGCGTACAAATAACGTTTGAACGATTGGGAAAAGTTTGGGGAAGTTTGTAATAAAATGAGATTATTGGCATAAATCAATTTGAGCATAATTGTGTATAAATTGTATACATGATATTTGGCATAAGTTGGATTGGGCATAATTGGATATAATTTGTATACATGAGGTTTGGCATAAATTGTTAATAACAATGAACGCAAATTAATTTGGGTGTAATTTGGCATAACATGTATACATAAGATTATAGGCCTAATTTGGATTAAAATTATAAACATAATTTAGATTGGAAATTATGGGTAATTGGAATATATTTTAATCCAAGATTTAAGATTGGGACTTGAATCAAGAAAGTGATAATGAACGCCTAAGACACGAGGTTAGATTCGAATTGCGGTATAAGACAGCCCGGAACCGCCCGGCACATCCAGCAACCACAATTTGGTAATATAATGTGAGAGGTCAAAGGCAGAAATTAGATACGAAATAATGCAAAGACACGAGGTTAGATTCAGATTGCGGTATAAGACTGCCCGGAACCACCTGGCATATCCAGCAATCGCAAAACGACAATCTAATGTGGGAGGTCTTGCAAGATTACGGTTATAATGAATTAATGAACACTTAACCAAGATAAGACATGTGATAAGACATGGGACTGATAAAAGGGTTAAGTGGGTAACATGGTTAGCATGTGAAACATAATTAAAACACATAACCCAGATGAGACATGTGATTAGACATGGGGATAAAGAGGGGTTAAGTGGGAATTCCTAGTGGGGACCAAGCTTAGGAGGGAAGCTTATGTCAAGTTGGTGGACCCTTTTCAATCAAAAACCCATTTTAGTATCTATATGAGCTCAAACTAGGTCGGGGACAGGGACACGCTTACTGTGGGTTGATTGTAAGAGGTCAATAAATAGTTAGCGATGGCAGTGCAAGTCCAACAAAGTCATGTGCTTGCGTGGGTCCGGGCTAGTAGGTAAGACGTTGTTGCATCGTGTAGGTATAAGCTGTGCATTTCAGTAGTATCGGGTTGCCACTTTAGGGAGTGATACACCCTACAGTGGGACCAGCACGGGTGTCTACGAGTTAGGGAGTCGATCGAATGGGGAGGGTAGTGAGTATAACTAGTGGAGACAAGAGCAAGAGGCACCTATGACAACAACTAGGAGTACACGAAACTACCATCATTATTATTATTATGCTTAGTAAGAAGGATCAACTTTCAGTATGGAACTAGTATTGGTGTGGTGTAGGAATTATCTTATAGTGATTAGAAGCGCAATCAACATTATATCTTGTTCATCTTGTCATATCTGCTTATGTTACAGTCATCTCTTATATCCAGTTTATGTTCTTATCCTGTAACTTTACTGATTTTATTGTTAAAGTCACTGGACTCGCTAGAATTTATGTCTGGTTCTTTTTTTTTCGCCTTTTTTCTTTCCTCCCCCCCCCCCCCCACAGGTCCTCAGGGTGGGACTAGTGGAGCTTGACTTGGATTTCTTTCTTCTTGAAGTGCTTGGAAGTGTTAAAAGTAATGCTCAGCTTTATCTCTTTCCATTATGGCTATTTGGAGTGGGATTATGATTTTACTTTTATGTACTCTGATAATAATTTTGTTCAAGTGGATATTTGTGTACTTGGCTCTAGTATGTGGTTTTGATGTTGTAACCAAACATGTTTTGCTTTTCCGCTGCAATGAATAAATTTTAATTTTTCTTAAGTACCATTATATATATCTATCTTGTGATATTCTTTTCTATACTCTTATAATACTCCATGAAAGTTAATGCATTCCCTTAATGAGTGACATTAATGGACGTTGGGTGTTACAATTAAACTCTTATCTTTATTATTCTTTTAATCACTTTCATTAATATAATTAACCTAAGTCTAGAAATTAACATTATCTTTCTTTGATTCAAATAATTTATAATAGTTAGATATTACTTTAAATATCTTTTACAAAAATACATATCATCATCAAATCATTATTATCATAATATCATTACACATCTTATCATACCTCATTTATTACAATGCATGTCATCAACATTACAAGTTGCATATCATTCAATAAATCATCTCATATTGCTTTACCTATAGTTCATACTACTTTATAACTAATATACTTCACACACTACATTACATATTGAATTTTATCTCTACACATAAACAAGTATACTATATGGGGAATTATTGTCTTAGAAATATATAGGATTATTAAACACGTAATATATTTATTTTGACTTGATTGATTTGGTTGACTTGGTTGAATTAATTGACTTATCTGATTTGTTTGACATAAATAACTTGATTGACTTGTTTAACATGGTTGAATCTCATTAGTAGAGTGTAAGAAATATACTTATGCATTTATGGTTGATAGTAGTGTTATAGGTTTTTAGGATAGATACAAGTTACAAGAAAACGGTTGGATTTATGTTTAAATTTATTTGAATGGATGTTTTGTGACAACAAAAATTAAATTGGTTGATTGTTTGGATTAAATCACTTTACTTAACTTATAGAATAGTTTTAAGATATAATAACAGAATTATATCTTAGTCTAGATTAAAGCCTTATTATAGTTTTAAACGAATTAGAGTATAGGGTAGATTTAGCCTTGTATTAGATTAAGGTGGAGTTTTACAGTTTCTAGGATTAGTTGAAGGTTCAAGAAGTGTTTATTAAGATTTATTTTTGCTTTGGTTGATTTGATTTAGTTTGTTTAGATTGATTGTTTGAAATGCTTGATTGGATCGATTTGCCTGTTTGAATTGCTTGATTGGATCGATTTGCCTATTTGAATTGATTGGATTGCATATCCTTAGATCCCCAACAAAAAATGTAAACTAACATAAGTCATGCCTAGACTTAGGCCCTAATAATTATTTTAATGTGCCTCTTATTTCCCTAATCATACTACCCTTACTGCTGGAAGGACCAGTTATGAGCCCCTTATTTTCATTAATCAATCGTCGCTGCCGGAATGGACCCCTACTACATGTGCTTATTAATTTGTTTACTTTAAACTTAATTCCAATCTTAGGTTTATTAATAAGCCTATCTTCTTTATGTAATTTTTGAATAACATAAACTTCAATTTATAGGTTGTTTATCAACATCACTTGTTTAATTCGACTGTACAACCCAACCCCTACCATTTTAACGTCTACCCAATTATCATTTATTTAGTTTATCAAAGTTATAGTTCAATTATCTTTATTGCATAATTTCAATAAGTCTAGTTTATCCTTTTTATACATATCTCCCATTTTTCCCAGTTGCGCCTTTATTGTCAATTTTATATTTTACCCAAACAACACGTAAACAAGAAGAAATAAATGGTTTAGGCTCTTGAAGGCCTAAACTTAATGTCAAAATAAAAAGAAAACGTCCTTGGCTCTCGGATATCCTAGGCTCCGATAAATAAGAACAAATCTAAAATAAAATAGAGCAGAGACTGAACTATAATGGAATTACATACGAAGAAAAAGGGTATAAATGAACTGAATAAAACTATAGTGATAGAATAGATTACTGAACCACAAAGAAAAAGGATAGAACAATAATCAGATTACATACATTATTGAAAAAAAGGAAAATAAAAATCAGAAGGTATCTATAACTTATTACACTACAATAGATTTTTCTTTTAATAGCACGTAAAAAATGCTACAATAGGCTATAATAACATTAGTGAAAACGCTATATAATGACATGTTATAATAGCCCTGTCATTTCTTATAGCTAAAATGTAAACGCTATAGTATTATACATTTTATAGCGCACATTCACCATCATCAAAAGTTTTACATAGCGTTCAGACCTTGCAATTATATTTGCTTACTAAAATATCAGCTTAATTTTTTATAGCGTTATCAACATTTTTATAGCACATATTCATTAATATGAAAAATACTTTTCATAGCATTAGCATTGTTTACATAGCTCATATTCAGTAATATGAAAAGTTATCCACACAATTTAATTGCATTTCAGATTTTGATTCCATAAGTGGAGTTTTCCGCTATGAATATTTATAGTATATGTAGCGTTATCAGTGTTTTCATAGCACATATTCAATGATATGAAAAGTTTTGCCACACTATTTAATTTTTTACATAGCATTCACCTTGTACTTTAATAAGAGCAATTTTCTACTATTAATATTTTCAATATATAACAACATCAGCTATGATCTTTATATAGAAAATCTCTTATTTGTGCACAGTTTAAACAAGTAAACAATAAATTCAAAAGACAAAACTGTCAATAACAAAAAGTTAATACCAAAAGCATATTTGATTTCAATTACAAAGTCAAAGTTAACAAGTCTACTAATAAATATAGAAATAAGTCAATTAACATACATATTGTTCAAACATCGTTTCAAAACAAGATTACATGAAAAATCCCTTAGTCTTCAGCTTGTAAGCTCGTCCAACTTCTAGAACCTGCAATTCACAAGCATAAATTATAGTCTTATAACCAAAATATATATATATAAAGCATTTGAGGTTTAAGCTTGTCCGGTTAGTCAAGTCTCAGTGGAGCCCAGACGCTTAGGATTGTATATAGGAGTGAAGATGTGATTTCTTTGCATGTTTGCCAAACTCAAAATCCACATGCATTCAAGTCCATTACACACAACGCAAATAACAAAACATGGACTATTTCTTCAAACTCAAAACGTAACAGTAAAGAGTATTATTACAATTTGGTCGTCAAAGCATGACGGTTATTTCTACATTTTATATTAGTGGACGGATCTGATCAGTCAAACATGAAGAAGCCTGAAAAGCCAGAGTGTACATATTCATATTATCTTTACTGCAACAATAGGAACGAACAGATATATGATGTTAAACAGAGCTAATATTATAGAGTTGAAATATTTTTACATGTTTTATTTATTGTCAATTAATAAGATATTTATTTTTCAGTTTATCCTATGAAGCCAAGACGGTGTTAAAATTAGACTGTGCGTAGTAAATATGTACTTGCTAAAAGTTCAAATTATGTAATGAACTTAAATATAAGCCTAATAATAGATACTAACAAAAAAATGGATTTTATTATCCAGCCGTTAAAACCTAAGTAAATCAACTATCGTAGGTCATAAAGAAAAGCTGATTCTTTGCGCTTTGTTTAAACATAAAGCATAGTTACTGGTAGGATGTTGGTTTTTAGACATAGGTTTTATTTAAAAAATTCTATAGGTTCTACCTCAGCACGTTAACATGAATATAATGAAGAACAAGTGTTTATTGATATATGATTACTGCAAATGTATGATACTGAAAAAAATGTGTAAAGAGGTTATAAATGTTAAATTTGATCTTTGTTTTAGAGTGATGGGCAAGGGGATCAGACATATATGATTTTCAGAATATCATCAGTACAAATGACAGAGCATAAAGTATGAAAACATCTAAATAATAAATATACTGCCAAGGATAGAGGAATAGATCTATAATTTAACGGCCCCTTAATAATACAATTACTTCACCCACAAACTTGTAGCACCAGTAAATAGATACAGATGAATCCAACCTGATACGGTAAATCTCTTGGTATAGAGTGTTTATTTCAGTTTTCTTAGTAGGCTGGACTATATCCCATGAAATGGTTGAAAGAGATAGTGATATGGTGGGCCAATTTCAAATAACAGTAGTGCATAGCGTATTTAATACTTTTATTGATCGTATTAAAGATACCATTGTCGTTTAATCTTTAAGTAAACTATTTTTTTACCGTATGTTAAGAAAGTAACATCATTTTGGAAAAAGGTTGTAAGACGGTATCAAAATAGGGTACTTACTTCTAGATCAACAGCTTCTACTCTCAAAACAGTAGCAGTTGATCCTTGTCTCCACCTAGCAACGATCAAAGCAGCCTTGTAGCCTATAAAATTAAAAATAACAACAGTGATTAATGCATTATACGCATGCAGCAACAACTATGTGGATTTATTAACTGAAATCTAACAATTTGAAAGCAAAGAATACTATGAAATCATGGTGAGAAATTCTACCAAAATTATCACATCATCCAATATAAGATGTATGTAGTAAAGCGTGCGATCGAGAAGAACTTGGCAATCAAAATAGTCGGCTAGGGCAGAAAAGGCTCTAAGTTTACTCATCCACCGATAGATTCTTGGCATCCCCACCAGTGCACCATTAAAGAACTTAGCAATCAAAATAGTCGCCTAGGCCAGAGATGGCTCCAAGTTATCTCAGACCTATGGGCACAACTATAAAAAGCTTGCATGCCCATGGCTTTAGCTACTAAAACAATCATATAATGTTTTGCAGATGCAACATCCAACTGAGTGTATAAATCGAAACACAAAGTTTCAAAACCTTAGGATACTACAGGCAGAAACTTAGATTTTTAGCAATACAAGATTTAATTCAAGAGAGATCAATTGAATTCAGCAAACAAACACATAACTTAATTTAGAAAGAGTTAGTCTGAGGGTTACTCAGCTGGTAGTATTAAAATATACCAAATGGTTGATACATTTACATCTTATGGTCGTAGGCGGATCTGATCACTCAAACATGAAGAAGCCTGAAAAATCCATTTATGGTGTACAAATTCATATTATCTTTACTATAACAGAGAACAGACAGGAATAAAAAGATGGGAGAAAATCCAATACATAAACCAGTTATACGATGTTAAATAGAGTTAATATTAGAAAGTTGAAAATGCTATACACGTTTTATTTATAGTCCATTAATAAGAGGTTTATTTTTCAGTATATTCAAATTAAGTAATGAACTAAATTATGTATAGTAAGTATGTATGTCAAAATATTCAAATTAAGTAATGAACTAAATTATAAGATAAGAAATGAATCCTAAGCAAAAAGAAATTAATTTATTATCCAACTGTTAAAATAGAAGTAAATTGAGCATTTTTAGTCATAAACATAAGTTAATTCTTTACACTTTGCTAAACATTAAAGTGTAGTTATTGGTAGGATGTTATTTTTGGATATATGGTCTATTTAGCAAATTATGTACGTACTTGGGTTTTAATGCAACATATTAGCACAAATACAATGAAGAACGCGAGATTGGTTGATATTCGGTTACTGCAAATGTACAATGGCGGAAAAAAATTGTACACAGGATTTAAAGGTAAAATTTGATCTTTGTTTTTAAAGGATGGGTAAGGAGATCATACGTATATAGATTTTAGAACAACATCAATATAAATGACAGAGTGTAAAATATGAAAACATCTGCTAAATAATATATTGGTAAAGATAGAGGGTTATATCTGTAATTTAAGGACCCTTTACGATTATGATGACCGATTACATTAATACAATTACTTCACCCACAGACATGTAGTACCAGTAATCAGGTACAGATGCATGCTACTTGATACTGTATATCTCTTGGTTCAAAGAGTTTATGTCATTTTTTGTTAATTGGCTGAACTATATACCGCTAAATGGTTGAAAGAGATAGTCATATAGTAAGCCTGTTTCAGATAACAACAGTGCAGTTTCAGCATATCTAAGACTTCTACCGACCACATTGAAGATACTATCGTTGTTTAATTTACAAATAAATTGTTTTCTTACCGTATGTTTAGAAAGTTAATTCATTTCGGAAAATGTTCATAATGGTATTAAGATAGGGTGCTCACTGCCAGATCAGTAGCTTCAAATCTCAAAGAAGCAACAGTTGATCCCTGTCTCCACTTAGCAACATTCAAAGCAACCTACAAAATAAAAAATAACAACAGTGTATAATGCATTGTATGCATGCATATATGCAATAAAAAGTTACGACATATTGACTAGTTCCGGCTCATCAGTTCAGATTCCAACACTTAGAACAAGTTTTTTTAGTGGTGAATTGAGGGTGGTAAAAGGCACAGTTACAATATGAAATATGTTAGCTAGTATGAGAAAAATTAGATCCAATAATACAACTGTAAAAGAATTTAACATTTTACATATGCTTGAATGCTTTTTTTTAAGTTTACGTAACCCCTATTCTAAAATCAGATATTGTCAAAGCTATTATAGTGAAGCAGTAAGGTAAAATGGTTTTAGAGGATTAATTTGATAAAGAATTGAAATCAAAAGCTGTCTGAAAGTAACATACTTTGGAATTAGGTTGGTAAGTTTACCTTATATACAAACATAAACAAAACTGAATCATGGATAGGTAAATTTCAATGTGTTAGCATTCCAATAGGTAAAGTCGTAAAGTTCAATTAAAATGCCAGACATTTAGGATGATTAAATCATATTAAAATGACTGTCTGTCATTCTTACTTCTTTGATGCTAATGTATATGTAAATTATATTAACTGTACATAACATATGAGTATGAGCACAACTATGAACATAATAGACCTAAAGGATTGAATCTCATTCTATTTGCATTTATTCTCGTTATCATTTGATTATCTATTAATTGATTTAGCTCAAGTTATTGCATCATACAACAAATACAATAATTTGGTAGTTCGCTCCATTTGTATGCACAATAGCTCACCAACAGAAATGTAAATAAAACTTGTAAATTAGTGAGAACAAATAATACAAGCTTACATACAATTATAATCCATGTAACAGGGATTCCCATAATTCCATGCAATCATCATTTTTCGTGTGCAAAGGTCCAACATTTTGGAGATTACAAACAGTAATTGGTAACGAATACTTTCATATCAGTTTACTGCAATTAGAGTTAAAAGTCCCTTGTAATACATTAACCTATTAATAGGTTCAAAAACTTATTAGATGTCTATATTTTAATTTTAACATGCAATAAGCATACCAATTTATTTCAGAATAAAATTAATCGTGAATATACTTAAATATATGCCTCTTAATACTAATAATTAAAGACTGCTTACACATATTTGGACCTAATTGAATGTTTGCTTTATTTGTCATAATGTAAACATAGATTTCATTGATTTATGTTACAAATTTGATTTCATTGCATAAATCTTTTCATTGTTTCCATTGTTTCATAACCAACAGTATTGTTGTTTATAAATCATATGAGATTCCATTGCATAAATCAGAATCATAACTTACGATATTTGTTGCCGAAAATCCTTTTCAATAATAAATCTTTTCCAATAATGGAAAGAATATAAAAAATTGTTAAATTTTAAAATTTCTTTACCAAATAATTTTTTTAATGATATAAATAACAAGTTACAAATATAAAATTTTCGAAATTCCTAATGGTAGCTCCACCGCTAGTGCACCACAAGATCTTAATACAATCATTACAAATCAATACAGATAATCATCATTCAATCAATATACATATAAATAAACGTCAATATGCCTACTGAAAAGTAACCCATACATTCTCGTTGCACACTCTGATCACAAACAGATCATAACACAATAATTATACTATGCCACCTGAGATTAATCATATTATATTTCATATTTGGCACATAATAATAAAGTATTATATAAAGAAAATAAAATCACCCAAAATACTGACTACCACCTAATTTGAAGTAACAAAATTTAAGCTGAATTGTAGACAAGAAAGAGCTTAACAGACCGTTATTTTTTTGCAGATTCTATCACAGACCTGCTAATATACAATTTTTAAATATATTTTAAACAATGGACAAACACACAGAGCTATCTACCAAAATGATAATATGCTAATAATCTAGAATTCTGAAAATAATAACCTTTTTTTTCTTCACAAATCTATAAATGTAATATCATCGTAAAGTGTATCGAGGTGGTAGATAGAAGTTATAATTGTTCCAACTCATCATATTCTTTCAGTTAATCCGCAAGCGGATTAACTTACAAATAATTTGTGGATTAAGTTGATAGGATTATATTGTGAATCAACTGAAAGAAATCTTGGATGAGGATAAAATTTAACTTTGCATTATCAATAAATGTATCAGAAGCATTCACGAACGGATGAACATAAGATGATAAACTTGTTAGTTAATTCATAACTTCTTTAGTCAAGGATAAAGTCAAAATATTTCTATGGAACCTGCTGAAAGAAAAAAAAGGAAGTATATCTACATAACATGGAATTAGACAAATTAACAAAGACACATAATGATTTACCCAAGATTCTTAACCGTACATTTTCTTAAATTGTATCGGCATGTAAATATCACTACATAATTACGTATTACAAATCTGAATCAAGGTCTAAAGATATTACTGCATAATTATTGTATCGGAGTGTAAATAATCAATGCATAATTACGTATCGCTGCATAATTGTATCGGCATGTAAATAACACTAAAACAGTGGCACCAGAAATGGTAGACTAACGATATTATACACATCTGAATCAAGGTCTAAAGAATGCCAAACACTAGAAACTAACAACGACGTATAACAAATCATCGGAAATCAACTTAGGGATTTGGTTGATTAACAAAAGATAAATAGCGAGTGAGGCGAATTTATAAACGAAAGAAAGTAATAATATTACCGATTTCAAAAAATCACACAATTGATTTGGAATAATCGGAGTGAATCGGGAGATGCTCCGGATTTACCATTGACTGTATCGGATGAATGACTTTGACGTTGGATTGAATCAGAGATGGGACAAAGGCCACATTTCAGTGAAACGAAAATTTTAGGGATTTAGGAATAACGTGAAAGTGACAGAGGGATTTTTTTTATTTCGCGACCTTCTTTTCATTTTGTCCGGCTCATTTTTTTCGCTCCCGCTTTTTCCTACCATCAATGATAATATAGCGGAATATGCTAATGTATAATATTTTTTTGTTATTTTCTTTGTTTTCTTTATATAGCACAATATATGCATTATTTTATTTTCTTTAATTATTTTATTATATCACTTTAATGTAAGGCTATGATATAATGCTATGTATATCATATTTTCTTATAGTGTTATATTATCAAGAAAAACCCAAAATTTGTACTAAATCTAACAATTACTGAAATATAGTCACAATGTTTAAAGCAATCCAATTTATCCCCAGTAGGAAAATCTTTATCTATGAATATCCTCCAAAGTACATGCAAAACCAAGCCTCAGTACTCTATTTGAAATACTTGAGAAGAAGGAGACAGAGAATGGAGTATTGAGAATTAGGTTAGGTCTGGAGCATAGTTATAGTGGAGCTAAGGTGTTTTAGATCATTGGATATTAGGTTAAGATTTTAGGACATTAGATCCCACCCCAAAAGCCAGCCAAAATGATTGAAAATGTGCACACCAGGTTGTGCATGTTTCCTAGGTGGGTCGGCCCTTCCAATAGGTGGGTCGACCCTAGGATCGACCCACTTGGATTCTGGGCCGACCCCCGAGTTGACCCAACTATGGGTTGGATCGCCCACCTAATCGTGATTACCGCTGAAACTTAATTCTATATTAATTTGAAGTTTATTACCATTTCAAATTTGAATTTCAAACTTCTTTCTTTAATATCTTTTTCATTAAAAGTCTGATTTCAGCAAACTAAATGTCTATCTTATCCCGAATTTCGTAAATTACTCAATCGCACAGCCCCCATTGCCCATTTCCAAATATTTTTCTGATTAATATTTATTTTGTTAACCTTTTATTTATATTGCTTTATTAGATTTTGGGTTGTTACATTTTCCCTTCCTTAAAGGATTCCGTCCCCGAAATCTCCAAGGCTAGAACAAAATCATAAATGTTATCACAACATAATATATATCCATCTACTCATCCACCAATCACGTGCATGCATTGTCCTTCAAATTTCTAATGCTTCTCATGAACATATGCAATAGTGTAGTGTATATGTCCCTAACTAATGCAAGGAATTAGGCGGTCCACTAATTCAGTCGACCTCCTTTTATGTAATTCATGTCAGTGCCATGCATCCAAAATGTATGCAAGAGAATCCTAATGTTAAATAAAATTCTATATATGTGCTACAACCATCATCAAAAAAATGCAACATTCGTATGATAAACAACCAATTTTCATCCATAAATTAAAGTTGAATTAAAAATGCACACAATCTATATGCAATTATGTTGTTGTCCTAGACGTCGATCACTAATTAGTGCCTAATGTGTGTATATGCATCCATTTCTTCCACTTTCAAACACTTTCATCCACTCGAATCCATCAAACAAAACATGTCCTAATAACATTTTTAAACCATGTCCTACCATTAATAAGATTTTCTAAGACCCACTAATTGAAAAGATATGAAATGGATAAGGATCATATTCAAAACAAAGAAAGCATTAAGATCGTACAATCGAAAAGGAATGGAAAAATGCACGAATCTTCTCCTCTGGTTCCCATGTTGCTTCGCTGCTATCCTCTCCCTACCGAACCTTGATGAGTCTAATTTCCTTGTTTCTTTACTTCTTTATTTCAGAATCCAAAATCCTTGTGGGTACTTGTCTGATAGAAGCCTCCTTCTCGACCACGACCTCCTCTAAAGTGCTTGGCTTTACTATCTCCATTTAATCATGTAGACATTTTCTCAAATGCGAGATGTGAAATACGTTGTGAACCGCTGACAGCCTCTCTGGTAGCTATACTTTATAGACCATCTGGCCTATCCTCTATACTATCGAAAATGGTCCTACAAACCTTGGTGCTAATCTCCCAACTGAACCAAACCACATCACGTTCCTAAGGGTAGATACTTTAATGAAAACCATATCTGCCACACTAAACTCAAGATCCGACCTCCTTCTGCCCGAATAAGATTTCTTCCTATCGTGTGTCGCCTTCTTACTTTTACGAATTAAGTCGATCTTGTCTGAGGTCTCCCTGATAATCTCCGGTCAAAGAAGAAGTCTATTCGTAGTCTCCCACCAACAAGATGGTGATCTGCAGGTCCGTCCCTACAGAGTTTCGAAAGGTGCTATGCCAATACTTACCTAGAAGCTATTGTTATATGTAAACTCAATCAAGGGAAGACGCTCCTCTCAACTCCCTCCGAAGTCTAAAATGCACAGCCGTAATAAATCCTCAAGAATCTAATTAACCCTCTCGTTCTGTCCATCTATCTAAGGGTGGTATGCAATACTAAGTCTCAGTCATGTCCCTAACGCCTCCCGCAGGCTCCTCCAAAACTCGTTGGTAAAGATGGGGTCTCTATCACTAATAATACTTATGCGAACTCCATCAAGGCTGAAGATCTCCCTAAAATACATCGAAGCCAACCAAGATGCGGTCTTCTTGTTCTTGACTAGGATGAAATGGGAGCTCTTGGTTTATCTATCCACGATCACTAAATGTTGGTATTGTATTTCCTTGACCTAGGAAAACCATCTATGAAATCCATCGAGACGCTCTCCCAATTCCACGGTGGTATATCTAATGACTGAAATAATCCACCAAGTTTCTTTTGTTCAGCCTTAACTCTCTAGCATGATATGCATCTCGCTACAAAATATGCCACGTCTCTTTTCATCCCTTTCCAATAAAAGACCCTCTTCGTGTTCCTATACATCTTATCTCCTCCCGGATGGATGGCCATCCAAGAGTGATGGGCCTCCAATAATACTGCACTCGTCACATCACCCATGCGGGGTACACATAACCTGCCATCACGACTTAGCCATCCTCTCTTATCAACTAAGTATGCATAGAGGTGCCTAAAGGTCTCACCTATTTCTAGTCGGTCCAGAATATCGGCTAGTTGTTGATCGTCACACTGTCTGGATTCAATCTGTTCCAATAGAGTGGGTTGCACCTCAAGCAATGCCAATAATCCTCTTGCATAATCCGTGGATGGTCTGAAATTGAAAGATGAGATAAACTCTGTCACTCTATGAAAAATGGACTCAAAGCCATCCTCTGCCCACTCAAAGCATCCACTACTACGTTCCTCTTCCCTGGAGTATAAGAAATCTCAAAGTCGTAGGTTGCTAGAAACTCCATCCAATGTTGTTTCCTCAAGTTAAGGTCCTTTTGTGAGAATAGATATTTGAGAGACTTATAATCCATATATAATTCAAACCTCTCATCCAACAAGTAGTGCCTGCAATACTTAAAGGCAATAACGATAGCTGCTATCTCTAAATCATGGGTAGGATAATTCTTCTCATGTACCCTTAGCTATCTGCTTCTATAACAAACAACCCTACCCTCCTGCATTAGGATTACGCCTAATACTATACCACAAGCATTGGTATGCACCGTAAACATCTTACCTCCGTCTGTAAGAGTCAACACCAGAGCATTCGTGAGAGCCTTCTTCAGCCTTATAAAGGAATCCTCGCAATCCACACCCCATGAGAATACTAAGTTCTTCTTAGTAAAGTGTGTAAGTGTAACACCCCGAATTTTAGTTAATACTAAAATTCACTAATTACAGGATAAATAATCTCAGATGTGGGAATTAGGGGTAACGGGCTACGTCATTGCGTTCGTCTCGGAAAAATACGCGAAATAGAGTCCGAGTTTTCGAGAATCGGAGTCCGTATGGCCCGGTTATGGCCCAAAGAAGTTTGCAGGAAAATTAAAGCTAAAAACAGATTTAGAAATGCAAAATCAGATTTCAAAATTGGAGCCAGCAGGGGGCCAGGCGGGAAGTTTCCCGCCCTACCCATGTCGACAGGGCTGTCGACAGGCCTGTCGACTGGGGAGTCGACTTGCCTGTCGACTTGCCTGTCGACCTGGGCGTGACGTCCAGAGAACCTGGGTGCACCAGGTTGGGTTTTAGGCTGGCTTGGAGGGCTGGGTTCTAGAGATTTCCTAAATCTAACAGACCTAATGTAATCTAGGGTTAATCTAAGGGCCTAAAACACTCACCTAATCTATAAATACACCCTAAACCTACCCTAATCCATACTAAAAATAGAAATGATGGCCTCATGCCGCCAAATTAAATCCTAGAAGGAGCCTCCACTAGTTTATGAAGGAAGTTGCAAGCTAATCACTCTCTAATCAATCTCTAATCATCACCATCTTCATATTTAGCAACTAATTCCACTTCATAAGTTTGCTAATCTTGGGTTTGGTGAGTTTCTATCACTTTAACACCAATTTCTAAAGTAAGTAGATTGGGTGTAATGAGACTTATGGTCTTGAATGCGGATTAGTGAGTTTGAATCATTTGTGATGATATGCATGTTCAATAAGTTGGTTTATGCATGTTTAGTAAGTTGGTTTATGCATGTTTAATAAGGGGGTTTATGCATATTTAATAAGTGGGTTTATGCATATTTAATAAGTGGGTTTATGCATATTTAACAAGTGAGTTATGCAAGTTATGTATATGCTTAAATGCAAGTTTAACATGATATGCAAGTTATGCATGCTTATGCAAGTATATGAATGCTTATGCAAGTTATGTATATGCTTAAATGCAAGTTTAACATGATATGCAAGTTATGCATGCTTATGCAAGTATGAGAATGCTTATGCAAGTTATGTGTGTGCTTAAATGCATGATTAACATGTTATGCAAGTATGAGAATGCTTATGCAAGTTATGTGTATGCTTAAATGCATGATTAACATGTTATGCAAGTTATGTGTGTGCTTAAATGCATGATTAACATGTTATGCAAGTATGAGAATGCTTATGCAAGTTATGTGTATGCTTAAATGCATGTTTAACATGTTATGCAAGTTATGAGAATGCTTATATGCAAGTTTAACATGTTATGCAAGATATGTGTATGTTAATATGCAAGTTTGGGTTAAATGTAGTTGGGTTAATATGTGCTCATATATGCAAGTTGACATCCTTTTAACCCATGACAAAGTTATATGTTAAGATTTGGTTAAACCCATGATATTTGTGATGGATCTTCCCTTTTATTATGAATGAGAACGATTTGCGTGGGGAACGATGGGGTTAATAAATATGTTAAGAAAAGTATGATTGGGTATGATTAAGCATACCATAAAAATAAATTAACATAAGTGGGAATTTACCTATTGAGTTAGGTCTACCCCATGGGAATTTACCTATTGAGTTAGGTCTACCCATGTTATGAAAAACTTGATATTAATTAGGGATAATTAATATGGGGGTGATTAATTAGGTGTAATTAATCAACTAAGACACGAGGTTGGACCCTTTTGTAGCGGAAGTCTGCCCGGAACCGACCGGCCATCCAGCGGCTACAAACGATTGGCCCAATGTGAGAGGTCTTAGTCATAAATTAAATACATGATTAAAGTAAAGACACGAGGTTAGACCCTTTTGATGACAGAAGTCTGCCCGGAATCGACCGGCATATCCAGCAGTCATAAAAGATGGTCTAATGTGAGAGGTCTTTATGAGGTCATGATCTTAAGTAATTAATTAAGAAACACTTAACCATATTAGCATGTAGAGGGACATGAGGGGTTAAGTGGGTGCCTTGGGTGGCATGTGGAAATCTAGTGGGTTGCCTTGGGTGGCAATAGAAAATACGATTAGAATACTTAACCAAGTGGAAACATGTAATTAAACATGATTAAAGGGTTAAGTGGGATACACTAGAT
Source organism: Allium sativum (assembly GCA_030737875.1). Lineage (NCBI taxonomy): Eukaryota > Viridiplantae > Streptophyta > Magnoliopsida > Asparagales > Amaryllidaceae > Allium > Allium sativum. The sequence continues at coordinate 57,137,591 of CM060912.1, forward strand.
AAGTGACAAGCTTAGGTGGGTAGCTTATGGGTCCCATTTCAACCAGTAACCCATTTGTATCTTTGTGGGCTCGACCCATGTCGAGGACGGGACACGCGTACTGGGCTTGATTATAAGAGGCCAAAACGGGTTAGCGGTGGCAACGCAAGTCCAACGGGTTTCATATGCGTGTGTGGGCCCGGGCTGGTAGATAAGCCGTTGTTGCATCGTGTAGGTATAAGCCGTGCACCGTTGATAGTATTGGGTTGCCACTTTAGGGGAGTGATACACCCCACTGTGGGACCAGCACGGGTATCTACGGTAGGGAGCCGATCGCTTGGGGAGTAGTGGGGTACACCTAGTGGAGATAGGGGCAGACGGCACCTATGTGGTCAGCTAGGAGTACATGAAACTACTAGTTATATCTTTCTTTTAAGTCCTTGGGTGGGATCAATCTTTGAGTAGGGATGACTGGTGTGGTGCAGTTAGTAATTATCCTTGGGTGGGTAGATACGTCTTTACAGTTATCTTAGTTTATCCTAAGTCTACCAAGCTGCTTAGTGTAGCCATTCATCCCCAGACATTACCGTAGGTCAAGTTTATGTCTTCTCTGGTTACTTTAATGATTGTATTGTTAAAGTTATAGGACTCGCTCAGACTTATGTCTGACCCCGTTGTTTTTATCTTTTTCCCAACCCTCAGGTTCTACGGTGGATCCTAGCAGTAGTGGAGCTTGATCGGATTGTTGTTCCAGTCTTTAGGAGCTTGGATAGATGTAAAGCTCCAGTTACCCAGTTATCTTTTCTTTTGTCTTGGCTATTGTATGAGAGAGTGGGATTATGTACTTCTTTATTTTGATGGATATTGTACTTGACTTTTATTGTGGTTTTATGATGTAACCAGACATGTTTACTTCTGCTGTTTTGAGATGACGTTTTAAATTTCAAGTACTATTTATATCTGTCTTGTTGTAATTTTTCTGTTCTATATTCACTAAAATACTCCACCGATGCTATGGCATTCCCTTAGTGAGTGACCATAGCGGGTGTGGGGTGTTACACGTGGTATCAGAGCAAAGGTTACCGGAACAGATAAATTTTTTAGAAAACTATTTTTCTAAAAACATTTTTGGAAGAAATATTTTCAAAAACATGTCTTTTAAGAGAAAAGTTTTTGAAAGAAAAACATAATCCCCAATAGCCATATCTATATCCTTCGAATTCTCCTTTTTGAGTCTTTCCTTTTTCGTTTCAGCATGGCTGAGGATCTTAACTTTCCGGAGGGTGTGACGGTACCAGTATGGTATAGGAGATTGATGGAGGCTAGGGTCACCACTGCAGGTCCATCAAATGTTCCTCCACCAACCGTAGCACCCGATCTTCCTCCTCCCCCTCCTCCTCGCACGGATACTTTTGCTAAGACTTGCAAGGAATTCAAAGCTATGGGAGGGAAACCTTTTCAAGGATCGGAAACTTTTGTGGAGGCTAGGGATTGGCTTAAAGAGGTGGAAGAATTGATAGATATCTTTGAGATGGAAGAAGGAAAGAAAGTCAAGTTAGCTGCTTGGTTAATGAAGGGAGAGGCCTCATTCTGGTGGGAGGTCACTAATGGAGAACGCCCCGTTGACTCTTGGGCGGATTTTAGGCAAAGATTTGTGGCAAAGTTTCTCTCAAGGGCGGAGGAAAACTTGTATATGGAAAGATTCTTGACTCTAAAGCAAGGAAATCTCTCGGTGAAGGAATATGTCAACAAGTTTAATCAATTGGCAAGGTTTGGCCTAGATATGGTGAATACACCGGAGAAGAAGGCTTTGAGGTTCGTGAAAGGCTTGAATGAACCAATGCATGGGTTGGCTATGACTCATATCCCTATGGGAGCCACCTTTGAGAAGCTAGTTGACATGGCACTCATGCATGAAGAAGAGAAGGGTCCCAATGCTAATAAGGCACCCGAGAAGAAGGGAGATCAAAAGTGACCTCAGCAACAACAACAAAATAAAGGTGGGAAAGGCAACGGTGGCAAGGGCAAGAAGAAGAAGTGTTTCAATTGTGGGACACCTGGCCACCTAAGCAAGGATTGTCGCAAGAAGAAGAAGACTGGCTGCTTCCACTGTGGCGAAGCAGGGCATCTAGTGAAAGATTGTCCTAAGAAGGGGCAAAGGACGGGATCTACCTCAGGAGGACAGGTGCAAGCTCTTATGGCACCGGGTCAGGCTAGGGGGCAAGTACAGGCTCTCGCGGTTCCACCGATTCAGGAAAGAGGTAGAACTATCTCCGTTGAAAGTCTGGTTTTTCTATTTGATCATCCTGTCCGTACATTGTTTGATTCAGGCGCATCGCATTCGTTTATCTCATCATCATTAGTTGAGTCACTGCACTTAGACACCAGTCTGGTAGATGGTCCCTTGGTTGTTTCAAACCCAATTGGGGGCTCCACTTATTTGTCCATGATATGTTTGGGTTTGAAGATTTCTATACTTAGCATTAAGTTTAGATGTGATGCTTTTGTGTTGGGCTTCACGGGCTATGGGTTGATTTTGGGCATGGACTGGTTATCCAGTAATGGTGTCGTTCTTGATTGCGAAAGGAGAGTTGTTAGGCTCATGACCCGCTTGGGTAACACTCTCGAGATTTCTTGTAATCCCATGGACTCTGTTATGCTAAGTTATCTTGAATCGCTTGACGCTTCTGTCGAGAGTTTGCAATCTGTTAAAGTGGTCCGGGAATATCCGGATGTGTTTGAGGAGGTGAAGGGCTTACCTCCGAAGCGGGAGATTGACTTCCGAATATATCTGGTGGATAATGCTAAACCTGTATCTTTACCAGTGTGCCACATGGCTCCTCGTGAGAGGAGGGAACTCCATAAGCAAGTAGGGGAGTTGCTTGAGAAGGGGTTCATAAGACGGAGTATATCGGAGTGGGGTGCTCCAGTAGTATTTGCTACAAAGGCGGATGGGTCCCTCAGACTTTGTGTAGACTATAGAGAACTCAACAAGCTCACAAAGAAGAATAGACACCCATTGCCGAGGATTGATGATCTTTTCGATCAGTTGGTTGGCGCTTCAGTATTTTCTCAGTTGGACTTAGCCACGGGGTTTCATCAGTTGAGGGTGGCTGAGGATAGCATAGACAAGACTGCCTTTAGAACTCCGGATGGTTTCTATGAGTGGCTGGTGATGCCATTTGGGTTGACGAACGCCCCTGCATACTTTGTTGATTTGATGAGTAGGGTGTTCAGGGAGTTCCTTAATAAATTCGTGGTGGTCTTTGTGGATGATATCTTAGTATTTTCTAAGAGTGAAGAAGAGCATGCCCTACATCTTGGGGAGGTATTGAAGACTCTTCGAGCACATAGCCTTAAGGCTAAATTCTCTAAATGTCACTTCTGGAGGAAGGAGGTGCGGTTCTTGAGGCACGTGGTCTCCAAGGAAGGGATAGCTGTGGATCCCGCGAAGGTAGTATCAATTCAGGATTGGAAGGTTCCGAAGAATGCTACCGAAGTAAGAAGTTTCTTGGGGTTGGCGGGTTATTATAGGAAGTTTATTAAAGACTTCGCGAAGATATCAGCCCCATTAACCCGCTTAACGAAGAAGAATCTTGTTTTCGCATGGGACGTAGATTGTGACGATGCGTTCCGACGGTTAAAGAGAGCTTTAACCACTGCTCCAGTTTTAGTGTTGCCAGATGGGAGCAAGCCATTTGTTGTCTATACCGATGCTTGTGGGACAGGACTAGGCGCAGTCTTAATGCAAGAGGGAAGGGTGATAGCCTATGGTGGAAGGCAGTTGAGAGTGCATGAGAAAAATTACCCTACCCATGATTTAGAGTTGGCCGCTATTGTTTTTGCGCTTAAGATTTGGCGCCATTATATTCTTGGTGAGAGATTCGAATTGTTCGCTGACCACAAATCATTGAAGTACTTGTTTTCTCAGAAGGATTTGAATTTGAGACATCAAAGGTGGATGGAATTCTTAGCATCCTATGATTTCGAGATAGCGTATACCCCTGGCAAAGGTAACGTGGTGGCGGACGCCTTGAGCAGAAAAAGGTTGTCCTTGAGTCCATTGTTCGTGGAACGACGAAGCTTGGACTTTATCTCGATGTTTGATTTCAGACCTTCCATTGATTATGTACCCGGTTTGCTAGCTTCCTTGGAAGTTAGACCTACTCTTTTGGGGCGGATTGGAGAAGCACAGAGGGACGACCCACAGTTGGTTGAGTTGGTGGAGAAGCTCATAAGGGGGGAGTCGTCCAACCATTTGAGTAGGTACACCCTAGACGATAGGGGGTGCTTGCGTAGAGACGGTAGACTTTGTGTACCGCAAGACGAGGGTTTGAGGAAGGTTATTCTTGATGATGCACACCGTTCTAGGATGACCATTCATCCCGGTGGGGACAAGATGTACCAAGACATGAAGAGGGTTTTCTTCTGGGCCGGTATGAAGAAAGATGTGGCCGAGTATGTCGCTCGATGCTTGGTCTGCCAACAAGTGAAGGCGGAGCAAAAGAAACCTGGTGGGTTGCTTCACCCATTGGAAGTCCCGCAATGGAAGTGGGATAGTGTCTCGATGGATTGACGGGTTACCCAGATCAAGAAAGGGTAATACGGGAATTTGGGTGGTGGTAGACAGACTTACTAAGAGCGCCCATTTCATACCTGTGAAGAGCAAGAGGACCGCTCCATGGCTAGCTTCTGTATATCTTCGAGAGATAGTTCGATTGCATGGGGTACCCTCTAGCATAGTGAGTGATCGAGATCCTATCTTCACTAGCGAGTTCTGGAGAAGTTTGCAAGAAGCAGTGGGGACTCAATTGTGTCTGAGCACCGCATATCATCCTCAGACAGACCGCCAGACTGAGAGGGTGAATCGTGTTCTAGAAGACCTTTTGAGGCTTTGTATCTTAGATTTTGGAGGTACATGGGAAGAGCATCTTCCATTGGTGGAGTTCGCATATAATAACAGCTTTCAGTCCAGTATTGGTATGGCTCCTTTCGAAGCTCTCTATGGAAGGCCTTGTCGATCACCTACATGTTGGTGGGAATCTACGGATAAGATCTTGCTTGGGCCTGATATGGTTAGGGAGACTTTTGAGAAGATTGACTTGATTCGAAGAAGGATGAAAGCAGCGCAGGATAGGCAAAAATCTTATGCGGACAAGAGGAGGACGGATCTTGAGTTTGAAGTTGGGGACATGGTCTTTGTCAAAGTATCTCCATTGCGAAATATGGTTCGCTTTGGATCTGTTGGAAAGCTAGCACCAAGGTTCGTGGGGCCGTTTCCTATTAAGGAAAGGATCAGACGGATGGCATATAGAGTGGAGTTGCCCGACAGACTTAGTGGTGTACATGATGTATTCCATGTGTCCCATTTGAGGAAGTGCTTACATGAGATGGCAGAGGTGGTAGAGCCGAGCTTGCTTAAAGAAGTGGAAGTAGAGCGTGATACGACTATTCGACGAGCTCCTACCTGCATCCTTGGGTCAGAGACTAGGAAGTTGAGAAACAGAGAGGTTCAACTAGTCAAAGTGCAATGGGGAGAAGATGAGAGCAACGCAACTTGGGAGACGGAAGCGAAGATGCGTTCATTGTACCCATTTCTTTTTGAGGGTATGTCTTTACTTTCTCCTCTATCGTTGTCTAGTACTTATCTTATCTTTAGTATGTCCTCTCGTTAGTACTGTTTGACCTTTAGATAGGGTAAACCTATGGTTGAAACATGTGTTTGAGACATGTTATGGTTGATGGATGCAAGCGAATGCAAGTGTTTGCTAGTGGTTGCTCGTGGATGCATATACACACAATCTAGGCACTAGATCGGCTCAGTCACTTCATATTGCATATTGCATAAAATTGTGTGTAGGAAGCTATATTTATGGATGTATAATGATTGTGTTATCATATGGATGATGCATTTTGGTGAATGATTGTGCACTCATGTAGATATTGTATGTGTCAATAGGGTTCTCTCGCATACATAATGGATGCATGGCACTATCATGGTTTGCATATGTTCATACATTAGATAGGGAACATACACACACACTTTTTTAGCATATGCTCATACATCATTAGAAACTGTTTTAAGGACAATGGATGCCCGTGGTTGATGGTTTGAGTAGATTGTTGTTTGGATGGTAGGATATGCATTCTCCTTAGCTTAGAGATTTCGGGGACGAAATCCTTTAAGGAGGGGAGAATGTAACACCCCGAATTTTAGTTAATACTAAAATTCACTAATTACAGGATAAATAATCTCAGATGTGGGAATTAGGGGTAACGGGATACGTCATTGCGTTCGTCTCGGAAAAATACGCGAAATAGAGTCCGAGTTTTCGAGAATCGGAGTCCGTATGGCCCGGTTATGACCCAAAGAAGTTTGCAGGAAAATTAAAGCTAAAAATAGATTTAGAAATGCAAAATCAGATTTCAAAATTGGAGCCAGCAGGGGGCCAGGCGGGAAGTTTCCCGCCCTACCCATGTCGACAGGGCTGTCAACAGGCCTGTCGACTGGGGAGTCGACTTGCCTGTCGACTTGCCTGTCGACCTGGGCGTGACGTCCAGAGAACCTGGGTGCACCAAGTTGGGTTTTAGGCTGGCTTGGAGGGCTGGGTTCTAGAGATTTCCTAAATCTAACGGACCTAATCTAATCTAGGGTTAATCTAAGGGCCTAAAACACTCACCTAATCTATAAATACACCCTAAACCTACCCTAATCCATACTAAAAATAGAAATGATGGCCTCATGCCGCCAAATTAAATCCTAGAAGGAGCCTCCACTAGTTTATGAAGGAAGTTGCAAGCTAATCACTCTCTAATCAATCTCTAATCATCACCATCTTCATATTTAGCAACTAATTCCACTTCATAAGTTTGCTAATCTTGGGTTTGGTGAGTTTCTATCACTTTAACACCAATTGCTAAAGTAAGTAGATTGGGTGTAATGAGACTTATGGTCTTGAATGCGGATTAGTGAGTTTGAATCATTTGTGATGATATGCATGTTCAATAAGTTGGTTTATGCATGTTTAGTAAGTTGGTTTATGCATGTTTAATAAGGGGGTTTATGCATATTTAATAAGTGGGTTTATGCATATTTAATAAGTGGGTTTATGCATGTTTAACAAGTGAGTTATGCAAGTTATGTATATGCTTAAATGCAAGTTTAACATGATATGCAAGATATGCATGCTTATGCAAGTATATGAATGCTTATGCAAGTTATGTATATGCTTAAATGCAAGTTTAACATGATATGCAAGTTATGCATGCTTATGCAAGTATGAGAATGCTTATGCAAGTTATGTGTGTGCTTAAATGCATGATTAACATGTTATGCAAGTATGAGAATGCTTATGCAAGTTATGTGTATGCTTAAATGCATGATTAACATGTTATGCAAGTTATGTGTGCTTAAATGCATGATTAACATGTTATGCAAGTATGAGAATGCTTATGCAAGTTATGTGTATGCTTAAATGCATGTTTAACATGTTATGCAAGTTATGAGAATGCTTATATGCAAGTTTAACATGTTATGCAAGATATGTGTATGTTAATATGCAAGTTTGGGTTAAATGTAGTTGGGTTAATATGTGCTCATATATGCAAGTTGACATCCTTTTAACCCATGACAAAGTTATATGTTAAGATTTGGTTAAACCCATGATATTTGTGATGGATCTTCCCTTTTATTATGAATGAGAACGATTTGCGTGGGGAACGATGGGGTTAATAAATATGTTAAGAAAAGTATGATTGGGTATGATTAAGCATACCATAAAAATAAATTAACATAAGTGGGAATTTACCTATTGAGTTAGGTCTACCCCATGGGAATTTACCTATTGATTTAGGTCTACCCATGTTATGAAAAACTTGATATTAATTAGGGATAATTAATATGGGGGTGATTAATTAGGTGTAATTAATCAACTAAGACACGAGGTTGGACCCTTTTGTAGCGGAAGTCTGCCTGGAACCGACCGGCCATCCAGCGGCTACAAACGATTGGCCCAATGTGAGAGGTCTTAGTCATAAATTAAATACATGATTAAAGTAAAGACACGAGGTTAGACCCTTTTGATGACAGAAGTCTGCCCGGAACCGACCGGCATATCCAGCAGTCATAAAAGATGGTCTAATGTGAGAGGTCTTTATGAGGTCATGATCTTAAGTAATTAATTAAGAAACACTTAACCATATTAGCATGTAGAGGGACATGAGGGGTTAAGTGGGTGCCTTGGGTGGCATGTGGAAATCTAGTGGGTTTCCTTGGGTGGCAATAGAAAATACGATTAGAATACTTAACCAAGTGGAAACATGTAATTAAACATGATTAAAGGGTTAAGTGGGATACACTAGATAAGTGACAAGCTTAGGTGGGTAGCTTGTGGGGGCCCATTTCAACCAGTAACCCATTTGTATCTTTGTGGGCTCGACCCATGTCGAGGACGGGACACGCGTACTGGGCTTGATTATAAGAGGCCAAAACGGGTTAGCGGTGGCAACGCAAGTCCAACGGGTTTCATATGCGTGAGTGGGCTCGGGCTGGTAGATAAGCCGTTGTTGCATCGTGTTGGTATAAGCCGTGCACCGTTGATAGTATTGGGTTGCCACTTTAGGGGAGTGATACACCCCACTGTGGGACCAGCACGGGTATCTACGGTAGGGAGTCGATCGCTTGGGGAGTAGTGGGGTACACCTAGTGGAGATAGGGGCAGACGACACCTATGTGGTCAGCTAGGAGTACATGAAACTACTAGTTATATCTTTCTTTTAAGTCCTTGGGTGGGATCAATCTTTGAGTAGGGATGACTGGTGTGGTGCAGTTATTAATTATCCTTGGGTGGGTAGATACGTCTTTACAGTTATCTTAGTTTATCCTAAGTCTACCAAGCTGCTTAGTGTAGCCATTCATCCCCAGACATTACCGTAGGTCAAGTTTATGTCTTCTCTGGTTACTTTAATGATTGTATTGTTAAAGTTATAGGACTCGCTCAGACTTATGTCTGACCCCGTTGTTTTTATCCTTTTCCCAACCCTCAGGTTCTATGGTGGATCCTAGCAGTAGTGGAGCTTGATCTGATTGTTGTTCCAGTCTTTAGGAGCTTGGATAGATGTAAAGCTCTAGTTACCCAGTTATCTTTTCTTTTGTCTTGGCTATTGTATGAGAGAGTGGGATTATGTACTTCTTTATTTTGATGGATATTGTACTTGACTTTTATTGTGGTTTTATGATGTATCCAGACATGTTTACTTCCGCTGTTTTGAGATGACGTTTTAAATTTCAAGTACTATTTATATCTGTCTTGTTGTAATTTTTCTGTTCTATATTCACTAAAATACTCCACCGATGCTATGGCATTCCCTTAGTGAGTGACCATAGCGGGTGTGGGATGTTACAGTAAGCAGTGCTGAAATCCGTGCAAAGTCCTTAATAAATTTCTGATAAAACCCCACCAAAACTAGAAAGCTTCTAACCTCAATCGCATTCTTAGGGACTTTCCAATCCTGCATAGCAACCACTTTAGCGGGATTCACCACTATACCACCTCCTGAGACTACATGCCCTAAGAATCTCACTTCCTTACGCCAAAAGTGGCACTTCGAGAACTTTGGTCCAACCGATGGGCACCAAGAATACGGAGAACCTCTGCCAAAGGCAATGTATGCTCATCCTCATCTTTCGAGAATATCAAGGTGTCATCGACAAACACTACCACAAACTTATTTAGGAACTCCCTAAACACTCAGCTCATCAAATAAATAAAAATATGTTAGTGCATTGGTTAGCCCAAAGGGAATAATCAACCAATCGAAAAATCCATATTGAGTTATAAAAGCTGGCTTATCCACACTGTCATCTGCAACTCGAAGCTGATGAAACCCAGTCGCCAAATCTAACCGAGAAAAAATAAATGCACCCACTAATTGATCAAACAAACCGTCTATCCGATGGAGTGGGTTCGGTTGTTCTTTGTGAGCTTGTTTAATTCTCTATAATCCATACACAGACAGAGAGAGCATTCTACCTTAGTAGCAAATACGAATAGTCCTACGCACTCAGATATACTCAGTCTAATGAAGCCTTTATCTAACAACTCATCCACCCGCTTACTAAGTTCTTTCCTTTCCCTCGGAGCCGACGTACATGCAATGCAATATTCTTAGCATTCTTTGTCAAATAAATCTGAAAGTCGATTTCCCACCTCGGAGTTAGTCCTCTCACCTCCTCGAATACGTCTGGAAAATCTCCTGCCACAGTACCAAGTCAAGATTATCAATAGAAGTATCTACAGACTCTAAGAAGCCCAACACGACCGACCCTCGCGGGTAGCAAGATATCTCGAGGGCCATACCATGACGAGTCATCAATCTTACTACCCTTCTCTCGCACTCAAGAATGACACCATACATGGCCAGCCAATCCATCCCTAGAATAAGACCGTATCACGAAAACCCTAGTATATATACGTCACATTCAAATTCTTCTAATGAAGTAGAAATAAATGAATGTGATAATCAAATAAGGTCCTAACTGGAAAATCATAAAGAGAGATCAAACCTTCGAATGCGACCTTCCTGCCCCTATCTTGACCAACATTAGCTTGAGTCGCCTCTAATTCATGCATCTATGCTCCATATCAACCAGCTGCTTGCCCTTGATTCTGAGGACATTGCTTAGTGTAGTGACCGTGCTGTCCACAATTAAAGCGCTTTCCTTTCTTAATAGTCTTCCAACAGTCCTTCACAAAATGGCCTATCATGTCGCATCCATGGTATTTAACATCTTTCCTGATCTATGCTTTTTTGGCTTCTTATTAACTTTCTTGGGCCATCATTTCTTCTTACCAAAATTATCCTTGGCTAATTCAGCCTTACTTTCCATAATATCACCTTTCCCATCCTCATGCATAAGTGCCATCTCAACAAGATTCTAAAATGTGGCACCTATGGGAATATGATTCATAGCGAGTCCCTGTAGCGGTTGATTTAAATCCTTAGCAAATCTCACAGCCTCCTTATGAACCGGATTAATCAAATCTATTCCAAATCTAGCAAGCTAATTAAACTTATTAACGTATTCTATCGCCGAAAGATTACCCTGCCTCAGAACTAGAAAATTTTCCAATTGCATGCCCTTTTCCACCAGAGATAAAAACTTCTTTCCAAACCTCACTCTAATGTGTTCCCAAGTCTCAAATCCATGTTCTGCCTCAGCCATCTCCCACCGAAACAAAGCTTCGCCCTTCAATTACCATACAGCCAATTGAACTCTCCTCCTACCATCTAGCTCCAAGAGTCCAAATGTGGGCTCGATGTTGCTGAGCCAAGCACGGGCGTCGACAAAAATCTTCGTACTGAGTAAGTCTTGCCACCAAGAGAAGTAAAATCCCTACCAAGCTTAGAGAAATCAACCGTTGGTGGTGGACTAGGAGGAGCTACCCCGGCTGGAGCGGGAGTTTGGGCAATTCCCTTGCCCTTCAACTGGTGTCGTAGATTCTACATACCTATGAAACCAAGTCAGAATGGGGATACTCTCCGAAAAATTGGAAGCCCCTGACATGCTGCGAATGAAGAAAAGAGAAGTATTTAGGAACGAAATCAAGTGATTTTTGTAACTGACTTGAGGAGGTATTTTTCAAAAACAACTTTCTTATTTTTAAAGCACTTTTCTTTAAAAGACTTTTTTTGTTTAAAAATAAAATCTTTTTACTGATTTTGTAACCGTAGGCTCTGATACCAAATGTAACACCCCAAATTTCTTATTGTTACCCGTATAAGGATTTCATTAAGAATTATGAAGCATTTTAGGTATACGATAGCATCATAGAGACTAAAATCCACAAGACAACATAAAAACATATCGGAAAACTTAAATTTTTATTAAGAGTAGAATAAAGAGCGTCATTACATCATATCATAATAAAAACCATAGCTGTCTCGTGAAAACTACATAATCAGAGTATCATAATAAAAGTCCTCCTTAATGGCAAATACAAAAATAAGTAGAATCATGGAGCAATACATGTAAAGAAAAAGAACAAGACAATTGAAAATCTCCAAAGGACTGAGCTGGGTCAAAGATCTCTCAAGCACTAGATCCTCAATCTTGAGAACCTGGGGGAGGGAAAGAAAGGGAAAAGAGAAAAAGAAAACTAGTCAAATATAAAGCCTGGTGAGTTCAGTAATTACTAGCATGAGTGATAAAAGAGAAAATATAGACATGATAATAAATTGAAGCTCAACACAGTAAATTAGAATAAGAACATACTTCCATGAATATAGTTGATTGTCAAATCATTCGATTTCTACACCAATTGTTACAACTTATAAATTAGGATATACCTAATTTTCCCTATCGATCAGCTCCTAAACCACAATTGTAATTACCTATGCTGACTATGGTCCCAGGTTTATCAAACATGACCCATCATCTCTAAGGACATAGAAAAAATTATTGGCATCATAGCGTCCTATCTTCCCAAATCGGCACAACGCACGCTCATCGCCCCGCCGGAACACTCCCGTACCTACCATGTTTGGACCCTGTACTACCCAGTTCAGTATAAGCGTGCCTTCGCCTCCTCATGAGATCTCAGTGTAGTGTGATAAAAAGGAATACTAACTGATACAGATCCCTAACCAGAAATGCAAATTGACATAAGTCAACCTTAAAATTACACCCCATTAATCATTTTAATTGGCCTATTATTTTCCCTAATCAGCCTACCCTCACTGCCGAAACAGACCAATACTACGAGCCACTTATTTTCCCTAGTCAACTGTCCTTGCCAGAACGGACCCCTAGTACACACGCTTGTTAATTTGTTTGTTTCAAACTTAATGCCAGTCTTAAATTTATTAATAAGCCGGTTTTCTTCATGTAATTTTTGTATATCATAAACTTCAATTTGTAGGTTGTCTATAAACATCACTTTTGTTTAATTTCAATGTACAATCCAACCCCCGCCATTTTAACGTCTATCCAGTTATCATTTATTCAGTTTATCAAAGTTACAATTCAATTATCTTTATTGCATAATTTCAATAAGCTGAATTTATCCTTTTTATACATACCTCTTCTTATTTCCCAATTGCGCCTTTACTTTTAATTTCATATTTTAACCCAAACAACACATAAACAAGAAGAAATAAATGGTTTAGGTTCTTGAAGACCTAAAATCAAGTCAAAATAAAAAGAATAATGGTCTAGGCTCTCGCATGGCCTAGGCATAGATAAATAAGTACAAATTTGAAATAAAATAGGGCAGAGACTGAACTGTAATGGAATTACATACGAAGAAAAAGGGTATAAATGAACTGAAGAAAACTATAGTAATAGAATAAATTATCGATTAAGAAAGAAGAAAGGATATAATAGTAATTAGATTACATAAATCATTGATAGAAAGGAAAATTGAAATTAAAAGGAATCTATAACTTTTTGTACTCTCAAGAACAACCCAAAATTTGTACTAAATCTTGAAATTACTGAAATATACTCACAATTTTTAAAGCAATCCAGTTTAGCCCCAGTAGGATAATTTCTATCTATAAATATCCTCTAAAGTATATGCAAACCCAAGCACTCGATTAGAAATATTTGAGAAGACGGATGTAGAGAATGGAGTAGTAAGAATTAGGTTGGGTTTGGAGCATATTTATAATAGGGCTAGGGTATTTTAGATCGTTGGATATTAGGTTAAGATTTTAGGCCATCAGATCAAAGAATTCTCTAGAAGAATGCACCCTAATAGCCAGCTAAAACAATCGAAGACATGCACACCAGGTTGCGCACGTCGCCCATATGGGTCAACCCACTTAGAGTTTGGGTCGACCCCCAAGTTGACCCAGCTATGGGCTGAGTTGCCCACCTAATCATGATTACCGCTAAAATTTTATTTTATTTAAATAGAGGTTTATTTCTATTTCAAATTCGAATTTCACTTCTTTTTTTAATATCTTTTTTGTTATAAATCCGATTTCAGCAAACCAAAAATATGTCGTAGGCAGAATCTCGTAACAGACCCAATGGCGCAACCCCTGTTTCCCATTTCCCAACATTTTTATGATTAATATTTATTTTATTAACCTTTTTTTTAATATTTCTTTATTATATTTTGGGCTGTTACAAAAGGGATTGTCCAGTTCAATCCTAAACCAAGCAACGATAAGCTTAGGAGCCACAATCAAAAGAAGTCAAAACAGCATGACCACTTTCCTTTTTACAAGGTCTACCCTCCACTGAATACTTAGTTAGAGAAAATCATCTCGAGACCTGTATCATAACGCAAGACAAGAAGCCTATATCTAGGGAATATATCAACAAAGAAGAACTCTGGAAAATATTGCATATTCCACGATTTGTTCGGCCATAACAATAATGCCTGCCTCCACCTTCAAGATGCAATCTAAAAGCTTATCCTTGAAAAGTATCTCGAACAGTATGTTGAGAACCCTGCTCCAAAGGAAGCAGCCTCTAGCCCTTCAGTGCGTGCACCTCCTCATATTCAAGAAGCACTTGGGTCGTCCAATTCGGTAATCCCACAAAGGGGCATTGTGATTAACACTATATATTGTGGTCCTCACCCCGAGGATGGAAGCTTTCGATTTATGGAGTAATACATCAAATCAATCAAGCACACTGACCTTCAAGGGTACTCCGCCGCATATGAGACCATCCCAACAAAGATAAAAAGACTATGAGGGATGGCATAGTCTTTCGAGAAAAGGATGCAAATGGAGTGAAAGCTCCCTCAATCGATCCTCTCGTCATCTTTATTTACATTGGCCCGCTCCATGTTAAGAAGGCCCTCGTTGACTCAGGGAGTTCCGTGAACATCATCTTTAAACAAGCCTATGATCAAATGAAGCTGGAGGCCAAAGACTTAAAGTCATGCAAGGCTACATTTCACGGATTCAATGGTTTTATTAACCGACCAATTGATCTTGTTGAGTTGTCCGTACAACTCGGAGAAAGGGATCATAGCAAGGTCAAGATCCTCACCTTCATCATCATAAATGTCCCCTTTCCTTATAATGTCTTCTTGGGATGCCCTGCCTTCAATGAGTTCCAAATCCGCATGGATCCTTAGTGCATACTCCTGAAATTCCTGATGGAATGCTGGATCGAAACCATCTGAGGCTTCCAAGTCGCTATAAGAGTCTGTTATCTCAATGAATGGAAAGGTGAGTGTGCAGTTAAAGCGCTTAGCGGTTCTATAGCGGTGGAGGTGCAAAAAGGTGTAGCGGGGATAATGCGGGGAAATAGCGGGGATATAGCGGAGGCGCAAAAAGCTTCATTATATGTAAAACTAAATATTTGAATATTAATTAATCATATTTCTCGCATTATATGTATAGAAGAAACTAATATTAATTAATCTTATATAACAAAATCACAGGAGATGATAGTTATGCATGCTAAACTTGGTGAGTGTAATTGATTATTACCATATATTAGATATTTATGCCTTAAATTTAGCCATTTGCGCTAAATTTACTGAATTTTTTAAAAGAGAACCAGTCAAATCAAGTTCTATATATTAATATTGCTAAAGCGGACGCTAAAAAGCCTTGATTTAGCGGATGTAGCGAAAAATAGGGGGCTAGAAGCGGATCTACTATTCGTCAGCGCTAAATTTAAATAGCGTATCGGCTGAAGGGCGCTATGGGCTATAGCGGGGATATTGCGGGGCTTTAGCGGGGCTTTAACTGCATAGAAGGCGACCTCAACAAAGAGAAGGATAGAGGTGTAGATATAACATTCTGCATCAAAAGCCGTAGTGCATAGCAGCCAATGAAGTTTGAGTCCTGGCTTAGATGCCATAGGGGTCTTTCCCAAGACCTCGACCCACAGAAATACAAAGAGCCCGAGTACGAGTGGGCTACTTCGGTGGAGCCAACCATCTATACTCTGATCAACCCCACCAACCCGTATTTAGTTTTGAAGATTGGACCACATCTCCACTCAGCTATCAAAGAAGAACTTACTGATTTTTTATGGGTCAACCAAGAGGTATTCGCTTGGACCCACTCCGATATGTGTGGCATCTCCCCAAGAATCGCTTGTTATATGCTTATTATCGACCCAAAGTTCTTTCCCTTGAAACAAAAATGCTAAATTATGGGATCATAAAAGTTCGACGATACACAAAGAGGATATGGATAGGCTATTTGACAACGGCTTTATCTGCGATGTCCTCTACCCAGAATGGGTCTCCAATCCGGTTTTGGTAAAGAAATTGAATAGGAAATTGTGGATATGCATCAATTATTCTTACATGAATTAAGCATGCCTAAAAGACAGTTTCTTGCTTTCGAAGATCAATCGTCTCGCTAATTCTACTGTTGGTCACCATCTTCTATCATTCATCGACGCATAATCAGGAAATAACCAAATTCCAATGTATGTCCCGGATCAGGAACACACTTCCTTCATTACTGATCTTGTACTCTACTGCTATGTCTTCATGCCCTTCGGCCTCAAGAATGGTGGAGCCACCTATCAACAACTCGTCGACCAAATGTTCAAGGACCATATCGAGAGATGCATGGAGGTTTACGTGAACATCAATCCCTTGAAATTCTCTTTTGGCATTGCATCGGGAAAATTCTTGGGTTTTATTGTCAACTCACAAAGTATCGAAGCCAATCTAGACAAGTTCGAAGCAATCCTGGGCATCAAAGTTGTAGAGAACAACAAAGATGTTCAAGGCTTAAATGGAAAAGTGGTCGCTCTAAGTCAATTTATCTCAAAATCATCTGATAAGTGCATTCTTTTCTTTGAACTGATCAAGAAGTGGAAGCAAAACTCTGCATGGACACAGAATGTGTCGCCGCATTCTAGGACCTTTGGAGTCACTTGAAGAGTCCACCTATTCTATCAGAGTCCATGGATCATGAGGACTTATTTATCTATTTGGTTGTTTTGTATAGGTCATTAGCTTGGCGCTTGTGTGCGAAGAAGATAATGTCCAAACTCCGGTTTACTACATTAGCAAGAGATTGACAAAAGACGAAAGAAATCATCCAAAGCTCGAGAAGCTTGCTTACGGCCTGTCGATCTCTTTTCGGAAGCTTCGCCTATATTTCCAATCACATTCCATCAAGGTCCACACTGGCCAGCCGTTACAATAGGTCCTTCAATGACCTGAGGCATCTGGGAGACATTTAAAGTGCAATATCGAGCTGAGTCAGTTCGACCTAACCTACATTCCTCGAAGTGCCATCCTAGGACATGCCTTGGTATATTTCATTGTCGAGTTCACTATTCCTAACGATCCATCGCAAAACAATGAGCCTCCAAACATCCAATGGAAGTTGTACGTGGATGGTTCATCAAACAATCAATGTTCTGACGCTAGAGTTATACTTATCACTCCTGAGGAATGTTATTGTTATGCTCTAAAGCTCAACTTCCCTACCACTAACAATGATGCAGAATATGATGCCTTGATTGCTGGACTCAAAATTTCCAAAGAACTCAACATCAAGGGCATCCATATCTTCTCAGATTCATAACCCATCGTGTTGTGGGGAATATCAAGCCATAGGGGCAAGCCTTGCTCCTTACCTTGCACGGGTTCGTGAACTGCTCAGTGTTTCAAGCACTATGTCACCACTCACATTCCTCGAGAACAAAATGAGAAGGCCGACTCTGGCCAAACTAGCAAGTTCTATGGATGCTCAACTCTTATCAATAGTTTGGAATTTAAGTAAGAGCTTTCAATAACTGAAAGAGATTTGTTTAAGAGGATTTATAAGAGAAGTTGTAAAGGAATTTATGGTTTGGTTTATTCATATTCCTAATTCAAATAAACTTATTTAGCATATGATTTTGAAATGAGAAAACCTTTAAAAAAACATTTTATGAATATGCTTATGTCGAGGGATACATATATGAATATTTTAAAGTGATATTCAGAAATGAGATTTAATATATAAAAGATCCCTTTTTAATGAGGCTTAATGATCATTATAATTAATAATTATTGGATTATATTAAATGTGTTATTTGATAGTTGAATAATCGACTAAACCAAAGTCTTACTCCTTGATTATCTAGGGGAAACATTCGAGTTATATTGTATAATTGTTCTTGTTAATGATTCACTATGCATATAAACCTAGGTTCATTCTCCTAAGATAAGCTGTAAGAAAATCTATCAACTAATGGTTAGGAGACGAACTCCGCCCTTATGCTCGTCTGTTTATTTTCTAAAGAACCCGAACTGAGTTTACTGGAAACTATTGATTGTTGTTTCAATAAAAAACTAGGATTGGATCAAGTTATCTGAAATCATTTCGATCTGATAAAGTGGAGAATGTTTAAGACATTAAAGATGAAGAAATCAAGGACATCTTGAAGACTGGGGTTTGAAGGCAGAGACCTTGAGAATAGAAAAGACTGCTTATTAGGCATCTTTAGTTAGCTACATGATATATTTACTTATCATTAGTCTCTACATTTGGAATATTTATATTGCAAGGACTACTTGTTACTAATCCTAGGGGTGATTCCTGATAGGATATAGTAAAAAGAGTTCATTTGGTTCATTTAAACCCATGACGACTTGTATGGATGAATTCTGACATTACATTTCTAATTCACGTACATTGGTTTTTTCAAACTACATTTGTCAGTAGTGTAGGAAGTAAACCCTCTTATACAAAAAATCATTTCTTAAGGCGTACAGACATAATGGTTGTATTTTTGTGGGAATCAAATACTGTGTCAAAAATGGAAATATTGCATTCCAAGGGAAAGGTTTTTAAGAAATATAACGATGTGACATTTAGACTCATCAATCAGGAAAAATAGAAGAAAATAGAAGTATGCTCCAAATCTATGTGGCATGCCACCACTAGGAGCTTCTATCCCTTTTTTATATGTAATTTTTGGTTTAGTTGTATGCAGACATTGTAAACAGTGTTATCACCTTTGGTGTTAAGGATAAGGTAACTCGAGTTGTCATGTTCAGGGGGTAGTCCAACTCTTGTTCGTAGGGGGCTGTAGGTCAACCCTCACATGCAATTTCTAAGGGGTGCATCATGGAAAGTAGTCTGTTACCTTACCATAGCTGGAATCCAGTTTCCATCATATGCCTTAACGGTTTTAATTGTAAACCAATTGTGTTGAAACCTGAGATGCAAGCATTTCAGGTTTTTTCTAAATATTTGTATCTAGACATTACTATAATATAACTGGAATTATAATAAAAGTATTTT
Organism: Allium sativum; assembly: GCA_030737875.1. NCBI lineage: Eukaryota > Viridiplantae > Streptophyta > Magnoliopsida > Asparagales > Amaryllidaceae > Allium > Allium sativum. Next base: position 57,156,803 of record CM060912.1, read on the forward strand.
GATTATTGTATGGTATAAACTCGTTTTTTATGTGTGATAAGGTCTTACAAGATACCTTTGATTTTAAAGGTTTATAAAGTTAAAAGAAATAAATTTCCTACTATTTGAGTTTTCCCTTGCTAGTTTTCCATACTGACTTGGCCGTTATTTTGAGATAATTCTCAGGTTAGATCGAGCATTTTTTCAGGTTAGCTTAGGTGTCGAGCTTAGAAGTTAACCTAAAGGCACAGGACTTACTTCCATATTTTTGTTTATATTTCAGCTGATGTGCCGTGTTTTAGTCTTCAACATTTGTAAGGATATTTTTTTAAATGTCCAACATTGACAATAGCTTAGTGATGTACTATAATATTTGTTTACGTAATAAAAGTTCTTTCAATTTTAAAAACTTGTTAATATCATATGTTATTCAACACGTTTTGTGAAATGATGTTTCTTCTTTCCGCTAATGATGTTTTTCTAGCACCTAAATAAGGCGGTTTGTTACAAATTTGCATGACCAATTTTTGAAGTTTATTCTGAACTTTTTTTTAAAAGTTAAGTACTTACATGACAGTAAATGTTACTAAAACAAGTCATATAAACTATATAACACATTATATGGCAATGAATCCAATGATTCATACGATGATATACAAATTTCAGGCCTATGTCATCTTCCATCATAGTCATAGTGCTTAACTATAGTGACAGTACAATAACAATGGTGTTGATCAAAACGTCAAACAATTTTAAAATGATCCATTAATTAGTAAGCATTGATCTCGAAGATTGAACTCATGACATTTAGTTTTGTTGTCAAATTGCCAACCAACTGAGTCAACCAGGTTAGCTTACTTTTAATTTTATCAATAAACGTAAACATTCCTTATCTCTAATTTTGTTAACAGAAAGGGGTAATCTCAAATCTTTAACGGAGATTTAACCCTCTTTTATAAAAAGCACATTTAAAACTACCACTTTATATCAGTGGTTTTAACTAATATGTACGTTGCTTTGGATTCTTTTGACTATAGGTTTGCTCAATACCCTGATTCAAAGATAATATTTCTAATTACAAAAGCGCTTTTAGGGTCATTCTTAGTAAAAAAAAAATCATTAAATCATGTTAAATATTTCATAACAATAAGATAAGGGATCTCCTTGTCTTAATCATTTGTTCATGTTAATAGACCATTTAACATTACCATTGATTACGATAAAGTAAGCTGAGGAACTGATCCATTCAACTATAATTATAGAACTTTAGAGTAAAACCTAGCATTATTGTCTTATGCATAATAAACTTTATGTTGACCTTTTAAAAAAATAGGTCTATTTTGGTGCACATTTCCTTTTATCTTTAATATTGAAATCCTTGATAATTTTGTATGTAAAAGTGACTGGACTGAAGATGCTGAGTCCTCTTGGGTCTACCATAAGTTGATCAATTTTACTGGAACCAAGTGCTCATGACAGAAGGCAATCTTTTGCCTTTAGTCAATCTCCAATCTCTGTTTCATAATGCTTAAGATTCCATTCTTCGGTTATATAAGTATTAGATTTTCAACTGAAGTTTTGCATACATTAGAATTTCGTATATTAGTATTGTTTTATAGTCCTTGGGACATAAAGAATAGGTTACCATTGATTTAAGTTTCGCACGGACTTATTTAGTTTGGATTATAAAAAGTTTAAAAGCAATTTATATACAACCAAAAAATAAAATCAAGATAAACAGCTGATGGAAGATCCAGTATAGCTTTCCCTACTTCACTCATAATGGTAAAAACTTTCCCTACTTCACTCATAATGGTTAAGCAGATGATGGACGATCCAGTATGACTTAACGTCTCGGATGTAGCCAAGTATAACTCGTATCATCCCAAAAGAAAAAAAGGATTAGAAATGGTTTAAGTTTCCATAACAACTTGAATTTTTATTAATGGTTTAATATAAATTTTGATTTTTTATTTAAATATCAATTTATTCTGAATTTTATGAAATGAATTTTGATAAAAATATAAGTTTGATAATAGAAATCAGATAGTTGTCAGTTTATATTTTATTTGTTCAACAAACCAAATCAAGATTATTATTTGAATTTGAATTCATTCTTAAAATTTTAAATTAAATATTAAACATTTAATATTAAGCAATTTGTTTTCCAAACCTATTGAAATAGAAATATTTATGAAATGGTAAATTTTGGTCAAAAGAATTTGAGCTAAAAGTGTTAAAGTACTAAAAAAATGATTTTTTATGAATATACATACTGAATTCTAGGTTATCTAGTATTTTTCTTTTCATCAAAATCCGCTTCAGTTTGCTCCGAATTTGCTGTTTACGTGCGCAAAATGGATTATGTTTGCACATGGATCTCTCACCCCTATTTTTTCTTATTCTTGTGGTATATTTTTGTGTTTGGGCTAGATGAACATGTGTTTTGGGCTTTTATGAGTCCAAAAACTTAAGTTCCTTGACCTTCTTATGTTAAATTTCTAAAGAGACTTCTTGGTTGAATAACTCCAAAATAAAAATCACGTGCCCTTTTTCCTTCCCATTTCCCCTTATCTATTTAGAAATTTACTGATAAATCCATGGCTTCTTCATCCTCTTAGATCTAAAATTTCTAATATATCTTCCTCCTCTCCAAATCAAAAAAAAAAAAAAAAAAAAAATCGTTTCCCCTCTCCTAATTTTTCCCTCTCCAAAATTCAAATCTCTAAAAACCGAAACCTCTTCTCCTGTCTCCTCTTTTCCTTGTCTTGCTTTATCCCCCATTGGCTTGAAGCAAACCCTAACCCTTGTCCCCTTTTCCTCTTTTCAATTTTCTATTCGATTTCAAAATTTTGTTCTGCCTTCCTGCAACCAAAACGTCCTATTAAAAATCCCGAATCTACTTTCTCTTTTTTCAAATTGGATGAAATTGAAATAGCTAAAATTTCATGTTGAAGATTTTTTCAGATTCGTAATCTTTTGTGCTGAAATCATGAATCTTTCAGACTCGTTTTCGGATCCAAATTTTTGATCCGAAAAATGAGTCTTATTGTCCCAATCGTATCTCCCTTAAAATTTGTTAAAAATCTGTTTTTTCTATTTTTAGTTTTGGGTGAAACTGAAATAGCTAAAACTTTTGTGTTGAACAATTTTTTAGATTTTGAACTTTTCTTTGTCAAAATCATGAATCTTTCAAACGCATTTTTGAGCTCAGATTTCCAAATCAAAAATTATCTGTCATTGTTTCAGCCGTATCTTCCTCAAATTTTATCAAAATCCAGTATTTTTTTTTTCTAAATTGAAGAGAAAAGGATTTTATAAAAGTTTGTAGTGACTACTTTTTCCATTTCTGTAATTAACAGGTTAATTTTTTTTCTTTAAAATGATCAAAATTCTGTCCTATTTTGCAAATTTTCTGTGTGTAATATTTTATATGAATGTATATATTTTGCTCTATGCGAATACGTATATTTTTATAAGATAATAAGTGCTGATTTGAAATTGTGGTTATAACTTGGGTTGTTATCGTGGAGAAATTTTGATTCAAGTTAGTAGTTTAATTTGCTTGATTTGATCGTTATTTGGTTTTGTTCGTCGTTCATTGGCAGTAGTTTGTAATTCCATGCAACTTCTCATATCTATTCAACTTTGATTGTCAAATTTATTTTCCATGCAAGGTGAGAACCCTCACTCATAGTTAACAATTTCAATATATGAATTGACATCATTTGAAGTGACATATGGAATGTTGATTGCTATAGAAAACTCGATTTATTTATTATGCAACTTATGCACATACGAAACACACGCTTTTGACATATATGATACGAATTTGATTATTATGATATGTGTTGATTTATGTATGTTATTTGAAATGTTATATTTGTTTTGTTCCCACATTGCAAGTTCCTTATAGATTTGTAAAACCATTATGAGTTGAAATGATACATACCCAAATCACTATATAAATTTAGGAATTGAAACTAAATTTAATGGTATGGAGGTTGAAATGATAAATACGCTTAAATTGAATATTAACAGATTGAAATGATATATATCCGTACAACTTGACCTAGGAAGAAAATTATATACGTATACCGTTGGTCTATTTTAAAAAGTATTTTCTAAATTTATAAATATATTTTGATTTAATAAAAGTAATTTAGAAATCAAAATTTAGAATTTTAGTTGAACTTATATTCTGATAATTTAATAAACTTTATATTTGGACTTTAAAATAAAATTATACGTTATAAAAATTTCAATGTATAAGTTAATATATGTTATAAAATATAAAATTTTAAATTATAATATTATTTAGTTTTAAAATTCAAATAATGTAAATTATTTTAAGTAAATTAATGCATCTTTTAATATAGTATAAATATTATTTAAATTTTAAAATTATATATATAGTGGTTTTTATAAAATATAAATATATTTTTTTTTTTAAAAGAGAAGCTAGAAAGTAATGATAACTTGACTCATTTAAATAACTTAATAAAAGTGAGATTTATCAAGTTAAGATAAACCAATTTTAGGATGTGAATTTAAAAAAAGTATGGGTTTTAATGAATTTATTATGATTTCAAAACTTAGTAAACTGATTAGAAAATAATTTATTAAGTAAATGTTTAAATCCATATATAATTAAAGTTAAAATTGAAATTTAAGGATTAATTAATACGAAACTATTAAGATGTGATTTAAGAGATAATGAGAAATTTGAAGAATTTGATTTAAGTAATTAAACTGGAACCGACTTGAATATTGTTTTGAAATAAGTTGAAATCAAGAATATACTTTAAAAGATTAAACCTAATTTGAATTGAAGTTTTTGAATCTTAATTAATGATAAGCGAAATTTGAAAATACAGATAAGTGGTTTGGATTGGACTATCTTAAATTATCTGAAATTTGTATTATTCTATATTAAACTATTTTAAATTATATTATTGCTTTATAACTATTTTATATATATTTAACTTAATTTCTAAATTATTTCAAATTTTTTTGGTAAAGCTCAATTATATTATTTTATTTTAACTATTATTTATTATATAGTTATTTTAAATTAAATTATTTTACATAAATATAATTATTTTAAATAATAATATTTTATATTATATTAAATATTTTAAATAAAACTTGTTTCGGTCTAAGCTATTGAATCCGAACTTGTTAATGTAAAGATTTTTGAAATAATGATATTTGAGATATAGGAATGTAAAATCAAAATGAAAATTTATTAATAAACGGTTTTGTAAGTATGAAATCTAAATCTTGAACTTAATCAAATAATGATTTATGAGCTTAATCAAATAATGAATTGATTTGAATTATGATTTTTGACATTTAAATATTTGAACGTAATTATTTGAATATAAACTGATATTCTTATTATTTGATTTATGATATTTTAAATATACTTTAAATATCAAAATCAATTTAACCATTACATTTCGATCGAAGAAAAATGGCGTCATTTCCAGACAATTAACCTTCCCATCTCCTTTTGCTTCTTTCGCAATCTAATCGTCTATCGCTTCATACCCTCTTCCAGCCTCCTTCTTCGTCACGCGTTTTAACCTAACTCTCCCTTCTCTTTCCAGCTGTCAAAGAACAAAAAAAAACTAAACCTAGATTATCCAAAATTGTGTCCATAACTGGAAGTAGGTTATTGGATATGGCGAAACTTCAAAGCAGCACAACAGTAATGCCAGATCTTGATGCCAAGATAGCTACAATCGTTCCAGCAGCTCCGTTATCTGGGGTCAACACTGTGGTACACCTGTAACTCCGCTGCTTTTAGGATTGAATAATGATATGCACTGGACGGAAGACAACACCATGACAAATGTAGTTCGCAAGCCATCACAACTAGGTATAAACTCAGAAACTCAATTGATTGGAGAAACTTTATGTGGGTCTGAGAATGTGAACTCTGGAAAGCCCTTGAAAAAACTGAATTTAGTCGGAGTCGATGTGACAAATGAAGTAGATCCCAAGCCAAGCTCCTCATGCTGTCATCCTGTATGTCCAAATATCGAACCTAATTCAGTGCTAAATATGTCCACTGTATCCCTATCAAACCAAAATACTCTTCTTTCTTCTCCTCGCTACCTAGATATGCAGGCACATACACCTCTCGTGACTACACATCCTCTCCATATGATCTGATCCCACCTTTGGAGGTTGTACAAGAAGGAATAAACTATTGGCAAGACTACCTAATAGGTTTTTTTCTTCTTAAACTCAGCTGTAGCTTATGATGATGTTCACGAGCATGTTCGAAATGCATGGAAACTGAGGGGAGGTCCACATGTAAACTTTGTAAGTGGTTTGTTTTACTTCAAATTTTCAAGTATGAAAGAGAGAAGAAGAGTGCTAGAATCTGACCAGGCTATTATTAGAGGCAACCCGTTTATTATTACTACCTGGAGTACATCTATTGAAAGTGCTAGAGAGAGTTCCTTCCACTCCGGTTTGGGCTATATTCACTCAGATTCCTTCTGTTCTACAAACACTTCTATGCCTAAACTAGTTAGCTAGTCGAATTGGTAAATTTAAGTGCTTTGATGCCAGTACAGAAGCTAGGAAAAATCTGGTATTTGCGAAAATTATGATTGAGATTACCCTGAGCAAACCACTTCCTAAAAAGCTTAAAGTATCGATAGATGGCTTTGACTCCTTTGTGGATGTCAAATATATTTGGCAATCAGACATCTGCACTGAATGTCAATCCTTTGGACATAAAAACTGATACATGCGATATTTGTACATCAAACGTTTCCAAACAAGTTAAAATCCCTCTCCAAAAATCTACTCCCTCGAATTTGGGTTCCCAAACCAAAAGAAACTGCAGAAGAAACCATGACATCTCCTCGGCGCTCTGCCTCGGATGTTGTAGAGAATAAAATTGTTTGGAATGAATAGGAGAAAGTTTGGCATGATTTATGTTCTGATTTGAGATACGATCCCTGCAAGAAGGTATATTACTTGTTTGTTGGTGAACTTGCACTATTATGTGGTAGATGATGACATAACACTCATTATTGATGAACATTATGGAATTTGCAATAAAGCTATATTAGAAGCTAATGATTGGCACAGGAAGTACCAATATGGCAAGGAATATACTCATTATGTTCCTAACCTTCCTGCTCTATTCGCCATGGTGCTGCTTGAGTCGCTGACTGCTTGCAGCCTCACCTCTTCCACATCATCCTCTGATTCAGAGGAATATAAATCAATGTTAATAGCAAAAACACTCAGTTTCTCTCCTGTACTGTAAAGTGTACTGGCACTTCAAAACAGATTGGGATACTGTGCCTGTGCAGTATTCCTTTTCTTCTCTCTGTTATAATAAAAGTGATACGATCACTATAAAACCGGATGACTTTGCTAAAAATATATATACTTAAATATAAATGACCATTGTGCGAAATAAGCGTTTGGTTGTCAAAAAGAGATCGGAGTTGGTATTATCATACTCTATGTCAATACCAATACCACTTTAATAATTGTGCACGTGGTGGAGAAGCAGAATGAAGAAGGTTGGTTTGGCAAACGCTACTGGAATGAAGTAAGAGAATGATGATGAATAGCCATGACCTTCGATCATAATCAAAATGCATAAAACAGAAGTTATACCGTGATTAATAGACGTAGCACCTCTTATTAGACACATTTCTTCGATACCATGTCCATTACTTTGTGATTTGATTGAGCCCCTTTGATTATGAGAGTATTGTCAAGGTGAGCGGTAGTTGCGGCTACACGTTACCACCGGTTCGGGCATGCAATTGGTAGAATCCTACCCTGGGTATTACCTCGTGTGTCTTGTCATATTACCTTGATCGAACCCCCTACAGTTTTGATCTGACGTTGTCGTATAGTGGCGCATCTCTATCCATCGACCGTTTAACAAAAAATTTATGTGCATTGTTTATGATAATATTTATAAATGGCGAAGGGGTAAAAATGTAATACCGTTTACGTAATTTTCAATATTATATTTAACCACAGACACTATTATACTAGCGTATTGTATTGTATAATATCTAGTTTAATGAATCCTTAAATAGTGAAATCCAAAAAAATCTTTAAGTTCTTGTGCATTTCACTTGAGTTGATTTATTATTGAGATTGTTAATCTTGACTCAAGTGTTTATTTTGATTTAATGATCGGGTCGGAATGAGGAGTTCAGCTTTGACGATTCATCTTTTGAGAGTTGGAAATCTACTAGAGATTCAGCTTATTATCTATCTGTTATTGCTGGCTTGGTGATTCGGTTATTCTATTTATATCGTTTGTTTATATACTAGGCATCTATATATCTAAAATTTATGATGTATAAATTTGTTTCTTTAATATTATGTATTTTGATTTTGAGATTTTGTAATTAGTAGCTTCATGAACAACTAAGTTATTGATTCCATGCGAGTTATTCTGCTATTTTGTATCTGTGATATGTTCTGTGATTTGATTTTATTATACCCAGTTAAACAATATGCTGTTTCAAACGATTTGAACTGGTTTTATTACCAACTTGAATGGTAAGAATTAGGGATGGCAATGGGGCGGGGCGGGCGCGGGTAGTACCACCCCATCACCCGCCCCGTTGGGTGATTTTTTGACCCGTGCCCGCCCCATACCCGCACGGGTATCCATTAAACGGGTTTTAAACGGGTTGCGGGTAATGGCGGGTATTCGTGGGTATCCATTATATTTATTCAATTTATTTTTAGTCATTTATTGAAATTATTTAAAAGTACATTTGGTAAAAAAACAAATTAGACCAATTCTTAAATGCTAACCTCAAAATACCAATACATATTTAAACCAATATCCAAAAAAGAGGAGACAACAACAGAAGTATCCATCAAAATGTCAACAACCAGTTATAAACTATTGAGTAAAAGCATGCACACAAATACTGAACAGCCAACAACAATATTTTTTGTATTGACTATTGATAATAAATCACATTCAATACGGGTACGGGTACCCGCGGACATGGATATCTTACTATCCGTACCCGCCCCATTAATTGACGGATATTAAAAATACCCATTTATTTTACCCATGGATACCCATTTAACTATCCGTTTTATACCCATGACGGATTTTACCCGCGGATAACCGCGGGTACGGATTTTTTTGCCATCCCTAGTAAGAATAGCATATCATTACACATTCAATTGAAAATGAAGATAAATTTCTAACTGCAAATAGAGAATGATTTGGTATCAACGTTAAGTACATGCCGCGCATCAAAGTTAAAAGCTCAGGCGCTTATAGCTTAAATCCCAAATTTCAAATTCTAGTCCAGGTTTACGGCCCAATTAATAATTTGGTATCGTCTACTTTCAAAGCAAATCAAAATTCCAAGAATCCAAATCATCAGACACCAACAGCTTTAATTTTTTGTTGTCAAATTAGCAATCATCAGCTTGTCAAAGATCAGCTATTTTCAATTTGATTGCAGTAAAATTAGAAACTTCGGTTCTTATTTAGCATGCCGTGGTAATCTTTTTCATTACTTTCAGATACCTTATTTGGAATATTTGCATGCTGCTGAATAATTGTATTAGATTTTACCGTAGTATGAAACTTGATACGAGTGTCGTGGTTTTGTTATTGGGAAAAAAAAGTCGGTGGAATAGTAGCAAGGAACAAGTTTAGATCCTGATAAGCCAAACCAGTATATTTCTAATCATCAGTTTTGACCTCTTAGAATATTTATTTGCACCATATTCTAATATACATATACTCTCAACTATATCTTCATATAGCATAATTTGTTGATGTTCATTGAATATATTTTTAATCATATTTAGTGAACTCGTATGTTAGTTCATCCATAGCATGTAGTCATGTCCATCGAATGTTGAATTGTAAACCAGTTAAATCTATATTTAATTTAGTTTAGAAAATAAAATAACAATAAAACATCAATGATTTAAACAACTAAAATATAACAGGTAGGTGCTATATAAAACTAAAAGGCAACAACATAAACTAATTTTCTGCCGTCTTTTCTTATGCTGTTCCCTGTCTTGTTCTATCATCGTCTCTTTGCACTCTGAAAAACTAAACACAGTTGACCTTGTGTTGAATGGAAGTTCATGGTAATTTTGTAAATTGCTATGTAGATGATTATGGTATGTAAATATGTACTAACATGCTGTGGTAGTTTTGGATCATGGTTGTTGTAGCATGTTTGGTGCTTTTGTTCTTGTTAATCACTCAGATAGTGCTTGCTCAACTAGGTAATTTTATCTTCTTCTATGTTCAAGTTCTTTCTAATTGTGTTTTGACTGGATGTATTCAGCCAACTTTTATACTGACATAATATTTTTATATCATGTACATAAACTAGGAGATTTTCTTGTAAGTAACAATGAAAATGAAACTCTCATTAGTAAATACTTGATACCTTGATTGATCCCCCAATATTGATTTTATTACCTAGTTGCTAACCAAGAACTCATCAATTTTTTAAATAACAAAGTAGCTATAGAACATATGGATAATTTACCTTTAGTAAATGTGGTTTCCAGCATCATTTGTAGTGATTCTTCTATTATTTTTGTTATTTGATTAAAGCAGGTTTTGTGAACATTGAAAGCTGTACTACATCGGAACACACAGACCCTCTCACAAATATAACGTACAAAACAGATGGTTATTTGTTCAATAACATAGGAGCATGTACTAATTTTTCATCTGGAAGTTCTAGATTCTTCGGCAAAGACAGTTATCATAGATGGTGTTATAATTTACATGTAATTAAAGGACAAAATTACATTGTAAGATTTACGTTTCTAAACGTATCATCCTTGAAAGAGGTAGATTTCAAAATTTCCATTGGTACCACAACAATTTCGCGTATCACTTCATCTAGTGGGTCTGTAGTGGAAGGTATCTTTATAGCTACGAGGAATTATACAAATCTTTGTTTGTTAAAAGAGAGTGGAAATGCTTATATATCGAAGATTGAATTGAGACCGTTATATGATTCAAGCTATCTTAATGGAAATGCATCTTTGCTACTAAAATTGATCAATCGGGTTGATTTGGGAAACAAAGATTTTGTTTACAGGTACTCTCTTAATTTTTATTGCTTAACATTTAAATGCTAGTCTAAAGTAAAGAAAAGTAAATCTCTGCATTCAGCAGAAAGAGGATTGCTAAAGGGGAAAAAACATTTTGGATAAGGTGCACTACTTTTTAAGAAGAAAAGCATATTGATTAAGGGGAAAAATAATTGTTTTCTCCCTTTGTAAAAATAATTAGATTAACATTTTAATCCTTCTCGAAAATTGATAAAAAAAAGAAATTTCTTTACTACAAAATACTTTTGTCCCCTTTTTATTTTTACTTGTTTAAATTGCTTTTTGAATTTCAAAAGTTTTCAAGAAAAAACACTAACGTTAAAATGTTGAATTTTCTGAAATTGCAAACCATTCATATATCATTAATTCTAGGATCTGGAATACTCTGTTGTTTAAACTTGAATTTCATGGAAGCTAATTAAGGACAAATTGACACCATTAATCTGAAGTTTCACGTGTCTTTCCATATTAATCCAGAGTTTGGGTTACCTTTTAGTTAATCCCAAATACTTGAGATTAAATAAAAATAACCCAAACTCTGGATTAATACGGGAAGACACGTGAAACTTTGGATTAATTGTGTCAATTTGTCTATAAATATATTTATTGAACTTATAAATTTTACTTTCGTTATAAAATTTAAAACTTGACATTTTCAATTTCAAAAGCAAATTAATTTTGTTATTTTTTTTTATTTATTAACATTTTTGTTATATAATGTAATGATGAATGTAATAATGTTATTTTGATCCATCAGCAGTACAAAAACAACATTACCAACCTACCTTTCTCCTTATCAAAAAGTATATTTTGTAAATTTTACCCGCAATATATATATATATATATATATATATATATATATATATATATATATATATATATATATATATATGAGGAGCGTTTACCACCCCTTTAGCCCTTTGATTTGCAGCACGTTTTTGTTTCTCTCTCTTTCCGCTAACTCTCCTCCCACTCAAATATTTATATATAAACGAATGGTCTATATTGAGGTGCACATGGGGTACTATAAAATAAAGATGTCCTAGATCCCCCCCCCCCCCCCCAACACACACACACACACACACACACACACACACACACACACATATATATATATATATATATATATATATATATATATATATATATATATATATATATATATATAGGGAACCCCTGTTTTGTAGCACCCCTATCGGTTTGTGAGCTACAATAATCTGAATCCAACAAGAATTTGTAGATGTTCAATCCACATACATATTATCATCTATTCAAAATTTGAGCTCCTTTCGCCAATTGTAACATTTTCAAAATTTTAACTCCATTATTCACCGTTCATACATTTATTCAAACTGTTAAATTTAAACATCAAATATGTTATTCTACGAATGTCGGAACAAACTCAAATTTTGGATAGATGATAATATGTATGTGGATTGAACATCTACAATTTTTTGTTGGATTTGGATTACCGTAGCCCACAAACCGGTAGGGGTGCTAAATAGGTGTTACAAAAAAAGGGTGCTCTATATATATATATATATATATATATATATATATATATATATATATATATATATATATGAGCGCTCAATAGCACCTCAAATAGTGAGCATACCATTTGCTCTTCGATATGCACCATCCTTTTATATTATAGTAAGTTAGTGGGAGGTGAGAAAGGGGGAAATGAATGGTGGAAATAACCTATATGGTTTTAATCCCTTTTATATGTAAGAAATGCTCTTTTACGTTAATCCAATATCAATGGAAATTTCTTTCACAGATATCCTAATGATTCAGCTGACCGGATTTGGAATACTGATCCAAATTCAAGCAAAAGTAATTTGAAATCAGATAACATATCTCATCGCAATGCTAATATGGGAATACCTCTTGAAATTCTCCAGACAGCTTCATCGGAAGAGGAAAAATTGCAGTTTACTCAATCTATTCATAGTAACAATGACATGGAAAGATTTGATGATTATTTGATCGTTCTCCATTTCTTTGAGCTCAACTCAAGTATGAAACCAGGTGAACGGGTATTTGACATATGCTTAAATGGAGAACAAATGTTTGAAAAAGTTGACATACTTCAAAATGGGGATGACTCCAAGTACCAAAACATTGCTATGAAGATTAAGACAAACACATCTATAAATATATCTTTGGCTAAGGCTTCTGGCTCAAAATATGGTCCCATATGCAATGCCTATGAAATCTTCAAGATGTATCAGAAAGCTACCGAAACAAAGCAGTTGGATTGTATGTTCTTTTAACTATTTATAAATTTGTAGACGTTTATTTTTATTTTTATTCGAGTGTGATGTAAATTATTCATTTTTTGTTCACAGTGGATGCATTGAATAAATTGGGTGAACAATTAGTGGTGGAAAATCCTAGAAATGTGATGTTTGAAAAATTGCATGGCGACCCTTGCATGTTTCCTCCTTGGAAAGGACTGGCTTGTAAAGAAAAGAATGGTGAATTTGTAATTACGAAATTGTAAGATTATAGAGACTATAGTATAATTACTGTATATAAATTCTCCATATATACACTAACATATTGTAATATCATTTTCTCAGGGATTTTACATTGATGGAAATGCATGGACCTTTGCCGTCTGCTATTGATGATCTAGCTGATTTGGAGTATGAATAACTAGAGATTGCATGCATTATAATTATAGATAATAACTGTAATTTCTATGCTATGTTATATCATGATATTATAATTTACTATATTCTCATTACACTTTTTTCTATCAGGTTTATCAGATGCAATCCTAATATAAGCTGCCAACTACCAAATGGTTTGTCTTATAGCAATGCTATTACTATAGAGTAAGTAGAAAACCAACCATCATTTCCTGATATAATGATGCTGCTTTTCATGGATTATGCATCATGTACTTCGCAAATTCATATATTGTTATAATTTCCTTAACTTGATTATTAGAACCGCTGGAACACCTTCAGAACCAGAAAGCAATCACCATGTAATAGGAACTGTTGCTGGTGGATCTGTTGCATTATCTATTGCCCTTGGAATGATTTTCACATGTTTTTATAAATGCAGCCGGCCTAACAAAAAAGAACCTCCTGTAATGAAGAGTACGTTTATTGAACTTTAGACTGATAAAAGTATTAGCATCGCATTTCCATTTAAGCCGTCCTCTCAATTCTCAGGATTTTCATTCACATTTTAATCCTTTATTCAGTATTTTCGTTTAAGTTTTAAGCCTTCAAAAATCATATTCACACCAATGGCCCTTCTGATATATATTATAGGCAGATGTAAAAAAGAGAATTATATTCCCTTCTTTAAGTTTTAATACCAACATCAACACATTCACTCAAGTACTTCATATTGCAAAGGTTCACATCCCTGTTAATTCCTTGTCTGTACTTTCACTTAAGCTTTACATCTTCAAAATTAACTTCTTAATAACAAATTTTGTTTATCCTTTTTCTACAAATTTTGTTATATGTCAATCAATAAATTCAATAAGTACGTAAACAAATATTTACATAACAAACATTGAACATTAATACATGAAGCTAATTCAATATTATAAGTTGTTAGGTGATGAATATATTTTTTATAATCTTCGTATATTATCTGATTTATCAAGATTGTTATTTTGATTATACCAAAAAATTTCAGATGTAGTGTTCACAGAATCAAGCTTGCACAGTTCTTCTATGACTCCATCAGTAAAGTCATTCACTCTTCACTCCTTAGAAAAAGCAACATGCCATTACAATGAGTTGATTGGAGAAGGTGGATTTGGAGCTGTTTACCGAGGTACTCTACCAAACGAAGAAGTCGTCGCTGTAAAAGTTAGATCGGCCACATCTACTCAAGGAACCCGTGAGTTTAATAATGAGGTTAGAAATACAAAACTCACTGGTATCTAGCACCTCTCTTTTTAGAAAATTTTGTTGGTGCTTCAATGTTCAAAGTACTGAGATGTTAATGGAAAGTGTGACAATAGATTACAAAGTAAAATAATACTTTTTTCGGCTGTAAGTTTTTCCCCCTTTGAATCCACAGGTAACACTTCTTTCAGAAATACGACATGATAATCTGGTTCCGCTACTTGGATATTGCTCTGAGAAGGATCAACAAATTCTTATTTATCCATTCATGTCAAATGGGTCCTTGCAAGATCGCCTATATGGTAAAATATAGTTGAATTCTCAGTAGTTTTATGTCGCTTTTGTTGTTTGCCATGGTAAATTTGATTGTTGAACAGAATCAAAATTCAATACTCGGTATTTTTAGTGTAAGAAGATGAGATCCTCAGTCTCTGAGCCCCATTTTCCCTAAACCTAGTCCATCTGTTTTCTATTTCCTTCTTAAATTAGGAAATTCAATTTATCAAATGATGAATGGCTATGATGATGTGGATACACGGGTACATCATCATTTGGGACGCTAGATTTGAGCTCTGGTGTAACTAATTAAGATTTCTGTTTGCAGTTAAACAGCATGTAATATTGTTAAATATTAATTGCAATAAATGTTTATAGTAAAAACTTACTATTGAGCATTACACCAATTTTGTACTTACAGAAATTTTCAATGGTTGTTACGTTGTAAAAATTCCACTAAGTATATAATCATGACCACAACAAATACATTTAAAACAAATGGGTATTCAACAATTAGAATTTTATCCTTGAACACACGACCAAAAAAAAGTTTGGTAAACTCAAGTTCTCAATTCTTTTTTACGCTGTTAAATCATGTGAGCAGGAGAAGCATCAAAAAGGAAAGTACTGGATTGGGCAACTCGGTTATCTATAGCACTGGATGCCGCTAAAGGTTAGCATTATTCTTAGACTAATCTAGCATGCTATGTGTTACCTTCTATCCACCTTGATTAATCAACACTGATATAGGCTTAGCATACCTGCATTCTTTTGGTGGAAGGTGCATAATACACAGAGATGTGAAGTCGAGTAACATTCTTTTAGATCAATCCATGACGGGCAAAGTAGCTGATTTTGGTTTTTCAAAGTATGCGCCTCAAGAAGGAGATAGTGCTGTTTCTTTGGAAGTAAGAGGAACAGCTGGATACTTAGACCCCGAGTAAGTTGATTATTTGTTCACTACACATTCCATTATTCTATGGCGTTGATTGAATTAAAGAATTTGGTAACTGATAATGCTGTGGTTCATCCTCACTATTTAATATTTTTGTAGAATGTCATTGCAACTCATCTCACTATTTATATCCATCATCAGCCTTGTGGGGAAAAAATTGTGAAAGATGTTGAGGTAGAATGTTTAGGAGCATAAATTAATATTGTGCGCAAATATGATTCAAAAGTGAACAAAAAATAATATACCTTTCTTCAACTTAATTCCATGACTCGGCATAAAACCTGGTTAATGTATTCAGTTTTACTTGGAGTGTTAAATCGGAAATTATTCGAGCTACGTTTCATCCTTTATTCTATTTTTATCGAATATATCCACAACATTATCTCACTGTTCATAATATATCAACTATTAGTTTTGAGAAACAATATTACTGCATGATAAAGGTAGGGAACACCCCGTGGTTTGCAACTTAACCTTATTCTAGACCGTTTCAGCTTCTATAAACCATATCATTGTTTTTTCCATAAAACGTATTTAAATACAGTTCTGTTAAAAAGTTTGTAAGTGCAAGTACACTTTTGAAATGGAACTTTATTTGTTTCCAGGTACTACTCAACTCAGCAGCTCTCTGCAAAAAGTGATGTATTTAGCTTTGGGGTAGTGCTTCTAGAAATTATAACTGGTAGAGAGCCTCTTAATATACACAGACCTCGCGATGAGTGGAGCTTAGTTGAATGGGTAATTTTTTGTGAACTCAGGCCTGGCCCATGTTGAACTGGGGCCGTGGGCAAAAATATGAGACAAAACTGGTGTTCAAACATTGTAGTACAAAACTTGCAGCAACTAAGAATCAAACTGTGCACGCTACGTTTACAATTTAAGAATGCTACCACTTTGTCAACTCAACCATTCTTCAAGTTTACTATTGCTTTTATTTAATTTTAAAAGACAACTTTCTATTGGGTCATCCCTACCTGTTGGGTCCTGAGCGATCGCCCTGACAGCCCGGCCCTGTGTGAACTTTGTTCTTGGTATAATAACATTGAAGCTGTTTAACAACTCAACCGTTGCTATTTTACTTTGACCATTATTGCGTGGGCGATTTATACACAAAACCAAATCACCTACTTTGCATAAAACATTAAGGAAGAAGATCACCAATCAAATCTAGTCATTTAATTGTAAATTCAGTGACTTAAGTCTAATGGTTACCTTTTCTTTTTCTTTATTATTTATATGAGAACGATTAGTAGGTAATTGTTGATGAGTACCTGAGATCTAACCAATTATATTCAAAATGCAATGGTAGAGATGTACCAAAGTTAAAAAATGTTCACCATTTGAAAGTATTTGCTGTATATACAGACCAGTACATATGTAAGTTTACAAAATATCTCTTTGTCAGCATAGATATGTAGATATAGATATATTTATGTTATGATGATGATTAATATAGGCAAAGCCGTATATAAGAGAATCAAAAATAGAAGAAATCGTGGATCCAAACATAAAAGGCGCGTACCACTCAGAGGCAATGTGGAGAGCAGTAGAAGCAGCGTTAGCTTGCATCGAACAATTCTCCACCTACAGACCAAACATGGTAGACATCGTTCGAGAGCTTGAAGACGCCTTAATAATAGAAAACAATGCATCCGAATACATGAGATCAATCGAAAGCTTCGGTGGCTCGAATCGTTATCTTTCCATAGAAAGGAAAATCACTGCTGATACATCATCGCAGAATTACTGTGAAATTCCTCGACTTGTGCCGAGGTAGTGCATTCGTAGGTGTACAAAGGGTAGAATGCGCTATTCCTATGCATTATGTAATGATATGTGGAATCCCACACCATGAAATTTTTCGTAATTACTTACTGACACATATGTTCTTAGTTGATTTAATTATCTTGGGTTGCATTTCTAGAATATATTCAAATTTCTTGTTATTCCATGTTAACTAATAAAAGTAGATTATTGCGGCAGCAGTTTGTTCACTTCAATAATGGTCTTTGAACAAACCATCAAACACCTAAAGGTAATCTGTTTTGTTCACTTTTCTAAGCACTCATTGCGATCATTGATGTAGATTAGAGGACATAGTCGATAAAAGGATTTCAAAGTCATTTTATGGTGAAAAGTTTGTTGCATATTCTAAGGGAAGCTTGCCACTTTAATCCATTTTTTCATAACAAATTTGGGCTAGATGGAAACTTATTACGGATGTATATATGTCTTTTCTTTTTCTATTGAAAAAGAAAATAGAAAAAGAAAAGAACGAGAAAAACTTCATAGCGCATTTTCAAATGAACCAAAAAAAACGTTGATTCAGAAGATAAGTGATGACAAATCTATGTTTGAAGTACGTTCAGAAATCTACCTAAACTTGCTATGATTTAATCGGTTAAAAAAATCCTTATTTTGAAATGGTGGTTTTTTTTATTTGTTTAATATATGTTGTTAAGTGGTTGGAGTGGATTGGCTGTGATTGTAAGAGCTGTTTAGTTGATTTTTTTTTTTTTTTTTTTTTTTTTTTTTTTTTTTTTTTAATTGAAATCCGTGAGCTGTACTAGAGGGTTGTTGGCTCTAGCTAGATGTTTTGAAAGTTCAATTGTTTATATTTTCTTTTTCATTTGGGCTACTTTTCATAACCTATAACAAATATAGACCATTTTGAAAACTATTTACAAAAATAGGTCTGTTTTGAGTGAACCGGCGGCATTTCAGATGTCGCTATTATTATTATTATAAAGGCGGCATCCGAGATGTCGCCTGGTTTATTTAACGTTGGCGGCATCCAGGATAGCGCTATTTTGAGTGAACTGACGGCATTTCAGATGCCGTCATCTTTTTTAAATGCGGCATCTGAGATGCCACTTGGTTTATTGAACGTTGGCGGCATCCAAGATAGCGCCAGTTGGCGCTATGTCGGGTGACGTCCAAATCTATTTGTTATAATCAGCAAGCACTCTTCTTCCTCTTTTGCAATTCCACTTCCCAAAAAAAAAAAAAAAAAAAAAAAAAAAAAAAAAAAAAAAAAAAAAAAAAAACCATTTCCCAATATTTTAAAATTCATACAAAGTTCTTATCAGCTTTTTAGAAGATCTACGCAACAATCAACAAGTTATTGATTCCATTTAATTTTCAAGGTATGTTTATTTAAATTAGAATTTTATAACATATGATTTTGGTTTGGTTTGACGGTTGGTTCGTTATAGATAGTGAAATTATTGTTGTTTTGTATGTAGAGTGGCTCATAAATGTATTCTTACTGTATGTTATTATGATGGTGAATTGTTGGTAAACGATGATAACTTCGGCAAATATGTCGGAGGATCGTATAAACCAGCGAAAGTTTGTTCGAGACTGTAGTTTGGTTCAATTGAAAGATTAGGTCTGTAAATCGACTAAGATTAAATCCGATGAATTTGACATTAATTTAGTATGTTACTGGCCTACGTATTCTGGATCGAAAGCCATTAAAATAGCCGAAGATGATGATGATATGGATATAACGTTTTCAGCGACATCGAAATCCATGGAGCTTTTAGTTACAAAGAGCAAACGGGTTCAAGTAGTAAAAGAAATATCACCAGTAGTAGTTAACCATGTATGTCAAAATATTGATGAAAGAATTGGTTATCAAAATGTAATGTCGAGCTTTAATCCATTGAGCTTTAATACTTCATCCTTAGGTTTTTCACCGTGTACGACTTATCAACATGATATTCGATACAATAACCCTAGTTCGACTCAAGGAAGTTTCCAACATATGTTGGAAAAGTGATTGCTATTTTGGTTATTTGTTGGATCTATAAGCATATGTTATATTGTAGTTCTTAAGTAAATTGTTCTATATGCAGTTTTGTTGTAACAACCCGTATTTTTGAATAACATGTTATAACATAAATTAAGGCAGAATTTAATGTTAAAATCTGAATCAAGGGATACAGGCTGTGCCATTGCGTTCGTCTCGGAAAAATACGCGAAATAGAGTCCGAGTTTTCGAAAATCGGAGTCCGTATGACCAAGTTATGGCCCGTCAAAGTTTTCAGAAAATTTCAAGTTCAAAAACAGTTCAAATTTGAATTTAGAATTCAAATTCAACCAAAACAGACTGGGCGGGAAAATTCCCGCCCAGACAGGTCGACAGGGGGGTCGACACTAGGGTCGACCTCCCCCCAACCAGGTCGACACTAGAGTCGACCTGGGGGTCGACCTCCCTGGTCGGCTAGGTCGGCTTGGTGCACCTATTTTGGCTGTTTGGACCTGTTTTGGAGGCTAGTGACGTGAATTGATGGCTCAGATCTAAATTAGGGTTAATCCTATGGTCTAAATTAACCTAATCATCTATAAAAAGATCCTAATACCTAGCCTAAATCATCATAAATCAATCCTATAACTAAACTATGCCAAAATGTTTCTTGATCATGGCCTCCATCTTCATATCATGACCTCCATCCTCTTCATGAAAGTTTGAGTGTCCTAAGCTAGTAAAAGAGTCATCTTTCCTCATCAAAGCAAGGATCTTTTGCTTGTTTCTCAAGGGTTTTCATTGGAGCTTATCATTTGGGAGTGTTTAGAGTTGCTAAGTGGCTTCGTCTCAATCTTATTTTATTTTATAAGTCTTCATAACATTGTAAGCCCTATACTACTCTTAGATTCTAACTATGAAGTTAAATATGACATGTTGCAAGTTTGAGTTTGG
The DNA here is from genome assembly GCA_030737875.1 of Allium sativum. NCBI lineage: Eukaryota > Viridiplantae > Streptophyta > Magnoliopsida > Asparagales > Amaryllidaceae > Allium > Allium sativum. The sequence goes on from CM060912.1 coordinate 57,177,723, forward strand.
GCCTAAGTATGATTTGTGCTTTGATCCTATCATACCCTATGCAAGTTTGTAAAGCTATCACCTTGACTTTGTGCATAGAAAGCTATGACCTTTGATTTGGAATGTTGCATTATGCAACATGAGAACTCTCATAACCTTTATGATAACTTGCATATAATGTTATATGCGAACTTCTAGTCACCATCCTATGTCATCTAGGACCATGTATCACCTATTCGCTAAGTTTGAATGTTATGCATGTAACATGCAAGTTTAAGTGAACATATTTATGCCTCATATGCCACCATGTTTAACTTGTGGCCAACCTTATTACCTTATGCCCTTTTGTCATGCTTTTGCCAAGTTCCCTCTTTTGATCTATGTTATGTTATGCGATACGTACATGTGATGGGAATGCGTTGGGTTTGGGTAATATTAATGACATGAAAACATGGTTTCAAAATATGACATGAACATTGACTTTTGATTATGTTTGTAAACATAATGATGGACATGACACTTAGAAAATATGAGTGTGGCCAACTCGAGGTTCGGTTGAGTTTGTAGCATAAATCTACCCGGAACCGACCGGCTTAACTAGTGGCTACAAACAATAGGACCCAATGTGAGTAGTTGGTTATGTTGTGCTTAAACCCGAGGTTAGACTAGGTTGTGGTGTAAAGCTACCCGGACCCGCCCGGCTTAACTAGTAACCACAACAAGGTCTAATGTGAGAGGTTGGGTGCATTAAATTAATTAATGCCACATGATAGGGTTAAGTCATGGACTACTTGAATACTTAACCAATTAAACACGATGGATTGGTAGGGTTAAGTCATGGACTACTTGAATATACTTAACCAACTAAACACGATGGATTGGTAGGGTTAATTCATGGACTACTTGAATATACTTAACCAATTAAACCCGATGTATTGATAGGGTTAAGTCATGAACTGCTTGAATACACTTGACCAACTCAATACATGGTTAGGATAGGGTTAACCACACTTAACCCACTTGAAATCCTAGTTACGTGGTCCTTTTCAGCAGTAACCCTCTTAGAAGTATCATGGGTACACTGGACTAGGCTAGGGTGGGGCACGATTACTGAACTGATTGTAAGAGACCAAAAGAGACGGCTGAAGGGTGCACCGGTTGTTCAGGCGGACCATGGTCGTGCACATTAAGTCCGGAGTTGAACATGGGCACCAGTAGGTTTAGACTGTGCGTGCTTGAATTGTGTCTGTGGTTTACACCTTAGGGCTGGATACACCCTGGGGTGGACCTTGCACAGTTAACTACATTCCACGATTAAGCCGTATGACACCGATACACGACGAGTTAGGCTTATAGGGAGCCGATCGACTAGACCGAGTAGTTGGACCTCGATTTAGATCATCTCATGATGTGGGCCAGCTTTGGGCCAAGGGATCATTTCTTGTTTATACTTGACATGGATTGGAATACTAGTACACACCTGGTGCAACTTAACCTTGTATATGCGATGCCACACTTGATCTATCTTGTCAACTTTTCACTATGCCAGTTATCACCCTATGTCTCATCTCTGTTTTACATGTCCAGTTAACTTTATTAGTTCTTATACTAATAGTAGATAGGACTTACCAGTCTTTTGACTGACCCGTTTTCTTTTGCCTCTTTTATTCCGTTCCCCTCCCCCCCAGGTTTACAGGGTGGGAACACTGGTACCTAGCTTGGATCTTTAGCTGCTTTTCTGGATAGCTCATGTACGATTTGGACTTGAGCAAGCTATGGCTTTATTCTACCTTGGGGATAGTTACTTTATGATTTTCATTCCAGTTTTCAGTTGATGTTTCTAGACTATGTTTTGTGGAAAATAATGACCAAGTACTTTGATGTAACTTGACTATGGTTTTGAAATGTTAGTTTTATCCGCTGCTTTATTTACTCTGTTTTTACTTATATGTTCTGTCTTGTGATATCTGCATGCATGTTTACCTCGTTTAACGCCCCTCCAAAGCTAGTGCCCTTGCAAGAGTGGCATTGGCGGAGGTGGGGTGTTACATTTGGTATCAGAGCATAAGGTTTACAAGATTTGAGCAAAAGGTTCCTAAAACTTACCTTTTGAAAAACTATTTTCAAAACCAATTAAGTATTTTCCAAGAAAATTCTAGTTATTTTAAAAGGCTATTCCCTAAAAGCCATTAGTACTATCCTTCGTTTCCTCATTCTGAATCTATCTTTTTCTTTTTCAGTATGACCGATCTTAACCTTCCCGAGGGAGTAACCATTCCCGGATGGTTCCGGAGGTACTTGGAAGCTAGGGCCAACGATGTGGGCCCAGCAAACACCCCCACCGTAACTGAGGTTCCTCCTCCTCCTCCTCCTCAGAATCCACAAGCAGATTTTGCTAAGGTTTGCAAGGACTTTAAGGCAATGGGTGGCAACAATTTTATTGGGACGGAGACTTTTGTGGAGGCAAGAAATTGGTTGAAAGAAACCGAAGATCTCTTCGCCATCTTTGATGTGGAAAATCATAGAAAAGTTCTGTTGGCAGCATGGCTATTGAAAGAAGAAGCTGCTTATTGGTGGGAGGTCACCAATGTTACTAGGCCTATAGAAACTTGGGCCGACTTTAGGACGAGGTTTGGGCTTAAGTTTCTATCATCTGCTGAGGCGAATCTGCAATTGGAGAAGTTTATATCTTTGAAGCAAGGAGACATGACAGTGAGGGAGTATGTGAATAAATTTAACCAGCTTGCTCGATTTGGTTTAGACATGGTTAATACTCCCCAGAAGAAGGCTTTACGCTTTGCACGAGGGTTGAATGAGCCATTACAAAGTTTAGCCCTGTCTCACATACCCATGGGGGCCACTTTTGAAGGCCTAGTGGACATGGCATTGCTTCAAGGAGACGATAAGAATGGCAAGAAAGAAGTCAAGCCTAATGAGACTCAAGCCAAGAAGACGGACTCCAAGTGGGGAGGAAAACAGAGCAATCAGAACAACAAGAACAACAAGGGCAATAAGGCAAAGGACCCAAGAAAATGCAACTTCTGTGGGATTGTTGGGCACATAGCCAAAGATTGCAGAAAGAAGAAGAGGAAGTTGGGCGAATGCTTTCACTGTGGAGAGCCTGGACATCTTAGCAAGGATTGCCCTAAGAAGCAAGGACAAGGGCACAGACTCAGCGTGCAGGACCTTCTGGAGGGCAAGTGCATGCCCTCAACACTGCTCCAGTTCAGGACCGAGGTAGTATTTCTGTAGAAAGCCTTGTTTAGATTATCCTGTTCGCACCTTATTTGATTCTGGCGCATCGCATAGTTTTATTTCTTCTGATCTTGTTGAAAGTTTGCACCTAAGTACTAGTCTAGTTGAGGATCCCGTTAGTGTTTCAAATCCAATTGGGGGTTCCGCCCATCTATCTATGATTTGTGTGGATTTGAAGATTTCTATCTTGACCGTAGAATTCACGTGTAATGCTTATGTTCTTGGGTTCACGGGATACGGGTTGATTTTGGGCATGGATTGGTTGTCCAGTTATGGAGCCATCCTCGATTGTGAGCATAGGGTGGTGAGGCTCATGACTCGCCTCGGTAATACCCTAGAAATTTCTTGTAACCCTAGAGGTTCCGTCATGTTATGTTATCTTGAATCTCTTGAATCGTCCGTCGATGATCTGCAATCTGTAAGGGTGGTCCGAGACTACCCTGATGTCTTTGAAGAAGTTAAGGGGTTACCCCTAAACGAGAGATAGATTTACGCATTTATCTAGTCGATAATGCCAAGCCAATATCATTTCCCGTTATGCACATGGCCCCACGTGAAAGAAGGGAGCTCAGTAAGCAAATCAAGGAGTTGCTTGAGAAGAATTTTATTAGGCGAAGCATTTCTGAATGGGGTGCTCCTGTGGTGTTCGCTACTAAGGCGGATGGTTCGCTTCGTCTATGTGTTGATTATCGAGAGTTGAACAAGCTGACAAAGAAGAATAGGCACCCGTTACCGAGGATAGACGACCTCTTTGACCAGCTTGTTGGTGCTTCTGTTTTCTCTCAGCTCGATCTAGCCACCGGATTTCATCAGCTTAGAGTGGCTGAGGATAGTATTGATAAAACTGCGTTTAGGACTCCAGATGGATTCTTTGAATGGCTTGTCATGCCATTCGGTTTGACTAATGCACCCGCCTACTTCGTTGATTTGATGAGTAGGGTGTTCAGGGAGTTCCTTAACAAGTTTGTAGTTGTCTTCGTGGATGATATTCTGATTTTCTCAAAGGATGAGGAAGAACATGCTAGACATCTCAAGGAAGTGATGGATACGCTTAGAGCTCATCAGTTGAAAGCCAAGTTCTCCAAATGCCATTTTTGGAGAAGGGAAGTTCGATTTCTTGGACATATAGTTTCTAAGCAAGGCATAGCTGTGGATCCCGCGAAAGTGGTTGCGGTTCAAGACTGGAAGACTCCTAGGAATGAAACCGAAGTAAGAAGCTTCCTCGGTCTGGCGGGCTACTATAGGAAGTTCATCAGGGACTTCGCTAAGATTTCAGCCCCTCTTACTAGATTGACGAAGAAGAACCTAGTCTTTGCATGGGACTTAGAATGTGAGCTTGCTTTTCAAAGGCTCAAGAGGGCCCTTACTACAACTCTAGTTTTGGCATTACCTGATGGCGGTAAGATGTTTACCGTGTACACCGATGCATGTGGCCCGGGGTTAGGTGCTATTCTGATGCAGGAAGGAAGAGTGATATGTTATGGGGATAGGCAACTTAAAGTTCATGAGAAGAACTATCCCACTCATGATTTGGAATTGGCGGCGATCATCTTTGCTCTCAAATCCTGGCGCCACTATCTTCTAGGCGAAAGGTTTGAGTTGTATACTGATCACAAGTCACTCAAGTACCTCTTCTCACAGAAAGATCTGAATCTAAGGCAGCAAAGGTGGATGGAATTCTTGGCATCTTATGACTTCGAGATAGCTTATACCCCTGGCAAGGGTAATGTTGTGGCAGATGCACTAAGCAGAAGTAGGTTGACTTTGTGTCCCTTGTTTGTTGAGATGAGGAGCCTAGAATTCTTGGCAACCTTTGATTTCACACCAGCTGTTGAGTCGATGACGGGTTCGTTAGCATCTCTTGAGCTTAGACCTATACTTCTTGATCAAATAGGGACTTCGCAGAAGGAAGATCCGCAGATAGTCGAGATCATGGACAAGTTGATTCGTGGTGAGACGTCTAGTCACCTTGCTAGATATACTATTGATGACAAGGGTTGGCTAAGGCGTGATGGAAGACTATGCATTCCACAAGTAGGGAACTTGGTGCATAAAGTTCTCGGAGAAGCGCATCACTCGAAGATGACTATACATCCTGGAGGAGATAAGATGTATAGGGATATGAAGCGTGTTTTCTTTTGGGCTGGAATGAAGAAGGATGTGGCAGAGTATGTTTCAAAGTGCATGGTGTGCCAACAAGTGAAAGCCGAGTCGAAGAAACCCGGTGGGCTATTACATCCACTAGAGGTCCCGCAATGGAAGTGGGAAAGTATCTCTATGGATTTTGTGGACGGATTGCCTAGGTCAAGGAAAGGGAATACGAGCATATGGGTCATAGTTGACAGACTTACAAAGAGTGCTCATTTCATTCCAGTGAAGAGCAAGAGGACCGCATCATGGCTAGCATCTGTTTATCTTCGAGAGATTGTGAGATTGCATGGAGTTCCTTCTAGCATAATTAGCGATCGTGACCCAATCTTCACTAGCCAGTTCTGGAATAGTTTGCAAGAAGCAATGGGTACGCGATTGAATCTAAGTACAGCCTATCACCCCCAGACAGATGGCCAAACCGAAAGGGTGAATAGAGTGCTAGAAGATCTCTTGAGGCTTTGTGTTCTTGACTTTGGTGGTACTTGGGAAGACCACCTCCCTCTTGTGGAGTTTGTTTATAATAATAGCTATCAAGCTAGCATAGGGATGGCACCATTTGAAGCTATGTATGGGAGGCCGTGTAGGTCACCATCTTGTTGGTGGGAGACAACGGATAGGCTTATACTTGGGCCTAATATGATACGAGACACATCCGAGAAAGTTGAATTGGTGAGAAGACGGATGAAAGCGGCCCAAGACAGACAAAAATCCTATGCTGACAAGCGAAGGACAGATTTGGAATTCGAAGTTGGGGATATGGTTTTCGTGAAGGTTTCTCCTTTGCGTAATGTGGTATGTTTTGGAGCAGTTGGGAAGCTGGCACCAAGGTTCGTAGGACCCTTCCCTATCATAGAAAGAATTGGGAAGATGGCTTATAAGGTGGAATTGCCCGAGAAGCTGGCCGGAGTACATAATGTCTTTCATGTCTCTCATCTCCGAAAGTGCCTACATGAGTCCGCTGAGGTGGTTGAACATAGCATTCTTGAAGACATGGAGGTGGAGAAAGAGGCAACCCTGAGACGAGCTCCGATTCGTATCATGGAAACAGAGACAAAGAAGCTAAGAAGCAAAGAAGTTAAGCTTGTTAAGGTGCAATGGAGTGAAGCAGAGGAAGACGCAACTTGGGAAACCGAGGAGAAGATGCGTGGGCTTTATCCATTTCTTTTTTAGGGTACATTTTCAATCTCTTTTCCTAGTTGGTATATGTTTCTTTTGCTATCCATGTTTATCTAGTTTCGTAAATCTTGTCATAAGAACCTTAGGTAGAAACCCTTGGTTGAAACATGTATTTGAAACATGTTATGCTTGATGTTTGCCAATGGTTGCAAGTGTTTGCAAGTGGATACTCGTGGATGCATGATACACGTTAGGCACTAAGATCGGCTCACACACTTTCATACCGCATATGCATGAGTGTTTATGCTTATTCATGGATGAAACTTGTATGCTATCACATGGATGTTGCATATGGATGGATGTAATGTGCACTCATGTAGAGATTATAAATTATGTTAGGATTTTGCATACATATGGACTCATTACACTAACATATTTTGCATTAAGGAGGTTTACTGAATCAGTAACCGCCTGATTTTCGCATTAGATAAGTACATATACACACACCTTTGCATATGTTCATACAACATTTAGAATCTTTTAAGGACAATGATTACTTGTGGATGATGTTTTGAGTAGATGGATGATGGATGGTAGGATACGTTCTTCCTAACTTGAAGATTTCGGGGACGAAATCCTTTAAGGTGGGGAGGATGTAACAACCCGTATTTTTGAATAACATGTTATAACATAAATCAAGGCAGAATTTAATGTTAAAATCTGAATCAAGGGAAACGGGTTGTGCCATTGCGTTCGTCTCGGAAAAATACGCGAAATAGAGTCTGAGTCTTCGAAAATCGGAGTCCGTATGACCAAGTTATGGCACGTCAAAGTTTTCAGAAAATTTCAAGTTCAAAAACAGTTCAAATTTGAATTTAGAATTCAAATTCAACCAAAACAGACTGGGCGGGAAAATTCTCGCCCAGACAGGTCGACAGGGGGGTCGACACTAGGGTCGACCTCCCCCCAACCACGTCGACACTAGAGTCGACCTGGGGGTCGACCTCCCTGGTCGGCCAGGTCGGCTTGGTGCACCTATTTTGGTTGTTTGGACCTGTTTTGGAGGCTAGTGACGTGAATTGATGGCTCAGATCTAAATTAGGGTTAATCCTATGGTCTAAATTAACCTAATCATCTATAAAAAGAACCTAATACCTAGCCTAAATCATCATAAATCAATCCTATAACTAAACTATGCCAAAATGTTTCTTGATCATGGCCTCTATCTTCATATCATGACCTCCATCCTCTTCATGAAAGTTTGAGTGTCCTAAGCTAGTAAAAGAGCCATCTTTCCTCATCAAAGCAAGGATCTTTTGCTTGTTTCTCAAGGGTTTTCATTGGAGCTTATCATTTGGGAGTTTTTAGAGTTGCTAAGTGGCTTCGTCTCAATCTTATTTTATTTTATAAGTCTTCATAGCATTGTAAGCCCTATACTACTCTTAGATTCTAACTATGAAGTGAAATATGACATGTTGCAAGTTTGAGTTTGGGCCTAAGTATGATTTGTGCTTTGATCCTATCATACCCTATGCAAGTTTGTAAAGCTATCACCTTGACTTTGTGCATAGAAAGCTATGACCTTTGATTTGGAATGTTGCATTATGCAACATGAGAACTCTCATAACCTTTATGATAACTTGCATATAATGTTATATGTGAACTTCTAGTCACCATCCTATGTCATCTAGGACCATGTATCACCTATTCGCTAAGTTTGAATGTTATGCATGTAACATGCAAGTTTAAATGAACATATTTATGCCTCATATGCCACCATGTTTAACTTGTGGCTAACCTTATTACCTTATGCCCTTTTGTCATGCTTTTGCCAAGTTCCCTCTTTTGATCTATGTTATGTTATGCGATACGTACATGCGATGGGAATGCGTTGGGTTTGGGTAATATTAATGACATGAAAACATGGTTTCAAAATATGACATGAACATTGACTTGTGATTATGTTTGTAAACATAATGATGGACATGACACTTAGAAAATATGAGTGTGGCCAACTCGAGGTTGGGTTGAGTTTGTAGCATAAATCTACCCGGAACCGACCGGCTTAACTAGTGGCTACAAACAATATGACCCAATGTGAGTAGTTGGTCATGTTGTGCTTAAACCCGAGGTTAGACTAGGTTGTGGTGTAAAGCTACCCGGACCCGCCCGGCTTAACTAGTAACCACAACAAGGTCTAATGTGAGAGGTTGGGTGCATTAAATTAATTAATGCCACATGATAGGGTTAAGTCATGGACTACTTGAATACTTAACCAATTAAACACGATGGATTGGTAGGGTTAAGTCATGGACTACTTGAATATACTTAACCAACTAAACACGATGGATTGGTAGGGTTAAGTCATGGACTACTTGAATATACTTAACCAATTAAACCCGATGTATTGATAGGGTTAAGTCATGAACTGCTTGAATACACTTGACCAACTCAATACATGGTTAGGATAGGGTTAACCACACTTAACCCGCTTGAAATCCTAGTTACGTGGTCCTTTTCAGCAGTAACCCTCTTAGAAGTATCATGGGTACCCTGGACTAGGCTAGGGTGGGGCACGATTACTGAACTGATTGTAAGAGACCAAAAGAGACGGCTGAAGGGTGCACCGGTTGTTCAGGCGGACCATGGTCGTGCACATTAAGTCCGGAGTTGAACATGGGCACCAGTAGGTTTAGACTGTGCGTGCTTGAATTGTGTCTGTGGTTTACACCTTAGGGCTAGATACACCCTGGGGTGGACCTTGCACAGTTAACTACATTCCACGATTAAGCCGTATGACACCGATACATGACGAGTTAGGCTTATAGGGAGCCGATCGACTAGACCGAGTGTTGGACCTCGATTTAGGTCATCTCATGATGTGGGCCAGCTTTGGGCCAAGGGATCATTTCTTGTTTATACTTGACATGGATTGGAATACTAGTACACACCTGGTGCAACTTAACCTTGTATATGCGATGCCACACTTGATATATCTTGTTAACTTTTCACCATGCCAGTTATCACCCTATGTCTCATCTCTGTTTTACACGTCCAGTTAACTTTATTAGTTCTTATACTAATAGTAGATAGGACTTACCAGTCTTTTGACTGACCCGTTTTCTTTCGCCTCTTTTATTCCGTTCCCCTCCCCCCCAGGTTTACAGGGTGGGAACACTGGTACCTAGCTTGGATCTTTAGCTGCTTTTCTGGATAGCTCATGTACGATTTGGACTTGAGCAAGCTATGGCTTTATTCTACCTTGGGGATAGTTACTTTATGATTTTCATTCCAGTTTTCAGTTGATGTTTCTAGACTATGTTTTGTGGAAAATAATGACCAAGTACTTTGATGTAACTTGACTATGGTTTTGAAATGTTAGTTTTATCCGCTGCTTTATTTACTCTGTTTTTACTTATATGTTCTGTCTTGTGATATCTGCATGCATGTTTACCTCGTTTAACGCCCCTCCAAAGCTAGTGCCCTTGCAAGAGTGGCATTGGCGGAGGTGGGGTGTTACATTTGTTACTCAACAAGCGAATCCTTTTTGCCTTGCTGGACCTTCAAATTAATACATGTCCCCTTTCATACATCCTACACAATCTGAGTTACAACATATAAGTCATAGGTGTGTGAAATCTTTACAGTTAACTCGTTGGTTTTGTGTGTGAAAATAATGTATACAGTTCTCAAGTGTCATATTTTTTGAATTTTCAGTGGTCATATCCATGACATTGCTACACAATCAAATACTAAAGTAGTAAACGAGGACATTATAACAAATGAGGCACCATACAATATTGAAAGGGAAATGGTTGGAATAGGTGAAGGGGAATATAAGGATCCCGTGTTAATAGTATGAATGTAGTGAGCATTCCAAAGAATGACGTTTCTTGGATAGATAGCATGCAAGTAAATAACGAAGCATTAAACTATGTTTTTACTGATTTGGAAGATAAATCGACTAAAGATAGTGATGAGATTGAAATGGAATTACCCCCTTGATGATGACTTGTGTACAACCCAGTTAGTGGCGAAGTCATTGTTGCAGATATTCAATCCAAAAATGAGATATTTTCCATATTAAGTGTCCAAAACAGTTTAAAAGTCAGTATGATTTTTGAAACGGAAAAAAAATTCAAACAACAATTAAGGAATGGTCAATTCTTCATGTTGTCTCCTTCAAACCTATAAAGTCCAATAGAACCAAGTATACTGTTATCTGTAATGTCGATGCTGATTGTCCATGAAAAATTCATGCAATTGTGTCAAAAAAAAACCGAGCAAAGTTGGTGAATTGTAAGAAAATATCCATGTGAACACAAATGCGTGAATCCAACAGTCTCAAATCACAAGCAAGCGACGTCCTCATTTCTGGTTTTGAAGATCTTACCGTTTGTAAAATCTGATTTGACTATAGCCGCTGACACTGTACAAGTTTTAGTGAGGAATAATTGTTTGTTAAGATTAGTTATATGAAGGGACGGAGAACATTGAGTAAGACAGTCGAAAAAAATTATGGCAATTAGGCAGAATCCTAAAGCACCTTAAGGCTGTATTCTACAAAAATTGCAAGAACAAACTCGAGAAGCATTGGGCATGTTATTACGGATGATTTTGGAGTGTCTGAACGTGCTTTTTAGGCATTTGGACCGTGTATTGAATGATCTGCACATTATCGTCTATTACTTTGTATTGACGGTACACATTTATACGGGAAATACAAATGAACATTGCTAGTAGCTACTGTTGTTGACATGAATGACCATCTATATCCATTGACTTATGCAATTGTTGAGTCTGAATCTGCCAATAGTTGGGATTGGTTTTTTGCTTGCATGAGCCGCTTCATACATACCATCAACGATCGTCGAATTACTTTTATTTTTGACAGAATAAAGGGAATACCGTGTGCATTGGAAACAAAGTGGCGTTTACTTCATAAGCATTGTTTTTGTGCTAGGCATCAAGCAGTCAGTTTTAAAGACAAAAGACTAACGAGATTTTTTTTTTTTTTTTTTTTTTTTTTTTTTTTTTTTTTTTTACTGCGGCATGTGCTTCGGAGGAAGTCGAATACCATAAAATTCGTGAAGAAATAAAGAACATTAGCCTATAGATACATAATTGGATTGAAAAAAGTTTACATGGGAAAAAGGAAAATTGGGCTTTATGCAAAGATATGGTGGTCAATTTCATGTAACGACCACAAATGCTTCAGAAAGTTTTAAAGGGGTATTGAAAGGGCTCGATCGTTACCTGTGAAAGCTTTGGTTGCTCGAACTTTTTTCGATCGGTGGACTTTTTTTGTCGAGGGAGAGAAACAACATGAAGTCTTAAAACCCAACTTACACCTAGGTGGGAAGCAAAGATTGTTGGACGAGCCGATGAAGCAAGACACACAAGGATTATTCAATTTTGCCTAGTAGAATGTCTGTGGTTCATTATTTTGAGGATGAATTCAAAGTGTTAATTAACGATGAAACTTGCTCTTGTACGTGCAATATTCCTTTACTATAATATTTACCTTGTAGGCATGTAATGTCGACTTGTTCGTCAGTTTCAACAGGAGCTAATAGAGTTCATCATGATTTTGCTTCAATGTACTATACAGTCCTATGTTGTTCCTGCAAGTATAGAACGTTTGGATTGAATGGTCCAGGTTCCATCTCTTCATATTCTATCAACAGTTAAGGTGCACGCATTAGTCCATTAATCAATCAACAAACACACGACCAACTTAAGAAAAGCTATTCAAAAGTTGTCAATCCACACATTTCTATACTTATCAAATGTCTCAACTCTTTGTCATTACCTACTTCGCAAAATCTTCACACCTAAAAAACAATTACATACATACTAGTTTTACTCAAAAATTACAAGTTTCCAATGCATTAAATTAACTTAATCATACTAAATAAGACAATCATCATATTTTTGTATTTTCAACATATTTTAGGCCACATTCTCCTCCATCACATACTAAACATACGCATACATTAAATATATTAACTTTTATCATTATTTCTATCCAATTTTCATACAAACTCATACAACCCAAACCCAAAATCATGAATTTATTGATATAAACAACAATTGTACACTATAGGAACTAAAAAACATATCTATTCAACCAAAAAAGGCATTAAAGTTGAAATGCCTAAACATGAAAATCCCTCAAATTAGAAAATTAACAACTTTAATCAAATAAAGTTAAGAATAGTTATCAATAGGAGGCACTTGATAAGATGAGGAGGCCATTCAAGTTAATTTAAAAGGAAAAATTGATTTTTGGACTAAATTTGAATTTGTGGGACGTCGGGGGAAGGGGGAGGCTGTTTTCGTTTTGATAAAATTTGGGTTTGAGAAAATATGAAAGTGGAAGAAAGGTGTTGTGGAGCAAAAGGATCGGGATGTCATCCGAGACAGCGCCAGTTGGCACAAGTCTTTAACACCTAGTCTCAAGCAAGAATAATTGCTCATGAAGGCAGAATTGATGCTAAGAAAGCTATGCATGGTGAATTCACCATCATCTACGCTGCATAAAAAAATATCAAGAAAAGGTTCAAGGCAATAAAGAAAATCAACATAACCAAAGGAACGATCTAAGTTACAGAGGAAGAGACAGAGGGAGATTTAACAATAACAATCATATTCAATGCCAAATTTGCAAAAAAAATTGTCATACTACTAGCATATGCTACTTCAGATTTGACCAGAATTTCATTCTGAATCAGCAACACAACAACAACCGAAAGTCAAATGTGAATTTTTCTCAGTCTAACCCTAAAATTTCAAAAAGTAAAAACGATGGAGACTCAATCAAATCTGATGATGTTCAGAAGGAGGAATGGTTTCCAGATTCTGGAGCAACCAACCACATCACCAACAACTTGAGCAATTTGAATCTTGGCAACCATGAATATAAAGGTACACAATCCATTTTTATGGGTAATGGCACCACCACAAGAATTTTACACATTAGCACTGGTGTACTTAAATGCAACAAAGAAATATATCTAGGTAACCTTCTTAGAGTGCTAGAAATCAAGAAAAATTTACTAATAAACCTCAATTTGCCAAAGATAATCAAGTTTATTTTGAATTCTTTCCAGATTATTGTCTGGTTAGAGACATGCTAAGTAAAGAAACTTTGTTACAGGGTAAGGAGAAAAATAGGCTATACATTAACTTTCTGAAGAAAAATAAAGAAGCTGATAGAAGATAATGGTGCAATTATTCTAGTACTGGTTGTAAGATTGGAATAAATACACTTGATTTATGGCACTGTAAGCTAGGGCATCAAACATTAATGTTGTAAAGCAAGTATTAAGGAATAATACAATACTAATCCTACTGTCAAACTACTCACAACAGCTAAATTAATGGCTTCCTTCTTCTAAGATTCGTGCGATTTGTTTTTTCCCTCTTCTTTTTAATATTTTTCAGAGTTTGATCCGATCGTGCGTGTTCTCACTTCCTTGGGGCTGCATCTTTTTCCATTTTCCCCAATTATTGGCGATTAGGGTTTCGGTGATGGCTTCTGTCAGTGGAGAATTCATGGTGATAGAGACCTTTCTGCGGCCTTATCTCGAATTGAGTTCAATTGTGGCCGCGATTTCGGCTATGTCTTTTGGTCCACCTTCGGTTTCAGTGACTGGTGTTTCTTCGATTGAGATCCGTTTGTGTCCGTTGGACTCCTTCACGCTCTAATGAGACACCGATTCTTACTGGTGGCCAGATTGTTCTTGGAAATGGTCCTCATTTTCTTAGGTAGCTTGGCTCCGCTGCCTTCTCTTACTGGAAGGAGGGGCTTCGGCTCTTCTCCGGCTGTTGGCGTGGCTATCAACGGTAACTCTAAGTTAATCTTTTGCAAAGGGGATTTCATCACCCTTTTTTTCCAAGGTTAATCTTTGGTGTTGAGGTTGTTGCCACTGGTGTTGTTCCTGTGGGTGGTTTCCTAGTTGGCTTTAGTGGTTGTGGATCTTTGCTGAGCTCCGGTGTTGGTGTCAGCCCACTCGGGGAAGATTCTGGTGTAGGGGAAGTGACACCCCCTATCCACTTCCTTCTAAGATGTCTACCTGCATTTTCTTCGAATGCTTCACCTTTGCTGACGGTGGGGGAATGTGCTCCTACTTCGAAATGTCTTTGGCACCACAGGCGTCTGAAGAAGTTCAAGAAGGCAGTTCCATCTACTCCTACTGTGGTTGCAGATGATGCGTTGGTTGTTGAAAAAGCTCTAGCCCTATCTCCTATTTGTTGTACAAGTGCACTGCTGGATATAGCCATCAGCATGACATGTTTCCCTCATCATTTGGTTCTTTAAATGACCATGTAGTTAAACTGCTCAGCAAATTCAATATGCAGGAGGGAAAAAAGTCAAAGCGGGGATATAGTAAAGAAATAACAAAAATAAAGTGCATGACCCTAAAACAACATATAAACTCGTACTTATTGTTTAATTTTTTTTAATAAATGGTAATGAAATGAAATTTAACATTCAATTCAATTACAGATAATACATATTTAATTTTAAATAAGAACACGTGTAAATATATTATGAATAAGCATAAACTATTACTTAACTTAATTATTTTTAATAGAATAATAGTATTTTTATTTTGAAAATAAGATAATTAATTCAATTAAGAAAATAAACTACGTAATTCTTATAATGCATAAGTTTCGTTTCTCAATTCATTTCTTTAAATAGGACATAACCGAATAACATAAAACGGGGATAACATGATATACCAGAAATAACGAGGATGAAAGCGAAAAGATTAATTGGTAAAACCAAAGCGATAGAAACCTATTGTAGGATATAAAAGGGTTATAGTTGGGCATTAACCGCACAAGTAGACGATGATGATCATGAGTATATATATGGATTTTTGTGCTTGTATTTGGATATTGCATATCTTTGCACTTGGAGATTGTGGGGTCAACATGTTATTATGATTTATTGCTTTTTGATGTTGGTTTGTGTTGAGACATCTGTTGTTTTGTTTGGACATGTAGTTAAAGGTTGACTTATGTATATGTTTTGATAAGCATTGATGTTTAACGGTGTATGAGGTTGACTTGGTATATATAGGAAGGATGGTGGTGTTTAGTTATGGTGTTAGGAAGCATATTTCAGGGTGCTTTTAGCAGCACACTGTATGTGCGTGTGTGTGTGTGTCTAGAGAGAGTGAAAGAGCGTGAGAGAGTAGTCTTGAAAGTGCCATAATCTTGGTTCGACCGTGAGCTTCCAAAAATACTTAACTTTTAATATCACTTAAAATTAGGATCTAATAACTGAACTTTTTTACAAATTCAGTTTGCATTTTTACAAATCCTAATAGAACTTGAAAACATAATCTAATAAACAGGCTGTCGTGAGCACCCCTGTTTTTATAATTCAAAATACATTTTTTTTATATATAAGGAGCGTTCCAAAGCACCCCGTTTGCAGCACCCCTACCCTACCGTGAGCTATACTAATCCAAATCCAATAAGATTTTGTAAATGTTCAATCCACATATATATTATTATCTATCCAAAATTTGAGTTCGTTTTGACATTCGTAACATTTTCAAAATCTTAGCTCAGTTATTCACCGTTCATACATTTATTTGAACTGTTAATTAAATTTAAACATCAAATATATTATTATACAAATTTCGGAATAAACGCAAATTTTGAATACATGGCAATATATATGTGGATTTAGCATCAACAAAACAGGGGTGCCCGAAATGCTCCTTCTATATATATATAGGGATAGTCTATACAAACACAAAATTAGACACAAAGTATCTCAACCACTAGATCACCCCTTGAATCCCACCTTCCACATAAAGGTAAACAAATCTTATGGTCCACATTTCGTGACTCTAAATTTGTGTCTATTTTTGCGTTCCAATAACTTCTTCCCTCTCTCTATCTCTATATATATATGTATATATATATATATATGTGTGTGTGTGTGTGTGTGTGTGTGTATAGGTGCATGCGTGTGTTGTGTGTGTGTGTGTGTGTGTTTGTGTGTAGGAGCGTTCCGGGACACCCCTTTAGCAAGCATACCGATCCGTGAGCTACACCGATCCAAATTCAACGAAAATTTATAGATACTCAATCCACACATATATTATCATCTATCCAAAATTTGAGTTCGTTTTGTCATTCGTTACATTTTCAAAATCTTAGCTCAATCATTCGTCGCTCAAATATTTATTCGACCCATTAAATTTAAACATCAAATATATTATTCGGCGAACGTCGGAACGAGTTCAAATTTTGGATAGATGATAATATATATATGGGTTGAGCATCTACAAATTCTCCTAGGATTTGGATTGGTGAAGCTCACGAAGCAGTAGGGGTGCTATAAAACATGATTCCTTAGAACGCTCCTTATATATATACACACGCACACACACATGCATATACATATATATATATATATATTGGGAGAGGCTATTAAGACACAAAATTAAAGACAAAGTTGGAGACACAAAGCTTGGACAATTGTTGGATTTGTTTGTCTTTATGTGGAAAGTGGAACTCATGAGAAGGTTTGCTGTGTCCAATTTTTTTTTGGTTGGGGTGTGTGTGTGTGTGTATATATATACATATACATATATATATATAAGGGTTCCATGGAACTCCTCTTTCTTGGCACCCTAATTGCATCCCAACAGTAGCCACACATTTATAATTAAATAAGTTAGTGGAGGAAGAGAGAATTACTAGGAAGAGAGAGAAACAGAAATGTGTGGTGTGTGGTGGAAATTAGAAAGCTATATGGGTGCTGCACTATTTGGGGTGCTTTTGATCCTATCTCATATATATATATATATATATATATATATATATATATATATATATATTCACACACTTATCTCAATTTTCAACAAAGTGTAAATAATGTAATTGGTACATTTCAGATGATTTCTGTTATAAATATATAATCAAATTGAGCATCCTTTCGATGCATATGCAACAAGTGCCTTAAGTTAGGACACTTGTTGAGTAAATGCTTGATGCTAGAAAATATCAATACAAAATATTCTTTATCAAACCGACCGTTAGGGAGATTTTTCAAACCGGCCGTTAGGGAGGTTTTCCTACTGTAAGAGGAGCTAAATCAATTTGTCTGTGCCAATGATTTTCGGCTGGAATATATGAACTTCACGACATCCTTATCCTTTTCCGATTCTTCCTCTTTTAGGCTGGAATATCTGAACTTCGCAACATCCTTTTCCTCTTCCAATTCTTCCTCTTTTTTAAATCAATACCGATTCTTCCTATCAAATCTTCGCTCCCTGCGAAATCTCACTTCTCTCTTTGAATATTTCAAGTTTAGTACCCTCAATTTGCTACAAAACCCTAAACCCTTTTCGTCACAGGTTTTCCATTGCGAATGTCACACCCAAAACGAATACCCTAACCGCATCGCACCTAGACCAGATCACAAATAAGCAATGGTTTTCATCACAAATGCCATGCCTACATCGCCTCCATTAATCAAGCACCAGTTCTCCATCACGAATGTCGCACGCTGATCGGCTACCCTGATTAACGCTGCACCTACATTGCCTCCGACAAATCAAGTATTAAAGGTATCGAATTTGATAACTTATACCTATTTGTGCAAATATCCCGGCAATAAATTTTGAAACAAATCAAACGATTTTTTTGAATCTTAGGTGTAGAATATTGAGTTTCATGCTTAGGTGTACGAATTCAAAAATCTAAACTGATTTTAAAGTGTGTACAAACCTTAATATATAGGTCTTTTGAATCTTAGATTTATGATTTAAACCATGTTTCGATCTAGTGTTTGGATTTTACAATTTAAATTTTAGTTTGTGACCTGGGTAGTTAATTCCTTAAATTTTTTAGATGCATTGTAAAGTTGGTCAGCTTCGATAGACGTAGATCAATCTAATTGAACCATGATATGTCTCTG
Organism: Allium sativum; assembly: GCA_030737875.1. Lineage (NCBI taxonomy): Eukaryota > Viridiplantae > Streptophyta > Magnoliopsida > Asparagales > Amaryllidaceae > Allium > Allium sativum. The sequence goes on from CM060912.1 coordinate 57,196,177, forward strand.
ATGTCTCATTTGATATTTTCTTATGTGGATTTATGTTAGTTTAATATACTGTGATGGTTGGTGTTTAATTTGCAAGTCTTATGATATTTCAGATTAGATTGGTCATTACGTATTAGTTTACTATAAATGATATACACATACGTAAGTATGCACCTGTAAGATTCCCGATAACAAATTTTTAAACAAATCAAGTATTCTCAGTAAAACGAGGATCAAAAATAGAATTTGTTGTACATACATGAATAATGAGAATATTTTTATTAATACCTTAAATAATAAGGACCTAAAAGAGCCTCTATTGTTCAAGCATCAAAACACGAAAAATATATACATATATCTGTATATAATAGGGATACTCTATTCTGAAACTTTTGAAAATACCAAACTACTTCTGTACAAAAATTAAACTAAACCTGAAATATATCTTATTTTGCTCATGTTCCTGTAGCACATAAGTGCCCATTCATGCAAGTTTTTTGTTTCTTCCACTTCAATAATTTTTCACGAGAAGTTTTACTCCTGTGAAATTGAAATTTGCTATGTATAGATAGCAGATCAATTTGATAGAAATATCTGAGTTCATTGTGCAAAAAATCGTTTGAATCTTTAATTTAGGTATTTCCTAAATGGGTAAAATTTCTAACTATGAAGTTTACAATTGGGTTTGATAAAAATATATAGTATATGTACATATTTACTTTTATAATTCATGCTTGTCATAATTATAAACATAGTAAATTGCATCAATTTGGTATGTTTAGTAGATGATGTTTGAGTACAGTTTTGCACGCTCTAATTTCACAACACCATATTGCCAGTTTTGCCACATCCAAATGTGGAAGAATTGCCATGGTATGAAGCCGTGGCAATTTTGGAACGGGCTTTGGCCATGACAACATGGTTTAGCACAGCTTTTGACCATGGTAATTTTGGAACGGTTCTTGACCGTTCCAATATTATAGTCAATTACTCTATCAGTTCCCCAGTGATCCTGTTATTTCACGCCCAGAACAAAGCACGGTCCCAATTTTTCACAATCCCACTAAAACAAAAATAAGCGTCTTCATCCCCAAAATAGACGCCTCCCCTCAGATCGAAATCGAAATCGCATTTCTTCCAAAAACAATTCACCGCTTACAACGGAGTCACGTTTTCCTTTGAGTTTCCAGGCATTACTTTGTGGTTGTAATTATAATCAAAACCCTAATTTTTTTTTGAACAAGATAAAAAAGATTTGGCCCAAGGCCCAACAGCCAATCGGGTTAAACAATCTAAACCCGATACATCCCAAAATAAATCAACACTCCTCCTCACTAATCCCAAACCCTAGCCGCCTCTCAGAAAAACTAAACATGGCGGACGGAAAGGGTAAATCACCCATAAGAATGGCAAAGCAGATCGTCATGGTGGGTTCTAGACATCGTCTTCACACTTGTTGGTCTCCACTGAGGTGCAAGGATTCAAGGAGACGTTTCTATTCCAAGTTTCAGCTTCAATCACCTCCTTATCGTCAGATCTGAAGTCTCTGGTGCAAATAATGCAATCGTTTTCCCTTCTGTGTCTCTTTGAGCTTCGAGGTTCCTTCACTTCTCTAGATACACTGCTTTCTCCATTAGTCCAGCAAGATAAGTGATAAATCTGACCATTAAGCTTGCTTTTGTAATGATTTCTGCCTATTCTAGTTAGAAACTGATATGATTGATTCCCATCTTTCTTATTTAGAGAAGTAGATGAATCTAGATCACTGCTGGTCTGGTTATGGATCCCCTTCTCTATAGCATGTAAGTTATTTACATCAGAAACCATTTTATAAACAAAACACGCACTGTTATTATAGCTATCCTGTTTACTTCCCTTTGTAATCAGGTTGTTACAAAGATTGGGATAGCTGCCACCAGGAAGGACGCCAGAAAGATCTTCTGTATCTCTATAATATGAATTAGTATCAGAGCAACCATAAGGATTAACTATGAGACTTCTATCAATCCTTTCCAGGTTAATTGGATCACTGCTGGTTGGTATTTGACCCCTACCCTCTGCAATAGGTAAGTGACCCAGATTACTATTCCAATTAGAGCTTATAAAACTGTATTTTGAGTAATAATTCTGTATACTTCCCTTGCAGTTACTATTATTGTAGAGATGGGTGGATCTGCCTCCAGGAAGGATGGCAGTAGCCCCAGCTTGATATTTGCTGCCAGCATTATGGAGTGTATGCCTTTTATTGCTGAACTTGCAATTGAGTATGAAATCCTCAACTTGATTATCTAAGCTAGCATCTTTTTTAGATTGATTGTGGATGCTGTCATGCCTGTGCAAGCTAAATTTTTTCATAATAATCTGACAGTCAGATAAAATACAGCTCAAAAGTTGGGAACTACTAGAAACTTTGTTAGTGTGAAGTCTCTGATTCCGTTCTTTCCAAATGTAGAAGACAACAGCTGTTAACATAATGCAAGATTTCTTAAATAAAAAGGACTTGGTTTCAAAGATTTCAAAATATAATCTGTACTACTCCTAATATCTAGAGTAGGAATAGAATTATTAAACCCTAAAGAACATTTAATATTAAACCAAATGAACTGGGAGAAAGGGCAGTCAAAAAACAAATGGTTAGATCTCTTAATGTCAAATTTGCAAAATAAACAATGCTTGTCAGAATTAGGGTTCCATTTGCAACACCTGTCTCTGGTTGGAAGTTTATTTTGTAAAGCAAAGTAAGTACAATGGGCCATTTTGGGACAATTAGATTTGCACCAGATCACCTTGTGCTAATCCACTTATGTTTCTTCTCCCCTAAGAAACTCCCATGTTTTTATGAATGAAAATTTACCTTTTGAGCAAAATTTCCATTCCCATGCATCCCTTGGTCCACTCTGATCAATACTAATCTTTTGAATGGCATTTTTAAAAATGGCAGTAGCTGAACTGTTTTGAAAGTTCCAATTGTTAGTTAAAATAATATTTTGAACTTTATCAGAAACACCACCTAATAAATATAAATTATTCCAGCCAAGTAAGTCAACAAGTGAATTACCATGAATCCAGCGGTCAAACCAAATACTGGTTTGACTACCATCAGTCAGTTTTCTCTCAATAAATTTTTTACCTCTACTTCTGCGATCAAGAATATTCTTCCATACAAATGAATGATGATTTTCCTTTCTGGTAATCCAGAAATTTTTATTTTGAAGATATCTAGCTTTCATCCACCTGGCCCATAGAGACTTACCATCTAAAAATTTCCAAAAAAGTTTAAACTTACAAACATCAGTCAGGTCTTTAATGCTTCTGAGTCCTAACCCACCATATATTTTGGGTTTGCACACCTTATCCCATGCAATTTGATGATGCTTACCTCTCCAAATGAAGTTAGCACAAAGCTTTTCTATTTTTTGAATAACACTGATGGGAATACTGTGAGTTTGGACCCAGTACATAATAACTACAGTGATGACTGTGTGTGTAAGTTCCACTCTACCAGCTAAAGAGAGGAATTTACTAGACCAACCATCTAGTTTATTATGAATAATGTCAATCAGTCTAGTACAGTCCCTGTCTTTAACTTGATTGATGCTAAGTGGAAGGCCAAGAAATTTAACAGGAAGAGAACCCTCTTTAAAATTCAATATTTTAAGAATGTCATCCTTAAACTTGGCCTCTTTGCTAAAATAAATCTTACTTTTGTCAATATTAACAGACAGGCCAGCATAAGTTTCCATATTAAAAAGAATTCTCTTAATAGTGATAACATTAATCCTGTCAGCTTTTAAAAAAAGAAGCATATAATCTACATAAAGAAGATGTGTGATGTGTGGAATTTTCCTGCTAATAGAGTTGATGTTTCCCCTTATTAATTCTGTTTCCATTTGCAATGAAAAATATTCCATAACAATTGAGAAAAGATAAGGGGACAGTGGATCCCCCTGTCTAATTCCTCTATTGCTATGAATAAAACCTTTAGGGGAACCATTGATCATAACAGAATATGTTACACTAGTGATGCATTCTTTAATTACAGCACAGAGTTTCTCATTGAAACCCATTTGAATGAGCATATAAATAATGAAATCTCTATTTATTTTATCAAAAGCCTTATGTAAATCTATTTTAATACACATAAGGTTCTTGTTCTTCCTATTAAAATCCCTTATGAGCTCATGAGCAAGTAAGGTATTTTCAGAAATAAGTCTCCCTGGAATGAAAGCACTCTGATTTTCAAAGATTAAAAATTTAAGGAAACACTTTAACCTATTACAAAGTATAGTGGATATAATTTTATAAATGAAATTGCAACAGGCTATAGGCCTGTAGTCATCCAACCCAAGGGGGATTCCACTTTGGGAATAAGAGTAATATAAGTGTGGTTGGTGTTTTTCAATAAAGACCCTGAATTAAAAAATTCAACTATAGAATCATATAACAAGTTATGCATCTCAGTCCAATGTGTTTTATAAAACATAGCCCCAAACCCATCAGGCCCAGGACTTTTATCAATGCTAGCATTAAAAATAACATTTTTAACATCTTCAACTTTGATGGGAGTAAGTAAAATGTCTCAACTGTTAGAATTAACAGTATATTTAAGAACAATGCTGGGAAAATTATTGTATATTGGGAGGTGTTATATAAGGAATTGAAGTAATTCAATGCCTCCTTTTCAATATGGGAGGCTTCATTAATTACTTTACCATTCCTGTCAATAATTTTCCCAATCTCATTCCTATTTCTTCTATTAGACATTCTAGCATAAAAAAATTTACTAGCTTCATCCCCATTAGTTAACCAATCGACCTTGGCCTTTTGCCTAAGATTAATTGAGTTAATATGCAGAGCTTTAACTAGATTGGCCTGAGCATTGTAAAATGATTCAGCTAAAAGATTGTCTGAGCAGTTATTGTCAAGGTCATCCTGCAACTTCTCACACTCACTTCTGATTTTTTTAATATCACTCTTTTTTCTATTGATATTCCAGGACTTAAGTTTGCCTTTAACTATCTGCAAAGTTTTATTAAATTTGTATTGCGTTGTGCCATACAAATTATTAGTAAAACTATTACAAGTAATTTCCCTATAAGTGTCATCTTGTACCCAACCATTAATAAATCTAAAGGGGCTACTATTGTTGCCCCTTGAGGCTGATGGAATGGTAACAAGAATAGGGGTATGGTCACTAGAATTTTGAGGTAGAGTACAACCCTGCACATTAGGAAAAAGATTAATGAAAAACTGGTTAAATAAAACCCTGTCTAACTTGCAGTGGATATTTTTGAATTCACCCGATTTCCAAGTGTATTTATTCCCTTGAATTGGGGGTTCTATTAAACTAGTTTTTAATATAAAATTATTAATATTTTCCAACTTATTAAAAGGTAAGGGATTACCACTTTTTTTTCTGAATTATGAAACACAGTGTTGAAATCCCCCATCAAAATCCATGGGCTATCAATAGCAATATTAAATTGCTCAATGCAATTCCATAAAGTGTTTATGTCAGTCTCAAAATTAGATGCATAAATGAAGGTAATTTTAAGAGACAGCCCCCCCCTTTATTTTGGAAAATGCAATGAATATACTGAAAGTCAATAAAATAATTAATGAGAGACCAAATAGTAGGATTATGCAATACCATTATCCAACCATTTCCTCCCATTGAATTATTGTTAATAATATTCCAGCTAGAAAATCTTCTGACATGAAACTCAGAAAGTTTTTGATCACTGAGCTTATGTTCAAGGATACCCATAATAGATGGTTTATACTTGAGCATAAAATCTGAAAGATCTAATTGCCTTTCTAGGGAATTTAATCTCCTAATATTCCAGGCTATTATATCCATTAAAAAATAAAATAGTATAAAAGGATACGTAACCAAGGATACTCTGCACTTACAGTGAGCCACTGTTTTTGTTGCAGTCCACTTTAATGTCTAATTGCTTGCCACTTTTCTTGAAGCTTTTGCTATCTGTGGATTTAAGCTACTTGTCCCACTTACTGTTTTTCTCTATGTATTTCTTTCGAAATTCCATATCAGTGATATCTTCAGTGTCTTCTGCTAGCGTTATATCTGAAAGACTTCTAATTCTGGTTTTCTTCTTTTTTTCACTGGCATTGCAGGTTTAGGTGAAGAGACGGTATTGCTAATGGCTTTTTGAATGTCTGCTTCAGTGATTGAGGAAGCTCTCCTAGGCGCAAGTCCTTCAGAAACCAGAGAGCTATCAGTGTAGATCGGATCCGCCGCAAGAAGATCAGCGCAGCTTCCCAATTTTAAATTTGAATTTTTTGATTTATCAGAAATTGTAATATGACTTGAATCCTCCATATGGGTGGGAGATTCAATGACCTGTGTCGCTAAGTCCACTTCTTTGATAGGATTAAGGTTACTTATTGCAATTGAAGGCTCTATCAAAACTGATGGTGTTGTAAACCCTTCAGTTTTGTTCAGAGCAAAAGAAGTCTGCGCATCCATAATGGGATATGCAGACCCAGAACTTGGAAGAATAGATGCAGAGTTACCTGCTTCAGAAATATTAAACTCTGATGCATCCAAATTCATATTATCCTCATTAATGCAACATGTGAAAGTATCTGAAACAGAAATAGCCTTAGGAATAATCTCCGAATAAATTTCTTGAGTGTTAATAATTGGATTCGGGGCAAGATCTGTATCGATGTTAGAGATTTCTTTGTTATGAACACAGTCCTCTATAGAGTGCCCGAAACAATTGCAGATCTTGCAACGATCTGGAATCGATTCATATATTATTTTCTGAGAAATAATCTCTCCATCGTGCATGTAGATAGAAGCCTCATTTGGTAGCTCTGCATCAGCCTTAATCTCCACTAGAATTCTCGCGTAGCTACGTCGCGTTTCTTTAGCCGTTTGTTCATCCATCTTGATAGGCACTCCCACTAAACTTGCTATTGCACTAAATATTTCCTTATCCCATAATCTCAAGTTCAGTTCTGGAAGTTTTATCCATATTGGCATAGTACTTAGCAAATCTTTATCAAGAATGATTTTCTTGGTCCATCTTTTCAGAATAATCAATTTTCCATTAATGAAAAATGATCCTCCTTTTAGAAGATTTTCACAGTCCTCCACATTCGTGAAGCGGATTTTAAAAATTCCGTTTTCACGTGTAAAAATTTCAAGTGAGCCTGTTGGGTTCCATGTGAGTGTCACAAAAGCTTTGAAATAGTGATATGATGGACGTTTTCCAAAAACATATGCTATGATGGACATCGCCCATTTTCCCTTTGTTCTGGCACTAGCTTCTTCTGAGATAACTATTATTTTCTCCTCTCCCATTGTCTCCACTGGTTCAATGTAATTTAGATCAAAAATCGATTCTTGGCCCCCTTTTTTTTACCATATCCGCCCAAGATGAGGCTCTTAAATCTTTAGCCTGATTAATCTTTAAGGGTTTCTTAGATTCTTGTGACTGTCTATTCAAATTACTAGGTTGATATCGGACCCCATTTGAAGCAGGGAATTGCCTCTGATGTGGTTTAGGAGAAGGATCTCCCATTTTTCCAGCCTCCATGTTGTTATGAACGGCTAAGTTGTGATTCAAGAATGAATTAGCCACTTTCTTGCGTTTAATCACCTTTGTAAATCCATCCTCATCGTTCCTAAGATCCGAAGAATGAGGTGCACAAGTGGGGGGAATAGATGAAGTAAGAGAAGAAGAAGATCCCTTTTTAAGGATGGATTATCCTCGATCATCGGTTTCAAGATTGATTTGGGAGCAGCCATGGCTGCAAGATGTTTCTTGGAGAGAGCTCGGTTTTTTAGTTTATTATTCAAAACCCTAATTAATTACATGGTATAGAGATCTTTGTGGCGATTCTTTTCCTAATTAATTACATGGTGCAGAGATCGTATCACGAACGAATTTGAAGATTGTTGAGAAATTTTATCAATTTCAGCAAGTTTAATGGGAATTGCAGTTTCCGCCATTTACGTACGAACTGATTTGCAAGTTAAATTTTTGTATTCGAGGTTCATAGAGTAACAGTATGACGACCATCGATGCAGGATTGAAGAAGTGTGGAAAGAGCTGTAGGCTAAGATGGGTTAACTATCTAAGGCCTGATCTCAAAAGAGGGAAAATCACCCCTCATGAGGAGAAAATCATTATAGATTTACATGCAAGAGGGGGTAAAAGGTAACGTTTCGCTTATATTTCATTTCTTTAATTATAGTTCCACATATAAGCCGTCTTTTATTCAAGTTTTCCAAATAGGATATGGTAACAGGTAATAGATTCACATCAAATAGGTAGTATACGCAAAAAAATAATTTTGAAATTGCACAAATACTCATTCATGCTTAAAAATAAATGTTTGCACACGACAGTAGTATTGGCATCATTTATGTTTCAACTTTCAGAACTCATTGAATACTGGCCTACTCTAATGTATATAAAAGTGTGTATATAAGAAGTCAACCAAGACTGTTGCTTACAAATTCCATCTAAAAGAATGTGCACTTAAAAGTTTATTTTTAAATATATTGTCGTACTGCTGTACTCAAAGTCATATTCCCATGACAAATGAAATGCAGGATTTAAACATCTTTGGTCTTTTTAAACCAAAGATGTTTGGAAATCTTTAAATATTAAGGCAACATATTTAACAAAATTCATCTATTTGAAAATCTATTGGATTAAAGGTATATAAATGCTTAAAAACTCACGTACATGTTTTGAAATCAGTGTATACTGAAAATTTCCATACTTCTGTAAGCTGGAAAGCATAGATCGGAATACTATTGAAGCCAGCCCTTAAGCTAATGAATTTGTTCTTATCAAGTTATTATATATATACTGGAAATCAAATGTTTCTAAAAACCTGTTGCACTTGATACTTTGAAATTTTACGTGTTCAATAAAAGGTTTGTACACTCACACTTATATAAGGCAATCATGTATTTTCAAGAACATATGCAAAACCATTCCTAAACATACATATACTAAAAATCTCAAAAACCTAACATTTCTTGAGAATTTTACTGTATACATTCTAGCACAAACATTTCTGAAAGTCAGTTTACATGGGAACTTATGTATAACTTCCTTAAATGATTTTGAATTCGTTAAAGTCCCCATTACCCAAACTTTATCCCAAACCATATTCGTTAAAGTCTGATGTTTATTCAAAAATGATATATATAACCGCATGCACTAATTTATACCATTTATAACTAGTATTACTGTACAATGGTGGGAAAACCGACCTTTATTGTATACTTTTGGAAAAAATAAATATTTGATGATGATTTTATTAAACAAAATTTTTAGGAAAAATATAATGTATTGATTTTCGAAAAAAAATGATTTGAAACATGTAAAGTCAATTGCATTAAGATTTGTACGCATTAGCCAATTTGATTCTAAAGATCTAGTATCTGCGTTGACATGAGTTTCTCACAGACGCGCGCGCACACACATATATATTTTGACAGTTTTCATTGTTTTACAAAATACGTTTGGATGCGTCTATTTTGAAAATATATTTTAAAACTGAAAACTGAAAATTGCGTTGGGCTTAAAATATACTTATTATATTTTGAAATTATGAAATTTGGAATTTTCTTTTAATTCCAAAAACTTACATTTAAACAATGATACATAATATGTACTGTTCATTATCCATACTCATGCGAACACAATCAACATACTGACAATTAGGGCCGTCAAAATAAAAAACAACCCTTAAACCCAACCCTTTAACCCCTTTTTAATTGGGTTGGGTTGAACTAGTTTAGTAATTTTTTATGCTGGGTAATAACCCATTCGGCCCAAATAAAAAAACAGCGCAACCCTGTTTAACCCAGTTACCGCTCTAAACCCTAATTATGCAGTTCCATTTATTAAAAAGTCGGCTTCTATTTCGCCCCCAATTCTATAATCCGCTGATTCTCATCAAACATTCTCTCTCGAATTCGCTCAAGACTCTGGATCCATCGCTCAAGACTCTGGATCCATCGCTCAAAACTTGGTAAGAATAATTCTAAAATAATAATGATCTGCGTCAAAAATCTACATCGCCTTTTCCCTCATGTTCGGGATTACCAGATCGGATTGCTTTAGCCTTAATCTCACTTGCAATTCCAGATATCATAGCATTTTGAATCGATAACTCCGATTTCGAGGATTGAAGATCCGATAACACGTTGGGAACCCGACCTTGTTGTCATGAATTATTGAGGTAATCTCCTTTGGCCTTTTTACTTTTGCTTTGAATAGCTTTTTTATTCGGCATTTACTAAGACCGATAATTAGTTGTACTCAATAGAGAAAAATAGAGGCGGCAAAGTGATATACATTAATTTTTTTCTTTTGGTCACCAAGTTAAAAGTATGCTCCCTTTAATATCAGGTTATTACAACGAAGAGATTTTACAACAAATTGATACACACTAAGTTTTTTCTTTTCTTTTCAGTTCTCATAGATTATAAGGGTATTTTAATATAGTTTATATTGAATTTAAAATTAACCCCTTTACATGATTAGTGATGATAAAGTATCCCACTTGCTCAACACTATGTCCCTGATGCCTGTGTTTTCGTATAGGGAACTGAGTTTTGGTTGCTTAATAAACTCATCCGGAGGGTTAATAATATCATTGTAGCTACACTTTGAAAGGTACTCCTCAATTCAAATTAACCACTTTAAATTTCTTAATCCTGTGTTTCGTATAGCGCATTGTGGTGTGAACAGACTTTAGTTCAAACATGTGTGTGATGTATGTGTTATTGTACGCGAATGTGTATGCATGTATTTGTGTAGTTGTATTTTCGTTTTATTTCATGATTGTGAAAAAGTTTGACATTTCGAAATGATTCAAAATTTTGTTGGTAATTTGGTAGCAAATATATTATATCTGGAAATATTGTTTATGATCCAGCATATAAAATTGTGCAGTTAGTTTCGGAACATTTGCTTCGTCTTGTATCATATTTCCTTTAATGTATGCATACAGTCCTACATGCTTTATAATTATCTATCTTAGACATGTATGGATTTAATTTTACTTTGACTTTATAAATATGTTTTAGAAAACTCATTGTTTCAAAACCACACATGCAGAAATTGATCAGAAAACTGTGTGTTGTTACAATATCAGCCTTTATATGGTAAGCATATAGAGAATAGAAATCACATAACACAAAGCAGAAAGTTTGGACACCTCTATTTATCTGCATGATGCCTTTTGTTCAACTGTCCGACTTTGGTGCTCTTTTCCCAACTTCTAGTAATTATTCATCACATAGGTCATATGTGTCTCATAAAAACTTCATTTCTGTTGTGGTCTACTTATAACAGAAACTACTAGCATGGTTGTGTTAGTTTTTATTTAACATTGTTTTTCCTTTGTTCATGCGGATATGCGTAAAACAGAATTTAACTCTGTAATGACTTGTATTTGTTTTTGCAGGGAAGTGAAGAAAGCAGTTAGTAGATTTTATAAGTTAGATTGTTAGCAGTTACCACGTCGTAATGAACCAAGGTAAATATAGTGACTATGCTATATGAGTCAGTAAAACGACCGTTGAATATATGCTATGTTATTTGACTTTTTTGCGACTATGTTTCATATTATCAACATGTATACTTTCATGCAGTCGAATGCAGTTAAACTATATTTCTCACTTTTCACTTAAATTAGTTATTATTCATATTACTGTACCTTTGCCTTACTTTTTTGCTAAAGATAACAATCGAGTGTATCTCAGGTGGATGGAAACTTTGATGAATTCTTTCCTTTTTAATGTGGGACTCATCCTTCTTTTCTCCATCAGGTATCTTTCTTATTGTTGTTAATTAGTGTAAATCCATTTTTGAGAAAGGTAAAAGAATTTATAAAGTAACTTACATGAATATCCTACTGTAAATTACCATTATGATGTGAATTATATTACACTATGCTATTGTAAATTCCTTGTATTAAATGTAGTGTAAATCTGTTTCCAACTCATTATATCATTAATCAAAGCCTTGGTAGTATAATTTTGTCTGAATATCCTACTGTAAATTACCTCTTAGATTAGAAGAGCATTTTGGTTACCTGTACTTCACTCCCCCTTTCATTTTTTTTTCAAGAAGAAAGAAATTATTGTCTAATTTTAAACTATTTTAACCGAGTCACATCAATGTCTTCCCACTTCATTTTGGATATTCAACTTGCTTAATTTTCCCTCCACTGGAATGCCAATTTAAATAAGAAGTGAAATGATTTTTTTAGTTGCTTGACTAATTTGCATTTAATATACTTTTTAATTTAGTTTGGAACAAACTGTTGGGATTTATACAGTTACTTGTCAATGTAATTTTTCAAAGTGTGTGATCATTGATTAAAAACATAAATTAATCTGATTTGACTAACTCGCCACTCCCAGTTTTAGTATTTATTGATTAAATACATAAATTAATCCTTTAAAAGCATGTCCAAGTAATGATGATTAGTGTAAATCCATTTTTGAGAGAAATAGCTTTGTACATATTGATGTAAATCCATTCTTTGAGAGAAATAACACTTTCAACTTAGCATGCTTCAGTTGCATTTGCTACTGAGGCACTGCTTCAATTGTGTAATGCAACTAAGCGAGCTTCAGTTGCATTCTAGTCCAATAGAGTTCCACTATATTTCAGCGCATAGTTGCACTCTAATTGTCACTCGATTGCGCTTCAGTTGTGCAACCAAGTTGGACTGTTCAGTCTGTTTGACATGTTGAAATGTTGAATTATGTGCCAAATCTTGTATATATATGGTGTAACATTGGTTTTTTATCTACCAAAGGTGTCCTTAGCGCTAAATTTAAAATTATATTATCAAAGTTGATAAATGAATTTTGGTATTCATTTGGATAGATTCGTATATATCAATCAAACAAGTAAATAATGAAGTAGAGGACTAAATAACATGCATAATTTATATTAGTTATCCACAATAAACCAAACAAGGCCTTGACATCTAAACTAGTCCTTTTGGTTTCAGTGGACATGCAGTATTTGATTTTTGTGAGCATTTAGTACAAAAAGTGACCATGTATCAAGTATATTCACAAGTTTGTTTCTGGTTTTGAATCATTTAGTGATCATGCAGCATTGTTATTGTATATGTCAGTTTTTAATTGTTTAATGTTGTGTAGGTGCAGGAGCGCCAGCACCGTTGTTTCGTTCACTTAGTGATGCAACTGATGATAGAAGCTAGAAGAGAAGCTCATGGATTTTGGATTAGATTCAACACTTTCTTTGTAGCTTGAATGTTAGTAATGGTTGCGTCTTCTTTGTAGCTTGAATGTTAAGTAATTTTAGTAATGGCTGTGTCTTCTAAGTGATGATTTTCAGTTTCAGTTTGAACGTACGTATTATATTAGCATTTAAATGCTTTGTCGGTATATGTAAGCTGTCTTCCGAACATTGTTTTTATTGATAAACTTGTGTCCATTTGCAATTTTCATGATAGTTTGACTTTGTTTATGCTTGGTGCTGATTGTTTTTATAATATAACAAGTGATGTTTTTTAAGAGGGTCAAATGGGTCGATCTTTTATTGAAATGGGTTGGGTCAAGTTTTTTTTTGATACATAAGTTAAATGGGTCGGGTCATAAAATGGGTCGGGTCATTTTTAATTCAACCCATTTTGATCCGACCCTACCCATTTGACAGGTCTACTGACAATCCAAAGAAAGTACCAAATGAAAAAAACAAATATATTGAAAAAAAAAACTGAAACAAAAAATAAAAATAAAAAAAAAAAATAAATAAAAGAAGAAGCAAAACAGAGATGAATTATGTCCACGCATGCTCTTTGAAACATACATATATCACCATCCAAAGTGGAATTACGTATAGAGATAACTTATACAGATAAAATTTGTGATTCCCAAACTAAAACCCAACACCGAATTAAACAACTGGAATATATAATAAAAAGACTCAGTTTTCGACTCATCTGATTTAACAATTGTACATATGAAATTGTTGGCAAAAAACCCAATATCATAAATGCAAAGAATATATTCAGAAATTATATTCGTCGATCATTATCGAATGCTTGTGCTTACATGCACATCCTACGGTCTACTCTGCCTACGGAACTGGATATGAAATGTTATGGAAGTATAGGTCTTGATCTTTGTCGTTTTCTAGTGCAAGCTTTGCAACACACTGTAAAGAACGTCGACATTAACATCCTCCTTTGCAGATGTTTCAAAGTAAGGGATGTCACCCCTAGAAGCATGCCACTCTTTTGCTTTCTTTTCAGCAACCACTCTGCTATTTCCACCATCTACGCTAACTTTATTGCCAAGCAGAATAAAAGGAAATGAACTTGGATTTGATGGGCTGGCCTATTTAAGGAACTCATTGTGCCAATTATCAAGTGCTTCAAAGAACCTGAGGGAATTAACGTCATACGCAAGTACACAACAATCTACCCCTCTGTAAAATGCAGCACCAAGACTCTGAAATCTCTCTTGGCCTGCTGTGTCCCAAATTTGCAGAGTGACAAATATATCATCAATTTGAAGTTCTTTGGTCACAAAATCAGCCCCAATGGTAGCTTTGTATTGTTGGTTAAACTTCTTGTGCACATGTTGATTCATCAAAGAAGTCTTCCCCATCCCGCTATCGCTGAGTACAATTACTTTAAGCAACTTCGCCTGTGCATCGCCATTGTTCGAGCCAAAAATGAAGTCAATTGTCTAGTAACTAAACAGAAAACAAAAGGTGGAAGAAGAAAAAGATTATATTTATCGATACGGTAATCGCGAGATGTGGAATAATTAATTACTGGGGATGAAATAGAAAAACGGAAGAAATAGATTAAATATATCGAAGTTAAATGAAAACCACTATCATTATATCAACTAATTAAAAGTTGATAATTGATAAATGAAAATAAACGAAATCTTAAACATGATATTTAAGGATCAAAGAGAACACAATATTTTTAACTACATGATATGAAGCATAGAAATAAAATTACAACAAAAAGGTTGATAACAAGAATTACATATAACATAGAAGATACACAGAATAAAAAGAAAAAATAAAAACAAATCAACTCAAGCACCATTCACCGTTCACGATGCTATATAGATACATCAACAACGATAAATTTTATAAGCAGCACAACACGTCTACCTAATCATATCTGCACAAGATAGTACAAAATTATGACATAAATTTTGTAACTTCATCAGGTTTATTTTTATGTCAGTATAATTATTAGATCACTTACTATGATAAATATTTTCAGCGATATGAGAGTATGCAATAAATATTTTCAACACTAAATATACTGCTTCATATAAGGATAGAAGAGGGCAACATACTTACCAAAATGTCGGTGTTTGTAAAATTTAAAGCTTATTCATATGCATGTCTTTCCACTAAATGACACTTGAAACTATATTATGAAAAGATCATACTGTAAAGTTGATTAGTAGAATGCAGCAAAGCATATTAGATAATAATTGTGAATTTCTTTATTAACTGGATTTCAAGCCTTATTTATTATTCCTTGGATGATAAAAGTTTTGCTATCAAGGTGCATACCTCCTGAGGTAAAAATCCATGAAATTTCTAAATTAGATATTGATACGACCCCACAATTTGGATTAGATCTTAGAAATGTGAAATAGCATGGGGTGCTTACTATTCAAGCTTATATATCCCATCGTCAAAATAAAATTGCTCATTCTATATAAACAGGTATTGAGGTTTATTGTCAAGTGAGTACCATTGACATTATCCATGAGTTTTGTTATACTTCACTTATGTGAGAGAAGACTCCTTGCTAAATTCTTTTATTAGAGATAAATTACGAATTATATATAAATTACCATTATTCAACAATGAAGTTCAAAGCATAGTTACTCCTTGTGCCAATATAATATATGCGAAATAGTTTTGGACATAACTGAAAATCATATTCCTTGATTAATAGGCCTTACAACAATTATGTATGTTGATGCTTTCTAAAAAATGATGAGGTAGTTCATTAAAATTTTCATGTCTTGTTTAACATTATACCTCTATTTCTACCATTCTCTAATAACTTTGGCTGTGTAATATATATTCTTTTTTATCCCCTCTATCAATTCAATAAAACCTCTTTAGCATTTTCAGCAGATGGATTATCTACCTCCTTAATCAATTCTTCAGTTTTCGCATACCAGAATGATCCTCAATGTTATGATATTTCATAGCCAAAATATCATCAACTATAAATTAACTGCGGTGAACCAGATTCCAACTGGATGGGTATATGATTCTTCCTGAAAGTGAAAATTGTTTTATAAATAAATGAACATCAACATAAGGTGGGCGAGACCAAACAAACATTAATAGTGAAATCTGAAAATTCAACTTCATGTAAATTTAAGAAGTACTTATATCGATAATGGGCTTTTAACTAATATTAAGCCATACACACATATGTATGATGTCAAGTACGAAAGATAAGATAAAAACAAATCCATGCAATATAAAATAAATATCATTATATTAATAGAATTTACCTTAGAATGATGTTGAATTAGAACCAGCTTGAATCAAAATGAAATCCTTAACTCGTACTGGAGGAGTCACTGTAGTAAATAACAATAAACTCAGAGACCTAATCAAATTGGACCAAAGGGTGTACAGAAAAAACATAAAAAAGCAATTTTGTCTCAAATTGTATCTCATCCTAACAATGCTCTGTTTTAAATTGTTTACGGTTGATAAATAATGTTTGAAAATACAACTCTAATACATTAATATCTAACAATACCCTCAAATATTAATGATATCAATATTGCATCAATCTGATCAGCAATTGCAATATGCTTCTTTCCCTGTTGATCAGGACTGCCTATAATCTTTTTCTACTACCAAATATGCGTTCATAAATTTTATTACAAAAAAATCATGATAAGCCACACTAGCCAAACAACAAAAATAATCTAAGCCTATTGCCTAATCCTAAATTGTATCTCTTACAATCAAGTTGCACAATACTTTTCATATTGAGTTGAATCAAAGTGTCAGAAGAAGAAATTAGCAGTCTGCAAAGAATAAGTAAACTATACTTACCACATGTTAATCTAGAAGGATTGTCATCGACATATTCATGTGTCAACTATATCGATATGTCATATGTGTGAAAGATGATAGCCCAGAGCTCTAATATAAACATGCGCTCAAATAGCTTAGTATGTTCATGCATCAATACTGAACTTTCTATATTCAGCCATCCTATATCTGTGTTTGCATACATACAATACTCTATGTGTTTGAAAATAAGTTTTGAAATCTTTTAGCAGTACTAATTGCATACAGCTATCACCCTAATTTGATATGATTGTTAGAAGCGTTCAAGTAAATATTCATGAAAGATACATCATAAAATTTAAGAAACGAATAGAAAACTGAAATGAATAATATTAGAAATCATTAGCAAAATAATTTCTTCAAGGAAATGAAATTCACCTAGCAAATCCATACACCATCTTTGCCAAATCAATCAAAGAATCAAGAGCTAGATCATAAAATGGAACTTGGACTGAGTAGTCACGCTAAAATCATCGCCAAACCCAAAAGGCTAACTGCTGGTTACTGCGAAAGATAAAAAAGTAAAAGAATCATACCATAATAAAAAGTAGAGTAGAAAAACATTCAATAAACCCTAAGCCCCAAATCACTGTTGTAATTATAAATCGTGTACCTGAATTTTATCTATGCTTTGTTTTAGAATTAATGACCTTCAGATCGACTGCTGCTTTAGCTTTTGACTAATTTCTTCAGACCCTGGTTTGAACGAAGACGCCTGATCCACAACCTACGATGGTGAATGGCTCCAGGTTACGCGAATAAAGGGCAGAGGAAAGGAAGCAGGTACGGCATGATTGAATTGGAGAAATAAGGAAACTGCGTTTGTTGAATTGCGATTATGGTAACAGCCCGCTTGAATCGCGATTATGGTAAGGTGGAGAAGAAAGTGGAAGGAAACCGAATTTATGGGGAACAAAACATTAACGACGAAAACATTATTGTTGAGCGATGAGAAAGAAGGAAACATTATTGTTGAGCGATGAGAAAGAAGGAAACGACTATTGTTGAGGGATGAGAAAGAAGGAAACGACAGAGAAAACATTATTATTGAGCGAAAATTATGCTTTAATTTTTTTGGTTTAGACAAATTAGTTTTGGTTCTTGCAGGAGATAAACCTGACGGTCGGTTTGAATATAACATGCAAATACAGATCTGAATGATCTCTGGAAAGGGATAACAATATAAATTGGAGAACTCTTATTATATGAATATATATAGTTGTAACATGTTATTCTTAACTTCAGTCATACTGAAAATTGGAAATCGAAAATGCAATTAAGAAGGAACAAAACCATTTCTTTTAGTAAGATATTCAATGATATGATGAAATAGTTCCCATTGATCTAGTTAGAAGATGAATATTTCAAATACAATTCCACTTATATTTCTTCTTCTGTCCATGTGCGGTGCCCATTCGCAGGTGTGGTTAGTATTAAAAATCACTATTTGCAAGCTTTGTTGGATTGTACAACATGAATTTGTAATATATGTAATTTTGTATATTTTTATCCATATATCTTCACAGTTAAACCGTTTATCGAAACAATAATGAGAATAAGTTATATAAAAAATAATAAAACACTAATCTAATGTTGAATTTCCCTTTAGATTAATATCACTATGACCACTTGTAAGACTTAAATTGATGTAATTTTTTTCTCCCTGCTATTTTTAGGTTATATATATAAAAAAATCTATAACAACCAAAGTGCAATTGTATCCATCAGCATAGGTAGTATGTAGATGCTAGAGTTAAAAATATCATATAAAAATAATTTTACATAACCACAATTTTATGTCAGTAGTAATCCTAAATTATTTTTTCACATGTTTGAAATATAGTTAACTTACTGGTGTAATTTATAAAAGTATTAGTTGAAAAAAAAAAAAATCAAAATCAAAATATGAAAAAGCATATTAATGGGATTAATAAAAGTGAAATTTGTAATATAAATATAGTTTAGATATAGTCAGAGAGCCAAGACAAACCATATGGACCATAAATCATTGAAAACAAATGAATACATAAAGAAAACGATTTGGGAATAGAATTTTGTTAATGGGTTTTCTGATGAAAATAGCACTGTCAATAGATGCCTCCATTTGCTTTTCCATAGGACTGTCGAAACTTATATCTTGCAATAAGCAAAAGAAACTAACAGTATGAAGCTTTTATCTTGCAAGACAACCAAACGTTGTAAAATGAGGAATCAACAAAGAGATAAATATAGAAATGAATATATTCAAATAAAAAAAATTGAGAAGATGAACATTTTAGGAAAGAGTAAAATTCATGGGTTGTTAATAAGCAAACAAATTTGAAAAGAGATTGTAAATTGACAAAACTTCTTCCAATAATGTCATTGCTATCAGATAAAATAAATCAATAGTTACCGATTACTCACACAATATGCAATCAATGCTTACTAATGGTACCTTCTTGCCCCCATCGCACACCAGACAGATCACGTATGTAACAATCAGTACAATCACAAAAAAGAGACTCGTATGTAATAGTACAAAATATATTTTGCAAATTTTTCTCAATGGATAGACTAAACCTAGAGCAATAAACAAATGAAACAATATATTTTGCAAATTTTTCTTCAGAGGCCTAAGGAAATTTTTATTATTTCAGTTTTCCTGACCCACTAAGTTGCACCATCACGTCCAGCACAAAGACATAGAATGCAAAGTGGCAAAGATCTGCATATGCATTGTTCTTAGAATCTTGCGTATAGTTAGTATATTTCAATACCAAATTACGATTGCAAGTTGAATGTTACTGAAGAAGATCCAAGGACTCCAAATTACTAATTCTGACTTCGGAACAATAAGCAGTTAGGTAAGTTGCTGACTGAAAAAAAAAATTGAGGATTAAAATTACATAAACCAAATTTTCAAACAGATTGCAATGATAGCTTGAATAGAAGTTCAAATTCTTGATAACCAATGAAGGAGAAGGTAGGTTTTGCTTTTATTTCAATAGTTCAGCTTTCAGATCAATCAGTATTTTGCATGAATAAAACAATATGAAATAGATGCAGAATTGTAGTCATAATGTGATGCGTCATTAGGATTATATGTAAAAAGATGACCTCTTTTTCCATAGTAGATCTGTGATGAAGCTCACCCATGATCTCTGATATGAAAGTCAATGCAAATAGATCCAGGAATTCTTTGGCCAAGCTGGAAAAAAATTTAGCCCACGTCAACTATACAATGAATGAATAAAATATGACAAGCACTTTTTATCGAGTTAATTCGAGAGGTAGCCTATAGCAGTAAGATTGATGATAACATGAGTTCTCAAAAATCCTAAGCATTCAAAACAACATTGTCGGATCACTCTGAATTACTTCCCTTTTAAGTTTTTACATTCCAATTTATGAAGAAAAAAATTGATAGCTGAACTAAGAACCTGTCTGTTTACGTCATCACCTTGCACTCTTGCAAGCCAACATTCACACTTCCAATTATCTATTCAGCACAATTAATTTTTTTCTCCATTCTACCGATTTTAACAAATTTCCAAAAAAAATAAAATGAAATTAACATTTCACTTACGAATTGCACTTATGTTTTGCCTTATTTTTACAACATGAAATTTACATTATATACGAAAGCTCAGTAGAGTTTTCTCTTGTTGTTCCAATGATTGCTGTAGCTAATTGCTTTATATTGATAATCAGTATTTTTATTAGCAAAAATTTCTTGCAATTTATATGTGTTTTACTTTTTTATTTTTATCTTAATGACAGGTTTCCCATACTAAAGCGTAGCTCATCAGTTCATCCAAGCGGCCAAATTGTTCATTTCCAATATTCGCTCGATTCGACAAACTGTGTGATAATCTGAGACCAACGCCATTTTCAGCCTTCCTATAGAAAGACCGACATCATATACAGTTTCTTAACGGGAATCCAGCTCGGTTTGGTTGCTTGGCTACACCTGATAAGAAAAGAAGAGCTTATGTTATTAATGAAGGAGGCGAGGAAAGTGTTTAAAGCAGCACAACTTGAGACTCTTTGGACGAAACTGAGGATGATGGATAAAGATCGGATTCTTTTCAAGGAACGTATGGAGATGTGCGGTGAGTCTTGGGTTTTGGATGAGGGTGTTTCTTTTACTAAGGCTATTGATCAATAAGGCGATGTTATTGTCTTGGCATACGTACTTTTTCTTCGCCCCTATCAAGTTATTATTCGTCTATTTAACTCTTTTTATTTGGTATTTTACTATGATAAAAAAACAAATTAGATACTGAATTGGTTTTTTTTTCTGGTCTATCGGTAGTCATTTGTTTTATCACTTTTTTTTTCAGAGTTATATTTGATGTGTTTACTGTGTTTTCATTTGTGTGAAATGCATGTGTAATTTTTTTATAGGGGAAGGTGATTTGTCAAATTACATTGTTTTAAAAAATATAAAATTGGTACTTTCTTTGACAACAGATTTGTTGAACACAATGAGTAGAATGCATCCAAAATACAAACGAAAAAAAAACAGCAAGCACGACAGAATTTTTCGTCATACGCATGCAGTAATACTACCTATTCATGAAATCATATTGAACCGGAGATTAGTGTGTTGTTAATCTATTGACAGTAAACTGATTTTTTTTTCCTTTTACCTACATTTTTTGAAATCTTATCATAATATGAGTCAACGCAAACACATTAATATGAGTCAACACTAATACATTAGGAATAAAAGATTCAGAAAAATCCTACACTAATTAGTAACCATTTTTTATTTTGATCTTGCACTTTCAGTCTCCAGGCAAAAATCCTGCTTCAAAGTTTGGTAAAAATAACAGTTAGGACTTAGAAGTGGTTGAGTTACTCCTATAAGCATTAACGCCAGCAATAATCATCTAAAAGAAGTGTTTCTTTTCTTTTGCAATCTAGAGTTTACGAAGATGATGTAGGGATTATCTCAAAAGAATATATATTAATGCAATCAACGCCTATGAGATGGACAGTATATAATATTAAGGTTTATGAAATGATAGGTGAACACTATATTAATTATCTTTGTTTTAAAATATGTTGGGAATCCACTTAGACTCCTCATGCTAATCAGAATTGAGATTAAGTGGTCAAATTTTACATAAAATATCATGTTCGTTACTACTAATTTTATTACATAAACATGCAAATTTTGAAACTAATTTCGATGGTAGACCTGGTTATGTCATATTGGCAATTATATTTTGTTTGATTGTTGCATAATTTTTTTTTTCTTAAAAAATATACTAAAGTGCGATCTGGGTGGTGTCAGTTTGCTATCTTAAGTTGTGCCATTACAAAATTTTTTTTTCTATCCTTGTAGATGCAAGCCTGCTTGTGTAATTAGTTTTGATTCTTTGAAATAGATCGGTTTCTATAATAAGCTCTCAGAAGGGAGCATAAAATGACTTCCACTACGACCAAAAAATGCCACTTTTACAGCTATGTATCTTTTCCTTGTTTATTTCCCTTAATTTTCTGTCATTAGATATGTTTCTTTTTCACTACGATGCTGACCATTAATAGACAAATCTTTTATATTTTTAAGCAAAATCACTTATAAATGAAGAACACTTTTACAAGCCCCTCGTTGTGGTAATGAATTGTGCCGCCTTTTTCTTGTCTTTTCAACGTGCATAACAGGTGATTTTTTTTTGTCACTGGACTGGTATACATCTACAGAGAAGCATTTGCTTCTCTAGTTGATATTTATTTCTTCTCTATTAAAGAAAAATATCACAAATGGAACATTACCCCCATTTCTCTATTTTTCTTCCTTCTCTAGTAAAGAAAAATATCACAAATGGAACATTACCCCCATTTCTCTGGTATTTGTTTTTTTTCAGTTTCTAATGCATGCTTACACCAATATAAATTTACACTGGAGTTTCTTGCAGTGAAGCCCTTTGATTTGCTATTTTAATCAAATATCTCTGTTTAGGGACAACGATTATAAAGAAAGAGGAACGAACGGAAAAGGAAATCCTAGCATGATATACTGGTGTTAGTGTGAGAGGAAAATATTGGGGCAAGGAGTAGAAAATTGCCGCTGTATAGCCTGGTGTGTCTTTTCCTTGTTTCAACCTTATTTCTCCACAGCATGATTTGTATGTGCTTCCTTTCCCGCAATGAATTGTTACCATTAAATTACTGTTGATATGAGTCCCTACTTAAGTTACTGTACTTATCTTACTTCAAAGTTTTGACACATGTACCTTCCATTATTGTGATTGTTGAATCCTTGAAGTGATATATTAATAAAGGTACAAATCAGTAGTTGTATTTTCATTGTTTGTTACAGTGAATACTCTTCATCTTGCACTATTCATGCAGGTTTACTATTCATGCAGGTTTACAAAGTTCGCTAAGGCATCTATTCATCCTAAACATGCACTTTATGTATCATTCAATTAAATTGTAAGTCCTTGTTTGTCGGTATCAATATTTGTATCTGTGACCGTGTTTTAGCTTTGTCTGATAGTTGCTTATGCTTCGACTTTTGGATCTTAATTAGAAACATTGTTTGATAGTTGCTTGTGTTTAGACTTTTGGATATTAATTAAAAACATTGTTTGATAGTTGCTTGTGTTTCGATTTTTGAACTAAATGTTGTGTTAATTAAGTATGAGTTGTTCATTTGAACTTTGTAAATTTATAGTGAAGATTACAATTTATATTAATGGGTATCACTACAACAATTATACTCTTTAGCGATGCATAATAACGTTGCAAAAGGCTATTCATGCGTCGCAAAAAGTTTTTAGCGACTAAAAGATTTGTGTCGTGTAAATGTCGTAAAAGAAACTTTTCTACACAAGTATACGTCGCAAGAAGTTACCCTTTTGCGACATAATATATGACACAATCAATTTTATAACGTTGCAAATAATTTATGTCGCAAATTCTGCGATTTTGTTTATAATTTTTTGTGACATCGATGAAGCGTTGCTAAACATAAGCAATTGCAATGAAAATTTTCGTTGCAATTGAACTTATTTTTACAACTTACAAATGTGTCGCAAGTAATTATACTTTTAGCAACGTACTTATCCGTAGATAATGCATTAACATTTGCTACTTCTACAAGCGCCGCCAAAAGAGGTTTGAATTTATTAAGGGAATAGCATCATTAGCGACACTTTATTCATCATTGGTAGTTGTTGAATAACAACATCTTTAAACGCTGCAAAAGACAAGCTTCATGGGATCACCAATCAGTTGCACACTTGTGCCTCAGCATCGTGTCAACGTTTAAGCATCTACAACTTTTAAACACTATGGGAAGTGATATATTCTACTTATTTGTACCCACCGCCTCAACTTCTATCTTATCCAAACGTTTCCCTACAAACACATGTCAATTACATTATGCTAACCAAAAACCTTTGTGCAACCCACATATTCTAATGTGATACACCTCCTATCACTCCATGAATTGACACAACTTCTTTTCCCCCCTTTTTTATATTCCTCTCCTCACATTATGCCCTCTTTCCAAAGAAAAAAAATTCAATGATACTGCACTCATTTGAACACCGATCTAAATTTAAAATGATCAAGTTCTCCCAAAACAAAAGAATCAAACATGGCAAAATAACTACATTATAAAGCAAGAAGAACGTGTGCATATTGCCTTAAAATGGAGAAAAAGAACGAAAAAACTTATAAGATTGTCCTTGAAGATGGTGATGAAACCGGAAGCAGTAAACTAAGCATAAGATTGTCGTCGAAAGACGTATACAAGCACTAAAAACACTGAAATGAGCTTATATATTTTCTTTAACAATATTCACATTGACACAAGGGGAACAATCAAGTTATACATTATTATTCATCATTATACACTATACTGGTATCAAGACTTTTCAAAATATATGTAAACAAAAGACATGAATTGTTGAGATTTGGCTTAAGTAAACAAAAGTCTGGAAGAAAAAAATGAATTATACATGAGAATATAATATATCAAACAACTAGCATATCTGTATTTAGAACCATGATTGCTGCATGCATCAGACAGTCTTTGACTGTTTCTTCTTTCACGAGTTTATTCACTCCTACGTGCATCAAAGGAACATTTTGGCAGACAATTATAAGTAATGTTGAACAAACACAAGATTTCAACACCTGCAAACATGGTAAGCTTTATTATTTTAAGTCCACAACTCTAATTCTGAAATAAACAAATAAATGTCACTCTACACTTCATTTTTAATGTATTCTATCCGGTAGTGGCGTCGGATACAAAGTTTGGTTTTTCATACAAACAACATCATTCTAGAGAAGATATAACCTGTACATGTAGGGGAAAAAATAAAACTGTATGATGCAGGGGAATAACAATCCATGGAACGCTAGCACAAGCACTAACTATATTATTAATTATTGCTCATATACAATTTAAAGATGTTTCAATAAATGTGTGGAAAAATAGGTTTGATGGATAGAATAATCAACTTATTTATGGCTAGTCTGTGTGTCACATATTACCTTGAATGTAAAGTAAGAAATAATGTGTCGATATCAAGCAGTACAGTATAATAGTACATATTCAACAATTGAACCACCAATTACATGTGTACTATTATTTGTTGTAGAGCATGCATGTAACAATCAAATCAACATAAGCAAGCAAGCTTACCTGTGGTCATTGGATTTTAGAGCCAACTGTTTTGCTTGTTTGGCTAACTTGTAAGCATGTTGGAATTTGGTTCTACAATCGTGGTCGATAGTTCCAAAATTTAATCATATTAACATGAAAATATCGAGTTGCAACCATTGGCACTATGTAAATTCGAAGTTTCCACATTTTCTTAAGTTTAAGAATATCTATGGTAGACTAATTAAGATATATCTTATATTTGTGCATACCATATGAGGAGATAAGACTGGTCAGCAACTTGTGCGTGGTTCTGTCAACATTATGGTTATGGAACTGCTGATGCTTGCAATGATAAAACAGTGCCATCTTCAATCGCATCATAACTATTCTCACCTCTTTCTTTTGTAACCATAATATATACCGTCATCGTCAATCTACAAAAGAAAAACAGAGAAATAATCCATCAAAAGGGCTCAATATTTGTTGTACATATAGGATTTGCTGAATGTATATTACCATGTGTGTACATTGGCCTGTGCCTGTAATTTGTGATTATTGGTCAGTACTAAAGTTCGAACCGGCTATATATTTTTATGTAAAATTGTACTCACTAAAACATCAACAGTCTTACCCAATGAATATTACCCAAGGTTTTCTTTCTCCGTTGACAGATGACAAATTCTTTTCAATCCATTCATACTGCAACCATTATGTTGACAAATGAATAGTAATTAAGAACTATGTACTTGTCTTCATCAAAATTCCAAAAAGAGAAGAGAAGAAATTAAATTACTTGCTCAGAATTTTGAGTCCAGTCATGTTATGCGAATATGATGGTGAAATGAACACTTGCTTGTTCTATGAAATACCATGGCGTATCTTTTCCAGGCGTAGGCATTGGGAAATAAGTTTCATAAGCTACTCCACTCTTGCTACTTGAGTCTGGAGTCATGTACACTTATCCAGACCCTGCATAGTCCCTGTATTCCATTATCATCAATAATCAATATACATATTGTTTCTTTCTAGCACAAAATGATTGTGTCAATATTACCTCTCAAGGTTACCAATAGCTTTCATGTAAGGCATCTAGCCAGCGAATGCAGTGATCAGACTTAGAAATAAGTCCCACTCTGCTAAAAAACCAGTTGTGTAACTTTTGTCCCCAATGTGCAAAATTTAATCATAATTTCCTGATGCCACTTCTTTTTTCAAAGCATTGATCACAGAAAGTGATCCTGGCTGTAAGATATTTCATACGTAGAGGGGAGTTAGGTTCAGTGGTTTCTCTTCATAATACACTGGATACATTTTTAGCATAAGTTCTTTTACAAAGAAATAGGAACGTTTGATGAAGACATGAACCTGTATGTAATACTCTATATATGGGTTTAGTGGAGCTTTTCCCATATCTCTGTAAGAAAGAAACTACAACTTATCTGATCCTGATGCAGGCGGTGTTTTGAACGTACTTTGATTGCTCAACCCAACCATGTTGCTGTTTTATTAATAGTAGAAATAAGATAAATTGAATACTAAATAAATGAAGACGACTGCATGTGAATGTTTAAGAAGGGTATTGCCCAAAGAGTCAATTAAATACGAGTAGTACCTTCCATATCTATAAGTGTAAATTTGAGAAGGTTGCTTTTATCTTATCTTCAATGTCCCCTGCTATCTCGCTTCTCAAATCGGCAACTGCGGTCTCTATCTCCTTGGCTACCTCAGCTGGGATTTTATCCCTATACTCTGCCAGGCTGTTCTCGATGTTGTATGTGGCGGTATCCGCTGTGTTCCTTATGTCGATGAGGGCTTTCCTCTTCTGATCCTTCGGGCATGAAGCTCTGCCTCCTTCACCATTTTGTTGATTTCATCATCGGACATACCACTCGATGACTTGATGGTGATCTGCTGGTCTTTCCCGATCAATTTGTCCTTTGCACGCACGGTTACTATGCTGTTGGAGTATATATTAAACATGACTTCAATTTGAGGAATGCCTCTTGGTGCTGGCGGGATTACTACCAGCTTGAATTCTCCGAGGAGTTTGTTGTCTGATGCTATTTCACGCTCTCCTTGTAGCACTCGTACCCAAACCTGTGTTTGGTTGTCAGCAGCCGTCGAGAATACCTATAAAGGCACAACTTTACGTCAACATTGCATTATACGCATGCATATACAATTAGGGGGTGGATGGGTGTGTGTCACAAACAAGCAAGCAACGTAATGTTACAGTTTTAATCCCAACAACATAAATCAAGTTACAGAAGGAAAGAAAACAACTGGTTAAAAAATAATTTTTGCATATATGTTGAATAAAGAAGAAGTTACAAGAACTAGATGCTTTGGCATTGAATGCCAGCTTAGAGACATGTGCATAGGAACATAGTTAGATATCAACAATGTGACGGCCCGCCCCGCACCAACCGACATTCACTCCAAAAGTGCGTTGTACACATGTCCAGTTAGCACGGGACGGGTCGCCAGAAGGAAAAGGAAGAAGGAAATGAACATACAAAGAACCTGTAGAATGTCTCACAGCGCATCGAACAAAATATAATAATAATATACTTGACATAAAACAGGGGAGACAGTGCATAAGCTGAAAATCAAAACTAAACATCATAGCAGCGGAAACTCAGAATACAGCTTATTACAACTTTTAAAATACTGTCTCTAAAGCAAAAGCAAGATAAAGAAGGTACACTACTAATGCCCAAGTAGTGACCACCAACGACACAGGAAGAATATCTATATATCATACGTGGAAGCCTCCTGCTCGCCTCCGAATCAGCTACTCGCGCATCACCAGCTAACCATAACCTGTCTCTAGTCTGCTCGTGTGAGCACCCAGAGTAATAAGAGGAGACATAAAACTCTGGGTCAGACATAAAGCCTGGTATGAGCGATAAGCATCTAAACAAAATAAAAACAGGTATAATCCAATCATACCTGAACCTGGACCTGCAACCAAAGAGTTAGCACTACATACTGTACAACACTCTAAGGTGCCCTTTCAAATGGTGTAAAGATAACGGGGGTGGGGGTGTGCATGTCATAGTGATGTCAAACAATCAAGCATAGCAATCATCCTCACATCCCTCACTCAGTGCGTAAAGCATACGATATCCACTACTTTGGTCACCTAATACTTTGGGCCATGACGGAATCCAATCCCGTGTAACTATCACTACAAGCCCACTATCCATCTCTCAGTGGTGAACCAAAGTTATGAATACCGACAACCCCTTTGCACACGTCCCGCAGCAAAGCCCAATCATGAAGTGAACTCATTGGTTCCCAACTGGGTCCGGGATCCTGAGCTCTAACTTCCATTTGGACTACCTTTGCATCTCGGGTTTTGGTCAGCATCTCCTCCGGATCGGTCTTCATTCAGTTCGCGACCTCCTGGTTTGGTTCGTGACTCGCCCCCTCGCATCAGCTCGACTCGCGGATCGTGGTCATTGCCTTCGCTCGGATCGGGTCGTGCCTGTTACTTCAGCTCGGGTTGGATCGCACCATTCGTCAGCTCATTCGGATCGCGCCTACTGCATCGGGTCGGGTCGCGATGCACTCGTGGTCACCATCCCCCTTCGGTTCGGTTCGCAGTCCTCCTTCGCGAATGGTCGGATCGCCATCATCGGATCGTGCTTCACCCATTCGTGGCATCGGTCGAGCTTGGAGTGGCTCGTGACGTCAGGTCGGATCGTGACCTTCGAAGTGGAGCGGATCGGGTCGTCTCGTGGCGCGAGCTTCAATCGGATCGGTTCGCATGGGGTAGGGGCGATCCGGTCCGGGGTATTTCCTGCACTTCGTTCCAGCGACTGTTTTTCGCCATTCGACGGCGCTTTTGACCAAACTAACACTTCTAAACAATCACAAAGCATACCAAACAGTCATAGCAACATATAGTATCGACCACAAACACCAAAACATAAATCATAGCATGTAAAATGGATCAAACATAGCCAATACCCCATATTTTCCCTTAAGCATACTTAAGAAAATCTAACAATAAGGTTAGTAAATCTTAACCAAATTGAACCAAACTTCTAACAGAGGTCTAAAACAATATTTCAGAATTTCTGAACATTTTTCCAGATTTTTAACATGCATAAATTCGCTAATTATCACTAATCACCCCTTAATCCCCCAAATTCCGGGATTTACAAAATTAGTCGAAATTCACCCAAATTCATATCAGAGGCATAAAATGATGTTTTAGAATTTTGGGAATTTTTCTAGATTTTTCTGAACCATAATTTCGCTAATCTTCGCTAATTACCATAATTAGCCGTAATTAGTGAGGAACTATGCAAATCACTCACCTTTGCCACAAATTAAACTATAGATCTGAAATGTCCTCTGATTTGGATCCAATCCCTACGTGTTCCAGCAGCTCTCTCGCTGATTTGGTGAAGATCTTCTTTGATTTGATGTAGATTAGGCCAAAACTTGATTAGGAAGTGATTAGAAGGTGATTTGGGTGTTGGAGGCCATGGCTAGAGCTCAAACGAGGTTTGTGGCGGCTGGAAAATGAATGAAGAATCGTTTTCTAAACCCTAGCAGCCCTCAAATACCTCTAAACCCGAAATCCCCCATTGGGCCTAGTTGCTAATCACCCGGTTAAGCCCAATTAGCTGAAAATAACCATTTAAACCTTAATTCAGCCATATCTCCCAAACGGTAAGTCCGTTTGGCTATTGTAACCACTCTACGGAAAGAGAAACCATCATTCGAATCCAATGGAAGTGGTTTCAGGTCAAAATTCCTTTCCAGTCAAAAGTTATGGCCAAAACAGTACCAACTAGGGGCAAAACGGTCATTTAAAAATCGACAAAAATCATGAACATGTGAAATGACCCCAATAGTCGTCTCCCAAAGTTACATGACCATACGACTTCATATGTGAAAGAAATAAATATTCTACGATCCCATGATGCGTAGAATACAGGTTGTTACATTCTCCCCCCCTTAAGAAATTTCGCCCCCGAAATTCCCTAACCAAAACACACAAAGGGTCCCGCATGCCTATCAACCATAAAACAACAATCAACATGCAAAACAAGTCTATCCTAGCATGCGGTTTACTAACAAGGGAAGAAACTATCACTACCAAAACCTTACTAGGCAAAGAGTTCTGGATACTTCTTCCTTATATCCTCCTCTGTTTCCCAAGTACAGTCTTTTTCCATTCTCACCCCACTGGACTTTGACTAGTTTCACCGCCTTCCTTCGAAGCTGCTTCGTATCGTTCCCAACAATACGCATAGACTTGTGGTTCTCAACCGCCTCGGGTTCAACCTCGCTATCGTACAACTGATCAGGTGAAATAGTCACATTAGGGTCTTGCACAAACTTCCTTAACTGGGAAACATGAAATACGTTGTGAACTCCCGCCATCTTATCAGGTAGCTCTACTTCATACGCCAAATTCCCAACTTGCTCGAGGATTGGGAATGGGTCAACAAATCTTGGTGCTAACCTACCTCTCCAACCAATCCGAATCACATTCTCTATGGAGAGATCTTGACGAACACCAAATCGTTAACGAAGAATTCCAAATCTCTTCGTCTCTTATCGAGATAAGCCTTCTGCCTATCTTTATCCCTTCCCAGTAGTAGATCTGCTCTATGTCTCAATACATCTTGTTACCACTGGGATGTATAGTCAATTTCGAGTGATGATATGCTCTAAGCACTTCACCTCTCGGTCCATCTACGTTGGGTACAACTAGTCCCTTATTCTTTCGAAGCCACCCTTCTCGATCAAATCCTTACCTGATCATTCTCTTTCCATTGAATACCCATCTCTACCCTAGAGATGGTTCCCAATAGATTAGGATCGTCCTTCTAACTGGAAACAATCCTCTCAATCAAAATCGATCTAATCGTCAAGCTTACTAGCGTTTCTGAATCCAATTCAGTCTTGGGTCTGAAATCATATCCTGTGACATACTCTAGTTGCTTCCATCCTAGAAACAAAACCCCTAAACTGGCATATCTCCTATTCAATGCAACTAGTACTACACCCAAATCCTTTACTATGATCACTCTGCCCCATGGAGTCATGGCGACTCCACTGCACTGATCCATAGTCACTAGTCCTTTGCTATGTCCACTCTGCCCCATGAAGTCATAACAACTCCACTGCACTGGCTCATAGCCTTACTAATCCTTTACTATGTCCACTTTGCCCCTCGAGTCATGACGACTCTACTGCACTGGCTCATAGTCCTACTACAATCACTTTGTTCCCCATCGCTGGAACCCTACAGGTGATAGTCTACTCAAGAGAAGAAAGATAGGAACAAACATAGCAACCATAACATCCATCAAACAAATCCTATCTATCACCTGCTAAAGTCATAAACACATCGACACCTACATGATTGGTCTAACCAATCTCAATATGTCGATTCTAGTATATCTGGTCCAACCAACATTAATAACTAATGGAAGCCCAGCTCCCATACATACACCGATGCCTACTTGACTGGTCCAACCAATCCCAGGCTAATGGAAGCCCCGCCTCCCTTCGGACTACCGTACGCCCAATGTACGTTTATCCTCCAAGGATAATTAAACTAATGAAAGCCTAGCCTCCAATCGGACTACCGTACGTCCAACGTACGTTTATCCTCCAAGGATAACTAGATCACGTCCAACGGATCCAAGGTAACGGGCGTCCCCAGATACCCCTGCTTTTAGTCCTCCTAAAATACTTGAGTCCAACCCAAGTCTATCCATTATCTTGCTGCCCTCTCGAGTCCAACTCGAGCTGAATCCAATTCCTTGCAGCCTTCTCGAGTCTAACTCGAGTCAATCTCCCAGAGATAAACTAGACTCATCCAATGAATCTCGTACTGCACGTCCAACGTACATTCACCTTCCAAAGGTAAACTAGACCCACCTAGTGAATCTAGGTACTCTACCTACGAGTCCAAGTCCAACGTGAAACTCTCCTATGTTCGCTGAATCTCCAAGATCAACGAGCTTCCCACAATATTCCAAACATACTTCAAATCTAATGTGAAGTATTTCCATATTCGTTATATCACCATGACTAACGAACTCGCCCCATTTTTCTTTTACGAGTTCAAGTCTAACTTGAATCGTCCTAATCTTCGTTGCATCTTCCATGATCAACGAACACATCCTATTCTTTCAAAAAGAACATCAACATAGGGTCCTAACCAATCCATTACTCTGCATCTTTCCCGAGTCCCACTCGAGCAAGCTCATAACCCTATCGAGTCTAACTCTAGGCAGTCTATACCGTTGAACAGTCTTATCATGTTCCGTCTGCCCATCACTCCTCGAGTGAACCAAGATATAATCCAATGAAAAATCACAACAACTATTTACCCCTCACGCAACCCATCCTAGTCGAAATCGACATTCCCCAAGCACAAGCCCCAAAGGCCTAAACCAATATCAGACAAGCACCCAAGGAACATCTCCTCCGAGTTCGGACAACCCACGTGAGGTGATACTAGCAAAACAATCTAGCACTGGAGTACTCATTTGCCTCCCAGAGACAACTAGAACTTACTGCAATGATAACCTCTTAGCTTCCTTAACTCCAGTTACCCTTGCCATCACTAGGTAGGTACCTAATACCACCCTATTCCTTTGGAGTAGATCGACTCCCCAAAATAATGCTAAACCCAGTAAAGCCCAAAACAAAGCAATCACAAGGAAACATACATCCATGACTCGATAAGACCACATTAACAAATCATGCCAAAACTAGTCGAACCACCAATCAGGTTCGTCACTACTAAAGGTCTATCGACTAACTCAGGTTTGTCAAACAAAACCCGATCAAAACATCTTAAATAGAAAGCATACCTCGAATAACGACACCTTTTTCCTTCTGCGCCGCAGTTGGGGCATTTGACGAAGAAGGAACAGCGTTGATAGCATACGCTTTCACTATCTGCTTCTCCCTAGGAGGTTGTGGGCAATCATCCTTGTGATGTCCCGCCTGGCCACAGTTAAAGCACTTCCTTTCCCCAGGCTTTTCTCGAAAATCTCTGGCGTAATGGCCCTTCTGGCCACAACTAAAGCATTCGCCATCTTTCTTGTTTTTCTTATCCTGACCATCCTTGGTCGGGTTCTGCTTCCTCTTGTTCTGAGAATTCTTCTTGCCTTCACCGCCTGCTTGCGGCTTTGGCTCCTCTGCAGATGCCGTAGCAACTTCGGTCCTCGACTTAGGGAAAAGGCTCTCTGACCTTAATGCCTTTCCTACAATAGACTCAAACGTCTCATCGATATGGTTTATAAGTCTTTCCCCCAAGTACCCATCCAAGCCAGTTATGAACTTCTCATTCTTCTTTTCGACTGTATCGATAAGGGACCATCCATATTTCGATAAAGTGTCGAATTCAGCGATATACTCCGAGACTGCTCTACCGTTCTGCTTAAGCTCCAAGAACTTCTTGAACAGTTCTGATTTATGAGCAGCTGGAATAAACTTATCACAAAAGTGAGTCTTAAACTGATTCCAAGTAACTTGATCTTCTGGAGTAGCTGTTCTAATGGCATTCCACCAATTCATCGCTCGCCCTTGCAGCTGACGAGACGCTAGCCTTCTCTTCATCGCATCCTCAAGACCCAAGTCGTCGAAGATACGATCACAGCTATCCAACCAATCCTGAACATCTGTGGCCGACTCCGTTCCGTGGAACGGCTTCCCACCAAGGTTAGTGTAATCCTTGCACAATTTGGCGAAATCGACCCTAGGCGCCTGCACTACTGGACCACCACCATTTCCGGGATTGGGAACTGCTCCCTGAACATCTCTAAGCATGTCTCTCATGAGGTCGGTAAACATCGCCCTCATGCCGGCAGCATTCCCATTATTGGCTCCCCTACCCGCACCTCTAGCATATCGGCTCATCGTTAATTTGTAAAAGGGGAAACGATTAACGACCCCATAGTGGTGCTAGTGCAGTACAACTTCATTCTTATACTACCAATAGTATATATATAGCTTTTGAAAACCAAAGTAATCACAAATACGCGCTCTCATATACGTACTAACCCTCCCTAGTGTCTTTTCCTAGGTTAACTACGCAACCTAGAGCTCTGATACCAAGTGTGACGGCCCGCCCCGCACCAACTGACATTCACTCCAAAAGTGCGCTGTACACATGTCCAGTTAGCACGGAACAGGTCGCCAGAAGGAAAAGGAAGAAGGAAATGAACATACAAAGAACCTGTAGAATGTCTCACAGCGCATCGAACAAAATATAATAATAATATACTTGACATAAAACAGGGGAGACAGTGCATAAGCTGAAAATCAGAACTGAACATCATAGCAGCGGAAACTCAGAATACAGCTTATTACAACTTTTAAAATACTGTCTCTAAAGCAAAAGCAAGATAAAGAAGGTACACTACTAATGCCCAAGTAGTGACCACCAACGACACAGGGAGAATATCTATATATCATACGTGGAAGCCTCCTGCTCGCCTCCGAATCAGCTACTCGCGCATCACCAGCTAACCATAACCTGTCTCTAGTCTGCTCGTGTGAGCACCCAGAGTAATAAGAGGAGACATAAAACTCTGGGTCAGACATAAAGCCTGGTATGAGCGATAAGCATCTAAACAAAATAATAACAGGTATAATCCAATCATACCTGAACCTGGACCTGCAACCAAAGAGTTAGCACTACATACTGTACAACACTCTAAGGTGCCCTTTCAAATGGTGTAAAGATAACGGGGGTGGGGGTGTGCATGTCATAGTGATGTCAAACAATCAAGCATAGCAATCATCCTCACATCCCTCACTCAGTGCGTAAAGCATACGATATCCACTACTTTGGTCACCTAATACTTTGGGCCATGACGGAATCCAATCCCGTGTAACTATCACTACAAGCCCACTATCCATCTCTCAGTGGTGAACCAAAGTTATGAATACCGACAACCCCTTTGCACACGTCCCGCAGCAAAGCCCAATCATGAAGTGAACTCATTGGTTCCCAACTGGGTCCGGGATCCTGAGCTCTAACTTCCATTTGGACTACCTTTGCATCTCGGGTTTTGGTCAGCATCTCCTCCGGATCGGTCTTCATTCAGTTCGCGACCTCCTAGTTCGGTTCGTGACTCGCCCCCTCGCATCAGCTCGACTCGCGGATCGTGGTCATTGCCTTCGCTTGGATCGGGTCGTGCCTGTTACTTCAGCTCGGGTTGGATCGCACCATTCGTCAGCTCATTCGGATCGCGCTTGCTGCATCGGGTCGGGTTGCGATGCACTCGTGGTCACCATCCCCCTTCGGTTCGGTTCGCAATCCTCCTTCGCGAATGGTCGGATCGCCATCATCGGATCGTGCTTCACCCATTCGTGGCATCGGTCGAGCTTGGAGTGGCTCGTGGCGTCAGGTCGGATCGTGACCTTCGAAGTGGAGCGGATCGGGTCGTCTCGTGGCGCGAGCTTCAATCGGATCGGTTCGCATGGGGTAGGGGCGATCCGGTCCGGGGTATTTCCTGCACTTCGTTCCAGCGACTGTTTTTCGCCATTCGATGGCGTTTTTTACCAAACTAACACTTCTAAACAATCACAAAGCATACCATACAGTCATAGCAACATATAGTATCGACCACAAACACCAAAACATAAATCATAGCATGTAAAATGGATCAAACATAGCCAATACCCCATATTTTCCCTTAAGCATACTTAAGAAAATCTAACAATAAGGTTAGTAAATCTTAACCAAATTGAACCAAACTTCTAACAGAGGTCTAAAACAATATTTCAGAATTTCTGAACATTTTTCCAGATTTTTAACATGCATAAATTCGCTAATTATCACTAATCACCCCTTAATCCCCCAAATTCCGGGATTTACAAAATTAGTCGAAATTAACCCAAATTCATATCAGAGGCATAAAATGATGTTTTAGAATTTTGGAAATTTTTCTAGATTTTTCTGAACCATAATTTCGCTAATCTTCGCTAATTACCATAATTAGCCGTAATTAGTGAGGAACTATGCAAATCACTCACCTTTGCCACAAATTAAACTATAGATCTGAAATGTCCTCTGCTTTGGATCCAATCCCTACGTGTTCCAGCAGCTCTCTCGCTGATTTGGTGAAGATCTTCTTTGATTTGATGTAGATTAGGCCAAAACTTGATTAGGAAGTGATTAGAAGGTGATTTGGGTGTTGGAGGCCATGGCTAGAGCTCAAAGGAGGTTTGTGGCGGCTGGAAAATGAATGAAGAATCGTTTTCTAAACCCTAGCAGCCCTCAAATACCTCTAAACCCGAAATCCCCCATTGGGCCTAGTTGCTAATCACCCGGTTAAGCCCAATTAGCTGAAAATAACCCTTTAAACCTTAATTCAGCCATATCTCCCAAACGGTAAGTCCGTTTGGCTATTGTAACCACTCTACGGAAAGAGAAACCATCATTCGAATCCAATAGAAGTGGTTTCAGGTCAAAATTCCTTTCCAGTCAAAAGTTATGGCCAAAACAGTACCAACTAGGGGCAAAACGGTCATTTAAAAATCGACAAAAATCATGAACATGGGAAATGACCCCAATAGTCGTCTCCCAAAGTTACATGACCATACGACTTCATATGTGAAAGAAATAAATATTCTACGATCCCATGATGCGTAGAATACGGGTTGTTACAAACAATTTCTAGGCAATACATACCCGGCCTTAATAAACTATCAACTACACACAAGGAATGTTCCGTTATACACAACATTGTTCTTAGAAAGCTAGAATACTATAATAAATCTACTAGATAATAAAACATCAATCACTAATTTGACAGCCCTACCGGTATTTACTTATATTGTTCTACTTCACCCATTGTAGTCAATAACAAATAGCGCAAGGATTGTGCTATGCGCTATAGCACACACTATTGAGTTTGTTTATTTTCGAAAAATAAAACTAAATAAAAGTAGTACCTTCCATATCTATAAGTGTAAGTTTGAGAAGGTTGTTGCACAGTCATAACTGCAGCATGAATAGAGACTGAATCAAGCCATCCGAAATCCTTTGCAAGACTTGCCAAAAAAACTGGCTTAAAAAGCAATTGTTTGTTATTGTCTTTTAACTCCACATAATAAAAATGAAAATGAACGGAAAGGATAAAATGAAAGCAATTCCAAACAAACTAGCTAGGCAACTTTTTTTTTTTACAAGTAAAAATATTTTCCTCTATTCAACGAATAAAATAAGAAGTATGCTACAAACTAGTCACAAATTAATTGAATAATAAATGCATTTACCAACATACATTTTTTAGAGGAAAAAAGTTCTTAAACAAAGTTAATACTCACATTTT
Organism: Allium sativum; assembly: GCA_030737875.1. Taxonomy (NCBI): domain Eukaryota; kingdom Viridiplantae; phylum Streptophyta; class Magnoliopsida; order Asparagales; family Amaryllidaceae; genus Allium; species Allium sativum. Next base: position 57,234,231 of record CM060912.1, read on the forward strand.
CTATGGTCTCACATTCATATTTAAAAATCAAGACCTCTATGGTAAATCACTAGCTTTTTTATTTGGAGATGCGCACGGTATTTATCATATCATTGGGAAAGCCAAGTTCACCATTTACTGTCAAAACTCATCTTCTCAATCGCTCCCCGACGATGATGACTTAAGGCAATTCTCAAACATGAAGCGAGGAGGCAGATTAGGAAATTTCGCTACCATTTGCTTCTTGGTATCTTCTTTCATTTTACCAGAACCAACTCCACAATTCGCCACCGCTTTGTTCTGCATATCCCTAGTAATATCTACACAAACCTTGTTAAACATCACAAAGAAATCCTTCAAGATAACAAACTACTGAAGCTTCTGTGAATCATTATCTTTAGAAGACCCACTCCGATAATGCTCGTAGTCTTCTTCACAATCTCTATCACTCTCATCTGCTCTTCCACCATCGTTCTGAGTTCCACCTCTGCTCCAGTCAAAAACCTCCTCATCTCCTTCACAAATCCATCAGTGCTTCCAAAAACACTCAGATAACGACTCACTTCACTCATTCTGGACCTTAACAAAAAGCATGATGACACAAGAGCATCGAGATCCATAGCTGCAGCCTTCCTCGCATTCTTCAACTCTTCACTAACTAATCCAACTACAGGTAGCTCATGCTTTTTATACACTTTTTCCTTCTCTTCTCTTGTTTTCTTATTAATCGTAAGAGTGCCGCTATTGTTATTATTACTAGCACTATTACCAATTCTTCTAAGGCTACAGTTACGATTAATTGTTAAACGTTTTCCTTTAGATCTAACTACTTCCTCTACAACAAAATGGAGCAAAGTAGTCTTACCATATGTGCTCTTCACATCAGACTGCTCACATAAAGCAGCCAAATCAAACCCCATTGGATTTCCTCATGAAGTCTCTACATTCATTCTATTCCTCGCCTTCAATATAGCTTCTAAAAGCTTTAAGAAAAGACCATGAGATTTGGATCTCCTTGCAAGCAAGCTTAAGTGTTTGTAAAGACCTCTTAATATGTAGAATCTCCGAAGAGTGGGAAGATTTGAAAAGAACAACATTGATGCGTTCGAAAGGGGATTGAATGGAGCTTAAAAGGTGTTATAGAAATGACTGCATTGGCTAATTTGGTAACATTGTCAGAGAAGCTTAAAATTTGGGACTCTTCTTCTTTGTGAAGGCGATACGTGAAAGTTTTTCTAAGACGTCGGTGCGTAGGTATTGAGGATTTCTAGGCGGCTGCTTTTTAGGGAACAGATGATGATCGAGATACTTTGGGATTTACAGGGATCGAGTAGAAGTATTTGAGTTGCGGCGGAGGTGATGGGGGTTGGAGGAATTGATTTGGCATGGTTTTGAGCTTTATATACAACTAAAGAGGGTGTCCATGAGATCGTTTTCGATTCTAAATGAGCCATCACCGATCTTATCCCAAACCATAGAATGCTCGGCATTAGGAGGCATAACTTTATCCCAATGCAATGGATTTCAGCTTTTCATGTGTTGTATCTCCATTTTATGGTGCTGACGGAAAAATGGTGGCCTAGATGGACCACCACTGCTGCTAGTTTCAGGTGGTGTAGAAGGTACTGCTGCAAAAGGATTCTTGTTTGGTGATGTCCTCGGTGGCAAGGCGGTAATGCTGCTATATCATCCTTAGTAAACCTGCTCGGCAACTTACTGCACATATCATCCTTAGTAAACGTTGTGACATTAGAAGTAGCAGATTTTCCGTCTCCATGTTGAAGTTGTTGTGGTTTCTTATCACCATTAATCCATCTCAGTTTCATTTATTTTCAAGTGAAAATATTCAATATCAATACTAATATGCATTTACATTCTGCCATATATTCAAGTGAAAATATTCATATCAGATCATTTCTCTTAAATTTCCACTATATAGGTAAACTAGCATGCCAGGTATGTAGAAAAATAATAATCTACAGTACCCAAATGGATAAAACGCAATATTAACGACTGTTTAAAAATATAACAGTGGACATTTATGGTGTGAACTAAAATTTTCCCTAGTTAACATAGCGAATGGACTATTCAGTCCGTTTAAAGTAGAGCCCACCTCAAACAACCCATTTAGCCTTTCTCATCGACTCATAAATTTGGAATTAGCAAAAACTCTTCTAACATTATTACAAGATCACCACTTTAATTAGCACAAATAATATTCTTAACTTTAACGACCATGTATCTACTATATAAAACTTTCGTAGGCACAGTGGACCAAGAATTAAAATTCAGCGCAAATTATCTCAACGATGAGGAGACATTCAGAGAGAGCTACAATTATTGGAGACATGGGTATAATAATGGTGATAAATATGGACATATCCGTGAAACACATAGAGGCCAACATCCAGTTAGTAACATGTCTAATGATGATATCGTCGCTGTATGCTCAATCATGTGACCAATTCCTATACTGTTTTGTTATAAATTTTTTAACAATCCTTAACTAATTTACATTGAAACACAACAAGTATAAATGTTATGTATCAAAGACTTCTAACTTTTCTCCTTACCCCCTCACTGTTAGGTTTATTGCATTCATAAAAGACGATTTCAATCATCTCTGAACGCTAATCAATGCAAGAAATAAATTGTAAACTGCTACTATAGAACAAGAACTAATATATTTGTAAACTTTTACAAATTCAGAATCTATGTTTCATATCTTATTATAGAAAACAACATGAATCAAAAACAACGATAACCTAAAAGAAAAAAAATCAATAATAATTTACCATACACTGCCTAAGAGATGGAGATACTGCTGAAAATAGTTGAATGGCTGCAGGTGACGATGAAGCTAATCGATGTTATGGGTCGGCGAAATCCATTGAAACGCTGAGTGAGATTCACGAGCGGATTAGAATTTCGGAAATCAGATGGGGATTCAAGAACGAGAGATGAGGGTTTAAGAACGAGAGATGAAGGTTCAAGAGCGAGCTTCGAAAATGAAAAGGAGAGATGAGTGAATTAGGGATTTATGGATTATCATGCTCTTAATTCTAAGCATAGTAGTGGGGAGCATGCGTAATATCCTTTCAACCAAAACGTTTGCTAATTTTGTAATTAATAAAAAGACAAAAAAAATACTATTTGTATTTTCACATTACAATTAAAATACCTAGTAACTATACCACTATTATTCACGGCACAAGGTAATGTCGCTATAAAAAATATATTGAAATAATGCAAAAAGTTAATAATTTGCAATATAAACACAATGTTAATATTGATCTTTAATGACATGAAGATGCGTTGATAATGTCAGAGAGACATTGACAACATAAATTAGCGTAGTGAAACATTAATTTCTTTTGCAACGCATGCAATACGTACAAATTTGGAGGACTTTAATATGTGTAGTTATTCGCAACATAAAATACAGTCGTAGAAAACTAAAATTAATTCACATGAGCATTTACTACCTATATTATTTATGACATAAATAAGCATCGCAAATAATGATTTTTTACGACTTATTGTTTTGCGTCGCAATATTATGCGTAGCTACAAAGAGAATTTGTTGTAGTGTATGATCTGCTTATAAATTTATATTTGTTGTAGTGTTTGGTCCAAAGCCATGGCTAAATTATAGATAAAAAAATATGATTTCAAATTGCCATGGCCCAAAGCCGTGGCAAATTTTTATTTTGCCACGGAGTAAAGCCGTGGCGAACCACAATTCTGCCGCGGTTTATACCATGGCAAAATACCAATTTGCCACGGCTTGGCCGTGGCAAAATTTTGCCACACCCAGTTTTACCACGACCTAAAGCCGTGGTAAAAATAATTAGCCACGACCCAAAGCCGTGGCAAAATTGCTTTTCTGGTGTAGTGATTTTATGTTCGTTAACGCTTTTCTTTGTTTAGTCAAAACAGTATAAAGATTTATGGTGAATTTCGTTTGTTGTGTAGTATTGACAAGTGTTGTAATTTAAATGAACATACAAGTAGTGTATACATAATTGTAACCACGAAAAAAAAAAATATGCAAAGACATGTCGTCACAAGTGTATGATCCGAGGTTCAGACTTTCAGAATTTGAAATTCTGCAAATTTGTTGCTAGTTGCCTGCTTTGTGTAGAACATCATAAGAAAGGTATATTTATTCTTTTGGTAATTGTAAAATCTAAGGTTCTGGCTTTTTGATTTTGAAGGTAAAGGTGTTTATGATACTAGAGCTAAGATGAAAAATTGTTTGTTTTAAAATTCGGATTTTGGACACTTTTTCTGCTTAATATCTCGAATTATAGAATTTAGAAGTATTTCAAGAATTCAGATTTTGGCGGTTTTGTAAGAATTGTAAGCATCAAATTGTAAGAATTCATATGTTTTTTTTTCCGAGACTTTAGGGCATTCATATAATCAAGGAGAGAAGGTTGACAGTTCCAAATTTGAGACAGACCCTGGCACACAACAAATTCAGACGATTGCAATACTAATCTAAAAAGTGTGTAACGATATAAAAAACCTCGATGAATTGTAGCAGTGGAAGAGAATAGCCACACACCCACTGAAGGAAAATGCTTTTCGCTGTAAAGGAAAAAGAACGGAAACACGGACAATAATTTAGGATGCACTTCATTGTTTGTTGAGTTGAGCCTCTCAAATGGGTGACCGCGGGTAAAATCCTGGTAGCCTAATTCTACGGGCACACCACTTATTGCCTTTCATATCTCATTAAAATAGCACACACCCCCTTTTTTTAAAGACTGCCCTTCATTTAACCTTTTTATTTCAGTAAAATCAATCTTCCAGCATCGATGCTAGCTTTTTAAGCAAGTCTGAACTCTTTGAAATTTCTTCGATTCTGCTGGATGAAAGAAAAATGACTTAACATCTGGAGGACACAAGGCAATGCCATTACAAATCTGTCGGAGCCATAATATAATGTGAAGTACAGTGCTGTAGTTGTGCAACACACTGTCTGAATTTATATACTCCCTTACATTATTTTATGCTTCAGATTCCATCTGATCTTATTGCTCTCGTTCTTCACTTGAAAGTTCAATATAAATCGAGTAAGTTTAAAGGAGGGAATAGGATATTTTCTCAGTTTCAAACAAGATCGAAAGCAAAGAAGGTTAAGGAAGATAGTTCTAGTCCAGGTGGTGTGTTGAAAGGAGGAGTTTGTAAAAAAAAAATATCAGTTATTTTGTCAGAGGTTTTAGTTCTCCCTTCTGGTGTGCCAGTCTTCTAGCGTGATGAGTTTAATTTTGCTGGATGTTGGATAGCAGTTTTTGGTTTGCACTTTCCTGCTCTTTGAATTGTGAAGATTAGCCAGGTTTGTTGCTTCTTGTTTTCCAGTTAGATCAGTTTGGCTTGGCTACTTTGTGGATATGTTGATATGCTTGTGGATGCTTTAATCTGGAGTTATACTTGTGAATGTATTGGTTAATGCTTGAAGGGATTGTTCTTTGCGTATGATCTTTGCTGCCAGGGATCCTGCATTTCCTCTTATGCTTCTTGTGGAGCTTGTTTCTTCTGTGTCTTGTAATGTTTAGTTGTATTTTTTGGATCTGTTTAGTATATGGTTTGAGCTAGTTTCTTTTGAATTTGTTAAGTATTTGTTTGTTTCATTTTGTAACCATGCTCAAATTACATAATTAAGTACCCCTTTTATTTCAAAATATACATATATGTATGTATGTATTATGTATGTGCATGTGTGTATGTACATTACATACATATAGCAATAAAATCAAGAGCACCCCAAATAATGCAGCATCCCTTTAGCCCTCTGATATCCACCACATATTCCTCATCTTTCTCTTCCCAGTAACTCTCTCTCCTTCCACTAACATATTCAATTATAAATGAATGAACCTTATTGAAGGGCAATTTGGGTGCCATAAAATATGGATGCTCTGGGATCCTCTATATATATATATATACGGGGAGGGTTCCGCTACACCTCTCCCCCTTAATTTTCACACTCATTTCTCCATTTATTCTCTTTCTTCCTATTAAGAAATAATATTGAATTGAAAAGAGAGAGAATGAGTGGGTAAATGAGTGGTGGAGATTAAGGGAGAGAGTTCACGTGCAAAATAAGAGGTGTATGTGTGTGTGAATGTGACTGATTTAAATTAATAATTTGATTGTATATGCTTAATTTTAAGTTGTTTTCGTGTACAATGCAATGTAATTTGGTTTACAATTACTTCCACTTTCTTTTAAACAATGCTATAATTTTTCATTGAAGTCCGACTTAAAATAAATTTTTACGCATAATTTTACTTTTTTAGATGAGCACTTTAACGGTCGGTTTTGCCACCGTTTTACGGTAATAGTAGTTTTAAAGCGTCTCTTAGACAGGTTTTTGACATTCCCAAACCTGTTGAAGAAAAAAATCAAATTATAAAATACGAATGTACATTTTGTAATATTATGTACTTTCCACCGATGTACTAAGTTTGTGGTTCAGTAATCAAGTACCCTGGTTTATCTGTCTATCGGCCTGCTCCAGACATACATATGAGTCCACATATTTTTAAAATATAAAATGTCCAACTTCAGCTAATTTTCAGAATTGTTTCACCAATTTGAATCTGCATTGAGCTACTTGACCATTGAGTTTCTTTTTTACAAAGTTGCGAGCTAACCTGTAAGAGCATTCCCAGCAGTGGGAATGCTCTTGAAAGTGGGGGCGATCCCCACTTTAATTTACGAACTCGCGTTGCAGCAACGTAACTTTCAGCGCGAGTTCGTGATTAAAGTGGGGAACGCTCCCACTTTCTTTTTTAAGTGTGGAGATTAAACAGCAAAACGATTGTCGTTTAAGTCCCAAACAGGTTGCCGTCCCCGTTAAATTCACGAAGTTGTTTGATAAATTAAGATAAATAGCCTTTCACCATTGTTTTCATCTAACGAAATAATTTAGGATAAAATCGCTCAGCTCAAAGCAGCGTATTATATATATATATATATATATATATATATATATATATATATATATATATATATATATATATAACCCTTAAACGGCAAATAAAAAACCGTTTAAGGGCTAAACGGTTTTCTATCTACCGTTTAGCATCCGCAAATTAAATAAAAAAAAAAAAAAAAAAAAAAAAAAAAACAGAAGTGCCACTTTACTGTTGGAAGAGCAGCGCTTCCTCATGCTTTTTTTCATGCTTCCACACGCTTGAATCAACACGCTGCTGAGAGGGCTCTAATACACGCTCATTTCACGCCAGCTTTCTTCGTTTTATGGTCTATGAGATTACCTTTTTACGCCAAGTTTCAGCTACGGTTAAATTCCAAATTTCCAATAATCAGTCCACACAATTAAAGAATTGGATTCGTCGCCTTTCTTTTTCAAAGGCCAAAGGCATTATATATTCCTTCCCTACTCGTTTTTCTTCCTTCGCCAATATTTCAAACCTGCTGACTTCCTTCTTTTGAAGAACTCCAACAATACTTGATAACGATCACCATTTGAGTTTATAATTCCTCTCCCCCAACGCATGCCTGCATTTTATCTTCCTTAAATTTGTAATGCTTAATATGACAGAAACAAAAGTATTGCTGAAAATTGTTTATTCATGCATATTTGCAGTAAATGCTTCCCACGACAAGATCTTCCTCAATTATTATCACTTCAAAAAATGACATGAAACCATAGAGGGTGATGTCGTTGTAAAAACCCATATCAATATATTCTTATTTTGAAACCGAAAGCAACTAATATTTGTTCACAATTTACACGATGGAGAGAGCAATATATAGTATAATATAACAACAATATTTCAAAGAGCAATATGGCTGCTATATATCATTAGTGATAGTTAATGCTTACCAACTCCAATCCAATCTACTATACTATGACATATTCAAAGCAGCAGAATCGGAGTCACCAATTACGACCTCGGTCCAAAGAAAGAGTACTATACGTCTCAACTGACCAATGAAGACGTTAAACGCGAACGCATGCATGGAAATTTCCTCAACGCAATTTTATATGACTTTTTACTTCTTTAGCCGTGTTAGACTGCTAGTTTATGCCCCCTTCCTCTATATATATATTGAAAATACTCCATTCTTTCCATATCTATCTCTCCATCTTAATCTTTCTCTCATTTCAACAACATATATTTACACAACATAAAAGATGGGTTACAGTAACAAGCATGTCAACCAACAACAACAAGTTCCTTCATCAGGTTAACTAGTTTTCATTATGCTTATGTTTCTTCAGACTGCATATATATAATTCATTTGTAAGCTGATCATCATATGTGTTGATTTTGGTACAGTATCAGGAGATCAGGCTTATGTGGCACCACCTCCAGCCGGATATCCAGTTAAAGATGCTCCCATGAACATTGAACAGAAAGTGGCTGTGAAGACAAAGAACAGAGGAGAAGGATTCTGGGAAGGATGGTAAGTAATTTACTTACTCATTGATGTACATACTGCTTAATTTGGAGTACTAGTTATGTATGTGTAAATAATGCTATATTTGTTGTATTGCAGTTGCGCCGCTCTGTGCTGCTGCTGCGTCTTCGAGACTTGCTTTTAAGAATACGAGAGCTTAATTATATTCTGCTGTTTGTCTGATAAACTATATATGATTGTTTCTTCCCTTTTCTTTTTCCTTTTGATTGAATTGATGTATAATATATATGATTGTCTTGTGTATTGAATTTTTTTAATGTAGATCTTTCTATGACTTGGAACCAGATAATATAAATATATATCAGCTTTGATGTTTTGGAACCTGTATATTTGAAAATGTTTACCGTGTAGTTGACAAATCAGTTTCGATGGTTTAGCGAGATTTCAGCTTACAGATCATAGCAGTATAATGAGATCATATGGTAGTCACTGAGAAAGAGTATGTTGCAAGGTCCGAAATTCTGAGACCGGATCACTAAAAACAAATCAAAAGCCAAAGGATACTGGACACCCTCTTTCATTTTTATTTATTTATTTATTTTATTTTGAAAATAAAAAAGTAAATTTGGGCCCAAGCCCATTACAGAACGGGTAACAATACCCAACCTCAACATAAAATATAAATAAGCAACATTCTACGATAGGTCTATCAGTAAATATCCGAAAAATCTAAAATCTGTCCACATTTGTATTTGTAAAGCAGATAAATATCTGATATCTGAAAAAATGATGCGGATGCGGATACGGATACAGATAAATAGATATCGTATCCGAAAATTATCCATTCAATTTGTTTAACATTATACTCAATTTTATTATATTTTTTAGTACAATGAATGAGATTTATTTATTATTTTACTAAACCGATCATTGGCGAATATGATAATTATCCTATATTCGTCCCTATCCGCGAATATGGATACTCGATATCCGAAAATAATTTCGGATAAGGATACGGATACAGATATAGCATTATATATATCCGAAATTATCCGTTGACAGCCCTATTCTAAAATTAGCTGCAACATAACACTACAGGTTACTCTTCGAAACAAAAAACCTTAGAAATGGCAGAAGAAAAGAAATTTGCTTTTGATACCACCGAAATCAAAGTTGTAATATGTGTTGTTCAAGTCAAAGATGGAATTAGTAGATTTAGAGGACAAAAATTGTGAATCTACTAAAATTTGGGCTAAACCACTGTTATGATGAACGATGTGCTCAGATCGACCATTAAACGTCGTTATCTTTTCGGATCTGGCTTGATCTATCGTTATGTCTTCACTTTTCGGAGCGGTACGACTTTGATAGTTTCCACTAGTGTAGGTTGCCATTGTCATGATGAGTTTGAATATTTGTGGAAATTCAGAAGGAAAGAAGATGATGGGGATGTGGCCGTTCAGAGTTAGGAAGGAGGGTTAATGAAGATTTTGAGTGGGTTTGTGTAACTGCCCGCATTTTACATATCGGAGGATCATAAAATATTTTTATTTTATTCCCTGAGGGTTGGATCATTCTCATATTTTAATATGTGGTTTATAGGGATGTGAGACATACCCATAATTTTTACTATTTTGTTTGTGACCATTTTGCCCCTATCAATCTTGCACAGAGCATAACTTGTGATTCAGATCGAATCAGGTATTGAGACCCATGCCATTGGAAAGGAAATGATGTTTCCCTTTCCGCAAAGTGGTCACATTAAAGATTTGGTGAAACACCCCACATCCGTTAAGGTCACTCACAAAGGGATTGCCTTAACTTCGGTGGAGCATTATGATACTGACATGAATAAACCTTCGGTAAGTCCAGTGACTTTCAGCATATAAACAGGCAAAAGTATCATGACATGAATAAACTGAAAATAAAACAATACCGTAATAACAGGGATAACAAGATAACATAGGATAAGTATAAGGTATGATAAGGCAAGATAAACTGAATGCGCTTCTACTCTTTCTCTGCTTCACTACTACTTTTGTTATTCTGATTTCTATATCTCTCCGCACCACCTAACTAGTGTCCCAACTAGTAATCTGTATAAAATGATAACGTGATCCCAATCCCCATAATTGTGGTAGCCTTCAGGTGTACACCTATCATGAGGATTCCACCTCAATCGGCCTAATTGTCATGAACATGTTAGATGTACCCTTACTACCCTATCGATCGGCTCCCTACTTGTATTAATTTCTCTTGTGTCTGTGTCAATCGACCCTCTCTTGCATGTAGATACGCTGTGTTGGTCCCACCATAAGGTGTATCAATCCTTATGATACTGACCCGACACGATTCAGGATGCACAGCGTATAACTACTGGTACCCAGTGCCTGCTTTTTCCCACTCCGGAGTACGTGCACACCCATAAACCGTCGGAACCTACACTGACGTACCCCCTGTCATTGTTTTGACCGCTTATAATCAGCCCAGTAATCGTGCCCCACCCTGCCTAGTTTCAGGGTACCATGATACATCTATGTGGGTTACTGCTGAAATGGGTCCCCTTTACTAGGGTTTCTTATTGGTTAAGTTTGTGGGCCTATATATACAAATATTACCCACCTACACGGGATGTACTTAACCCTCCCACTGATTCTAGCATGTTTACTTAATGGTTAAGTTTGTGGGCCTATATGTACTAATATTACCCACCTACACGATATGTACTTAACCCTCCCATCGATTCAAGCATGTTTATTTAACGGTTAAGTTTTGTGGGCCTATATTTACTAATATTACCCACCAACCCGATATGTACTTAACCCCTCCACTGGTTCAAACATGTTTATTTAATGGTTAAGTTTTGTGGGCCTATATTTACTAATATTACTCACCCAACTTGATATGTATTTAACCCCTCCACTGGTTCAAACATGTTTATTTAATGGTTAAGTTTGTGGGCCTATATTTACTAATATTACCTACCCAACTTGATATGTACTTAACCCTCCTACACATTATGTCATATTGGTTAAGTGTTGTCCATTCTTGTTAACTTAACCCACCCATTCATCGTGTCATGTTGGTTAAGTGTTTCTTAGTAACTTAATCTCGTTCGTTCATCAAGTTATATTAGTTAAGTGTCATCAATCAATTCAAGTTAACTTAACTCACCTACTTGTCATGTTACTTTGGTTAAGTGTTACCTTCTTGTGTTAACTTAACCCTACCACAAATCAAGTCATACTGGTTAAGTGTTGCCCTCTCGTGTTAACTTAACCCTTCCCATTTATCATGTCATGTTGGTTAAGTGTTTCCCCTTGTTTTAACTTAACCTTACCACAAATCAAGTTATATTGGTTAAGTGTTGCCCTCTTGTTTTAACTTAACCTTACCACAAACCAAGTTATATTGGTTAAGTGTTTCTTATTACTTAACCCTACCCATTCATCATGTTATACTGGTTAAATGTTCCTATGAACTTAACCTTAGTCATTTATATTGGTTAAGTGTTTCTCATTAACTTAACCCTAGTCATTCATCTTATATTGGTTAAGTGTTCCTATTAACTTAACTCTAGTCATCCATCCTGTTATATTGATTAAGTGTTTCTCATTAACTTAACCCTACTCATTTCTTAGCATGTCTTGTTCATTAGTATTAATTGATTTATTAATGCACCAACCTCTCACATTAGATATGTGTTGTTGCGGTTACTGGATGTGCCGGGCGGTTTTGGGCAGTTTTACACCTTGGCATGATGCACTAACCTCTCACATTAGATAGGTGTTGTTGTGGTTACTGGATGTGTCGGGTGGTTCCGGGCAGTTTTACACCACAACTCAATCTAACCTCGGGTTAGGCATGTTTATCTTTTCACTAATTTACATATTTATAATTATATGTAAATTATTCACAATTGTTGTCAATTTCAGATTATGCCACATTTTCCATAAATGTCAACGTCTAGATTTTCATGCTAATTATCCCAACCAGCTATGTTTCAAATTTCTCAAGTTATGCCCAACAAAACAAATTGCAAGTTATGGCCCCAAATTCAATTTCAAGTTATTACTCAAAATAGGCTACGCCTAATCTTTCCAAGTTTGTAATTATAGTCAGGCCCCACAATTACAATATTCATTATACTTGGCGTCCCAAATCAATAGTTAGGCCAAATTTAGATTTAATGTTCCAATTTTTTATTTTACGCCTAACCTAGATTTAATGCTCAAGTTACCCCAAATTCGCATCAACATCAATTATGCCAAACTTGATTTATATTCCAATTTCGTACTTTGTCGTTCATGCCAATTCTAGGTTCAATATGTCAAATTACATATTCCATAATACATGTCAAATTAACCCAAATTGCACCTTAATAGTCATGCCATAATACATGTTCCGACTTATGCCAAATAAATGTCAATTTCATGTTATACCCAATTACCCCAAATCATAAGTTACAAAATTATGTTTCACCATTACCAAATAGACTATTCCCCCCATACCACCGCATTCCAATCGCACGTATAATAAGTTTTAGTCTAGATTCGAGGTTAATCTAGATTCATATAATAAAGGGGAAAGAAAGAGGAACATCGTAAGGATGGGCATAGTCATATGATGATAAGAACTATTGGTCCAATATACTTGATGTACTAAAAAGACAAGTTTTTGCATAGAATACATCGCATGCATATAGATATGATATGAATATCATCATGAATCATCACAAGAATTATATCATGAACTTATAAAGGATTACAATTCCGATATACAACAGGGAGATATATGATTGGACCAATTTCATAGTCAAAAATAATTCCCAAAGATATTCAAGCACAGATTCAATGAAAGGATAGCTTACATCCGGCATATTCTCATATTCATTTTATTACATGTCACAATCAGATTTAGATGTTCAAATCTAAAAAGTAACCGACTTACAAAAAAAAGGCAAATCTTGTTTTTCTGGGATTTGTATTCTGATACTGAATAGCTCTCCCTTGATGTAGACTAATTGTTCTTCTAATTTAGATTTGATTTGATTATTAGCTTCTATCTTGCTTTCTAGTTGAAGGAGAATGACGGCTACTCTAGGTTGATAGCATGACAGCTCTTGGTATGAATTTGTGTGGTTTTGGGTTTAGATTTAGGTTGCTTATATAGAAGTTTAGGAATATTTAGAGCCCTTAGATGAACTAGGAGTCCATCAGAACCACCTAGCTCAAATACACATCATCCAGCCACTCAGAAGAAGACACATCATCACAGAACACTCCAGAATTCTGTGCTGGATCAGTATGGGCGCACTTGGCAGGTGCGCCAGTGCATTTTTGTACTGGCGCACTTATGAAGTGCGCCAGTGCATTCTGGTCGACTTCCGGTTTTTCTGCCTAACTTCGTTCGTCCATATCTTCTTCATACATTATCCATTTTATGCAAACTCGGACTCTATCTCAAGCAGAATTCCAAGACGAATGCAATGACGTAACCTGTTTCATCTAACTCTTCTTTTAATAATTAATTATTCTTTAATTATCTCTTATGTCCCATTTTAAAATTACGGGGTGTTACATTCCCCCCTACTTAAAGGATTTCGTCCCCGAAATCTCCAAGTTAAGAAGAATGTATATCCTACCATCCAACATCCATCTACTCAACCATTCAATCACAGGCATCCATTGTCCTTAAAAAGGTTTCTAATGTTTTTCATGAACATATGCATAGTGTGTGTATATGTCCTTACCCAAATGCTAAATCAGGCGGTCTACTGATTCAGTTGACCTCCTTAATGCGAATCATGTCAGTGCCATGAGTCCATCATGTATGCAATTATTCCTAATCGTACTTTATAACTTCTACATGAGTGCACAATCATTCATATAAATGCAACATCCATATGATAACACATTAAGTTTCAATTCATATATATATAAGTTCACTCATGCATATGCAATATGAAAGTGACTGAGCTGATCTAGTGCCTAATGTGTGTATATATGCATCCACGAGCAACCACTAGCAAACACTTACATCCACTTGCATCCACCAAACATAACATGTTTCAAACACATGTTTACATCCATTGGCTTCTACCTAAGGATCGAGGATAGGATCGAGAGGATATACTTAAAAGATAAAGACTAGCAAATAAACTTTACAGAAAAAGAGAGATCAAGGATATATCCCCCAGAAAGGGTATGATGCGCGTATCTAGTCTTCAGTTTTCTAAGTCACATCTTCTTGAGCTTCACTCCATGTTGCTCTGACTGTCTTAACTTCACGATTTGCGTAGCTTCTTGACATTCATTTCCCAAACCCACTAGTAAAGATAGGACCTCGATCACTTACTATGCTAGAGGGTATCCAATGTAGTCGAACTATCTTTCCAAGATAAACAGATATTAACCATGATACCAAGTATATATACTAAGATGATTAGAGGTCTCTCTTCTACTTAGCTAATCCATCATGTCACAAATCTGAGGGTCGATATCTCTCACGCAAACCATCCTAGTCGAACTTGACATCCCTCAAGTACAAGCCCCAAAGGCCTAAACCAATATCAGACAAGCACCCAAGGAATACCTCCTCCGAATTTGGACGATTTATGTGAGATGATACTAGCAAAACAACCAAACAATTGAGCACTTAACCGACTCTGGCTATCCTCGCCAATCTTGCTCCAAAACTATCGTTGATCTCATAATTGGCTTTGTATTGTCAACTAGACATATGCAGAAGTCTATCTCGAGTTTTAGGGGGAAAACCCCTAACCTAATCAAAACATCCTCATACTCATGGGCTATTCTGATGGGTCGCAAATCGTCGATAGATGCATCAAGTGATTCTAGGTAGTTAAGCCTAACTGATCTCCTTAGGATCGCAAGAAAACTTGAGGGTATTCCCGAGGCAAATAAAAAAAGTCTAACTACCCTCCTTTCGCAATTACTAGCTAACCAACCCATGCCTAGAATCAACCCATGGAACCAAAAACATAAGCATTATACTTAGACTCAATACTTAATATAGCTATTCTCAAATCCTTACAAACCAAAGATAAATGAGTCGAACCACCAATTGGATTTAAGACAATAATGAGATCCTCTACTATACAAGCTCTAAGGTGCAGAGACTCAATATGGAAGCAGATATAAACGAATGTGAAGCGCTAAAATAAAAAGAGTACTAACATGATGATCAAAAAAGGAAAAACTAATCTCTTTCAACAGAAACCTTACTACCTCTCTCTCAGGTACGCTGGCGGTGAGAGCATGAACTTGTCCTCCTGAAAATCCTGTCATTTGTTCTTGCTCTTGTCCTTACTTATATGACCCGTTGTACCATAATAAAGACACTTCCTCTTGTTTTAGGTTTTACTATTCTTTCCTTTTACCTCCTTTGTGAACCAAGCCTATATCTATGAGTTCCTCATCCCTGGGGTTGTGCTCCTTAGCCAAACTCCCTCATTCTCATCTTTGCCATCCTTGTGTAACTTGTTGACAAGTCTCTTGAAAGCTGCCTCCATCGCATGGAAAACCCTACAAAGCTTGAAAGAAAATTAGCCGCAGGTGAAACTACTGCGGCTATAGATGGAAGTTAGACACTTCTTCGCCCTTTGACAGGTGTCTTAGTATCATCAAGCCTACGGAACCATGCCGCGATGAGGTTACCTCCCAGAAAGCCAGGAGCCCTGGAGACTCAGGAAAGAAGGAAACAAGTATTCAAACAGAGGATCAAAAAGATAGTGCATATGGATTTGGGTAATATGCCTATAAAACAAAACTTTTCTTTTGAAAATGCTTCTTTTAAAATCATTTTGAAAATAATTTTTCAAATCTTTTATCTGATCCGGTAACCTTCAGCTCTGATACCAAGTGAAACACCCCACCTCCGTTGAGGTCACTCACAAAGGGAATGCCTTAACTTCGGTGGAGCATTATAGGTAAAAGATGAAGATAAATTACAAGACAGACAAATAAAGTAGCGGAAAATAAAGTCATTTTATTAACAATGTGGTTCAGTCAAGCTTTTACAACATTTGTCTCAATCATACTTAAAAGTAATACATAGAACTTCTGTCTTGATTTAAAAACTTCCAAGTATAAAAGAAGCATAAAAATAACAATGATATTTCCTAATAAAACATGAACCAGCCATAGTAGTGGAAGAGAGGGTTCAAAGCAAAACATCGACTATCTTCGAGCCTGAAAAGAAAACTGAGCTAAGTGGTAACATTTCTTCTCTTTGAACCTTGGGGGGGGGGGGGGGGAGGAAGAAATGAGGCGAAACAAAACTAGGTCAGACATAAGTCTGGTAAGTCCAGTGACTTTCAGCGTATAAACAGGCAAAAGTATCATGACATGAATAAACTGAAAATAAAACAATACCGTGATAACAGGGATAACAAGATAACATAAGATAAGTATAAGGCATGATAAGGCAAGATAAACTGAATGCGCTTCTACTCTTTCTCTGCTTCGCTACTACTTTGTTATTCTGATTTTATATCTATCTCTGCACCACCTAACTAGTGTCCCAAGTAGTAATCTGTATAAAATGATAAAGTGATCCCAATCCCCGTAATTGTGGTAGCCTTCAAGTGTACACCTATCATGAGGATTCCACCTCAATCAGCCTAATTGTCATGAACATGTTAGATGTACCCTTACTACCCTATCGATCGGCTCCCTACTTGTATTAATTTCTCTTGTGTCTGTGTCAATCAGCCCTCTCTTTCGTGTAGATACCCTGTGTTGGTCCCACCATAAGTTGTATCAATCCTTATGATAGCGACCCGACATGATTCAAGATGCACAGTGTATAACTACTGCTATCCAGTGCCTGCATTTTCCCACGCCGGAGTACGTGCACGTCCGTAAACCGTTGGAACCTACACTGACGCACCCCCTGCCGCTGTTTTGAACGCTTATAATCAGCCCAGTAATTTTGCCCCACCCTGCCTAGTTTCAGGGTACGATGATACATCTATGTGGGTTACTGCTGAAATGGGTCCCTATTACTAGGGTTTCTTATTGGTTAAGTTTGTGGGCCTATATATACAAATATTACCCACCTACACGAGATGTACTTAACCCTCCCACCGATTCTAGCATGTTTACTTAACGGTTAAGTTTGTGGGCCTATACGTACTAATATTACCCACCTACACGAGATGTACTTAACCCTCCCATCGATTCAAGCATGTTTATTTAACGGTTAAGTTTTGTGGGCCTATATTTACTAATATTACCCACCAACCCAATATGTACTTAACCCCTCCGCTGGTTCAAACATGTTTATTTAATGGTTAAGTTTTGTGGGCCTATATTAACTAATATTACCCACCCAACTTGATATGTACTTAACCCCTCCACTGGTCCCAACATGTTTATTTAATGGTTAAGTTTGTGGGCCTATATTTACTAATATTACCCACCCAACTTGATATGTACTTAACCCTCCTACACATTATGTCATATTGGTTAAGTGTTGTCCATTCTTGTTAACTTAACCCACCCATTCATCGTGTCATGTTGGTTAAGTGTTTCTTATTAACTTAATCCCGTTCGTTCATCAAGTTATATTGGTTTAGTGTCATCAATCAATTCAAGTTAACTTAACCCACCTACTTGTCATGTTACTTTGGTTAAGTGTTACCTTCTTGTGTTAACTTAACCCTACTACAAATCAAGTCATATTGGTTAAGTGTTGCCCTCTCGTGTTAACTTAACCCTTCCCATTCATCATGTCATGTTGGTTAAGTGTTTCCTCCTTGTTTTAACTTAACCTTACCACAAATCAAGTTATATTGGTTAAGTGTTGCCCTCTTGTTTTAAATTAACCTTACAACAAATCAAGTTATATTGGTTAAGTTTTTCTTATTACACTACAACAAAAACACCATATTACAACTTTAATTTTACAACGGTGGTAAAAGCACCGTTGTAATAAATGGTTTTTTACAACGGTGGTAAAAACACCATTTTAATAAATGGTTTTTTACAACGGTGGTAAAAGCACCGTTGTAATAAATGGTTTTTACAACTGTCAATTCCCTAAAGTTGTAATAAACGTATTTTTAACAACTTTTTGTTTTGTTAGTTGTAATAGATGCCCATTACAAACTTCATGTTTATGATATCTATATTTAATAACCAATTATATTAATATTTAATAATAATTAATAATTAATAATAAACTTAGGAATCAATAATATTTATTAATTATTATTAAATAATTAATAGTTAATAAGTGGTAATTAATGTTTAATAGTTAATGTTAACTGCTTATTAATTAATATTTATGTGACATATACATTATAATCTTTTAATAGTTATTACTCGATTATAACTAAGTAGAAATGTGAGATCCCAACTTTGATGATCCTAGATTATATTGATTTCAATTAAATCCATAATATTTGGGGTGAATAAATAAATAAATAAATCATTTGTGATATGTACATGATGAATATGTGAAATTGTGCATGATTAAAATGGTGAATAAACATACACATTTGTTTGTATATTGTGTATGTGACATGAAAATTTTGTTTAAGTGTTATAATGATTTGGGGCTTAAGTTTTATAAGGGTTAACATTAAATCTAAGGGCAAAATGGACATTGGCAACGGTGAAACCCTACCCGTATGAAGCAAATAAAAGAAAATAGGCCGTCGGTTTCCATTTCATTCTCTCGTTCTAAAAAAAACTTAAAAATGGCCGAAGCCCTAGAAATCGAATTGGGGAAATCAACAAATCGACCAACGTCTCACATCAAATAGAACTAATTTTGAGAGAAATGGTTTCCAAGGGGAAGCGACAGTAGATCTGGGGGAGATCGAAACCCAAATAGAGGAACTACGGAGAGAAATCGAGATCTGGAAGCTAATCGGGTTACGGGTGAGTGTATTTCCCTTTGTTAGGCACTATGACCTTTAATAGGAAATTGATTTGCAAGTAATTCGTTTATGTGAAAAGGCAGGTCGAGAGACTCCAATTCGTGAGTGAGTTTTCATTCGAGCTGGACAACATCATAGGTCAATTCAGGTGAATTTTCATTTTCTAGATTGGAGGTCGGTCCTTTGAAAGGAAAACACAAACCCTAATTTTTGGGTTTCTCGGTTGTTGTTATCCTATTTTTGATAAATTGCTGAGTGTATGATTAATAATGGGTTATTTACTGATACTGCACTCTTATGCCTTTTGACTATGTAATGCTGTTGTGCACCATTTTCTTTTTTTCTTATAATGAAATTGCAATTTCCTCCAGTCTATTGCTGGTGGCCCTGTACACTCAGTTGCCATATACATCACTCGTATGAACCCAAAATCCTTGCATTAGTTTGGAATTTGAAATTTTTATTTATGTTAACATGCAAAATACTTTTGTTGGGAGAATGTTCATCATTCATTGTTTCATGCAGGCTTGTTTGGACGACTTTAATCATCACAATATTGACGTTGCTTGCAACCTTCTAGAAACATGTGGGCGGTTTCTTTACCGATCACCTGAAACAACAATTCGTATGTCAAATATGTTGGAGATACTCATGCGTTTAAAAAATGTAAAAAACTTGGATACACGTCATAGTACTTTGGTAGAAAATGCATACTACATATGCAAACCGCCTGAACGTCTGCTCGGGTTTCAAAAATACGACTTCCGTTGTATCAGGTGTAGTATAAGTTGCTTTTTTTTCCGAATGTTTTATGGGCCAAGCGCAGTTAATTGATATCAATTGTTTCCATTTGGAATAACAGCTCTGGAATAACTCAGTGAAAACAAGTGTTGGTTTTAAAGGCCCCGCCTTTGCTATATCGTTTTCATATTGGTTCAATACTCTTTTGTTGGCACTCTATGTTCTATTTTCTCCCTCATGTAAAAATACGTGGAAAGGATTTTCAACAGAGGCTCTCACTAATATACCCAAATTCATTAAGCTTGTAATCCCCTCCGCTGCTATGATTTGGTCAGTTCTCTTGTTTACCTCCTCCATTTTTAGTGTATATTGAACTATATGTTCTTGTGTATGATATGAAAACATGCAGCTTGGAATTTTGGTGTTTTGAGATACTTTTGATACTCTCTGGCATACTTCCACATCATGCACTGCATACTTCGGCCATGGCTATCACGTAAGTAACATCTGTAACTTGGTGCCTTTGTTAGTGATGAATATTTCATGTTCGGTAGGGGAAATTGATTGGAGCGAGCATAGGTTTTAATACTGACATTAATGTATGAAAATATTGATAGAAAATTTTATGAGGGTGTTTCTTATTTTCAGCTTCAATACTTATGCGCTGGTATACATGATCACATATGGGTTAGGTGCTGCTATAAGGTAAATTTACTATATACTTGTATTTATGATCTATTCCCTCAGCCCTAAAACTTTCGTCATGAGTATCCTTGTGCTTTTCTTGATTTTTGTTTCACAAATTTTTTTGCATCCAGTGTACGCGTATCTAACGAGCTAGGATCTAAAAATCCAACAGCTGCTCGACTAGCAGTGATTGTGAACATATACATGACCCTTGTAGAAGGCTTTGTTATGACCCTTGTGAATAGTAATATAATCTTTACCAGTAGTTAAATTTTGGTATAAACAATGTACAGGTTAAAATAGGAGATCTTGGAGAAGCAGCAGTAGTAGAAAGGAACCACGCAGCACGCACAATGACCGGAACGCCCGAATACATGGCACTTGAACTATACGAAGAGAACAGTGCAAAAGTGAGTTGTGACTGTATTATGTAAAAGTGAGGAATGTATGTATTGTTATGACTGTATTATGTAAAAGTGAGTTGTACGATAGTGGATCACAAAGTTGTACTAATTCAAATATTGAAATAAAATATTTAATTGATTATTTCAGTTCAGTGTAGTATCATTTTATTCAATATAAATATTTATTTTTATATGAAATGTAATGTATAAAGAAACAAAAATCATATTGTTATAATTAATTGTAGTACGAATTACTACAACGGTGAAAAAATGTTGTAATATGTATTACTACAATGGTGGAAAACAGTTGTAAAATATACATTTTGCAACGGTGTTGCAACGGTGTATAAATGTTGTAAAAGATTTCAGTCTATTACAACTTCTTAATAGACGACGGTGGCTCCACCGTTGTAAAAAGTATTTTACAACTGTTTTCCACCATTGTAATAGGGTCATTTTGTTGTAGTGTTACTTAACTCTACCCATTCATCATGCTATACTGGTTAAGTGTTCCTATGAACTTAACCTTAGTCATTTATATTGGTTAAGTGTTTCTCATTAATTTAACCCTAGTCATTCATCTTATGTTGGTTAAGTGTTCCTATTAGCTTAACCCTAGCCATCCATCCTGTCATATTGGTTCAGTGTTTCTCATTAATTCAACCCTACTCATTTCTTAGCATGTCTTGTTCATTAGCATTAATTGATTTATTAATGCACCAACATTTCACATTAGATATGTGTTGTAGCGGTTATCGGATGTGCCGGGCGGTTCCGGACAATTTCACACCACAACTCAATCTAGCCTCGGGTTTTTCTTGGGCACGATGCACTAACCTCTCAAATTAGATAGGTGTTGTTGTGGTTACTGGATGTGCCGGGTGGTTCCAGGCAGTTTTACACCACAACTCAATATAACCTCGGGTTAGGCATGTTTATCTTTTCACTAATTTACATATTTATAATTATTTGTAAATTATTCATAATTGTTGTCAATTTCAGATTATGCCACATTTTCCATAAATGTCCATGTCTAGATTTTCATGCTAATTATCCCAACCAGTTATGTTTCAAATTCTCAAGTCATGCCCAACAAAACTAATTGCAAGTTATGGCCCCAAATTCAATTTCAAGTTATTACTCAAAATAGCCTACGCCTAATCTTTCCAAGTTTGTAATTATAGTCAGGCCCCCACAATTACAATATTCATTATACTTGGCGTCCCAAATCAATAGTTAGGCCAAATCTAGATTTAATGTTCCAATTTTTCATTTTACGCCTAACCTAGATTTAATGCTCAAGTTACCCCAAATTCGCATCAATATCAATTATGCTAAAACTTGATTTATATTCCAATTTCATACTTTGTTGTTCATGCCAATTCTAGGTTCGATATGTTAAATTACATATTCCATAATTCATGTCAAATTAACCCAAATTGCACCTTAACAGTCATGCCATAATACAGGTTCTAACTTATGCCAAATAAATGTCAATTTCATGTTATACCCAATTTCCCCAAATCATAAGTTACAAAATTATGTTCCACCATTACCAAATAGACTATTCCCCCAATACCACCGCATTCCAATCGCACATATAATAAGTTTTAGTCAAGATTCGAGGTTAATCTAGATTCATAAAATAAAGGGGAAAGAAAGAGGAACATCGTAAGGATGGGCATAGTCATATGATGATAAGAACTATTGGTCCAATAAACTTGATGTACTAAAAAGACAAGTTTTTGCATAGAATACATCGCAGACATATAGATATGATATGAATATCATCATGAATCATCACAAGAATTATATCATGAACTTATAAAGGATTACAATTCCGATATACAACAAGGAGAGACATGATTGGACCAATTTCATAGTCAAAAATGATTCCCGAAGATATTCAAGCACAGATTCAATGAAAGGATAGCTTACATCAGGCATATTCTCATATTCATTTTATTACATGTCACAATTAGATTTAGATGTTCAAATCTAAAAAGTAACTGACTTATAAAACAAAGGCAAATCTTGTTTTTCTGGGATCTGCATTCTGAAACTGAATTGCTCTCCCTTGATGTAGACTAATTGTTCTTCTAATTTAGATTTGATTTAATTCTTAGCTTCTATCTTGCTTTCTAGTTGAAGGAGAATGACGGCTACTCTAAGTTGACAGCATGACGACTCTTGTATGAATTTGTGTGGTTTAGGATTTAGATTTAGGTTTCTTATATAGAAGTTTAGGATTATTTAGGGCCCTTAGATGAACTAGGAGTCCATCAGAACCACCCAGCTCAAATACACATCATCCGGCCACTCAGAAGAAGACACATCATCACAGAACACTCCAGAATTCTGTGTTGGATCAGTATGGGCGCACTTGGCAGGTGCACCGTTGCATTTTTGTCCTGGCGCACTTGTGAAGTGCACCAGTGCATTCTGGTCGACTTCCGGTTTTTCTGGCTAACTTCGTCCATCCATATCTTCTTCATACGGTATCCGTTTTAAGCAAACTCGGACTCTATCTCAAGCAAAATTCCAAGACGAATGCAATGAAGTAACCCGTTTGATCTAATTCTTCTTTTAATAATTAATTATTCTTTAATTATCTCTTATGTTCCGTTTTAACATTACGGGTTGTTACATTTGGCTCAGTGGTTTGGGAGGAATCACAGTTTTTAGGTTTCACAGTTGGCTGAAGCCATAATGGGCTAATTTGGGGAGGCCCATTAGTGGGCTGGTGGAGGATATGAATAGGGGTTGGAGGCATGGAAAATAGTTTACTTTCTTCATTCTCTCATTTGGAAGAGCTAGAGTTCCTCCATTTCTCCGTTCTCTTCACTTTTGCACCATTAAAGCTTAGAGAATCAAAGATCTACATCGTTTGAAGCTAGATCTACCTCATTCCAAGGGAGAGTTCATCGAATTGAAGAGTTTGGATCAAATTCTTTGCTATCCGGATCTAGATCTAAGTGTTTTTGGATTGTTTTGGATAATTGGTGAGTAATGTGCATCTCTCACACAGATTCAAGCAAGTATATGAGTTGTATGCACATATTTTCATCGTTTTAAATCGATTTCTCCAAGATCTACATCATGGTAAGTCTATTTTCATATGAATCGCCATAAGATCTAATTTAGCAACTTAAAACTGATGATTTCAATGCTATTTCATATTTTATGCAAGTTAGATCCAGAATTTAGTTCATATGTTCATTTATCATGATTTTGGTGTAATTTGCATAATTTTGGTGAAAATCGTCATATTCATGTTATTAGTGAATTCATAACATGCTTGTGATTGTATTGGATGAATTAAATGAGTAGACTTTGTCGATCTTGTCGATTGGAGAAGTTTTGGTCAAAATCGGACTTGATTTGGGTATGTCCAGGTGTTGGATCAGCAAGAATATGGATCAATAGCAATATGGGTCGGCCATAATATGGCTTGCGTAACAAGTCAGTAGATGGGTCGGGTTGGTCATAGAGAAAGGGTCGATCAGTCGGGCACCCAAGGTCTGGTCGGTCATGGAGAAAGGGTCGGTCGGTCGACAGGCAAAGCACTGGTCGGTTATGGGTCTTCTAAAGTGAGTGGACCTGGTTGGTCGAACCTGGTCGGTTAGGGAGGAGTCGGGTTGGTCGGTCAGGGACGAGTCTGGTCGGTCATTTCTGGTAGGTCGGTTCTGGTCGGTCGGTTCTGGTCGGTCGGTTCTGGTCGGTCAGATCTGGTAGGACAGTTCTGGTAGGTCAGTTCTGGTAGGTCAATTTTGGTAGGTCATTTATGGTCGGTCGGTTCTGGTTGGTCGGTAATGGATCTTACACTAATTCAGTGATGTTGCGACTTCGAAGTGAATTCAATGGGGAATGTCGAGGTGGAGAGATGTGTTCGTTGTTAGTTGTAATACAACGAATGTGATGACAATTCAAAGGTGTTCTGAGTTTGTTGGAAATGGTTGGATGGTCGCTGTCGATGACGACTAGAGATACCAAAGGACGAGAAGTTATCGTTATCGTAGGTTCTAGCGGGGTCAAAGAAGGGATTACACGATTTCGTCATATGGTCGAGTACCCTGGGCATCGTATATGGCCTAGATTCGTTTCCTCGTATGGCATGTGGGGTTTTAGCTAGAACCGGGGTTTACCATTGGCCCTTGACAATTTATGGAAAATTGTTAAGCCAATTATAAGATTAATGATGGTTTCGAAGCGCGATTGGTGGTGATAACCAGAGTCTGTCATGAGTGATTGGTTTCTTCGTTTGTACCATCTCACATAGATTGTGCAACGTCGAAGGAGATGTTTCTTGGGTGCTTGTCTGATATTGGTTTAGGTCTCTAGGGCTTGTGCTTGAGGGATGTTTAATTCGATTTGGATGGTTTATGTGAGATACATCTGGATGTTATGAGTGTTATTGTTGGTTGTTTTGGTTTCCATGGATGAATGGTTGAAATATTTGATGTGAAGGCTATCATGTCCGATGTAGGGAAGACACGACTTGAGTTCTTCTCTGGTGTTATGGGTAGATTAGTTCGTTTATTTACCCATTCTCATATACTTTATTGATGATCTTAGATAGATGTTTTAGCGCTCACTAAGACTGTTGTCTGAATCAAGGTTTTTTGTTTACCTCTTATTACCTTGGATTGTTCATCCGTTTATTGGATAGGCAGACTAGGTGACAGGTGATAGCTTAGTGAGGATGATGTTGTAGTTTGGAGGAGAGTAGGAGGCTGACGTATTATCTTACCTGCTATGTAGTATCTAGATTTCCGATGTTTGTTATTCTTCTTTGAATGTTGTAGTGAGGCAAAGTTGTATAATCTCCATTGTTGTTATCCACGTGTATGGATATTACTTTCTAGTTGTTATGAAAGTTTGGTGTTTTCTGCTTCGCTATTAAAACCTGTTGTATATGTTCTATTATATTTTATCCTTTCGCTGTGAGTTACGACAGGTTCCGCTCGTGTTGTTTACCTTTGATGATCGTCAACAGCTACCTGGCACATCCTTCAGTGCACTATTCCTCTTGTTTAGTGCAGGGGTTGTAGGCGGTAGTCACATTTGGTATCAGAGCTCTGGTTATCAATTTTATCCAAAGTTCGAAGAAACAATCACGTATGAGAGACGTATTTGTAGATTTCAGTTGGATGCAAGCTATGATACTATATATTATAGTAACATCTGAACTTCTTTAGCAGCTTTTCTTGAAAGTGGCTAATCATTCTAATTTGCAGATTTAGAATGAGTCGATGTACTTTTAGACATACTGCTAGGGAGGAGGTTGCGCCTTGAGAGGGAAATGGCTATGCACCAGACTACCCAACCACGTTTGAAGCCATGATGGAGGTATTCATGCAAAGGGTACCCACTCCAGTGGTAGCCACGGTAGATGTGGGTGTTCAGTTGCCTAGGGTTGTTGATTTTGTGAGGCTATGCAAAGATTATACATCTCTAGGAGGAAAGCCATTCAAAGGAACTGAGCCAGCTGAAGAGGTTCAGAGGTGGATAGATTCTTGTGTCTGGATTTTTGGGGACTTGAGTTTGGATGATGCAACTAAGAGAAAGCTTGCATCAAGGCAGCTGTAGGGTAGAGCCATGGAATGGTGGAATTCAGTTACACTTGAGACTCCAGAGGAAGAGATTTCATGGGAGCAATTCCAAGCCAAGTTTGAAACAAAGTTTATCTCTATATCTCAATAGTCTACTCTATTCAATAAATTTGTGGAATTGAAGCAGAATGGTTGTCCGTGCTTGACTACATTTCTGACTTTGAAGCTTTGTCCAGATATGCTCGTTCATACATTGACACACCCTATCAAAAGAACGAGATGTTCGTTATGGGTCTGGATACTTTCATAGGAAAAGGATTAGTGGAACATCTTGAAGATTCATTTGAGAAACTTATGGAAAAAGCCGTGAGACATAAGAGCTTGTTTCCAAAAGGGGATGTTGTTGCTGCTGCATCTAAAGAAACTCCAAAAGCGCAGTAGTGTGGTAACAACAAGAAGAGGAAGCAACAACAGCAGAAGGGAAAAGATGGTAAGAAGAAGCAGAAAGGAAAATAACTTGCTTTAACTACTGGCAGAAGGGCCACTGTTCCGAGGATTGTAAGAATCCCAAAGCTGGGAAGAAGTGCTTCAAGCGTGGAATGCCTGGGCATGAGAAGAAAGATTTTCCAGAAGTAGCTAAGGGAAAATAGGTAATGAAGGATTATGCTTTGGAAGCCAAATCATCTTCTTCGAGAGCTCCTACTGCAAAGGAAAAAGGAAAGGGTGTCGTCATCCAAGGTACTCTTTCTTTTCGAGGTGTTTCAGTTTAGGTTTTGTTTTATACTGGAGCATCGCATTCATTCATTTGTAATGAGCTTGTATGCCGCTTGGGTTCAAGATTTGTGATAGTCCTTTCGTAATGACTAATCCAGCTGGGGGTTCATCCAATCTTTGCATGATTTTTCATGGTCTAGCACTGTCGAGTCATTGTTGCTTTTTTGTGTGTGATTATTTTGTTCTTAACTTCGCTGGGTTTGGGATCATCTTGGGCCGAAGATGGTGCCTTCGTGAGCTACCTATATTCGCTTATGATTCCACAGGAAGACTTTTCATCTGTGCTAATCGCTAATGAGTACGAGGATATCTTTGACGAGGTCAAAGGGTCGCCGCCTCATCGTGAGATCGAGTTTAGGATCGATTTGGTTGAGGATTTTTGATCAATCGTTATGCCTCTTAGGCGGATGGCGTCTAAGGAACAACGAGAGTTAGAGGTGCAAGTTCGTGACCTTTTGGGAAAAGGATTCATTCGGAGGAGTGCTTCCGAATGGGGTGCACCTGTCGTGTTTGCAACCAAGACAGATGGTTTTTTGAGAAAGTGTGTGGACTATCATGAGCTGAAAAAGGTGACCAAGAAGAACAAGTATCCGTTGTCGAGAATTGATGACTTTTTTGATCAGCTTCACGAAGCCAAAGTGTTTTCTCATATGGATTTGGCAACGAGATTTCACTAGTTGAGAGTGATGAAGGATAGTGTGCCAAAGACTGCTTTTAGGACACCATCTGGTTTCTTCGAATGGTTGGTAATGCCACTCGGTTAACTAACGCTACAACATACTTTGTGGATCTTATGAATAGAATTTTTAGAGATCAGTTGAATAAGTTCGTGCTTGTGTTCGTGAATGATATTCTGGTTTACTCTCAGAATGAGGAGGAGCACAAGAAACACTTGCGAGTTGTGTAGGAAATCTTGCGAAAGCATCAGCTGAGAGCTAAGTTTTCGAAGTGTCACTTATGGAAGAGCGGAGTGAGGTTCTTAGGCCATATTGCTTCTGGATATGGTATAGCGGTTGACCCCGCTAAGGTGGCAGCAATCCAGGACTGGGATCGGCCAAAGAATGCGATGGATGTTCGGAGTTTCCTTGGGTTGGCAGGATATTACTGAGGGTTTATCATGGATTTCTCCAAGACAGCTGCACCATTGATAGGGTTGACGAAGAAGAACCAAGCTTTCACATGGGACGCAAAGTGTTAGCAAGAGTTTGGAATCATGAAGGAGAAACTGTCGAGTGCTCCTGTATTGACTATTCCAAGAGGGAATGAGGAGATCGTGGTATTCACCGATGCATGTGGTACTAAGGTTGGAGCAGCACTGATGCAAAAGGATAAGGTTATGGCCTACGTGAGTCGACAGCTGAAGATGCATGAGAGGAACTATCCAACTCATGGTTTGGAGTTGGCAGCGATCGTGTTTTCTCTGAAGATATGGAGACATTACCTATTGGGAGTTCGATTCGAGTTATTTACGGTCCCAAGTCGTTGAAGTATCTTTTCTCCCAAAAGGATTTGAATGTTCGTCAGCAACGATGGTTAGAGTTTCTAGCATCGTATGATTTCAGTATAGCTTATACTCTGGGTAAAGGTAACACAGTTGTAGATGCGTTGAGTTTAAGACATGTAAGTTTGGAAGTGATGTTTTCGAAATGGAAGAGTCTTGAGTATTTGGCAAGGTTCGATTTCAGGCCAAGGTGTGAGTTGGAACCTGAAATATTGGCAAGTTTATCAATAAGACCTACTCTTATCGAAAGGATTGGCGAGATCCAAAAGCAATTGTGAAGCTTGTCGAGTTTATCTAGAAGCTGGAACAAGAGAATAAAGAGTTCGAGGTCGATGGAGAAGGTTGGCTTCGGAAGTAAGGATGACTAGTTGTTCCTGATATCGACGGATTGAGAGATGAGGTTCTATGGGAATGTCATCACTCGAAGTTGACGATTCATCCCGGTGGTAATTAAATGTATCAGGATATGAAGCGAATCTACTACTGGGAGGGGATGGAGTGAGATATTGGAAAGTGTTTTACCAGGTGCATGAACTGTCAGTTGGTGAAAGCTGAACAGAAAAAGCCGACTTGTTAGCTTTAGCCATTAGAAGTTCCTACATGGAAGTGGGAGCAGATATCGATGGACTTTATTGATGGACTACTTAGTACCAAGGCAGGAAACGAAGGAATTTTGGTCATTGTGGATCGCTTGACCAAAAGTGCAAGGTTCATTCCTGTCAAGTCAACTAGGGCGGCATTAAAGTTGGCTGAACTTTATGTGAAATGGATAGTTCGCTTCCATGGTATCCCAAAGAGTATAGTGAGTGATGAGATCCATTGTTTACGAGTGGATTTTGGAAAAATTTGCAAGAAGCTTTGGGAACCGAATTGGGTTTGAGTATGGCTTATAATCCCCAAACTGATAGTTAAACCGAGAGGGTTAACCGAGTTTTAGAAGACCTCCTGAGGGCATGTTTATTAGATTTTGAAGGATCATGGGAAGACCATCTACATCTAGCGGAGTTTGCTTATAATAATAGCTACCAGTCGAGCATTGGAATGGCACCATACGAGGCGTTGTATGGAAGACCATGTAATTCTCCAGCTTGTTGGTTAAAAACGGGAGATAAGTTGATACTTGGACCGGAGATGATCAGGGAGACATCGGATTGTGCTGAAATCGTTCGGCAACGAATGAAAGCGACCCAAGATCGTCAAAAGAGTTATGCAGACAGCATCAAAAAGATTTGGAATTCGACATGGGTGACATGGTATTTGTGAAGATTTCACCATTAAAACATACGGGGAACAAGTCAGCTGATAGGTCAGGTTAGTCATAGAGAAAGGGTCGGTCGGTCAAGCACCTAGGGTCAGTTCGACCAGTCATGGAGAAAGGGTCGGTTGGTCAGCAGGCAAAGCGCGGGTCGGTCGTGGGTCTTCTGAAGTGAGTGGACCTGGTTGGTCGAACCTGGTCGGTCAGGGAGGGGTTGGGTCGGTCGGTCAGGGAGGGTCTTCCGGGTCGGTCTGTCAGGGAGGAGTCAGGTCAGTCAGTTTCGGTAGGTCAGTTCCGGTAGGTCAGTTCCGGTATGTCAGTTCCGGTAGGTCAGTTCCGGTAGGTCAGTTTTGGTTAATCAGTTCTGGTCTTCGGTTCTGGTTGGTCGGTAATGGATCTTACAATGAGTTAGTGATGTTGCGACTTCGAAGTGAATTCAATGGGGAATGTCCAGGTGGAGAGATGCGTTCGTTGTTAGTTGTAATACAATGAATGTGATGACAACTCAAACGTGTTCTGAGTTTGTTGAAAATGGTTGGATGGTCGCTGTCGATGAAGACTTGAGATACCGAAGGCCGAGAAATTATCGTTACCCTAGGTTCTAGCGTGATCAAAGCTGGGTGTAATGCCCGCATTCTACGCATCGGAGGATCGTCAAATATTTTTTTCGCTTACATCCTAAGCCGTATTGTCGTGTAACTTTGGGAAACGACTATTGGGGTCATTTCCCATATTCACGATTTTTGCCGATTTTTAAATGACCGTTGTACCCCCTAGCGAATGTTGTTTCGTCTATAACTTTTGATTGGAAAGGAATTTTGACCTAAAACCACTTCTATTGGATTTGGAAGATGGTTTACCTTTCCGTAGAGTGGTCACATTAGCCAACGGACTTACCATTTGGGTGATATGGATGAAACAAGGTTTGTAAGGTGAAAAACAGTTTAACCGGGCCAAATTAGGGTGATTAGCAGCTAGGCCCATAACTCAGTTCGGGATTAGGGTTATGGGAGGGCTGATAGGGGTAGGGAAATCATTTTATTTCAGATTTCCAACCGCCACTTACTTCCTTAAAACCCTAGTAATAGCCTTCACCTTCTAAATCACTCCCAAATCACTTTCTAATTGCGTATTAGCTTAATCTACACCAAATCAAGGAAGATTAGTGTCAAATTAGAGTTAGAGTTGCTGTGTTACATTGTAAACCGCCCCAAAACAGTAGAGTTTCATATCTAAAGTTTTATTTGTGGCTAAGGTGAGTGATTTGCATTGTTTTCACTAATTACAATTAATTATGGGTGATTAGTGTTAATTAATGATACTATACATGTTAAAATTTTGGAAAAATATGTAAAATGTCTGAAACGTTATTTTATGCCTTTGTTAGAAATTTGGGTTAATTTGGACATGTTTTGCTAATCCTCATGCTAGATATGATTAAACTTGTTTAAGTGGAAAACATGGGTTTTGGGTAGGTTTGATCCATATGGACATGTTAAACAATCGTTTTGGTGTTTATGTTTGATTATACATGTTGCTATTACTGTTTGGAATATTTTGTGAATGCCTAGAACTGTTAGATTGGTCGAAAACATTGTTGTATGGCTTAAACAGTTTGCTGGAAAGAGATGCAGGAAATTGGTCAGACCCGTTCGTGAGACATACCCCACTCGTGAGTATGTATCATGAACCGACCCCCTCTACTCGTGGACCACCTACTCCCCACGAGCCAACCCTCACGGAAAAAGTTGCCTGCCTCGAACCAAAGTAGAGCACGAATGGTGGAGCACCTCGAGATATAGGCCATGATCCAATGTCACGAACCGGAGGACAGACCATGAATTGGTACCACCGAGCCACCCTGGATGGGGACCCGCGAACCGAGGAGGAGCACCACGACCCAGATGCTTATCACGAGCCGGAGAAGAGCCAGGCCACGAGTCGAACCAAGACGAGTACCATGAGTTGTTATGAAGGTCACGAACTAAAGAATCACGAACAGGGATGATGACCAAAACCCAAGATGCAAAGGTAGTCCAAATAGGAAGTTAGAACTCAGGATCCAGACGGGAACCAACGATTTAACTTCATGAGTTGGACTTTGTTGCGGGACGTGTGCAAAGGGGTTATCGATGCCTATAGATTTGACTCATCACTGAGAGACGAATCATTGGCTATGAATCAGTGCAGTGGAGTTGTCGTGACTCCATGGGGGAAAAGTGATTGTAGTAGAGCTATGAGCTAGTGAAATGGAGTTGTCATGAATCCATGGGGCAAAGTGGACATAGCAAACGATTTGTGGCTATGGATCAGTGTAGTGAAGCCGTCATGACTCCATGGGGAAGAGTGTTAATAGCAAAGAATTGGGTGATCAAAGTGGTAGATATCGTATACTTTACGCACAGAGTGAGAGATGTGAGGATGATTGTTATGTTTGATGTTTGCTATCACCATGACATGTACAACCCCTCCCCATTATTTCCACACCATGTGTTAGTGTCACCTTAGAGTATTGTACATCCTGTTGTGGTAACTCTTTGGTTGCAGGTCTAAGTTCAGGTATGGTTATATGTACCTGTTATTGTTCCGTTTTTGCTGCTTATCGCTCATACCAGACTTTTGTCTAACCTAGAGTTTTATGTCTCTTCTTATTACTCTTGGTGCTCTTAAACTAGCAGACTAGAGATAGGTTAGCTGGTTATGCATGAGTAGCTGTCCGGAGACGAGCAGAAGGCTTATACGTATCATTTCCATATATTCTCCCTGTGTTGTTGTTGGTCACTACTTTGGGCATTAGTAGTGTACCTTCCTATTTTTCTTTAGAGACAGTTTTAAAAGTTGTAATAAAGATGGTTTGGATCATAAGCTGTATTTGGAATTTTCCGCTGCTATGATGGTTTAGTTTTCAGCTTATGCACTGTTTCGCATGTTTTATATCAAGTTATGTTATTATTATATTTTGTTCTATGCGCTGTGAGATATACTACTGTTTCTTTGATGATACATAGTTTTAAACCTTTTTCCTTTGACGATCGTACCGTGCTGGTTGGACATCGGCATAACGCGTTTCATTGGAAATGTCGGCAGGTGCGGGGCGGGTCGTCACACTTGGTATCAGAACTCTAGGTTGCGTAGTTAACCTAGGGAAAGACACTAGGGAGAGGTAGTATACGTATATGAGAGCGCGTATTTGTGATATTTTGGTTTTTAAAAGTAATATATATACTATTAGTATATTTAAAGATGAAGTCGCACTGCACTGACACCACTAAGGAGATGGTTAATCGTTTTCTTTTTACAGATTAGACCATGAGCCGATATACAAGGGGTACGGGTTCAGGGACAATAATAGGAATGTTCCTGACATGAGGGAGATGTTTACTACCTTCATGCGAGAGATACTTAGGGATGCTCAGGGAGCAGCTCCTAATGGTGGTAGTGCAGCGGTGCAGGCGCCTAGAGCCGATTTTGCCAAGCTCTGCAAGGATTATACTAGTCTTGGTGAAAAGTTGTTCTATGGAACGCAATCGGCTACGGATGTTCAAGAGTGGCTCAATAGTTATGAGCGCATCTTCGAGGACTTAGGGATTGATGATGTAATGAAGAGAAAGCTAGCATCGCGTCAACTGCAAGGACGAGCTATGAATTGGTGGAATGCTATTAAAGCAGCTACTCCTGAGAATCAAGTTACTTGGAATCAATTTAAGACTCGCTTCAGTGACAATTTTATCCTACCTGCTCAGAAATCCGAATTACTCAGGAAATTTTTGGAACTAAAGCAGAATGGGAGGGCAGTCTCAGAATATATCACAGAATTCGATACTTTATCGAAATATGGGTTATCTGTTATCGATACTGTCGAGAAGAAGAACGAGAAGTTTATAACTGGGATAGATGAGTACCTGGGGAAAAGACTGATAAATCATATAGTTTAGACATTTGAGTCTATTATGGGAAAGACATTGAGATCTGAGAGCCTTTACCCTAAGTCGAAGACCGAGGTTGTTGTTACATCTTCAGGGGAGCCAAAGCCGCAAGAAAGCGGTGGAGGCAAGAATAATTCCCAGAATAAGAGGAAGCAGAACTAAACTAAGGATGGTCAGAAAAAGAATAAGAAAGATGTTGAGTGCTTTAGCTATGGCAAGAAGGGCCAATATGCCAAAGAATGTCAAGCAAAGCCAGCAGACAGGAAGTGCTTCAACTGCGGCCAAGTGGGACATCATAAGGATAAATGTCCACAACCTCCTAAAGAGAAGCAGATTATGAAAACATATGCTATCAGTGCTATTCCTTCTTCTTCGAATGCCCCAACTTCGGTGGAGAAAGGAAAGAATGTCATCATTCAAGGTATGCTTTCTATCTATGATGTTCCTGTTCGAGTATTGTTTGATACCTGGGCTTCCCATTCCTTCATATCTAGTGACTTGGTAGATAGGTTGGGATTGGAACCTGAGATAGTCGATAGACCTTTAGTTGTGACGAACCTAATCGGTGGTTCGACTAGCCTTAGTATAATTTGTCGAAATTTGGTCTTATCAAGTCATTGATGTATGTTTGCTTGTGATTGCTTTGTTTTGGGCTTTACTGGGTTTGGCGTTATTTTGGGAGTCGATTGGCTCCAAAGGTAAGGAGTGGTGGTAGACTGTGAGGAATTTTCGTTGACTATTAGGGTGGATGATGGGAGGAGGGTAGTGTTCGGTGGCCTACCTAGAGATGAGGTGGTGGCTAGTTTTCTAAATCCCTCGACATTTCGTAGGACGAGTTATCAGGGGTTCCAATTACTTGCCAGTATCCGGATATCTTCGAGGAAGTGACTGGACTTCCACCACGCCGAGAGAATGAGTTCCGTATTGATTTATTGAAAGATGCCAGACCTATAGTGATGCCACTTCGTCGTATGGCACCAAGTGAGCAGTGAGAGCTCGAGGTGCAAGTAAGCGATCTTTTGAATAAGGGATTTATCAAAAGAAGTGTTTCTGAGTGGGGAGCACCAGTCGTATTTGCCACCAAGGGAGATGGTTCCCTTCGTTTATGTATGGACTATCGCGAGTTGAATACGATGACTAGGGAGAATAAGTATCCTCTTCCACGGATAGATGATCTGTTTGATCAACTGGAAGGAGCAAGAGTGTTCTCCCAATTGGACCTCGCGACAGGATTTCATCGGCTCTGAGTACCAGCTGAAAGTATTCCTGAAACGGCATTTTGGACGCCGTCTGGATTCTATGAGTGGTTGGTCATGCCATTTGGGCTGACCAACGCACTATCGTATTTTGTGGATCTTATGAATAGGGTATTCAGGGATCAATTGAATAAGTTTGTTCTTGTGTTCGTGGACGATATCCTTGTTTACTCGAGGACAGAGGAAGAACACAAGGAACATTTGAGGACAGTGATTGAGGTGTCGAGAAAACACCAATTGAAAGCGAAATTTTCTAAGCTTCACTTCTGGAGGAGGGAAGTGAGATTCTTGGGCCATGTTGTTTCAGAGAATGGTATTGTCGTGGATCATGCGAAGGTGGCTACGGTGCAAGATTGGTATATGCCTAGGAATGCAACAGATATAAGAAGTTTCTTGGGGTTAGTTAGATATTATCATAAGTTCATCCAGGACTTCTCCAAGATAGCGGCACCGTTAACTCAGTTAACCAAGAAGAATCAAGCTTTCGTTTGGGACGAAAGGTGAGAAAATGCATTTAAGGGTCTATAAAGGGGAAGTTAACAAGTGCACCAGTGTTAGTTATTCCTAAGGGGAATGAAGAGATGACGGTATACACGGATGCTTGTGGTACCGGACTAGGTGCTGTCTTGATGCAAGGAGGTAGGGTTGTAGCTTATGCTAGTCGGAAATTGAAACCGCATGAGAGAAGATATCCTACCCATGATCTGGAATTGGCAGCTATCGTGTTCGCATTGAAATTGTGGAGACATTATCCCTTAGGAGACAAATTCGAGTTGTTTACCGATCATAAATCATTAAAGTATCTTTTTTCTCAGAAGGATCTAAACCTCCATCAGCAGAGATGGTTAGAATTCTTGGCTTCCTGTGATTTTGATATCGCATATACACTAGGAAAGGGAAATGCGGTAGCTGATGCATTGAGTAGGAGACATGCCAATTTAGGGACTATGTTTTTTGAATAGAAGAAACTGGAGTATATTGCAGGATATGATTTCAGACCTAAGTGCAAATTGAATCCCGAAATGTTAGCAAGCTTGACAATTAGACCCACGTTGATTGAGCAGATTGGTTCCAGTCAGAGGGACGATCTTAACTTATTGGAAATCATCTCCAAGTTAGAGATGGGTATCGATGAGGAGATGAACAAGTTTGGGCTTGATCGAGAAGGATGGCTTCGAAAGAATGGGAGACTAGTTGTGCCCAATGTCAATGGATTGAGAGATGAAGTGCTTAGAGAATGTCATCACTCAAAACTGACTATACATCCCGGTGGAAATAAAATGTATCGAGACATGAAGTAGACATACTACTGGGAAGGAATGAAGAGAGACGTTGGGAAGTTCATATCCAAGTGCATGAACTGCCAGCTAGTTAAAGCCGACCAAAAGAAGCCTAGTAGTTTGTTACCACCGCTGGAATTCCCGAATGGAAATGGGAACAAGTCTCAATGGATTTCATTGATGGTTTATTAAGGACTAGGTTGGGCCATGATAGTATTTGGGTGATTGTGGATCGATTGACCAAAAGTGCAAGGTTTATACCGGTCAAGTCGAATAGAACGGCAACTAAGTTAGCAGAACTGTATATGAAGTGGGTAGTAAGATTTCATGGAGTACCTAAAGATATTGTGAGTGACCGAGATCCATTATTCACTAGTGGGTTTTGGAAGAGCTTGCAAGTGGCTTTAGGATCAGATTTACATCTTAGTACCGCATACCATCCTCAAACCGACGGTCAGACGGTCAGACGGAGAGGGTGAATTGCGTATTAGAGGATCTCTTGAGAGCTTGTATATTGGATTTTGGAGGGTCATGGGATGACCATTTGCATTTTGTTGAGTTCGCATATAATAATAGTTATCAGTCCACTATTGGTATGGCTCCATTTGAAGCTTTGTATGGAAGACCTTGCAACTCACCATCATGTTGGTTGGAAACTAGTGAGAAGTTCGTGCTTGGATCGGATGTAATAAGAGAATCTTCAGATAAGATCAAGGTTATTCAACAACGAATGAAGGCTGCCCAAGATAGGCATAAGAGTTATGCTGATAAGAGGAGAAGAGATTTGAAATTCTCCGTTGGCGACTTGGTATTCGTCAAGATTTCTCCGTTAAAGCATGTAATTCATTTTGGTAGGAGAGCTAAATTGGCACCAAGGTTTGTTGGTCCTTTCCAACCCTTGAGCAAGTAGGGACTTTAGCGTACAAAGTTGGGTTGTCTGACAAGATGGCAGGAGTTCACAACGTATTTCATGTTTCCTAGTTAAGAAAGTTTGTACACGACCCTGATATGGCTATTTCACAGGATCAGTTGGATGACATCGAAGTAGAACCCGAGGCGGTTGGGAACCACAGGCCGATTCGTATTATCGAGTACGATACGAAGCAACTTCGAAAGAAGAGGGTGAAACTGGTCAAAATCCAGTGGGGTGATAACGAGAATGATTGTATTTGGGAAACAAATGAGAGCATAAGGAAGTCGCATCCAGAACTCTTTTCCTGGTAAGATTTTAATAGCGATAGTTTTTCCCTTGTTAGTAAACCGCATGCTAGGATAGACTTGTTGTGTCATGATGTGTGTTTGATTGTTTATAAATGGCTGTTAGGCATGCGGGACCCATTGTATGTTTTAATTAAGGAATTTCGGAGGCTAAATTTCTTAAGGGGGGAGAATGTAACGACCCGCATTCTATGCACTGGGGGATAATAGAATATTTGTTCCACTTACATGTGAATCCGTATGATCGTGTAACTTTGGGAAACGGCTATTGGGGTCATTTCCTATGTTCACGATTTTTGTCGATTTTTAAATGACCGTTTTGCCCCTGGTGAATCTTGTTTTGTCTATAATTTTTGATTGGAAAGGAGTTTTGACCTGAAACCACTTCCATTGGATTCGGTGATGGTTTACCTTTCCGTAGAGTGGTCACAGTAGCCAAATGGACTTACCGTTTGGGAGATATGGCTGAAACAAGGTTTGGAAGGTGAAAAACAGCTTAACTAGGCCAAATTAGGGTGATTAGCAGCTAGGCCCATAACCCATTTCACGATTAGTGTTATGGGAGGGCTGATAGGGTTAGGGAAAACATTTCATTTCATATTTCCGGCCACCATTTACATACTTGAAACCCTAGCAATGGCATCCACCTTCTAAATCACTCCCAAATCACTTTCTAATTGCGTATTAGCTTAATCTACACCAAATCAAGGAAGATTAGTGTCAAATTAGAGTTGAAGCTGCTGTGTTTCATTGGAAACCACGCCAAAACAGTAGAGTTTCATATCTAAAGTTTTATTTGCGGCTAAGGTGAGTGATTTGCATTGTTTTTCACTAATTACGGCTAATTAGGGGTGATTAATGTTAATTAATGATACTATACATGTTAAAATTTTGGAAAAATATATAAAAATTCCAAAATGTTATTTTATGCCTTTGTTAGAAATTTGGGTTAATTTGGACATGTTTTGCTAATCCTCATGCTAGATATGATTAAACTCGATTAAGGGGAAAACATGGGTTTTGGGTAGGTTTGATCCATATGGACGTATTAAACTATCATTTTGGTGTTTATGGCTGATTATACATATTGCTACTAATGTTTGGAATGTTTTTTGATTGCCTAGAACTATTAGATTGGTCGAAAATGCCGTCGTAAGGTGTAAACAGTTTGCTGGAAAGAGATGCAGAAAATTGATCAGACCCGTTCGTGAGACACACCCCACTCGTGAGTATGTACCGCGAACCGACCCCCTCCACTCGTGGACCACCTGCTCCTCACGAGCCAACCCTCACGAACCAAGTTTCCTGCCTCGAACAAAAGTGGAGCACGAACGGTGAAGCACCTCGAGATATTGGCCATGATCCAATGTCACGAACCGGAGGACAGACCACGAATCGGGACAACCGAGCCATCCTGGATGGAGAATCACGAATCAAGGAGGAGCCCCACGACCCAGATGCTCATCACGAGCCGGAGAAGAGCAAAGACACGAGTCAAACCAAGATGAGTACCATGAGTTGTTATGAAGGTCACAAACTGAAGAATCACAAACAGGGATGATGACCAAAACCCGAGATGCAAAGGTAGTCCAAATA
Source organism: Allium sativum (assembly GCA_030737875.1). NCBI lineage: Eukaryota > Viridiplantae > Streptophyta > Magnoliopsida > Asparagales > Amaryllidaceae > Allium > Allium sativum. The sequence continues at coordinate 57,273,709 of CM060912.1, forward strand.
GGAAGTTAGAACTCAGGATCCAGACGGGAACCAATGAGTTAACTTCATGAGTTGGACTTTGCTGCGGGACTAGTGCAAAGGGGTTATCGATGCCTATAGCTTTGACTCACCACTGAGAGATGAATCATTGTCTATGGATCAGTGCAGTGGAGTTGTCATGACTCTATGGGGCAAAGTGATCGTAGCAGGGCTATGAGCCAGTGCAGTGGAGTCGTCATGACTCCATGGGGTAGAGTGGACATAGCAAAGGATTAGTGGCAATGGATCAGTGCAATGGAGCCGTCATGACTCCATGGAGCAGAGTGATCGTAACAAAGAATTGGGTGATAAAATTGGTAGATATCGTATACTTTACGCACAGAGTGAGAGATGTGAGGATGATTGTTATGTTTGATGTTTGCTATCACCACGACATGCACACCCCTCCCCATTATTTTCACACCATGTGTTAGTGTCACCTTAAAGTATTGTACATCCTATTGTGGTAACTCTTTGGTTGCAGGTCCAGGTTCAGGTATGGTTATATATACCTGTTATTGTTCTGTTTTTGCTGTTTATCGCTCATACCAGACTTTTGTCTGACCCAGAGTTTTATGTCTCTTCTTATTACTCTGGGTGCTCTTAAATGAGCAGACTAAAGATAGGTTAGCTGGTTAGCACGAGTAGCTGTCCAGAGACGAGCAGGTGGCTTATACGTATCATTTCCATATATTCTCCCTGTGTTGTTGCTGGTCAGTACTTTGGGCATTAGTAGTGTACCTTCCTATTTTGCTTTAGAGACTGTTTTAAAAGTTGTAATAAAGATGGTTTGGATCATAAGTTGTATTTGGAATTTTCCGCTGCATGATGGTTTAGTTTTCAGGTTATGCACTGTCTCGCCTGTTTTATATCAATTTATGTTATTATTATATTTTGTTCTATGCGCTATGAGATATACTGTAGTTTCTTTGATGATACATAGTTTTAAACCCTTTTCCTTTGACGACCGTCCCGTGCTGGTTGGACATCGGCATAGCGCATTTCATTGGAAATGTAGGCTGGTGCGGGCCGGGCCGTCACACAGGGGTTACACAATTTCGTCGTATGATCGAGTACCCTGGGCGTCGTGTATGGCCTAGACACGTTTCGTCGTGTGGAGTTTTAGCTAGAACCGTGGTTTATCATTGGACCTTGATAATTAATGGCAAATTGTTCCGCCAGTCATACAATCAATAATGGTTTTGAAGCAGGATTGGTGGTGATATCCTGAGTCTGTCATGAGTGATTGGTTTCTGCATTTGTACTATCTCACATAGATTGTCCAACCTCGAAGGAGATGTTTCTTGGGTGCTTGTCTGATATTGGTTTTGGCCTTTAGGGCTTGTGCTTGAGGGATGTTTAATTCAATTAGGATGGTTTACATGAGATATATAATCTGGATGCTATGAGTGTTATTATTGGTTGTTTTGGTTTCCATGGATGAATGGTTGAAATGTTTGATATAAAGGCTATTATTGTCCGATGTGGGGAAGACGCGAGTTGAGTTCTTCTCTGGTGTTGTGGGTAGATTAGTTCGTTTATTTACCCATTCTCATATACTTTATTGATGATGTTAGATAGCTGATTTATCGATCAGTAAGACTGTTGTCTGACTCAAGGTTTTATGTTTCCCTCTTATTACCATGGGTTGATCATCCGATTGTTGGATGGGCAGACTAGTGACAGGTGATAACTTAGTGAGGACGATGTTCCAGTTTGGAGGGGAGTAAGTGCTTGGCGTATTGTATTACCAACTATATCGTATTTGGATTTCCGCTGTTTGTTATTCTTCTCTGAGTGCTGTAGTGAGGCAAAGTTGTATAATCACTATTGCTGTTATCACGTGTTTGGATATTACTTTCTAGTTGTTATGGAAGCTTGGTGTTTATGCTTCACTATTAGTACATGTTGTATATCTTCTATTATATTTTATCCTTGCGCTGTGAGTTACAATAGGTTCCACTCATGTTATTTACCTTTGATGATTGTCCACAGCTGTCTGGCACGTCCTTTAACACACTATTCGTCTTGTTTGGTCCAGGGGTTGTGGGCGGTCATCACAGTTTGATAATCAGAAACAAGATTTAAGTTGGTGTTTGATGAAATGGATTATAGCAAATATACACAGTTTCACCTTGTAATTTCAAGAAAAACTATTATCATGAGATTCTATCAATACTCGGTTGAAACAAGAATTTATACAATTTGAAATTCAAGCTTACTCTACCAACTTATAAGCAAGAAAGATTACCAGAAATCTGCTGGTGATAGTGAATAAGAATGAGAAGAATTATTAGGCAAAAATTTGATAGGATTTGTAAATTGAAGAGCAGGAAACAAGTAATATTAATAAGAATGTGCAAGAACTAAGTATTGCTGAAAGATAACCAATTATGTGAACAAATTTGCAAGAAATTATAACAACAATAAAGAATTAATAGGCTGGAACGATAAATGCAAACAAAAACAGGTAATGGAAATATTACAAGAATTAAAAAAATATAACAACAATTTAAATTGTGAACTGGAATTAAGAACTGAAAAGAACAAATTGCAGGAATTAAGAATTGCGATTGAACTAAGATCGGAATTTAAACTTACGGAAAGAAAAAATATTACAGGATATGAAATGAAAAATAATTTGCTTAAGGAGTTCTTCACATTTCATAATGGCATCAACACTGCATATTTATACAAGTTGACACAACTTGCAATGTCCTCCAACAGACCACTAAACAAATGATTCAATCCTAGTGGTTCGATCCAACAATTACACAACATTTCAACACTACAGCCCATAATCCCAAAAAACAATCAAATCTTTGTATCAATAATTCGCTGTGTACACATGCACAGTTTACTAGAGCATGCACACTGACACCCATATATTCCATCCACCTCAACCAACATTTTGGATATTCATCGCTTCAGACAACATCTTGACATCTTCCAGCAGCCTCTTTAACGAACTGTGGTCATTCTCTAGTGAAAGTGATTGCTCTAGGCTTTCTCTTCCATTTTCAGGATGTAGAAATATACAATAACTCTTCTTCTTATCAATCTTGGAACCATAGTGAGGATGTTATATCTCTAATCCCCTTCAAAAATAACCTTGTCCTTAGGGTCTAGGGACAGCAAGGAGGTGGTCATGGTGGCTTATCGTTTGTCATTGAAAATGGCGACCTCTAGTACAAAGAATCTCTTGTCTTCTTTAATACTCCCTCCGGCTCATAATGTAATAAGTTTAAAGAAGTTTTCTTTGTTTCAAAATATATGGTGTTTAAGCTAGTTATTCCAGTTTGTCCCTGATCAATAATAAATGATATAAACCTAAAAGGTACTTCATGGGTACTTTATGCATGAAAAAGTAAAAAGTGGTTGATAGGAATAGGACTAGTAAGTGGGCTTTGCATGGAAATATAAGTAGTAATTAGCAGTACATGAACAGAGAAATTAATGTGTAGGACAAAACAAATCTAAGTATGGACTAAAATGTCATCTAAATTTTTCCTTAATTTTCGTGCAAACCTCTAAAACTTCCTAAATTATGAACTGGCGGGAGTATAATTTGTGTTAGCAGCCACAATGAGCAAGCACAATTCACTTGTACCTTTAGTGGGACCCTCTGTCCTTATTTCCATCATTTTATATGATTAGCGAATAGTCGTTGGTGATTGAAAAAAATACATCATGTGAGTTATCTACATGTTCATCCTTAATTACTTCTAGTTGTTTCTCTTCATCCGCATTTTTTGATTCATATTCAAAATCAACATCATCCTCCAAAATAGTTGCACCTTCAAAAACCAAATCAAGTGGTTCTTTTGGATCTAAGGCTAATTCTTTAATCGTTGGTTCATGAAAACACACTTGTTCAATAGCTGCTTCTTCATATTTAATTTTAAAACCAACCATATCATGAATTCCATTGTCTTTTGAACAATCTTCTTCCTATAATGGTTCACTGCTGGTCAGGCTTCTAATTTGGTATCTTCAGAATTTGTAATAAAATTGACATTATTTTTAGGAGTTTTGAGGATTTTGAGAAGAATTTTCAGTGGGAGCTATCAGAGTGATGAGTTTAGAAGTGAGTTTCTTGGTGCCTTGATTTACAGTAGTTGTTTTCTTTATCCCCTCTAACATTTTATATGGCTTCTTAATCTTCCAATAATTAAATCTTTCAAGAATTTTTTTCTTGAATACTGACCATGTTTCTGCATATTCCACTGTACAGATGTGCCCGAAATATCACTTGAGTGTTTCCTTTCTAAGAGCGAAAGAGAAAATGTCCACATGCCTTCATCAGTCTTATGTTACCTGAAATACTGCTCCAGTTATCCCAACCAATCGGCAACTGCTTCTTCACCAGAGAAAGTAGGGAAGTTTAACTCCATAATGGGGTATTGATTGTGAGTGAGGTTTTGATAAGGTTGATAAGTGTAGGGTGGATACTCATTAGGCTGCTAAAAATGTTGTGGTTCTTAAGGGAATTGAGGTTGGTTATTATTTTTTGGGAATGGAGTATAGAGTTGCTTGGCTTGATCATCTAATCTTTGGAAAATCTGGAGGAACGTTTCGCTTATTCTCTCAAACTTCTGATCAAGAGGCAACATGTTATGTTCTATCCTTCTATTGATTTCATCTTGTTTTTCCATAATTCTTGACGGTTTTTGGGCAATTGTCAGTATTTTTGAGAGTATAAAGGTGAATCCATGAAGTGTGGAGCATTCCTTGGTAGTGGAAAAGGAGTTTTTGCTGCAATTTTTGTGGTTCTTAGATCAGGTGGTGGAGCTATTGTTGTTGCAGGGGGAGCAAATGGTTTGTACAATAAGGGTTCAGGCTGTTGTATATGATGAGGTACAAGTGGTGGTTGTTGAGGAACAATTGTTTCTTCTTGCATTGTCCATGCAGGATCTTGGTATGGATGGAAGGTTTGGAAATAGGTGGTGGTTGTTGAGGTACAAGTGGAAGGTTAACCCAGTCGATTACTTTGATATGGTTGATAACTTCTACTTGTGTAGGCTGCCATTGTCATGGTGGGTTTCAATATTTGCGGAAATTCAAAATGAAAGAAGATGACAGGACATGGCCATTCAGAGTTAGGAAGGAGGATCAATGAAGATTTAAGTGGGTTTGATGATCAGAAACGATATTTATAAGGGAGATTTGGTGTGAAGATGGGTTTTGTAGATTTTTAATGAAATGGATTAGAGCAAATGTACGAAGTTTCACTTTGTAATTTCAAGAAAAGCTGTTATTATGAGATTTTATCAATACTGGGTTGAAACAAGAATTAATACAATCTGAAATTCAAGCTTAATCTATCAGCTTATAAGCAAGAAAGATTACAAAAAATTGTTGGTGACAGTGAACAAGAATTAGAAGAAATATTAAGCAAGAATTAGAAGAAATATTAAGCAAGAATTAGAAAAAATAATAAGCAAAAATTTGACAGGATTTGTAAACTGAAGAGAAGAAAACAAGTAAATAGCAATAAGAAAGCACAAGAATTAAGTATTGCTGAAAGAAAACAAAACAATTGTGTGAACAATTTTGCAAGTTGTAATAGCAGTAAAGCATTAACAAGCTAAAATTTAAATGCAAACAAGAACTATTAATGGACATATTGCAGGAATTAAAGAAATATAAGAACAATCTTAACTATGAACTAGAATTAAGAACTGAAAAGAACAAATTGCAGGACTTATGGACTATGATTTAACTAAGATCGGGATTTAAACTTTCCGAAAGAAAAAAATATTATAGGCAATGAAATGAAAGACAATTTGCCTCAGGAATTCTTCACACTACATAATAGCATCAGCACTGCCTATTTATACAAGTTGACATAGCTTTCAATGCCCTCCAACGGACCACTGAACAAATGACTCAATCCCTGTGGTTCGACCAAACAATTACACACCATTTCAACATTGCAGCCTATAAGCCCAAAATACAATCAAATCTTTATCTAAAAAATTCACCGTGTAGACATGCACAGTTTACTAGAGCATGCACACTAACACCTGTAGATTCCATCCTTTTCAACCAACGTTTTCGATATCCATCACTTCTGATAGCATCCTGACATCTTCCAGCATCCTCTCCAACGACCCGAAGCCATTCTCTGGTGAACTGGGTTGCTCCAGAGCTTCTCTTCAATTTTCAGGCTGTAGCATATATAACAGCTCTTCTTCTCAGTCTTAGCCACCATAATGAGGATGTTAAATGAAAGGATGATCAGAATTCAATATTTGCTAGAATTGATGTAAAGTTGGAATCTTCATGATCATTTTGAGTAGACATAAGGGTTTTAGAATTAGAACTTGCAGATATGCTATCCAGTTTCTTGGATTTAGCTTGTAGGAGGAATTTCTTAATGCGTTTTCTACCTGGTTCACTTTTCCATCACTCAAATAAGTAATCAATCAAGATTTGATTGCTAATCTTTCTCATCGACTTTTGCATATTATTGTGGCTATCTTGGCAAATTGTGATCCACATCTGCTGCATGCTGGCTTTTGTTTTATTATGCACAATGTAGTTTCTCTTTTTTCATAAATGGTATACTACGGTTGTAATCAGCTCGTGAGTTGAAGTGTTATTTGTTTCGAACAAGTGATTACTTATTTGACCACTTATAGCTGAACAAGAAGCTTAATATTGTTTTCTTGAATAAGATTCAGATCTGAAACACTTATTAAGTGAAAACTATTAAGCACTTTCATAGTGATTTTTCCAATTTTGAATGTTTAATGATAATTCCTTTCATTTACACTCTTAGTTATATTTTTTACATTTCCTTAAATACATCCTAAACATTCAAAAAAAAGTTAAAATTTTGAAAATCTATTTTCCTAAGGTTTCAAACATTTTAAATTATATTCCTTTTTATAAATTTGTAAATTTAGATTCATTTTCAAAAAAAAGTATAAACAAAGTCAAACAATAATTAATTTTTCTGAAAAAGGCCTGAAAATCCAAAATTTTGAATTATGTAATTTTGCTATTAATTTTTAAATGGACTTTTGGAAACTTAATTCATGAATTTAAACTAGCAAAAAGAAATTTAAATCATTGAAATATTTTCAAACAATTATCCATTGTTAGAGTTTCCACAAAACTCAAATTCCTGAGATTAAACATTACTAATTTCTTTTTTGGCAAAGCAAAAATTACTAATTTCAACTATTAATAATAATTTTATGGTTCAAAATTTCCATTTTATTATTTACTACATGAATAACTAAGTAATAAAAAAGTCGATATTGTCAAAATAAACATTTTCATTAGTTCAAACCATAAACTTCAAAACCATAAACAATCTTTTGCGATTCAACATTTAGCGTTCAACAACTAGTATTCAACTTTTAGTATTCAGCATTCAACATTTTAAACAAGCGAAGCCTAAGTCCTTTTTGGAGGATTTGTCATTGAATTTATTTTTAATGAAAGTGATGGTTTGCTTTAACACCACACAGTCTCTGTTGATAGTTTCCAGAATCTTCTTAATGTAGCTCCATGGATAGTATGAATGACTACTTTCGAAAAACAAATGATCAGTACATTCTGACTATAATTCACGTAAAAAAAGTAATAGTTTTCCCGAGTAATCCCATTTATTCATTCTATCTTTTATAGGCAACCTATTATTTATAGCAAAATAAGTACAGATAACCATCTTTGTGTTTTCAACCTTATTTTGCATGCAATCTAACCATTCTACTAGTGAAACTTTATTTCTGACAAAGTCCTAAGTGAATTTAAAAGAGACTTACCTTTTTTTCTCAGTAGTCCATAACCAATAATCTGCATTAGCCTCAATATCAATTACAATCTTAGTAATACTGTCTTTGAATGGATTAGTAATTGGATGACCTTGTGGTTACTACTGGTTATTATTGATTATTATAGGTATTGTTCCATCAGAATTTCCGAAAATTATTAAATCATTTCGTCCTATTCTTTTAATGAATGAGTTATGTTGAAACCAAGGATCAAACCAAAATCTGGCTTCTTTACCATCTTTGAAAACTCTTTCAAGTAATAACTTACCTTGTTATCCACATTTAGAATCTATTTCCACTTACTAGATTGATTATTTATTGAAGAAATATTCTAGAAATTATGGTTTTTAAGATATTTATTTTTCATCCATTTTGATCATAATTACTCTTCACTCAAAAATATCCAAAACAATTTTAGATAGCAAGCGAAATTTATATCATTGAAATTTATCAAACTCATACATCCTTCATTTTAGGTCTACGAACTTTATTCCAACTAATTTTATGATAACCACCCCTTCTAGAGAAAATCAACACATATTTTTTCAAGTTTATTAACAAATGCTACAGGTATATGATAAGTTTATAATCAGTAAAGTATGATAACATAAATAGTAGTTTTGTTAATTTCCAATATGCCACCAATAAATAGTAAGTTGCTTGATCAAGTTTTCATTCTCTCTTGAACTTCTTCAATCAAAGTAGAGTAGTCAATATCTATAATTTGGTTGGTGGATAGGGGCAATCCTAGGTACATGATATTATTTGCCTTCTGATATATGCATAATATCTAAGATTCTTCCTTATCTCTATAATTCTTACTAAAAAGTGCCTTGCTTTTATATTTATTAATCTACAGACCTACATGCTTGTATAAACACTCAAGAATACCATTAATAATGTTAACACTAGAAGGGTTAATTTTAATAACACCTTTATATCATCTGCATATATCAGATGAGTAATGATAAGTTGAACTCTATTGATACGATTTAAATTACCTTCAATAATTTCTAGCTACATCAGGATTGATAAATATTCCATAACCATTGTAAACAAGTATAGAGATAGAGGATCGCCATGTCTAATACCCATGTTACTCCTAGTACAACCGTAATGGTTTACCTTAGATAAGTATAGAAAAAGTAGGGATATTTATACATTCAAACACAAAGTCACGATCAATTTTTTAGGAAATCCCAGATTTTACATGTTGTATATAACTTCTATTAACCTTCTTATTAATTTTTGTAGATTAATTTTAAAACGAACTTTGTCACTAATTTTGCTGTTAAAATTACAAACCATTTCATGAGCTAATAAAGAATTTCCATACATTAACCTATCCAGAGCAAAAGAACCTTGATATTCAAAAATTAAGAATGGAAGAATATTTTTTAATTCTATTACTAATAACTATAGCAATTATTTTATAAATAAAATTTCCATAAGATATAGGTCCTTAGTCATATATATTTGTTGGCTTCTATTTTTAGGAGTTTTAATGATAAAAGTATGATTTAAACTATTAGGAAATTTACCTTCTTTAAAATATTCACCCACTACTTTAACATGATGGGATTAACTGCTATCCCAATGCGTTTTATATAATCTAGCATTAAGACGATAAGTCTGGAACTTTTATTATCACCTGTTTTAAGTATTATATATTTTATTTTTTCTTCAGTTATAGTAGTAAAAAGAATTTCCTCTACTGCTGAGTTAATACATGAAAATAGTCTTAGGAAAATTAAAGTCAAGCTCATCAGAATTAAAAAGCTTTCGATGTATTCAATTGCATCTTTGGCAACTTTATCATAATTATTTATCTGATTTCAACTATCATAAAAAAATACTTCCTATGTTGTTGACATGTTTTCTACTGCTCATCTTGGCATAAATTTTTTTGTACAGTCGTCAAGTTAACCAAAGCCAACGAAATCCCAATTCATCGTTAACACAATCCAGAGCAGCAGAGGCCCAAAACTACAGAAAATCCAACACAACCTAACTCCAAGGACCGAACTGCCAAACACCTGAAGACAAAAGAGCGAATCCATAGAGCTCCAACCCCCCAACATAGTCGAAAGAGATCTAGAGTGCAACCACGAGTTAGAATTACCAGCAAGCTGAAGGACATCTAGCTCCAACATAACAATCTAACCATCACAATCTAGCTAAGAAGTATAATACCTAAATAAATAAAAAACACTCAACCCCCCATATGGGGACGAGAGCCCCCAAAAATAAGAAAACATAAGCTAGTGAAACCCATACAGAGTTGAGGTTACCCATAAAGGGCCTACCTCAAAAAGAGAAACGGACATCGTATGCCATCCTTCTAATGATGGACTCCGCAATCATAGGGGAATCATCAAAAATCGCCTTGTTTCGGGAACACCAAAGATGACAACAGATGAGACATGGAAAGCCTAAAGGGAGCCTACTAGAGCCAACTAGAGCCTACTAGAGCCAACAGATGACCCATTCAAGAAGGAAAAGAGGGAGCCTACTAGAGCCAACTAGGTCCTCAAAAGGGGTCCAGACAACAACTGCACACTCGCTATCCCAAAACAAGTGCGCAGCCGACTCCATAGAACCTGCTCGGCAACAACGGCAACGAGACACGAGTGGGATACCAATCACCATAAAATTTTCATCCAATAGAAGCCCACAATGGAGGACTTTCCATATGAGAATGGATACCTTGGGGGATACACTTGTCCCAAATGAAAGATAAATCAAGATTCCATCTAGCATAATTCCAGGAAGCTCTATGATAGAAAGAGATCCCATTCCAGGAAAAGCCATGCCCATGGCTATTCGAGAAAGTCTTGACTGACTACATCTATTTTCACATCTCACTAGCGTAAAACGTGTCCCTAAAAAGCCAAAAGGAAAAAGGTTTATGTACTTTGCATGGAGAAACGAATCCTAGAGGGAGTCAAGAGAATGAAATCTAGCCCAAACCTTGCAAGCGTAAGCTTTGCACACATCACGAGGATTACACAGACTGAGGCCCCTTCTCGCCTAGGGCAACAGATGGTGTCCAAAGAGACCCAGTGATGTCTCCTAGAGATGTTTCTGCTACCCCAGAAGAAGTAATAGGCCAAGGAGCGGTAAGCATAGGATAAAGAAGAAGTAGATGTCGTGGCTGCAAAGACAAGAGACCCAAAGGAATCGAGAACCAACTTGATTAGAATCAACTTGCTAGTTTGAGAAATGGAAATTGAGTTCCATCTTAAAATTACCCCCTTTCTTTATCCGTAAGGGGATCCAAAAGAGTGTTGAGCTTACGCCCTATGTAAAACATAATGCTAAGATAAGACAGAGGCAGAGAAACCACCCGGAACCCTGAATAGTACTCGATCCTTGAACCCTTCCCTGGATTTATGGATCTGGACGGGATGAAGCAGCTCTTCGAAGCATTGATCAACTTCCCAGAGCAGTCTTCGCAGAGATGAAAGAAGGACAGTAGTAGGTGGAAAGAACGTCGATTCCCATTCGAAAAATTAATGATATCATCAGTGAAGGACAAGGATGAGATGACCAAGCATCCGTTTGAAATTCCAAACCGATGAACCTACCGAAAAATAATGAAAAAATGCACCCCTTTAAAGAGAGCCTTAGCTGCAATAAAAAAGAACGTCAGAGAAAGGTAATCACCATGCCGCAACCCCCTGTCTGAAGAAAAAAAAAACCTTGGCTACTAAGTAGATGAGAACATAAAACCAGTAGTTCGAAATAAGTCTCCACACCATTTCGATAACGGGCTCAGGAAAACCAGAGTTTAGGTGAACCTACACGATGAATAACCAAGACATACAGTCATAAGCTTTAGCCATATTAAGCTTGATGACCACATTGGAACCACGGATTATGTGTCCAATATCAAAAATCAGCTCTTGGGCTAATAGAAAATTATCGGTGATCAGTCGACCTTTGACAAAGCCGGCTTGGGACGAAAAAATCACACAATCAGGAATAGGCGCAAGTCAAGTAGACAAGATCTAGGTGATGAATTTGTTCAAGAAATTACAAAGAATAATCGTCATGAAGTCAAAACGAATGAGGATTCTCCATCTTTGGGATGAGTACAAGGTTGGTAGACGTCCAACTCTTGGAGGATCCCCCAAGAAAGAAGAATTGGGTTACTTGAACGAAGTCTGGACAAATGACTCCTAAGCACAACGGTAAACAACCCCGTTGAAACCATATGGACTGCTCGCACTATCCTTACTAAGCGAGAAAAACAAAAGACTGAATCTTCTTTAAAGACGGAGGACTGCACAGAATAGGCGACTTAGATATAAGAACAAGACGAGGGATGTGAGAAAGCAGGGTTGTATCAGACCGATCGGCCGATTGACATTGCAAGAAGGAACTAAAGTGGGAGATGATCGTCGCTTCAACCTTCGGTGGCGACTCAGCCAACTAAAGATCAGGACGCTGAAATGGCGGATAGACAAGATACTATTATTCTTCCTAATCGAGGAGTGAAAGAATTTCGAGTTAGAACAACCTCAACGACTCATTTGATTCTATATTTCAGGTGAAGAAAGTCATTCTCAATTCTTAATTCCGCAATGAAAGCTACTCGAGCTAGGTTGCAAACCTCTTTGTTGGAATCCGAAGGATCTACAACAAAAATAGCTTCCGCTAGGATTAGGGCATCTTTCGCAGGCCAAACAAGATCGAAGATATTCTTAAACACATGAGAGTTCTAGATCTTAAGACAGGATTTAAGACGCTTAATTTTAAAGTAGAAAGCTGCAATAGGATTACCTATAGTAGCTAAAGACAAAGATTCTTAAACCGTTGACAAGAAGGGATGAAGAGAAGTCCACATGGATAGGACATGGGAAGAAGTGAGCCTAGTAGAGGAGAAGGGAGCGCACTTAAGATTCGTCAAAACACAATCCTAGAATGTCTGATGAATTTGTTCAATTGAGAAGGAAAAAGGGAGACCAAACCAACCCTCCATCCCAAGCACCTTGTCTAACCGAGAGAGGATCCTACTAGGGTCATCTAGGTTATTGCACCGAGTGAAAGCTAGACCAACAAACGAGATCTCAAAAGGCCCCGGCTACAACGCGAATGATGGAGACCCGTCGTGTTTCCCAGCTTGGGAAGAGATGACATTAAAAAAACCCAACAACAAAAGCTGAATAACCGAGATCGGAGAGGGAAAAGATTTCCAGCTACAAACGCAGATGCTTGACCCAATCACATTTAGCATAAACCGCCAAGAAAAGAAAATGGATAGGAATAGCTGGGTTAGAGCACTCTACTGATAGAAGTTGGAACGAATTGAAATTCAGCACATAAAAACTTCTTTAGCCTAAAGAATCCAAATCTTATTGGAAATTTTAAGGAAGCTACCCCCAAATATGAACCCAAGGACGATAGTGGTAAGCATTTCTATCCCTATAAACGGTTCCTGAAGTGCCACCAACAAAATTGGGTGTTTCTTGACGATGCGCTTATGGCATGAAAGAGAGGCTTCATTCCCTATACCCCTGTTATTCAGAAACAAATAGTTTTCCATAGGAAGAAAGTAAAGATTTTTCTAAAAAAAGATGACAAAAAGAGAAGGAGAACGACGCGAAAAGATCAGATCAAATAGAGCATACGACGAGTAGTCCTAACTATCTGATCTTTTGCAGCTAAAGAGCAGGGCACAAATGGTATGAGAAGTACGAGGGAGACACAAAGCATTTCTATGTGAAGAACAGGAGAAGGGACAACTGCACTAGTTCCCACTGAACATGATAAAGGTTGAGAAAAAGACAAGGAGACTTTTATGTCAACATTAGAATAGGAAACTCCTCAACGAGATGGAAGATGGTTATCTAAAAGATAAGAAGAAGCGTTATAAGAAAATCGATCCAAATGCTCATTAATAACCCTAATCTCATCCACGCTAAGCATGGGCTACGATGAAGGAGGACTAGGTGGAGGAAAAGATGTCGAAACATCCGAGGAGGCAGACGTCACTCCTTGTTGTGCAAAAACTACACCGACAAAAGTGTCATTAGGTTGACACACTTGTACTATGGATGGAACCCTAATACCACGAAGCCCTAAAGTGAGGTAACCTGCTATACAAAAAATGGAGGCAAATAGATAAACAAAGTCAAAATAGGATCCCGACATATAGTTACTATCAGAGGCGATGACCATACGCCACCATCCTACACTCGAAAAAAAACCCACCTCAAGCAGAAAGAAACAACCCAACCAAAAAATGGGGATAAGCTAATGCACAAAATGATTACTAAATTATATATTCATTTAAGGTGGTCCATAAGGAGCCGAAAACCCAAGCACCAAACGCCACCATAATGACTAAAAGGGTGAAACTAAGGCTGGTAAACACCCAACAATCCAAAAAGGAAATGACACTAAATAAAGGACCTAAAAGGAAACTACACAGGTTGTAGGGAGCCCAAGCGAAATGCAAAAAAAACACTCCAGAGAACTCCAACACACAATAAAATCACTAAGATAGTAGAAGGACAAAACCAAGATCCGATCAGGTCTACAACGGGGAGGAGGCCCCTTACCAAAGAAGGTAACACCGAAAAGTCACTCACTATAAAACCCCACATAGTAAAATCGATAGGATTAAAAAGATCATTAACTAGAATTTCATCAGCTAATATAGACAATTTAATGCAAACTACAACATTGCATTCAAACAAACCAAAAGGGTTAACCTCCCGCACTCGATCCCTTAAGCGCTTCGTCTCCCTCGCGCGAAGTCATGGTTACCACGTTGGTTTGAATTAAACTCCTTCATCTCATGCTACAAGTGCCGAACAACTACCTGACGACCATTGAGAACAAACATACAAAGCAACATTCGAACCAACGGAAGGAACTGAACGAGAGTCATCATCGACCACTAATAAAGACAGGGGCGAAGCTGTTAAACAAGGCAAGAGGGGGTAGTGCGCGGGAATATGAACCACCAGCAACCTCAATCATGATGGGGATAAAGCTCGACGGGGAGAGAGGGAAAGGAGGCAATCAAAATCACTCGCGTATGCCGACGAATACCCCAACCCAATCAGGTGCGTCACTTCATAGGATAAGGTTAACTAAGAACAGGCCAATCGACCAAACATGCAAATAATTGAAATAATTTTTGAAAGGAATTAGATAGGAGGCACAAAGTCAACCCTAACAGTAACTGTAGAAGAAAGCACTGACAAACCACCCTAAAAAAACAATGCTGATGGAAACCAAGCCATCCACCAAAACTAAAATCATGTACCTACAAACAGTTCTCCAACAAGAAAATTTTGCAGGGCCTCACCTCCATGAACACCCCCTGTTGACATCGAAAATGGTTGTCTATGACCAACAACCAAATTCACAATGTCACAACAATTCTCAATTACCGAATGCAATAGAGTTAAGAGAGACACCATGTTTTATAGTAGTTTAGAAATCAGACCTACGTCCACTTTGAGTGGTCTTTTATTTATATTGCTATATTATAATTTACAGTTGGTTTTATGAAAGAAAAGCAGGGCAATAAATGTCTAGTTTAATGTGAGATTATTACAATAAGAGCAAGGCTAAACCTAACTTGTAGTAGAAGCCTGCCCGGAACCGCTCGACAACTCTAGCATCTACAAGTGTTCAGTTTAATGTGAGATGTCTTGTGAGGGTGTGTATATGTATATATATATGCCTACCTCTAGGAAGGTATTAAGTGGCTTACTCATTTGGTTTGGGTATTATGTGGTTAAGGCTAGGTCCATTTCTGAGGTTTATTACTTAGTCTAGGACCCAAGTTATGGGACCTGCCCTTATCAGATTTTAAGTGGTCACGAAGTGCGCCTTTCTCTAATATTCATGAGGTATTAAATGGTCTTAGCGATTGTGTATGAGTGGGTAGTTATCCGGAAGTTGTCTGCTTCCTCTAGGCGTTATGTAAGGGTTGATCTAAAGACAGTTTATATAAGTGGCCTAAGGAAATCACTGTCTAAGTGAAGTATTAAGTGGTTAGGTGTTCACCCGTAGGGACATCTAGATAGTAAGGAATGGGTCCGTCAAGAAGGTCTTAAATGATGTCATGCTCCTACCTAGACCTGGTATTAAGTGGCTGCTTGTTATCTATCGACCTACAAGGAGAGTATATATCTGATGATGTCGACGATAAAGACGAGATCTTAAGTGGCTAGAGTCTGCCATTGGCTATTAAGTGATAGTAATAGTCCACCGTTAAATAAATCTACGCATTGGCCTTAAGTGACCGGGTAGAGCTCATAGAACCTCGTGGGGTATTAAATGACTATAAGGATGTCCACCCTTATATTAGCAGGTACGGTATTAAATGACTGTTAGGATGTCCACCCTATTGTTAATATGTAGGCCTTAAGTGACTATAAGGATGTCTGCATCATATGTTTAGTTGTGTGTGTTTGCTTGCGTAGACATAGTTGGACAAACCCATACTGCCAAGTATATGGAATAGTTATTCCTTAACTTATGTGATTTTCATTCACCAGTACTTTATGTTCCGACCTCCCTCCTTTTAACATAAAGAGGTTAGTAGGTGGGAATGCTTGAGATCAGTGATTCTTTAGAGAAGGAGCCTGTCGATGGAGGATTTTAGTTACTTATGGCAGTATCATGATTGTATTATTGGGATAAATATTATTGATGTACCTTTTATTATTGCTTGAGACTTGTTGTAGCCGATATTTATGATGGTGTATTTATGGTACATCTATTTTGTGATACTATATTTTATTACTTCCGCTGTGCGAGATTCTGATTTCATTTTGGTTGCTCTGTTATACCTGTTTAAGTATTTCCTTATAAGAACCAACGATCCGTTTAGAAGGCTTTAAGTTCCAATGTGCCTTTTCTTAATCAAAATTTAGGCCCATTTCGGGCGAGTTGTTACATTTGGTATCAGAGCTTAGGTTACCAGAATATGAGGAAATATACGTATGAGAGATGTATTTGTATTTGAAAAGTTCTCAAATTATATATATATTATAACCCAAAAACATATGCATATATACTATGTAATTTTGTTTTCTTCCTCTTTGCTTTTGGCTAAGATACTATCTTAGGAATGTTCACTATGGGTTTTTCCTTTTTTAGATAGTAGAAATAACCGACATTCACCCGAGCAAGGGAATTAGGCAAGACCTCGGTACTTGCCTGAGTGGCTGTAGCAATATCTTAGGACTTTGAACCAAGTCTTTGTAGCCCTTCCTTGCCCAGCGAAACTAGAAGATCAACCCACTGAATGGGCTCCCAACTTTCCTAAGATATGTAAAGATTTCATAAACTTAGGAGGTAAGACTTTCCATGGAATTACATGCTTTCTGGATACGTGTAGCACTTCCGTTAAGGCACATGGCTCCTAAGGAAAAGAGAGAGTTAGACAAACATATCTCTAAGTTATTGTAGAAAGGATTTATCCGGAGTACATCTGAGTGTGGTGCGCCAGTAGTATTTGCACCAAATCAGATGGATCATTAGGATTGTGTACGGACTATAGGGAACTCAACATGCTAACTAAGAAGAATAGGTATACCCTACCTTGGATTGATGACCTTTTTGACCACTTTGGAGGTGCTCAAATCTTTTCTCAGTTAGATCTGGCAACAATACTTCAATGGTTGGGATTTCTGAAAAGATTAAACCTAATACAACGTTTAGGATGCCAAATGGAATATTTGAGTGGGAGGTTATTCCCTTCAGATTGGCGAATGTCCACGCTTTATTTATGGATCTTTTGAGTATGGTATTTAGGAGCATTCTTAATAAGATTCTTGGGGTGTTCGTGGCTAACATTCTTATTTTTTCCAAGGACTTTGAGGAGCATGAGGATCATTTAAGAGAAGTCCTAAAGGAGAACCAACTAAGGCTAAGTTCCCAAGATGTCACTTTAAGAGGAAAGAAGTCAAATGTCTTAGACACATAGTTTCGGGGAGAGGATTGGCAATATACCCCACAAAGGTAGAGGTTGTTCAAGAGTGGAGGATATCTCGTAATGCCACTAAGGTTAGAAGTTTTCTAGGGTTGGCAGGCTACTATGGAAAATTCGTTAAGGACTTTGCGAAGATTGCAACCCCTCTAACCTGACTAACAAAGAAGAATCTTGAGTTTTTTTAGTGAGAAGTATAGTAGGGCCTTTGAAAGATTGAAGGAACCGCCGACGAGTGCGCCTATTCTAGTTATTCCTAATAATGCGAAGATGTTCACGGTTTTTTACCAATGCTTGTGGGGCAGGGTTAGGAGCGGTACTCATGCAAGAGAGTAGAGTAGTTGCCTATGCAAGTAGACAACTTAAGGACCGCGAGAAAAGATACCTTGTACATGACCTAGAGCTTGCAGCTATGGTGTTCACTTTGAAGATATAGAGAAACTACTGTAACAACCAAAATTTTTGGCAATAAACAAATTAGTTATTTAATTAGATTTTGAAAATAGAAATTTATGCAAATGATGGAATTTGGCCAAGAAATTTGCACTGATGCGTTCGTCATGGAATTTTGGTCAACTTTCATGTTGGGAGTTTCGCGAACAGAGTCCTCATGAAAAAGTTATGGACGAAATACGAAAACGGACGGAAATAAATAAAATGGAATATTATATATATATAGTAAGTATTTATTTCCCTCGCCACCTCACTGCCAGGTCTACCAAGTGGTTGACTGCTGGCTGCCACCGCTTGGTCGAGCCACGCAGTGACAACTAGGGTTTTGCTATATAAATTATTATATAAATGAGCGGATGTTAATTAAATTAAATCTAACAGTTCAGGGTCTTTCTAACACCTATAAAAAAGGTTAGTCCCCTATTCTTTTCCATATATTTCTGAGAGCAACAATGAAGGTCTGCCATTTCCCTTTCTCTTCAAACAAATTATAAAACAAAAAAAATGTTCATATACAATCAAAATCAAACATAAACGATATAATTTGAAAGGGATAATCAGATTCAAGTAGAAAAGAATATGGATTGGTGTCAAGGTTCTTCTTCATCATATTTCTCCCCTCTTTTCTTATTTTCTTGCAAATCTACAAATCCAAAAGTACCCCTTTTCAGAATAACTATAGATCTGTAAGAAATCCCCCTTTTAAACTTTGTTTATCAAACTTGAATCTATTATAGAATCTTTTTCCTATTGAAATCATTCCACTTAATACATTTTATTAAGTAAACGTTTATTCAAAATCATCGCAAAAGCCTTACATTTCTTTTATAAGCCTTGCTTATAAGTTTGGATTAATTACAAATTCCTTTTAAAACTCTTTTCCAAGATTTCAACTAAAATCTCATTATAAACACGATCACTCACTAAATGAATTCCTTTTAAAGAGTAACTATCTTAATTATTATTTATTATAATAATAATTAACTTCATCATTAATTATAATAGATGTAGTTAACTTCTTAATTAACTTAAGTAGAATAGTTAACCGTTTTTAAAAGATTTTTAAAATAATAATTAACTTCAACAATATTAAACAATTCAATAATTACTTTAAACACAATTAATTAACTTTTAAGAATAATTATTAAGTTTGAATAACTATTTGTCAAAACCATTTCTATTAGATTAATTTTAAATCAACTAGTCTAATAATCAATTTCAATTGAAAACAGTTGACTTAGTCAACTTGAAAATCATCAACTAACTTTTAAATTGATTCCAACTAATTCCTTATCTTGAATTAATAATATAACTAATTCAACAAAATCACTTAACTGTTCCATAAGGACAATTATTTCAAATTATTAACCCGTAGGTTAATTTCTGACTTCTTGCATGTAAATCTTATTAAAAATGTAAGAATTGTCTATAAGAATCATTTTATAATAATTTATAAAGTAATAAAAATTCAATGTTTGCTTATAAATAAAACCTTATAATTTGAATAACTTATAAAAATATAAGTTAAAAATCTAGCTTCAGTTATAAAAATATTTTTTATACTTCAAACTTTGTCAATTCTCCTAACAACAATCGATGTTTTAAAAAAAAAATTGATTTTAAGTCATCCGTTGCCAATCACTTAATCAATACTGCTTATTGATTACTAAAATATCAAACATTGAATCCAACTCAACAATCAACATCCAATTCAACCGTTTACATCCAAACAGGATTCAGTATTACTTGAAATAAACAATTCATATATATATATATATATAACAAGTAACATAAAAATGTTTGAGGAATCTGGTTGGATCCGTCAACCTGTTCTTTCCTGCATCACAACTCATAATATAATTTTATAAACATATATGAAATAGAAATTTATTCTAAATCATTTAAATGACGGTAATATAAATAGAAATTTAATCTAAATCTATCAAACAATAAAACAACCTTTAATAACCAAACAACAATCATTTAAATCATCCAACCATCCAGTTTATGCTAATAACGATAATTTATGATAATATAAATTTAACACATCATAGTATTTCAGAAAGCATGAAAGTTAACTCATAGTTTGATCCTGATTCGATAATTCAGGTTGATTTATATAATTTCAAAAAAGCATTTGAAATTATGCAAAACCCAGTTAGCTCTGAATCTCTCCAAACCAGTTCGTACCCGTAATATGCCCGATACGATCCCAACGCCGCTTGTTTCATGCAATTCTGATAACGTACGCAAAAGTTATACTTATTACAACATTAATTTGAATTAAAAATTATTAACTTAATTAATTAAATTATTCATTAACATTAAACACATACTTAACCTATTTTTCCCCACGTTAATACTCCTTCCTCCCCATATAGTTGCATGCAAGAAATTACCCACTTTCTCCACCTCGTTCTCCCCCATCACCTCACGAAATGCCAAACCGACAACGCCATTCAACTTCTCATCACGTTCTCCACCACCCGGTCACCAACACTCCGCCTTCGCCTCACCCAAGGAAATCACATCCTCGGGCCGTCCATGCGAATGCCAGAAAACAATGCAAATTATTTTTTCCCCAAAAATCCTCAAAAATACCAAATATTGTGCAAAACTTCAGTACAAATCCAAATCCCCACTTCGATTCCACCCTCATCGCACAAAATTCCCAAAATGACCAACCAAACCCACTGTGATTTTTTCACAGCGCAGAAAGTTCGAACTGCACCTAAAAAAAGCATACAAAGAGAAGCTCACAAGCCCAGTAGCACAATGAATCAAGAATCCTTTGATTTCATTGAGTTTTTGATTTTATATAATTATTTGAAGTCACGAAATTTTTATTTTGGTGGTGGTCTGAATTACGACAGGAAGAAGAAGAATAATTAGCTTATAGAGGAAGGTTTAGATATCATATAAGATAGGTTATTTTTTTATTCGATTATTTTATTGAATTATATTAATCCATGCCTATCGTATTTTCCGTTCGACGTTTATAAATTTGTATGATCACATACGAAACCGTTTGCGATGACAATGGACATACGACTATAGTTTGGTGTTACGAACCCAATGAAACTTGTTTTATCCAAATCCGAGTCCATTTGGAAAAATAGTGAAATTTTGAATATTAAAATTGTTAATTGATTCACGTTTATTTTTCACATGCTTACGTAACAACTTCGATTGGCTCGAAAATTGAAATCTTACAATAATTAAATATTTTAGACACGATGGAACTGGTTTCGTCAAATTCCGATATCGTTTGGGTAATTTTCTTTTTAATTCACAACGTTAATCGATACGCGTTTATATCGGCATGATCACAAAATAACTCCAAATAACCCCAAACTAAAAATCTTATAATAATTATCCATTACATATTTTACAAAATGGTTTCGTTAAAATATGACACCGTTTGAAAATTGGTTATTCTTACGTTTCATATTAATTCAATAAAACAATTAAATAAAAATCTAGGCGTTTACCATTCGCACGATCAAACAGTAAGTCCGACCGATACGAAAATCAAAATCCTATAATAACTTACTAATACGAATCCAATAGCACAAGTTTTGTTGCATTCGGAGACCATTCTTACGGAATGATATTTTGTACGTAAAACGACGCTATTTTGGATACTAAAATACATGATCTTCAAAAATAACTAGCTATATACATCTTGACTCTAAACGTCAATACAAATTTAACGGAATTGGTTTCTCGTCTTAATTTGATTGTAGCCCAAATTATACTCAAATTCCTTCTAATCAAATTAAATTTATTTAATTAACCGCCATGCACACTAGCCGCGTGTTTATGGCTACCGAAGTCACAAATGATATTAGATCACCACGAAATTTATTTTTGTACAATAGTTTAATATTACGAGTCCAATGAAACTGATTTCGTTGAAATCCGTGACTATTTCAGAATTGACTATTTTTAACTTTATTAAATTAATATAAAATCCTCATTTTTGCCAAATCATTATTAAACTAATTATTTTAAAACTCAATAAACTTCCATTATATTTCAATAGCGTATATGACCATTCAGAAACCATTTTGATTAAATTCCAAGTTATAATAATATTTAATTTATTAAAAACCCTCTTATTTATTAAATAAATCATTATGGTTTATAAACAATTCCATAACGAATTTATGAAAATTTGATTTGGGCATAAGTAAAAATCTACAATATGAAATCGCGATTTTTCTCTTCCTTAGAAAAATATAATCCAATAATCTGGATGGTTCTTATTTCAAAGAATTCCGACTTATATTGGATTTTGTACATCCAATTGAAATTCAAAATGTAAAATTACAAACTAGACGTTACGAGCTCGTTTTTAATTTAATCATAAATTATACGTTCAAACATCGTTTTTAATAAATAAATTTCTCATAAAAATCTTTTTATATTTCCAATACAACTTTTAAAACGAATTTAAATGTTCAAGATTAAACAGCTAAAAATCGGAGTCATTACATTTTATTTAAGATATATTTATTGATATATTTTAGTCATAATATAAAAAACTATACAATAGACATCAAATATATTTATTACAAACAAGATTTACTATATATATATATATATATATATATATATATATATATATAATTACATAACTCCTCTAAGAATATTTTGGTAACTCTTTCAATCCCTACAACAGTTATAAAGACCCAACTTCTCTTATGGTAAATCACTCCTCTCACTCTCTAAGTTATGATCTGTTTGTCATGTATCATCAGTATATGTGCAGTTAAAGCACTCAACGGATCCAAAGTGGTGGAGGTGCAAAAAGTTGTAGCGGGGATAAAGCGAGGAAATAGCGAGATATAGCTGATGAGTCTAAAATAGCTTATAAAACTAGTATTTATTGCTTTTTATGAATATATAAATGATAAATAAATGGAACATTAATATTCAACTTAATTATAATTAGTACATTTTTAATTCTAAATAAAAGCATAAGAAAATATACGCAATAAATGTAAATTTAGCTTCATTAAATTTAATAGAATATTATATTATTTCATATTTTAAAAAATATATGTTAACAATTTATATTAAAAAACTAAGTTTATAAATTTTATACTATATAAGTGTCATTTCTTTTATAGAAGATACAACGAAAATAACTGAATATAGCTGAAATAATAGGATAAATCGGGAATATCGAAACATGGTAGGGATATTTGAAAATAACGTAGCGGTAGAAATCCGTTA
The DNA here is from genome assembly GCA_030737875.1 of Allium sativum. Lineage (NCBI taxonomy): Eukaryota > Viridiplantae > Streptophyta > Magnoliopsida > Asparagales > Amaryllidaceae > Allium > Allium sativum. The sequence continues at coordinate 57,297,166 of CM060912.1, forward strand.
CACAATATAGCAAGGAATTAACTGCACAAATCACTACTTAATTTTTTTTTTAAAAGTAATTAATTTGGTTTCATTCAGTACTATATCAATAACATTCAGATAAATTCTTACACCTCTTGATCAATCATTATAATATCTACTGTGTGGTTTATAAGATTATACTGCAAAATACAACATTTTTATATTAATATACTAAAATTCCACAAGTACTCTTTCATATTCAAGTCAAATTCTATTTCAAAAGCTGGAGAAGGTTGTTGCAAACATGATCGTCTAAGTTAAGTGATGATTGAGTTGATGAAATTCTAAAAGAAGTTCAAGGACCGGACGTAGGATAAAGAGTCCGAATCAGTATAAAATTTACGCATTTTGTTTTATGTATTCCATTGCATTTAATGTACGTTCTCTTATAATAGGAAAAATATCATTTTGTGCCTTTGAGTGAAGCTTATGTCAAGTGCTGCCCATGTTTCAATACTGCTATGAAGATAAAGCTCTTTTTCATAGTACATTATTTACGTGTATGCGTATTTCTGAATGATCATGTGATTTTTTATTTCCAAATATATTTTAGTACTTTGGATGTAACAACCCGGATTTTTGGAAGGGGGTTGTACTAGCTTGGAAAATTTTGGCATTTAGAAAATGAATTAAATTAAGATTTAAATAGAAGTTATATTTTAAATTCAAATTAAATTTTGAAATTTTATCTTTAGAATGTAGTTTGGGTATGTTTTTAAATGATTTCTTTCATAAACATGAGCGTTATGTCGAAAATGATAAACATTAATGTTACTAGCTGATTTGGATTCATTGGGATATTAAAAAAAATGCAATTTTGGAAATAAATCCAACGTTTGAATCATATATCTTGTATGTTGAATTTGACTTTTCAATTTAGTTAGAGGATTATATTGAATGTAAATAAATTTACTTGATCTGAAATCTGGTCCATTCAAAACTTGGTTTTGAATTTATTTTGATAAGTGTGAATTTAAATATTAATATTTGAATTAGAACTATTTTTTTTAAAGTTAACGATAGTAGTATTTTAAAGATTATGGATGTATACTGTTAGAGAATTATAAAATTTTATTTTTGAATTGTACTTTGAGATTTATTCATAATTTAATTTATTTGGATTTGAATTGGTTAATAAAGAAATTAATTTGGAATTGTATTTGAAAATGTACAAATACATTGATATTGATTGTATGGTATAATAGTGTGTACATCTAGAGAATTCAAATGGTGTATATATATATATATATATATATATATATATATATATATATTCTTTTAAAAATATTATTTTGCCACTTGTTATGTGTGCTTAAATGAGTTGACACTTGGTTGTTTCTCCTTTAAGTGTAGCCATATGTGCTCTGTGTCCCCTTTTTTGTTTACCATGTTTTCTCTATTCGATTAGGGAAGGAACAACTTATTCATTTTTTTTCACTTCCCCAAATTGAATTCCTTCCTCAAATTAAATCGATGCTTCCCCAATTCACGGTAATAGCCACCGGCTGATTGATACCATCGCCATCGTCCATGCTCATCGCCGGAACCCCCAAAACCACTCAACCTTCCTCGTCGACATCAATCCTCCTCTCAGTTGCTAACCAAAACCACCGTCGCTGGCTCGCATCCGCCGATTGGCACCTACTCGTGGCATCTTTTCCGCCGCCTAAGCCACCGCAACTGCTCCTTTTTCCCCACGTCTTCACCCATGTCAACCGACGCCAGAACCTATTTCCCCGCTTCCTCAAGCTGTGTTGTCCATGTCAGCACTGGAGCCACCGTTATCCACCTTCGCCGTACGAACTCGAAGTCGGTTCTTTGCTGCTTCCAGTCACGGTAGGTGCTGCTACCGCTGTAAACAGCATCTCCTACTTCTTCGTCGTCACCATAATTTCCTAAGGGTTCCACCTTTAAAGATTTCAGCCCGTAAAAACCAGAGAGGAACGTGAAGACGCATATGTGAGCGCAAGGCTTGACCAAGCTGTAAACTTTTTTTTTAAAATTCATGTACATATTTATATTTTTCCGCTATATAAACATTGTAAACTTTGATATTTGTATAAAAAAAATTATGCTACTATTATTGCATGTTAGATCCAAAATAGGCTCCAACACCTAAGTTGTTCAATTATGCAGAGATTAGTATCAGAAAAAATGTAAGAAAAAACTGGAAAGACACGAGATTTATAGTGGTTCGGCGTTAACGAGCCTACGTCCACTTTATATCTATGATTATACTTAAAATTCGAGTACAATCAATGATTTATCCCTCAACCTCACTTTTACAATGTTGATTCACTCAATAAATTCGAGACAACTCTGAACAAGAATAATAGAGATATAATAATGGTGGAGTCAGAGCTCAGAATTGCCAAAAAGATCCCGAAAAATGCCAATTCCGGGGCCATTTATAGCTGATATTTGCAGACGGATCGCGGACATACGTGGCACAAATCCCAAGGATCTCGGACTGGTTCGTGGCTTGATGAAGAATTGGTCAAAATGGCAGTTATGGACAGGTGTCGTGAGATCCTACATTCTCAGATCGTAGTAGACTTGGTCATGATCTTCATCTTAGCTTTTGAGGTTTGGATCGTGAAGAGGCAGAGGGTATGGGTTGGATCGTTCTACTGTAGACGGATCAGGTTGCGAAGCTCTGACGAGGACGGGTCGAGATGAAAGGGACGGATCGGATCGCGAGACATGGGGGCGATTGCGATCGTGGTGAGTGACTTCACGAGTGAGGTGTTATCTAGGACTTGTGTTTGAATCTAGGTGGCTTGGTTTAAAAGCTAGCCAACATTTTGCCCCCTCGAAGTATGTTTTATCAAAGATGGAACATGCTTCGAAATAACTGAGCTATCTTTTCATGAAGTGATGTGAACCAAAGGTTGTGTCTATCTGAAACGTCGTACAGCTTCAGGAAGTCGTATCCCCTGGCTAGTTTAAATATCAAGTTAAATCTTCAATCATTTCTTTGTTCATTGGATAATTTTTGTCTTTCAAATTCCAGAGTATATCGCGATCAACTTGTCAGGTAAGTTTTAAATCCCATGAGTACTTCCATATCTTTTATTCCATAATTATTCTCGAGTTAGGGTCATTGGAACACCATGTGGTTCGTGGAATTGGGCATTCATCACGATCCGATGGTTGAACGGGCCTTACCACGAGCCATGGTGGGCTCTTGCACGTGGCCCATATGTTTTCTCGATCCAGATTGTTGGACACGAGGCGATAGCCAACCGGGCTTCTTTTTGAACCGCGATAGCCCTTCTAGTTTTAGCGATGGGCTTCTAGCGGGGAGAACCATATCACGAGCTGAAGTGGGCTCCTTTTCATGGCCCATTTACTTCAAATAAGACAAAAAAGGGGATATGAAGGGCCATCGTTTTGGCTATATAAACCGTACCTTCGTCCACTCCTCTTCTTCCACTCCCTTTTGCAGCCGCTACCTGGATTTTTTCAATTAAAAACCCTAATTTCAACTCTTACCAAAGATCAAAAAAAAAAATTACGGTTGAAAGGTAATGGCATGAGATCCTTTTCTATTTTATCTGGTTTCTCCCTCGCTTCTCTTTATTCCCATTGAACTTTCACTGATTTGGTGATGGTGGCGAGGACATTGGGTTTAGCTTCATTGGATAATGGGTCTGATTGCGCGAGTTCATGAGTGGAGTGGAGAAATGAGGAGAAGGAGCAGGACGGGTCAGTTCAATAACGAGGTTATGGCTTGGGTCGTGGTTGTGATGAGACGGCAGGATTAGAGATAAAGGCTATGTATTGGCAATGAAAATGATCAGTGGATCGGATCGTGAGGATAGGAGAGCGCCGATTCGTGGAAATGGGTAATGGGGCGGATCGTAGGAATGGACAATGGAGCGGATCATGTAGGTCCTTCACGATCCGTTTGGTCTTACAAGGTGGGTTGTCCCACAATCTGAAGACCTCACCACGAACCGAAGTCGCCCTCTCGTATAGAAGTTCTTCCACTGATCTGACCTATGTCACGAACCAGCCTTACATCCTGAATTAGACCAACGTATTGACCAAAAATGCACTATAATTATGATATATTGATGGACAGTTAGGTTAGAACCTTCGAGATGAACTTTTTGGGCTGAACAGTGTTACTTTACAGCATATAAGAGCTGTTATCTGCTTATTTGATTGACTTCATTCTTTCCTTTAATGTATGCACAGGCACACACACTTGCACTTACACACATAGGGAACGGTTAACTTGTGTTCTAATATTTACTTGCCAACACAGCTATGTCGAAAAAACAAGCGACTGAGACATCGAATGAGAGTACCGAATCAGAGACATTAATACATCATAACCCTAATGTGCTTTCCTCAGATTCAAATGAGGAAAAATCTGATCCTGATTACGAGACAGGGACCGATACAGAGTCAACAACTTCTGAGATCACGTCCCTTGAAGATGAGGATGATCGAGCTCCTGATGAAATTCCAGGTGTTAAGGAAATAGAGAAGTTCACTGATTCTTTACCCTCTAAGTTAGATGATATAAAACTTAAGAAGATATGTTTAAGACACGGAATTCCCTGGGACGATGTGAGAGTTCCAGAAAGCGAAGATAGACCTCATTCTTTCCCAGAGGGGTATATGACCGTTAGTAGACTCATGTGATGGGTAGGGGCTATTCCTCCTTTTCCTCCACTTGTTGTTGATCTCTTGAGACAGTTACGCATTGCCTCCATGTAACTCCACCCAAATGCCTATGCGGCTTTGTATACTCTGTACGTCGCTTATATGGAGATTCTGCAGACCGAACTTACCCTTAAAGATCTGAAGTTCTATTACCACTTCAAACATCATTCCGCAGGGGCTCCTAATTTCTCTTTCTTCGAATCGGTCGCTAATAGAAAAGTTGTGACAGACGGTTATAGTAATATAGGGGACGTCAAATCTGACTGGTTCTATATAAAACACCAAGCCGGATGCGTGAGGAAGTGGCTACAAGCAAGTATGTTTTCAACTTTTCCGCGTTTAATTTGAACGCATTCAGTGCTAACGAATCATTTTGTTCCACACAGATCACAACTTTGAGAGAACGAAAGGATCGATATACGAAGACTGAATGTCCCGCCTCCTCAAGAGTAACTCAGATTTCTTAAGGATTAAGAAATGTATCACTGATGAGAACCTTCACAAACACCGTCTCTTAGACATAAGGTTCGGACTTGGAGCGGGCGGTAAACCTTACAAGTATATACCCCCGACTGAAGGAGAAGGAACTTCTCAAGCTGTAAAGACAACTACCCTTCGCAAGAGTCCTTCGCCAATGATTAATCAGGATGACGAGGATTTAAATGTATACAAAGGAGATGAGGGACGAGCCGATAAATCAAAGGAGGTCCCAACCTCTGAGGGGCAGTCTCCCTTAAAAACTTCATCGCCAGTTGAGTCTGTCGCTCAAGATGAATTAACGGAGGAACAGATACTCGGGGAATTAAATAAGATTCCTTTACCAGACGATATTTATACTCAAGAAGATTTCGGAGGGGAACCAATTTTTCCCATCTCTGAAGAGACGAGTGCCCCAGTTGGAGAAAAAGAAGTCATCGAACGAGCCTAACTCCGGGCCCTGGTCCGTTTAAAAAGGGGATTTCACGGGATGCACAAATCACATGCACCATTTATCATAACACTCTTTTGCTACTTTGGTTCATAGTTCTAACATGCGCTTGTTTCCTTTGCAGGGAAAATGTCTCGCAAACGGTCTTATTCTTATCGTTCCCTTCGCGAGGGCACACCAAGCCTCCTTCCATTTCCCGAGCATACTCGTAAAGATAGTCGGGGAAGGGATAGTCGTCGGCCCCGGGATTCTCATCTATCTTATTCTGCACGACCTTGATCTCCACGGAAGCAAGGTTATGGAAAGTCACATAGTCGTCCATTGCCACCGGCTGGGGGAAAGCTACTTCCTAAAGATTTAACTCCTCCGAAAAGTACTCCTTCTCATGCCCAATCTTCCAAAAAATACCCGAGACAGAGGACAAGAACAAAGATGAGGGCAGGATTGTAGAGAAGGGGAAGACATCTCCTATTTCCTCTAGTGAGCGTGGCTTGGATACTACTGCCGCAAAGGATGTTTTCCCCAATTATGAGATTATGGCCAGGCTAGAGCGCTTGCAAAAGTAGTTCCCTAATATTTACTTTGAGAGGATGGTGTTCATTCCAGATCTTGAACCGGTCCTCGAGGACTGGGACACAGAGGTAATAGGGTATGTATGCTATGTGGCTAAACAATACGGGGTAATGAAGAAGCATGCTGCTACACTTTCTACTATCATCCGCCAGATGGAGACGGACGCAGCCAGAGCCAGAGTTAAGATTGATAATGATGCTTGGGCTAGGAGAAAAATGTAAAAAGAACTAGAGGATGCACAGGCCCAACTGGATTTATCTCGGCGAGACGCAGAGAATTACAGGTCCGAATTGGAGAGTGCTAGGGAGCGTTTTCGCAACGAGCTTGACATAAACAGCCAGGAATGGGTGGCCCTAAGAAAGGAAGTGGAAGATCTCAGGGCAGTTAATATCGAGCTAAAGACATCACAAGAACGCTTTGCTGTTGAGAAAGATGTCTGGGAGAAAGAGAAGGCAAGCTTAAAAGATGACCTCGCTCTCGCCAAAAAGGAAAAAGAGATTTTAAGTGATCAACTTGCTCAAGCCGAGGAGCGAGCAGCTCTCACTGAAAGTAACGCCAATAATGCTCTTGAGTCGGCAACTGCTGCAACCGATAAGCTCGCCGAAAAAGAGAAAGAAATAGCTAGTTTTGAGGAACTGTTGTACCACTTCTTTGGTCAAGTCATCAAGACTCGAGACATCTCTTGGATTCCAGACTATCATGTTACCTTAGCCAATGTATGGGACGCAATTGTCGAGGGCGAGAAGCGGCGATTGGGGGTCGACGAGATTGACGAAAGCCAGCTGATGCAGACCTTTCTCATAGGAGAAGAACCCGAGGCTTTGGAGGAAGGTAGACGCCTAATCCACGAGGAGATGGATAGGGAGAAGAGTAGGCTCAAGGGCAAGGATAAGGTTGGCGAAAGCTCGAGCTCGGTGGTGGAGCCCAAAACCTCTGAAGTTGAGGGATATAATCCCGATGATCTGTTGATCCCCTTGGCTCCTCCGATTATCGGGACCACCAGTACAAGTCTGGGAGATGAGTCAGCTGAAGGTATCTCCATATTTTCTCCATAGTTCATTAAAGCAATCGTAACTTGTCGTCGTCTCACGGGATAGACAACTGACATGGCCACATCTCCTCTCGATTCACTAACCTTTGTTTCTCATGGTGTAGGTACCAAAGTGGTCGAAAAAGATGCAGAGGAGAAGGCAGTGGCAGAGAAAGTTGATGTCCCTTTCGGGTTCTAGTATTGAAGTTTGCGAGATTCCAAAGCAAACCGAGGGCTCAACAAGTGATAGAGTTACGGTAGCACCCATGGAATCTGGCACTGGCGCTCCTGCGGATGCCGAGATTATTGCTGCTTTGCATGACACAGATGGCAGTCATAGAGATGAGGAAGAAGAGGTAGAAATCATGGACAAGGCCAAGGATGATGATAGTGAAACCTTGGCTGACATACAGGCTAGGAAGGAGAAGCAGTTGGTTCTTAGGAAGGGGGAACAGGATCCTGTATTCGTGCCCCTATTTCTGAAATCGACCCTAAAACTGTGTTGGTTATAAGATTCTCTTCCAAATCAATAACTTCACAACTAGCCTCTGAACCTTCCAGTCCTCCCCTGGAGCCTCTTGTCGATAAGAGGAAGAGGAAGAAAAGTGACCGCTCTGGTACTGATAAAGAGTAGTTGGAGAAACAGATGAAGGGCAAGAAATCAAAGCCATCTCCCAAGCATAAATAGAATGCAGTTATTAGCTCATGTTTTAGTTTTAGGATTTCCTTTGGCCAAAAGATGTAGTCGTGAGAGTGGCCCTCACTTTTGTTTAGCTTCTCATATTTTTTTGTAAATCCGCTTTCAGTAAATAAAGATCTATTTCTTTTGCACCATTGTGTTCTTGCAAATTCATCATGTTAGCAGAGCCTAAATGGTCATAACTGAAATATTCGTAGTTAACTATGAAAGTCATAAGTAACAATTATTAATCATGACCGAAACAATTATCGAAAAATACACGCGCTAAGTAAATGTGTAGTGGTGCATGTATATACCCCTAATCAATTGTCATTATAGTGCCTGGCCAGGGCTTATTGGCGATCGATTAGGATTATATTCGTACTATCCCGATCTTTCAACGGGTTAATGATTCTTGCGGCGCTAAGTCTCTAGCGCTTTTATACTCTCCCGATCCTTCAGCGGGTTTGAGTTCATGTGGCGCTAAGTCTCTAGCGCCTTTATACTCTCCCGATCCTTCAGCGGGTTAGAGTTTGAGCTCAATTCTTGGTTTGCTCACCGATCCTTCAGCGGGGCAGAAGTTCTAGGGGCGCTAAGTCTCTAGCGCCTTTATACTCTCCCGATCCTTCAGCGGGTTAGAGTGTTATCAAGGCGGTTTTATCATGGTGCACCTTCACACCTTGGGGACGTTATCTTCGCGTCCGATATACTCTCTCCGTGATCTCGGGAGTTAGAGTGCAAACAGTAGTTCGATTTACCTCGCTGCACCTTTTGGAGCTTTAATTACCCTGAGCCTTCCGATCTGACAGACGGCATTTTGAATCAGCTGTTTTGAGATTACTGCATAAATTTAAAACAAATCTCAAAATGGTAACAGTTTATATTGATCAAAATAAAAGAGTAGATAAGAAATGGTGCAGTAAAGGTAAATGACACGTGATATTTTTATAGTGGTTTGGTCGAATCATGACCTACGTCCACTTTATAATCTTCTATTCAAATAACCAGACTGTTCTAGGCAACAAAAGAGTAAAACTAACATTTTTATGTTAGATAAAGCCGCAAATGCTTGGCATTCCATACTCTGGGGATTTCATCTCCATCTACGGTTGCTAGCTTAAAGGTTCCATTATCAAGCCTTCGTAAAATGGAGTACGGTCCTTCCCATTTCGGGCCCATATGTACTGGGGGTGGAAAAATGCGCTTCAGAACCAAGTCTCCGGGTTCAAATGTTCGAGCTCGGACTCTTTTGTTGTAATACCGAGCTATTTGTTGTTTATGCCTCAGGGCACGTAAGTCGGCTTCATCCCTTTTTTCCTCAACCATGTCCAGAGATTCAAGGAGCAACTCATTGTTGGTCATCGGATCGTAATAAATGGTTCGATGAGATGGTACTTCCAACTCGACAGGAATGACTGCCTCAGCTCCAAAAGCAAGGGAAAATGGGGTGTGTCCCGTCGCCGACTTGTACGTTGTTCTATAGGCCCATAGTGCCCGGGGTAATTCATCAACCCACATGGCTTTGGCCCTTTTCAATCTTTTCTTTAGAATGGATTTGATCACCTTGTTTACAGCTTCAACTTACCCGTTCGACTGCGGATGTGTCACAGAGTTGTATCTTTTCTCGATATGATACTTCCGACAGAAATCTTGAAACTCTTTGCTATCGAATTGGGTCCCATTATCGGTAACAATGACTTTTGGAATCCCAAATCGACATATAATGTTCTTAACAACAAAGGTGATCACTCGCTTGGTTGTGATCGTGGTCAAAGGCTCTGCTTCTACCCATTTAGTAAAATAATCCACGGCCACAATAGCGAACTTTGCTCCGCCCTTTGCTATGGGAAGGCTCCCAATATTGTCAATTCCCCACATAGCAAAAGGCCACGGGCTTGTCATTGTCTTCAACTGGTTAGGTGGCGCCCTAGGAATCTTGGAGAACTTCTGTCAAGCATCACAACGTCGTGCATACTTGGCTGCATCCTTGTTTATGGTAGGCCAGAAATAGCCGTATCGCAATATCTTCTTTGCCAATGTTTGCCCTCCAATGTGGTCGCCACACTCACCTTCATGGACTTCCTTCAGTACACGCTTGATGTTGTCATGGGCGATGCACCGGAGGAGAGGCATCGAGAAACCTTGTCTGTACAGGACTTCTCCTTGCAACACATATCGGGAAGCCTTCCGTATAACTGCACCCCTCTCACTTTTCTTTGTTTGGAGCGTTCCATTCATCAAAAAATTCTTTAGGGGGGTCATCCATGACTCCCTTTCAGGTTCAATCTCCAGTACTAGATTAACTTCCATCTGATCCACGCTAGGGAACTGTAGTACTTCAATCGGGACTAGCTCCGTATGTTCTGGATTATCGGAACTAGCCATCTTCGCTAACTTGTCTGCTCTTTGATTCTCTACTCGAGGAATGTGAGATATACTGTGGTGATCAAAACCATCCAGCAACTTCCTTACTCTTTCCAAATATGATATCAACCTTGGACTCTTAGCCTGAAACTTTTCATTAACTTTGTTCGCGACTAAATTAGAGTCACAAAAGATGTCTAGCTTTGTTATTCCTAGTTTCTTTGCAAGCTTCAACCCGACAATTAGAGCTTCATACTCAGAATCATTATTAGTTGCATGGAACTCCAATCTAAGACCGTAATATATTAGCCGTTTCTCTGGAGTTTCAAGAACCACTCCGGCACTAGATCGTCTGTCATTTTTAGCTCCATCAGTGTATAGTTTCCAGGCATTAGGGTCAAGGAGTAGCTTTGGCGGATCGTCTTCCTCGGTTACCGCATCATCTTCTGGGATGGTAAATTCTGCTATAAAGTCTGCAAGTGCCTGCCCTCTTATCGACCTCTGGGGTTGGAAGTTCAGGTCGAATTGACTCAGCTCAATGTTCCATTTGAGCAACCTTCCCGATGCTTCTGGCCTTTGTAGGATTTGCTTAAGTGGGTGATCAGTATAAAAAGGGATGAGATGAGCCTGGAAGTAGTGACGAATCTTCCTAGATGCAATCAGCAAACTGTACGCAAGCTTTTCTATTTTTGGGTAATTTCGTTCTACAGCTGCCAATTTCTTACTCACATAGTACACCGGTCTTTGCACCTTATCCTCTTCTCTTACCAAAGCCGAACTGATTGCGTGGGATGACACTTCCAAGTACACAAATAAATCCTCGTGATCCACAAGCTTAGACAGTATCAGGGGTCTTTCCAGATGATTCAATAGATTCTGGAATGCTTCTATACAACAAGGAGTCCATTTAAAGTTGCGGTTGCCTCGCTTTATTAGTTCGAAAAACAGGATGCATTTATCTGTAGCTTTAGAGATAAATCTGTTGAGCGCTGCCACTTTTCCAACAAGGCTTTGCACATCTTTAATCTGCTTTGGTTCTTGAATATTTCGGATTGCTGTAATTTGGTCTGGATTGATCTCAATTCCGCGCGAGCTTACAATGAACCCTAGGAATTTTCCAGATGCTACCCTAAATGAGCATTTCAAAGGATTCGGTTTCATCCCATATTTTCGGAGAATTCAAAACATCTCTGCCAAATCGTTAGTATGATCGGATGACTGTCTGGACTTTACCAACATATCATCGATGTATACCTCCATCGTTTTCCCGATTTGGTTGTAGAACATCCTATTCACCAATCGCTGATATGTAGCGCCGACATTTTTCAAACCGAAGGGCATCACCACATAGCAGTATAATCCCAAATATGTAATGAAACTGGTATGCTCTTGGTCTGGGACGTGCATGGGGATCTGATTGTACCCCGAGTATGCATCCATAAAAGAAAGAAGTTCATGACCTGCGGTTGAATCTACCAACTGATCGATTCTAGGCAATGGGAAGCTATCCTTCGGACAGGCCTTGTTTAAATCTGAGAAGTCGATGCACGTACGCCACTTTCCATTGGCCTTTTTTTTATACCAAAACCGGGTTTGAAATCCAGTCACGGTATGTTGAATCTTTAATGAACCCGTTACTTCTCAGCTTTTCGACTTCTTCTTTCAAGGCAGCTGTTAGACCAAAAAGTGGTTCTAACACCCAAATTGACTAAAATCTAAATAAAATAAGATCAAAAGTAAAATGGAGACACAGAATTTATAGTGGTTGGCGTCGAAAAGCCTACGTCCTCTTTATAATCACTTTCCTCGATGATATAGATCTAAATACAATGAGATAATCACTCAATTTCACTCACTTTTCACGTACATTCATTCAATTATCTCAAAATATATGTTGAATGACGATTTGGATTATCTGGGAATGCTGAAATTCGGTTCTTGAAAGTGTTTGAACTCTCAAAGTGCCAAAAGGATCCCTTCAAATGTCTCTTGACGGGGTATTTATAGGTGGAAATTCGCTCAGAATTCGGTTCGGGTCGGAGCTACGTGTCTTTCATCCCATCGTTCTCGGGCTCGGATGGATTCCAGTATTGACAGTGCATCAGATTAGTGGTCATCATGGGTAGGAAATGGTCATAACTACTCTGAACATTCAGGAGATTGTGCGGTGAAGGGATATGGTATGTTGGGTTCGGTTCGGAGGAGCGAGCAGAAGGGGTTCAGATCGGGGCATCCGATCCGACCTGACCTGAGCTGAACCTGTGTCCTTGTCCATTTTGCTCTGTTCCGTCCCGAACTGGTAGTAGCCCTCCGATCTGACTGATAGTAGCCCCCCGATCCGACTGGTAGTAGCCCTCCGATCCGACTTGATAGTAGCCCTCCGATCCAACCCGATACTTTCTAAGAAGAAATGTTCTTCAACGCTTGACATCTCGACTTTGTGTTGCCTAGTTCACAAAGTAGGCTAACATTTTGCCCCCTCAAAGGATGCTTCTGTTGGATACGGAGCATGCTTTGATTGTCATTGCACAATGCCTTTATGAAGTTGAATCGTTGAAAAGTTGTATCCATTGACATATAGAGACACGCTGCTTCAGGGAGTTGCATCTTTTAATGTTTATATATGTACTTCGCATAGTATGTAAATCCCTTTCTTCATTTTCAAATAGCTGGAAGAACTCTTGTTAACATTCAATTATCCTTCCAGGTAATTTTCCTTTTGATTTTCCTTGTGCTTTTATTTTCCTCTTCGAATTTTAATTTAGTTTAAATGCCAAGTTGACATATGAAATTCTGTTCGGTTCGGGCTTCGACCTGAATGGCTCCTTTTCTTTTTCTGTTTCGTATTGGGCTAGCAGGCCAAACTGTGCTGCTGGGCTCTTGATCCGGTCCGAGCGGGAAGATAGGGCAGGAATACGAGGGGTCAGCGCTATTGTATATATAAATCCGTCACTCGTCTGCTTTCTTCTCCCTTTTCTATTATTCTTGTTTTCTAATTCACATACCGAAACCCTAATCCTCAAAAAATCTCAAAATTCTTGCTTCGATTCTTGAAATAAGCATATAAGTAGTCTCGAAACCCTGAATCTTATCGTTGTAACTGCCTTTAATCAAGATTTTGCGGTTAATTTGAACAAATTGGGCATATTCATGGCATGGCTTCGATGCTGTGGTTATCTCCTTTCTCGCCGTCGTCGCTGCTGGCTCCGCCACCACCTCGAGGCGCTGGAAGGTTGGAGAGGATATATGCTCATCCCTATATGGAGTTTTGGAAATCGAATTGGGTTCAACTGTAGTTGAGGATGAAGAAGAAGATACAGAACATGGAGGATCGGTTCGGGTGAAGAAGTATGGGGGATGTAGGAGAAGAAAAGGATACGAGATTTTCGGCATCGGATCGGGTCGGGGTTAAATTTGAAAGAGGGAAGGCGAAGTCTACCTAGCCGGATCGGGTCGGAATGTGGATCAAGAAAGTAGGGGCGTTGGGACTCAAGTCCATCCGATCCGCTCCGAACACACAATCCTGAACCGGTCCGATTAGATACCCACTTCTAACCAAAACAAAGCCTTGCCTCCGATCCAATCCCATCATTTATACCCGAACCGATCCGAAGCAGCCCCAGCTTAATACACAAGAATCTGCCTGATTGGCCAAATCAATACTTGACATAACTTTCAACTTCATGAACAGTTAGGATAGTGCCCTGCGAACATAAATGGACATCAAGAACTGCCTTGAACATTATTACTTTGCCCAGATTTTGCGTTGCACTTTCGAGCGTTAACTTTACATTTTCTGCATACACTGTTCACACTTTAGTTTATACACATACACGGAGGGATACGGGCTAATTTACTCTAACTTGTGCTATTGCTTCTTCAATAGTTTCGTGACCATGACATCCAGACGCTCCTCTAGATTAGAAGAAAAGAAGGAGGTCCTAGAGACATCCAACAAAATTACTCTTGAAGACATGTCTTCTTCCTCGGATCCAGAATGGGATGATGAGGGCTCAGACTACGAGGTTGAAACTCACGAAAGCGATAATGTGTCTTCTGAGGATGGAGTTTCCCTGGGTTGTGAAGAGGAAGGAGGGATTGGAGATGATCGAGCTCCTGATGAATTTGAGTCTGCCATCATACTGGAATCACCTCAAGATTCTGTTGAATCGACGATCGACAATGACAGACTTATCCGAATACGACTAAAGTACGGGATACCCAAAGGGGATACCTTGTTGCCATCAAAATCTGATTGTCCCCACAACCCTCCGGAGGGGTATATGGCAATCACTCGGTTGATGTGCATGGTCGGGGCTATCCCTCCATTTTCTCCTTTCGTCGTCGATTTTCTAAGACAAATGCGGATTGCCCCCATGCAGCTGCATCCCAATCCTATGCTTACTTATACACCCTATATGTAGCATACCATGAGATCTTAGGCATAAAGCTCACTTTTGACGACGTTCACTTCTTTTATAACTTCAAGCACCGGACTCGAGAAACTCCTTCTTTCTGTTACTTCGAGTCTGTCCCTAAGAGGAAAATAATTCCAGCACCATTTAGTAGTAAAGCGGGTGACTCCAAGCTGGAATGGTTTTATGTAAAGCAACAGCCAGGGTGTGCTAGGAGATGGACGAAATCAAGTAAAGCACTGGCTTTCTAAATTTCAACTCTGTACATACAAACCACCGCATTAATCCGCTTTTCTTTTTGTTTGCAGTTGATAATTCAAAACAAATATCGGATCAAGTGTTCTTTGATCGGATGCACCGACTACTTAATGGTGATCAGAAGTTTTTAACTATTGATGAAGTCCTTAAGGACGAATATATTCATCTTCATGGGTTGCTGTCCATTACCCGTAGCATTGGTCATGGGACAGGTCCATATGTATATATTCCCCCAGTGGACGTAGTCCCAGAAACGGGCGAAGGTTCGAGAGCTCCTACAGTTCCTCTTCAGACTTCACCTTCTCCATCTTCTACTCAAGATGATGAATTGGCTAACGTGGCCGAAAAGCACCGCGAGGGGTATATTGTTCCCGAGGATGCCATTTCTCTGGAAAGGTCAACGTCTTCCAAAGATCTACCGATTGATGCTTCTGAGGGAGATGTCCCTAGTGCCGATGACCCACTATTTCAGGGTTTGGGGGATCTCCCCTTACCTGAAACCATTTACACTTCAGAGGATTTTGGGAAGAATCCTTTAGTTTTCACTTCTTCCGAAGAGACCACTCCTGCTAAGGCCAAAGAGCCCGCTCGTACTAGTCTGGCTTCGGACTCGGGTTTGTCGGGGGGAAAACACCACTTAGGACGCACTTAACACAATAGCACCACAACTCACAGCATCTTTCTTTTTGTGAAAATATTGATCCTGAATTTCATTTGTTTTGTTGTGCAGGTACGATGTCCTGATCCTATTATGATATCAAGAAACTTCGCCGCAGCATGTCTAATCTGCCCCATGATACTGAGTATGATCGTCGCGAAGATCGCAGTAGGGAGGATAGAAGGCCCTATGATCCTTATTGTTCGCGGTCCTCACACTCTCGCTCTCCTGTCCGAACAAACCCACAGCGGTATAAAGGTTACCAAGGTCGTCGGGAAGAGGACAGGCCGCAATCAAAAGGCTCAATCTCTTCTCAAGAAAAGCGCAGTAGGGAGAGGAGCCCGCCAAGAGATGCCGAATCACGAAGCAAGCGTAAGGTTCCCGCTATACGGTCTAGAAAGGATGAAGAGGCCATTGAGCCCTCCACGCACAGGGATACCGAGCTGACATTCCCCGCACCTCCACCGCTAGATGCTGAAACTGCAGTTAAGAGGGCGTATCTGGAGGAGCAATTTCCTGAACAAACTTCGAAAACTTGACTTTTTTACCTGCTCTCGAGCCTATTTCTTCGAGGTGGGCAGATGAGGCCAAAGCAAAAATAGATGCGGTCGAGAAACAGTATTCAGAAATGTTCAAGTATTCTCGCAGCCTTTCCAGAATCATCCGCACTTTAATCACGAATGCTGACTCGATGCAAAAAACCGCAGAAGACGATGCAAGGGCCTTAAAAAATTTAGGAAAAGACTTGGAGGATACACAGGCTCAACTTGCTATTGCTCAACGGGATGCTACTAGCTTCAAGCAACAATTTGAAGATCTGCAAAAACGCTACCATGATTTGCTTGAGTCCCATACCCAAGAGCGTTCGGAATTGAAAAAACAAGCCGAAGATGCCAAGTCAGATGCTGCCAAAACGCGACTTGCTTACGCTGATCTTGAGCGGAAGAAGGCCGAGTTAGCGAGGAAGAATGCTGAATTGGAAAAGAAAAACGCTGACTTGGCTTCTAAGCTAGCGGAGGCGGAGAACAGGGCTGCCCTAGCGGAAGGTAACGTCGAATGTGCTATCAAGTCCGCTGAAGAGGCCCGCAAACAACTATCGGAGGTTGAGGGAGAGGTGCATGGTTTAGGCGAATTAATGATTGAATTCTTTGCGCATATCATTCGCCGTCGGAACATTTCTTGGATTGAAGATTATCTATCTACCCTAGTCCAAGTATGGAGTCAAATCGTTGAATGGGAGAAAGAGGAGCTCAAGGTTGATTCCATTGACGAGGACAAGCTGATGGAGAAATATCTACGAGATGATGAACCAGAACGCCTAGCCGAAGGAAGTCGCCTCATTGCTGCTGTTATCGACGAAGAGAGGCGGAAAGCTAAGCAAAAGAACATTCCTGAGGCAGGTTCTTCCTCTACTGCCTCTGAAACTTTTGAAGTAGAGGGATATGATCCTGAAAACCCGGGGATCCCTCGGGCATCTCTTTTATCCCCCATACCCGAAACGACATCAGAAACAGCGGTCACTCCAGCCGAGAAGTCGTCGGAAGGTATCTCTACATTTTCACCTCAATTCGTCAAAGCTATTTCCACCTTTCATCACGTAATTGAGCAATCGATGAAGAACCCATTATTTTCTCCTGAGTTGATAACTGTTGCTTCTCACTCTGTAGGTATTGAACCATCCGAAAAGACAGATGTGTCCCAGGGAAACGCCTCTGGAGCATAACCTACGGAGAAGGCTAAAGGGGGAAAAGACAAGGCTGCCCCCATAGATTCGGGAGAAGGAATTGAACCGTCTAAGGCTGACACTCCTCATGATGACGAAATGATAGATGCCTTAAAAGATGATGGCGGCAACGGGGGACATGAGGAAGACCCTGAGGTGGCTATAGTCAGGGAGTCGAAAAACGCCGATGATGTTACCTTAGTTGCACTAAAAGCCGAACAGGATAAACGCATGCAGCTTAAAGCTGAAGACTTAGACCCTGAAAGCCTTAAGCCCCTCGCAGTAGTGGATGCGGGATCTAGGTTAGTTGTTAAGCTTTCGACTAGATCTATTACAGAGGAACTTGCTAAAAAGTCTTCTCTTGATTCCAGTGTTCCGCCTTCCGGGAAAAAGTCAACTGATTCCAGCACTTCAGCTTCAGGGAAGAAAAAGTCAAAGCGCATCTTGACGGAGGCCAAAAAAGAGGCGAGGGATGCGGGGAAGGCTGCTAAGAAGTCCAAGCCCGCTTCAAAGTCTAATTGATGGAGTGTCTTGCGTTATTTTAGCATTTGATTGACCCATGATTGTTGCTGCAAGGGTGGCCCTTGTACCTTCTTTTTGCCTGTTTTCCTGTACAAATTCATTCATTTGTAAATAAAGATAATTCGTTTTCTGCAATGTCGGTTAGTTATTAGTTCTGTACTTATGTAAAAATGCATGTCCTGCTATAGTTGTGTAATAAAGTTATGGTGGGGGGAAATATGTGTGTACATATATGCCCCCAGTCAATCTTGAAAAACTATTCAAGATTTAGTCAAATAGTCTGAATGTCCCCGATTCTCCGACGGGGTCACATTCTTTGTGTCGTTGATGCCTGTCGTTTTTTCTGGCATTTTTTACACTCTCATGTCTTATACTCATGTTAGAGTTCTTACTGAGGCGGTCTCTTGTCTGGGTGCACCTTCACGCCTCAGAGGACGTCATCTTCCCGTCCTTTATACTCTCTCTCAATTCTTGAAAGTTAGAGTTAAGAATGTCGTCTTCCCATTCTTTCATGTCTTATCACACAAACAGACGTTGTGCTTGTCCTTGCATATAGGCTGTTTTCAACCTTTCAGGTTTTAAATCATCTTATATTCCATAATCGTAACGGAATAGTAGTTGAAGGTATAAATAATGTAGGAAAGTAAATGACACACGATATTTTTATAGTGGTTCGGCTAAGTCGTAGCCTATATCCACTTTATAGTTCTTTGTTCATATCAACAGACTTTTCTAAGGCAAGTCGTGCCTTTTTACAGAGTTCATAAGGAAAACAGCAAAGAGTACAACATTCCTAATTCAAATATCGCATCAAGTGTTGGGCATTCCAAGCCCTAGGTACCTCTTCGCCATCTACGGTCGTTAACTTGAAGGTTCCTGTTTCAAGTTTCCGTTGGATGACAAAGGGTCCTTCCCACTTTGGACCGAGGTGAGGAACGGATGGAAAGACTCGCTTTAGCACCAAATCTCCCGGTTCAAAAGTCCTAAAATGAACTTTTTTGTCATAATAGCGTGCCATCTAACGTCGATGTCTTGACGCACGCAAGTCTGCCTCGTCCCTTTTTTCTTCGATTTCATCAAGAGACTCGAGTAAGAGTGCCCGATTCGTCATCGGGTCATAATTTGTTACCCTGTGAGAGGGAACTTCAAGCACTACTGGAATTACTGCTTCTGAACCAAATAAGAGAGAGACAGGGGTATGACCGGTAGCTGTCTTAAACGTTGTCCGATATGCCCACAAAGCTAAGGGCAATTCATCCACCCATTTTGCCTTTGCGCGTTCTAATCGTTTCTTGAGGATGGATTTTATGACTTTATTTATTGCTTCTACTTGCCCGTTTGACTGTGGATGAGCGACCGCAGTGTACCGTTTGTCGATCTTATATTTCTGGCAGAAATTTCTGAATTCGGCACCATCGAACTGGGTTCCGTTATCAGTTATAATGGTCCTTGGGATCCCAAATCGGCATATAATATTTCTAACCACGAAACTTATCACCTTTCTCGCCGTGATTTTGGTTAGGGGCTCAGCTTCCACCCACTTCGTAAAGTAGTCCACGGCGACTATTGCATATTTCGCTCCTCCTTTAGCAATTGGTAGAACTCCGATGATGTCAATTCCCCACATGGCAAACGGCCAAGGACTCACCATCGATCTGAGTTGGGTCGGTGGTGCTCTGGGGATTTTGGCGAATCTCTGGCACTTGTCGCAGCGTCGTGAATAATCAGCCGCATCTTTATTAATTGTGGGCCAGAAGTATCCATACCGCAATACCTTCTTTGCTAAGGTCTGACCTCCTGTATGATCTCCACACTCACCTTCGTGTACTTCTCTTAGTACACGTTTGATGTTGTTGTGTGCTATACATCGTAACAGGGGCATAGAAAATCCTTGTTTATAAAGAGTATCATCTTGAAGGATGTATCTGGTGGCCTTGTGAACTATAGCCCGTCTCTCACTCTTCTTTGACGGGAGTATCCCATTCTTAAGGAAATTCTTAATTGGGGTCATCCACGACTCCTCCGGTTCTGCTTCAAAAGCAAATTCAATTTCCATCGACTCAAAGCTTGGCGATCCCAACGTTTCAATTGGAATTATTTCGGTTTCTTCCGGGTTGTCAGAACTGGCTAGCTTTGCTAGCCTGTCTGCCTTTTGGTTTTCGGCTCTTGGGATATGCATTATGTTATACCGTTCCAAGTTGCTCAACAGCTCTTCCACTTTCCCAAGATAGGCGATAAGTCGAGGTCCCCGAGCCACAAACTCCTTTCGCACTTGGCAAACAACTATTTTGGAGTCGCAGAATATATCCAATGTCTTTATTCCGAGTTCTTTAGCAAGTTTCAATCCGGCAATCAGGGCTTCATATTCAGAGTCGTTATTAGTCGCTGAAAATTCTAATCGTAGAGCATAATATAACGATCGTCCCTCAGGAGTAACTAAGACGACTCCAGCTCCGGACCTTCGGTCGTTCTTGGCTCCGTCTGTGTACAACTTCCATGGATCTAATTTTAACTCGTCCTCTGACTTGACCACTTTGTCATCGATCATTTCCTCCTCTGGGATTGTGAACTCTGCTATAAAGTCAGCCAGAGCTTGCCCCTTGATCGACCTCCGCGGCTGAAAATTTAAATCAAACTGACTTAATTCAATATTCCATTTGATCAAACGCCCCGATGCTTCGGGTCTCTGCAACACTTGCCTCAGAGGCTGGTCAGTGTATATGGTTATTGGGTGAGCTTGGAAATAGTGACGAAGTTTTCGGAAGGCGATCAAGAGGCTGTAAGCATGCTTCTCAATCCTTGGGTAGTTGCGTTCTGCAGCTGCCAATTTCTTGCTTACATAATATACTGGCCTTTGCACTTTGTCTTCTTCTCGGACCAAGGCTGTGCTAACAGCGTGAGCCGAAACCGCTAGGTAAACAAATAACTCTTCATGATCCACTGGCTTTGACAAAATCGGTGGTTTCTCTAGTAATTCCAATAAATTTCGACAGGCCTCAACACAGTCCGGAGTCCATTCGAAGTTCTTCTTTCCCCTTTTAATCAAGTCAAAAAACGGGACGCATTTGTCCGTTGCTTTGGAGATAAATCTACTCAACGCGGCTACTTTCCCTGCAAGACTTTGGACATCTTTGATTCTCCTCAGTTCTTCAATGTTTCTTATTGCTGCTATTTGGCTGGGATTGATTTCAATCCCTCGAGAGCTCACAATGAAACCTAGAAACTTTCCCGATGCCACTCCAAATGAGCATTTCAAAGGATTTAACTTCATCCGATACTTTCGCAGGATACCAAACATCTTCACCAAGTCTTGTGTATGGCTGGAGGACTGTTTCGATTTGACAAGCATATCATCCACATAAACTTCCATAGTCTTCCCTATTTGGTTATAAAACATCCTGTTCACCAAGCGTTGATAGGTGGCTCCAGCGTTTTTCAATCCGAACGGCATGACCACATAGCAATACAACCCCAAATTTGTAATGAAGCTCGTGTGTTCTTGATCTGGCACGTGCATAGGAATCTGGTTGTACCCGGAATATGCGTCCATGAAAGAAAGAAGTTCGTGTCCCGCTGTCGAATCTACAAGCTGGTCAATTCTGGGGAGTGGGAAACTATCTTTCGGGCAAGCTTTGTTCAAGTCTGAAAAATCAATGCATGTTCGCCACTTTCCGTTTGGCTTCTTTACTAAAACAGGATTCGATATCCAGTCGGGATATGTCGAATCTCTAATAAATCCATTCTTTTTCAACTTCTCCACTTCTTCTTTCAAAGCTGCATACCTCTCTGGGCCTAGCACACGTCTCTTTTGCTTTATAGGCGGGTGTTTTCGGTTTATATTTAGTGAATGACTCATGATGGATGGTGATATCCCGCACATGTCAGCGTGGGTCCAGGCAAACACATCCAGGTTTGCCTTCAGGAAGTTAGTTAGTTCTTTGGCTCGATGTGGATCCAACTGGGATCCAATCTTCAAAACTCTTGTTGGATCAGCTTCGTCAATGGGTATGTCCACTATCGCTTCGTTAGGAGTTGCATTTCTAGCCTCTGGTTCCTCATCTTTTCTGGGATCCAAGTCTTCAGGCGTTCCTTTGGGCAACTCCTTCGGGGCTGATCCCTCTAATTGCTACGCCGAACGCTCATGTAGAGGAGGCGAGGCACCTTTACTCTCGATGTTGAGTCCCTTCATCAACATCTTTAATTCGGCAACATAGCAAGCCCGTCCGGAGACTTGATCTCCTCTCATTACTCCCGTTCCGGCTTAAGTTGGGAACTTAAGCAATAAACACCAAGGGGCGATGCAAGCCCTGAACTCTGCAAGGGCAGGCCTTCCCAAAAATGCGTTGTAGGGCGAATCCACGTCCAACACTACAAACTGAAGCATTCGTACTCTTCGACGTTCCCCTTGCCCCAATGTTACGGGTAATTCTATATACCCCATTGGAGCTGTCGACGCTCCGTTGAAGCCTTGGATCCAACCTTCGCATGGCTTCAGATCTTCAGACTCAAGTTTCATCTGATCGAATGACTTTTTAAACAAAATATTAACAGAGCTTCCATTGTCTACTAGCACCTTATGAACCAATGTCGGTCCAATGGTAGTGGTAATAACCAACGGATCTTCGGTGGGTGACTGGATTCCGGTATTGTCTCTGCTACGGAACACCACGTCATCAAACATTGTCCTCTACTGTTTCACAGGGGCAATATCTTCCAAATCATCACATCCATCCACATCTACGTGCTTAGCTGCATTAACGTATTGGTCCATTGCTCTAAAACTGTGGATAGCTGGGTGGGGTCCGCCTACTATGGTGTTAATAACAATTCCCTTGCCTTTCTGCTGCGCTGTAGGCTTGGGAGCAGATTGGTTCTGGTTTGGAGCCCGTTCTCCTTGCCCCTTGTCTCTTGGCGCAGCCTTATATTCATCCAATTTTCCTTCGCGCAGCAGCTTCTCAATCACATCTCTCAAATGTCGACATTCATTCGTTGAATGCCCATGAGTTCCATGAAATAAACAAAATTTTCCAGTTGATATTTCTTTCTCCGTTGAGTCTCAAGGCGGCGGTCTTTTGTATTGCAAAACATTGTATGTATCCAAGTAAATGTTCTCCAGAGTGTCGTTCAGTGGTGAATAATTCTCATAAGTCTGGAACCGGGGTCTTTTGTTAGAATTACTTCCTCGGTTCCTATTTCTCCTGTTACCATTCGCGTTATGGTTGCTGTCGCCCCTGTTTCCATTATTATCATTTCCACTCTTGTTTCCCACATTCACCTCAACTTTCCCAAAATTTTCTCCAGACTGCTTCACGGCAACATTACTCTGAACAGTTTCTTTTGAAGCCGCTCCGGACTTTCTCTTTCTGTTTGCCCTTGCCTCCTCTCGTCTTAAGTGAATATCGGCCTTTTCATAAAATAACTCTCTTGTGGGAGGTGGCTTCCCAGAAAGATAATCTCCAAACTCGGAGTCAGGATCGACTCCTTCCATCAAAGCCATCAAGATGGTGGGCTTGTGCGGGTCACTGACTTCTGTCACAGCTAAGTGGAAACAGTCGAGATATGACTTCAAAGACTCACCCGGCGCTTGCTTAATTCTTGATAATTCAATAACATTCTTAGACTTTCGGGCATGGAGTCGGAACTGATTCATAAAACGTTCGCTTAATTCCCTAAAATTCGATAACGACCGAGGAGGAAGTCAGGTAAACCATAGCAACGCCACGTCTTCTAAATAGATCGGGAAGGCTTTACACTTCACTGCGTCAGGGGCGGCGACAACATTCATGAGCCATGCGTATCGCATCAAATGTTGTCCCGGGTCGGTTCTCCCGTTGTACCTGTCCATCTGTGGTAGGTTAAAATGTCGGGGAAACTGAAAGTTGAGGATGTCATCAGTAAAGGGAGTATGGCTTCGCTCAATGCCATAAT
Organism: Allium sativum; assembly: GCA_030737875.1. Classification (NCBI taxonomy): domain Eukaryota; kingdom Viridiplantae; phylum Streptophyta; class Magnoliopsida; order Asparagales; family Amaryllidaceae; genus Allium; species Allium sativum. The sequence goes on from CM060912.1 coordinate 57,320,942, forward strand.
CTTCATTGGTGTAGTTCCGACTTTCAGACATAATCTGGCGTACCATAGTCCATACGTCAGCATTGGTCAAGGGCCGTTCAGGCTCCCTGGCTATGATATCCGGGTTTCCTCTGGGCTCTTGATCAGGGGACGCCCTCCTTCTGATGTTCGGGTTTACTCTGGGCTCCTGATCAGGGGACGCCCTCCTTCTTCGAGCCGCTTCTGCTCTGCTTTGTTCCCTACGTTCCCGGTCGATCTCGGAAGGAAGGGTCTGGAGCATTTGTCCCTGAGTGGGATTGGTAAGGTTAGGGTCTCTAGGTAATACATGGGATCCCTGCATTGGTAACAACATAGGCTCTCTCAAGCTCGGATCATTGGGTCCTAGTACCCGTGCAGCGTCCTCGCGGGACCCCAAAGATCCGAACGTCATCTGCTCCAAATTCTGAGGTCATTCGAACGGCCTTCTTTCACGGGGCCGTTCTTCCTCAGAAGAAGAAGACTGATCCATTGGTGTGTGATGAACCGGGGATGGGGTTCTCTGTCTACGGAGTTCGCTAATTTCCCTGCTCATGATTCTCATGTTCTCTTGCATCATGAGATTGGTGCGCTCGTGGATTTTCATAGCCTCCCTAGTGCTCTCAAGCATGTCAAGAAGGCGCGAAAATTCTCCTTGGGAAATAGGCGCAGATGGATTGATCTGATCATTGATCCTGGTGGCTAGAGTCGGAGCATTTGGAGGAGCTCGAGTAGAGGTTCCAGCATCACCTAGCGACGGATCGGAGCTGAGCAATCTGTTCGGGTCGGAGCTGGGAAACTTGTTCGGATCGGAGCAGAGCAACTTGTTCGGATCGGTTCGGATTAGGGGAGTGCACTGCTTCAGATTCTCTTACTCGGATCGGATCGGAGCTCTCTCCTTGAGTTCGGTTCAGATTTCCTGTACCTGTCCGATCCACTCCCGAGCTCTGCCCACGAGACCTTGTCACAACCGGGTTTTGCTGATCTTCACCAACTCCGTTCCCTCGACTGGTTTGAATTTCCTTGCCTTTTCCTTTGGCCATAGTTCTTCAACAATCAACCAACAAATATTCAAAAGCGTCGAAACTTGAGGATTAACTTCTTTGAACTCAACGGTCCAAAAAGTAGAACGATAATCCGGAAAAACAGAGAATTCAAATGGTTCTCAGTGAAAGCACCAAAATGTTAGACCAAAAAGTGGTTCTAACACCCAAATTGACTAAAATCTAAATAAAATAAGATCAAAAGTAAAATGGAGACACAGAATTTTTAGTGGTTCGGCGTCGAAAAGCCTACGTCCACTTTATAATCACTTTCCTCGATGATATAGATGTAACTACAATGAGATATTCACTCAATTTCACTCACTTTTCACGTACATTCATTAAATTATCTCAAAATATATGTTGAATGATGATTTGGATTATCTGGGAATGCTGAAATTCGGTTCTTGAAAGTGTTTGAACTCTCAAAGTGTCAAAAAGATCCCTTCAAATGTCTCTTGATAGGGTATTTATAGGTGGAAATTCGCTCAGAATTCGGTTCGGGTCGGAGCTACGTGTCTTTCATCCCATCGTTCTCGGGCTCGGATGGATTCCAGTATTGACAGCGCATCAGATTAGTGGTCATCATGGGTAGGAAATGGTCATAACTACTCCAAACATTCAGGAGATCGTGCGGTGAAGGGATATGGTATGTTGGGTTCGGTTCGGAGGAGCGAGCAGAAGGGGTTCGGATCGGGGCATCCGATCCGACCCGACCTGAGCTGAACCTGTGTCCTTGTCCATTTTGCTCTGTTCCGTCCCGAACTGGTAGTAGCCCTCCGATCCGACTGGTAGTAGCCCTCCGATCCGACTTGATAGTAGCACTCCGATCCGACCCGATACTTTCTAAGAAGAAATGTTCTTCAACGCTTGACATCTCGACTTTGTGTTGCCTAGTTCACAAAGTTGGCTAACAGCGACAGACCTCTCTGGGCCAAGCATCCGCCTCTTTTTTTTGACAGGAGGATGTTTCGGGTTAATGCTTAACGAATGACTCATAATTGAGGGAGATATCCCACACATGTCCGCATGGGTCCAGGCGAATACATCCAAGTTAGATTTTAGGAAATTTATTAATTCTTTGGCTCGAACAGGATCCAACTGGGATCCAATCTTCAGGACCTTCTCTGGGTCACTATCATCGATTGGTACATCCACAGTCGCTTCATTGGGAGTCGCCATTCTGCCCCCAGGCTCTTCATCCTTTCTGGGATCTATGTCCTCGGGCAAGTCTCTGGGCGACACTCCTGGAGGTATTTCCTTTAGTTGCTATGACGATTCCTCCCTTGGAGGGGAGGAACCACCTTTTGCTTCTACATCTTCCCCTTTGCGGAGCAACTTTAACTCTGCAGTGTAGCATGCTCGGGCAATAACTTGATCTCCTCTAACTACACCCACACCGGAATCCGTTGGGAACTTCAACAATAAGCACCAGGGTGCGATACAGGCCCTGAATTTGGATAGGGTCGGTCGGCCTAAGAAGGCATTGTGCAGCGATTCAATATCCAGGACTACGTAGGGGAGGATACTCACACTCTGGTGTTCTCCTTCCCCAAGGGTTACTGATAATTCCACATATCCTATTGGAGCGGTCGAGGCCCCATTAAATCCACGTATCCAACCTTCACATGGCTTCAAATCCTTCGGCTCGAGTTTCATTTGGTCGAATGTTTTCTTGAATAGAATGTTGACTGAACTCCCGTTATCTACCAAAACTTTATGAATTATAGCTGGGTCGATGGTGACGGTGATCACCAATGGGTCCTCAGTTGGGGAGTGTACTCCAATACTCTCTCGCTTGCGAAATATGACGTCATCGGACATCGTCTTTTGTTGCTTAATCGGAGCGTTGTCCTCGAGGTTACTACATTCCCCCACTTCGAAATGCTATTTAGCTGCATTTATGTATTGATCCATAGCTCTGAAACTGTGCCCTGCCAGGTGAAGTCCACCAACTATGGTATTGATAACAATATTTTTTCCTTTTTGCTGAGCTGTCGGTTTGGCAGCTGGTTGGCTTTGGTTCGGGGCTTGTACGACTTGCCCCCCGTCCCTAGGAGTCACCTTATACTCATCAAGCTTCCCTTCTTGGAGCAGCCTTTCAACCACGTCTCTCAAGTGGCGACATTCGTTTGTGGAATGACCATGGATCTGATGAAAAAGACAGAATTTCCCAGTTTCACGCTCTTTCTCTATAGAATCTCTCGGAGGAGGCCTTTTGTACTGGAGGACATTATATGTATCCAGGAAGATGTTTTCCAACGTATCATTTAACGGTGTGAAGCTCTCAAATGGTCTGGGTCGGGATCTCCTCTGAGAGTCATTTCCTCGATTTCTTTTCTGATTATTATTATTATTATTATTCCCTGATTGGCGACCGCTGCCTTGATTCTTGTTCCCGACATTAACTTCAACTTTTCTTGAGCTATCTCCTGTTTTCTTGATGGCCACGTTACTTTCGATATCTTCCTTATTTATAGCCTTTCTTTTCCGATTAGCGTATATCTCCTCCCGACGCAAGCGAACATTAGCTTTTTCAGAAAATATTTCTCTGGTCAGGGGTGGCTTGCTGGCCAAATATCTTCCAAACTCGGTATCTTTATCGACGCCATCGATCAGGGCCATCAACACAGTTTGCTCATGCAGATCTTTGACTTCTGTGACAACCAAGTTAAAACGATCCAAATACGACCTCAGCCTTTCGTCCGGTCGTTGTTTAATAAGGGATAGCTCAATTACATTCTTAGACCTCTGGGCATGAAGACGTAATTGGTTCACGAATTTCTCACTGAATTCCCTGAAGCTGGATATCGACCATGCCGGCAAGCGGGTAAACCACAATAACGCCACATCTTCCAGGAATATAGGGAATGCTTTACATTTTACCGCGTCTGTAGCTGCAGCGGCATTCATTAACCAGGAGTATCACATTAGGTGCTGGATGGGGTCAGTTCTGCCCGTATAGCGATTCATGGTTGGCATATTGAAGCGCCTCAGGAATGTAACATCCAGTATGTCATCAGTAAAAGGCGTATGACTGCGATCTATGCCCCAATCTTCATTCCTCTGTCCACGGCTATCTACCATGACTTGCCTAATCATTGCTTCAACCTCTGCATAGGTCAGGGTAGATTCAGGATCAGCACTTATTACCCGACGACCTCCTCCAGCATTTCTTTGACATGCTGCTACAAAGTCTGGGCCCTGAGCAGAACTCCCTTGCCCCCTGTTGCCGCGGTTGATCACGCGACGAGCTGGAGGCACGCCGTTCCTCGGTGGTAGAGCGGGCTCATTTAAGTTGCGGTTACTAGTTTCCTGATTAAGTGCCTCTTCTTCACGAGATGGAAGTGACCCAAATCGAAGCTGCTCTATGTTCTCGCCCCTTTTCTAATGGGGGCCATCGTCGGTTCCTTCGGGGTTCTTCAGACGACGACGTATGTTCCGGAGAGAAAGGGTGAGCTGGAGGTGGTGAAACCTGCCTTTGAATATCGTCAATTCTTCTGCCTAGGGCAGTAATATTTTGATGCAGCAACGAGCTCTCCTGCCTTTGAGCGGCCAGTTCATCGGTTTGCCTGTCCAATGCTTCAAGTATTCGAGTCAGATGTCCTTCGGTAACTAGGGCAGAAGGGTCGAACTGGTCATCTTCATCTTCTCTTATACGCAAGGAACTTGAACCAGGTTGAGCAGAAGTACCAGCACGAGCGGAACGAGCCATAATTTCCTTCCCAGGTCGGGTAGTAGTCTGATTATCAGTTCAGATCGTGGTCCTCTTATGTTGGTGGCTCGCGGTACCCTCCTGGCGTCGGTTCGTGGTAGTTCCCTGGATCGGATCACGGAAGGGTAAGTAGGGGGATGGCGACGTTATCTTGGGATCGGGTCGTGACACCCTCAGCTGCTCGGGTTGCCATGCCTTCATTGGATCGGATTGCCCCCTCTTCTCCACGATCCGGGGACAGAACTTCGATCCACTCCTGAACGCTCTCTTAAATTGCTTCGTTCGTAGCTTCAATCGCTTGGGAAGCTCGTACTTCCTTAGACTTCTTTCCAGCCATGATATCTGAGCTTTACTGAAATCTTCAAAAATCGAAACAGTGGAGTTTTGGACCGTTTTCTTCGAACTTGATTATTCGAATAATAGAACTACAATCCAATATGCTGAGACTTTGTTCTCAGTGAAAGCACCAAAATGTTAGATCCAAAATTGGCTCCAATACCCAAGTTCAATTATGCAGAGATTAGTATCAGAAAAAATGTAAGAAAAACAGGAAAGACACGAGATTTATAGTGGTTCGGCGTTAACGAGCCTACATCCACTTTATATCTATGATTATACTAAAAATTCGAGTACAATCAATGATTTATCCCTCAACCTCACTTTTACAATGTTGATTCACTCAATAAATTCGAGACAACTCTGAACAAGAATAATAGAGATATAATAATGGTGGAGTCAGAGCTCAGAATTGCCAAAAAGATCCCGAAAAATGCCAAGTCCGGGGCTGTTTATAGCTGATATTTGCAGACGGATCGCGGTCATACGTGGCACAAATCCCGAGGATCTCGGATTGTTTCGTAGCTTGATGAAGAATTGGTCAAAATGGCAGTTATGGACAGGTGTCGTGAGATCCTACATTCTCGGATCGTGGTAGACTTGGTCGTGATCTTCATCTTAGCTTTTGAGGTTTGGATCGTGAAGAGGCAGAGGGTACGGGTCAGATCATTCTGTTGTGGACGGATCGGGTCGCGAAGCTCTGACGAGGACGGGTTGAGATGAAAGGGACGGATCGGATCGCGAGACATGGGGGCGATCGCGATCGTGGTGAGTGCCTTCACGAGTGAGGTGTTATCTAGGACTTGTGTTTGAATCTAGGTGGCTTGGTTCAAAAGCTAGCCAACATTGCGCATTGTGATTCTGTGTTAAATTCCATTTTAAACCCTGTAAGCCAATAACAATCCGTCGTTTTGAACACTTCGAGTCGGTTTAATCACCGACTCGGGGAGGTCAAAATTGCGGGCTGTTACATTTGGTATCAGAGCTATGGTTTATATAAACTTGGCTTATTGGGTTTAAAAACTCATTAGAGATAGGGTGGAAATACCCTAGAATGAGCAGAACTGATACTAGAATCGCTCTAGAGAATAGAGCACATTTATGAGAAGAATAAAATATTTTGATGAGATTTTGGAAAAAAATGAAATATAATAAATATTTTTGAAGGGAATATTTTCAGTAAATAAGTTTCCATATTGGAATTTCCATCTGGAAGCCTTTGCGATGTGAATTTCTGAAGTTTATCGTCAAGGAAAAGTATGTAAGTGTTTTTTTTTGAAAAAGGGAGATTTTGGTTAAAAATCAAGATAGGTAATAGGTATGGGTTTTTAGAGAACACTTATAGTCTTGACAAAGCGAAATTTGAACGCTGTTCGAGACCGTTGACGAAGTAAGAGCTAAATCTGTTTTGAAAATTTACTCAGATCGAATTTGGATGCAGTATTAGCCAATCTAATACAGTGTTGGTTGTTTTTATTGAACATAAAGTAAGAGGGTCGGTGATATTAGATAATAAAAACAACCAAGTACATATTAATTATTTTCTTTTGATTCTTTATTTTTTTATAAATATTTTGGCATATATATCATTTGAATTGAACAAAATTTTCATTGAAATTTATGCGAAATTCTGTATGATGAGTATTTTGAGTAAATGGATTAGTAATACCAAGCGGTATGGGACGTTTGGTAATACTTTTCTGATTACTCTCTTGACTTCTCATATGGAATATTCGACTATTTTTGTATTCTCAGTTTGTGAGATTTGCTTCCTAAAATGTATTGGTAACATAATGTGATATAGGAGCACGTGTTATACTTGAATAATTATTGTCTGAAAGTATACTTCAATTTCTGAATTGAAGTGTTTTCTAAGTTGACATGCATTTATGTCACTACTATGACGATACTTTTTGTTCTATATCATAACTAGTGTGACTTGATTCATTTTGGTATATTGATTATATATGATATTTATTATGAGTATCGTATTGATTTACATATGATACTCTGACTTGATTTATTTTATCATATTGTTTTTATATATGATAAAGTCGAATATCAGTTTTATTTTGGGTTGTGATTACCATTTTGCTTGGTATGTGATGGTTTATTTCTTCAAGACATGGTTAAGTTTATAAAGCGTTTTGACGTTATAAACACTTTGAACTTCATGGCAAGTTTTATACTAAATAGCATTTCAGGAATGATTTTGATTTTGGGTTGGGATAGATTGAACTCTGTTGTACCAATAGGCCAATACTCCATCTTGGTCGACTTAATTTAGGATCGCAACCTGAATCGGTGGTTTGTCATTTACCACCAAAGGTCAATGTTCTGCTACATTTTGTTTTGATCGGATTTGTGATCGGCGAGTCACGGACTACATTAGATGGAGGCGTGGGGGTCCCACGTGTAGTGTCATGAACGGGTAGCTTACGGCCTTTGCCTTAGACCGTCTTAGTTATCTTGGGTTGATCTCCAGGTGCGATATGGCGTTATGAGTAGGATTATGGTGCTGATGTCTTGGGCTTTGACACCATGATTTTGCAAATTAGCGTCTGTTTATTTGGTATGTTATGAGTTGGGTTATATCTATCCCATAATCCTCTAATACTTCATTATATTTTTATAATTAATCAATTTTATTATCATATTGATTTATATATGATAATTGTTATGAGTATCGTATTGATTTATATATGACACTCTGATTTGATCATATTGATTTATATATGATAATTGTTATGAGTATCGTATTGATTTATATATGATACTCTGATTAGATTTACGAACGATTAATGCCATGAAGATTTTATTGACTTGATTGGTTATCATAAGGTATTTATTATAAGTACCTTATTGTTTTGTATATGCTATTTTGTTATGAGTATCGTATTGATTTATATATGATACTCTGTTTTGGGTTATTTTATCATATTGTTTTTATATATGATAAATGTCATGTGGATTTTATTGGTTTTGATACTCTGACTTAATTATTATGAGTATCCTATTAAATTAAAAATGAGATTTGTTATGAGTAGCATGTTGGTCTATACATGATACTCTTTGTTGATCTATTTATATGATATTTGTTAAGAGCATCGCATTGATTTATATGTGATACTCTCTCTTGTTTCATTTCATCATATTGATTTATAGATACTATTTGTTAGAAGCATCGCATTTATTTATATATGATACTCTAGCTTGATTTATTATGAGCATCATATTGTTTTACGTTATGTACCTCATATTGGTTTACATATAGTAGTCTAACTTGGTTTATTTTATCATATTTTTTTTACATATGATAAATGTCACGAAATGTTTAATTTATATAAGCTACTCTATTATAGTTTTCTCTTACCAAATGTTTTACTTATGTTATTTGTTATGGGTATTAATTGATTTATATAGGATACTCTGTCCAATTTTATCATATTTATAGAATTATTATTGTTGTAATCGTATTGAGTTATATACGATACCTTTATTTAATTTATGTTGAAAACGAAAAGTGGGTATCCTAAAGTATGTATTTGAATAACAGTGAAATTCCTATAAAGATTGAGTAATCAAAGCTTGAAAATTTCTGTTGTGGAAGGTTACAGAAGTCTCAGACTCTATGTGTTGGATACCTAATTTAAAGGGAAGAAGTTGAGATGCGACGTTAGAATTTTGTAACATTGTCTATTAATTTAAGTAAATTACGAGGACGCAATTTCATTAAGGAGGGAAGTCTGTAACAACCTAGATTTTTGGAAGGGGGTTGTAATAGCTTAGAAAATTTTGGCGTTTAGAAAATGAAATAAGTTAAGATTTAAATAGAAGTTATATTTTAAATTCAAATTGAAATTTGAAATTTTATCTTTTGAATGTAGTTTGGATATGTTTTTAAATGAAATCTATCATAAATATGAGCGTTTTGTCGAAAACAATCAACAGTCATGTTACTAGCTGATTTGGTTCATTGGGATATTCAAAAAATGTAATTTTGGAAGTAAATCCAAAGTTTGAAATATAAATCTTGTATGTTGAATTTTACTTTTCAATTTAGTTAGAGGATTATATTGAATGTAAATAAATTTGTGTTTATACTTGATTTGAAATCTGGTCCATTTAAAACTTGGTTTTGAATTTATTTTGATAAGTGTGAATTTAAATTTTAATATTTGAGTTAGAACTGTTTTGTTAAACTTAAAGATAGTAGTATTTTAAAGATTATGGATATATACTGTTAGAGAAATATAAAATTTTATTTTTGAATTTTACTTTGAGATTTATTCATAATTTAATTTATTTAGATTTGAATTGGTTTATAAAGAAATTAATTTGGAATTGTAGTTGAAAATGTACAAATACATATATATTGGTTGTATGGTATAATAGTGTGTACATCTAGAGAATTCAAATAGTGTGTGTGTGTGTGTATATATATATATATATATATATATTCTTTTAAAAATATTAGTTTGTCACTTGTTATGCGTGCTGAAATGGGTTGACACTTGGTTGTTTCTCCTTTAAGTGTAGCCACGTGTGCTCTGTGTTCCCTTTTATTTGTTTACCATGCTTTCTCTATTCGATTAGGGAAGGACCAGCTAATTCAATTTTTTTCCGCTTCCCCAAATTGAATTCCTTCCCCAAATTAAATTAATGATTCCCCAATTCATGGCAATGGCCACCGGCTGATTGGTACCATCGCCATTGTCCAAGCTTGTCGCGGGAACCCCCATAACGGCTCAACATTCCTCGTCGACGTCAATCCTCCTCTCACTTGCCAACCGAAACCACCGTCGCCTAGCTCGTGTCCGCCGATGGTCACCCGATCATGTCATCTTTTCTGCCGCCCAAACCACTGCAGCTGCTCCTTTTTCCCCACGCCTTCACTGATGTCCACCGACGCCAGAACCCGTTTCTTCGCTTCCTTAAGTTGCGCCTTCCACGTCAGTGCTGGGGCCTATTGAAAGTATAAAGAAAAGTAATGGAGATAAAGAGGAGAGATGCAGTAGAAATATATTATTAATTGTAATTTCTCTGATACAGGAAAGAGATACAAAACGAGAGAATAAATAGAAGATTGCTCAACGGTCACATGCTAAAATCAAGGAGCAACATTTGTGCTGTAATTAAGGAACTTTCCTATAAAGACCCAATGTTCACATGCTGAAATAAGGAGCAACGGTCACATGCTAAAATTGAGGAATGAGGTGCGGTTCAAGTGTGAAACCAACATTAGCTCCCCTCAAACAAAACTGGGTTTTTCTGTCTTCTTCATTCCGTCGTTGTCGCTCACCCTTAATTCCTCTTTTAATCTCATAAAATTCTTTGTCGATAGTGGCTTTGTAAGCACATCAGCTCTCTGATAATATGATGGGATGTGGCATACCATTAACTTTTCACTTTGGGTTCGTTCTCGTACGAAGTGTAGGTCTATCTCGAGGTGTTTTGATCTTGAGTGCTGAGTTGGATTGAGAGACAAGGATACTGTCCCTCTATTGTCGCACCAGATGACTGGTTTTCTTTTAGGAGCGAAACCTAATTCGTGTAATAGCGACTCAATCCATGAGATTTCAGCGGTGGCGCTAGCAAGGGCACGATATTCCGCTTCAGTACTTGACCGCGATGTGGTTGTCTGCTTCTTGGTGCACCATGAGACAAGAATTGTGCCAAGAAACACACAGTATCCTGATACGGATCTTCTGTCATAAATGTCATTAGCCCGGTCCGCATCACTAAATCCTTGTAAGTTCATTTCTTTATCGGCACTTATTGTTATTCCGTGGTGTCTGGTTCCTTGCAAGTATCTCAATAACCTCTTGACGGCTATCCAATGTTCAGACAACGGATTTTGCATGTATTGGCTTAGTTTATTTACGCTATAGCATATGTCTGGTCGTGTAATTGTTGCATATTGCAATGCTCCAATTATACTTCTGTATTGAGTAGCGTTATTAATGGCTTCACCTTTAAATTTAGATAGGCGGGAACTACTGGTCGTAGGTGTTGGTAGCGATTTAGCTTGATGCATGTTGGTCCTTTGTAAGATTTCAGCAATATAATTCTGTTGAGATAGGAACATTTCATTTTCATTTCTTTTAATTTGAATCCCTAAGAAATAGTTTAATTCGCCAAGATCTTTGATGGCAAAGCTTTGGTCGAGAACTTTTATGATCCTGTTGATTTCCCGTGTGTCATTCCCTGTTATTAGCATGTCATCCACGTATACAAGGATGTATATGACATTTTCATTATCCTTTTTCATGTATAGGGAGTTGTCGGATTTTATTTGTGAGAAACCAATTCTAGATAAGGTTAGCTTTAACTTTTCATACCATGCCCTCGACGCTTGCTTGAGGTCGTATATAGCTTTGTGCAGCTTGCATACTAAAGGTTTGTCACCATTGTTAACCTCATATCCCTCTGGTTGTTGCATATAAACTTCTTCAGTTAACTCGCCGTTTAGAAAAGCATTGTTCACGTCCAATTGCTTGATATTCCATTTTTTACACAAAGCTATAGTCAGAATGATTCTAATAGTTGTGGGTTTTATGACTGGTGAAAAAGTCTCGTTAAAGTCAAATCCAAACTGTTGAGCGTATCCTTTAGCAACAAGTCTGGCCTTGTATTTGTCTGTGGTCCCATCCACCTTCCTTTTTATTTTGTAAGTCCATCTGCATCCTATGATGTTCTTGTGAGTGGGTGGTGCAACCAAGCTCCAAGTTTTATTTTTCATCAATGCCTCGTATTCATCATTCATAGCTTGTTTCCACTTTTCAGATTTGGCTGCTTCACTATAATTTCCAGGTTCAACCTCATTCATTGATAGATTATATACCTTGGGTTTGAAAATCCCATGCTTTGATCTGGTCACCATATGATGTCCGGTTTGTGTTTCTTGTGCTTGAGGTTGATGGTCTGGGCTGATTCTGTCACTGTTGCTTTCCTCGTTCTCATGTTCTTGCTGATTACTGTAAGTTTCTTCATTGTTACCATCGTCTGTGTTTGTTTGATTATTGCTTGTATGTGTGTGTATGTTGCACGTGTCGTGTCCCTCTTTGTTGTTGTTATTGTTTGTCTCTTGCTCCATTAGTGGTGGCATATTGATAACTTTGATTCCATGATCTTGTCTGCACTCTTCCTTTGTGGCTTGTTTATCTGCATGTGGAAAAACATTTTCATCAAATATGACATGCCTTGATATATAGATTTTTCCATTTTTGGCCAAGCATTTATAACCCTTTTGATTTTGTGGGTAACCAATAAAAGTGCATGGGCATGATCTCATGCTAAGTTTGTGCGTGTTGTAGTCCCTTAGGCATGGAAAGCATAGGCACCTAAAGTTTTTCAATATTTTATAGTCTGGTTTTTCATTGAATATCATTTCATGCGGGGTTCTATTGTTCAACACTTTTGTGGGTAATTTATTTATGAGATACACTGAAGTGTTGAATGCTTCGTTCCAATATTTCATTGGTAATGCCCCTTGTGATAGCAATGTTAAACCAGTTTCAACTATATGTCTGTGCTTTCTTTCGACCAAACCATTTTGTTCAGATGTGTGGGGGCAGGTTAGCCTATGTCTTATCCCCTTTTGGATGAAGAAATTTGTGAGTGGTTTGAACTCACCCCCACCATCTGTTTGTATAGCTTTTACATTACAGTTGGTCTGCTTTTCAATAAAAGTTATAAACTGAATGATTGTACTGCATGTTTCTGATTTGTTTTTTAGCATGTATATCCACGTGTATCTTGAATAAGCATCAACAAGGGATAGATAGTACCTGTGTCCTTGATATGAGTTTAGTGGTGCTGGTCCCCACAAATCAGCTGCAACAAGCTCCAGGGGTTTGTTGTACGTGGTTTCAGACTTACTAAAAGGCAGTTTGTGGCTTTTGCCAAGTTGGCAGTGTGTGCAAGTGTGTATCACAGGTACATTTTCAAAATAAATGCCATTATTATTTAAAACATTTCTAACAGTTTCCAAACTGGGATGACCAAGTTTCATATGCCAAGAATCAACTATATTATTATTATCATCATTACATCCATTGTTCCTATTATTAAGAGAATCATAATTGCAACTGCTATTGATGTCTACGTTGTTGCACCATATTTCTTTATTCAACGCATTCCCAGTCTTTAAGTTGCCAAATTTGTAAAGACCATCGTGAAGGTCACCCTGTAGCAATATTTCTCGACTTAGGAGGTCCTTGACTAGACAAAACTTGGGGTGAAATTCGAAGAAAACATGATTATCTTTAGCAAACTTAAAAACACTTAATAAATTTTTGTTAATAGTGGGAACTCTAAGTAAATTATTTAGCATAAGTTGCCTTTTTCCCTGCATGGTACCTTTACCTATGTGTGTGATGTTGGCAGTGTTGCCGTTACCCATGTGTAGTGATTTCGTACCTGTATAGCTTTTGCTTCCAATGTTTAAGTTCTGAAGCCTGTTTGTGACATGATGTGTGGCTCCAGAGTCTGGGTACCAGTCGTCCAGTTCATCCTCATCAGTCTTGCCTTCATTGCTGGTTTGACCTTTTCCTTTGTCCCCAGTAGCGCTTTTGTTTTGATTGTCCATGGCAGCCATGTTTGCTCTTGGTGTTTGGCTGTTTTGGTCTGTTTGTGGTTCACTGTGGTCGCTATTGTATCTGAAATAGCAGCGGTTCGCCATGTGTCCAAATTTTTGACAAATTTGGCACTTTACCCTGTTGTTGTTGTTCCATCTGCCTCGTCCACGACCTCTCTGTGGTCGATATGCCCTCTGGGGTTGGTATCCTCTCTGATACTGGCTTTCTTGTTTATTTGAATTATTGTTCCTTTGAATTTTCTTGTTTTTAGCCGCAGCATAATTTGCAGAGAAAACCCCTTGTATAGTTTTCCTTTGGTCTATTCTCCCTTCATGGGCGAGGAGCGCAGATCTAACGAACTGTAAGTCAGGTAATGTTTGTTGAGTCGCAATAACCGTAACTAATGACTCGTACTCTTCGTCTAATCCGCCGGTAATGAAGAGAATTTGTTCATTGTCACTTATTTTGTGTCCCACTGCATTCAGTTTGTCACACAAATTTTTTATCTTGCTTAAGTATTCTTGCATGCTCATTTCCTCTTTTCTTGAGTTTTGTAATTCCCTTCTGTATTGCATCACACGTGCAGCGGATTGTGAGCTGAAAATCTGCTCTATAGTGGTCCATATTTCATATGATGAATTGCACCCCACGATTTGTGACAGTAGATTCGGACTAATAGATGATAGGAGCCATGACGATAACAAACTATCTTGTTTTTGAAAATTTGTGTAGTCGGGGTTTGGTATGGTGTTTCCCCCTTGATCAGTAATCATAATTGGTGGAATAGATAGCGTACCTTTTATGTAATTTTGTAAACCGTATCCTTTGAGTGCAATTTCAATTTGATATTTCCACAATATGTAATTGTCTTCATCCAGAGATGTGGTAATGACATGGCTTTTTGGTTTGATTAGGTTGTGCCAGTTTGGCGGAGCATCATGGGCCACGCTACCAGAGACATTAGAGGTGGCTTCGTTGTTATTTGCCATGGCTGTTCAGAGGTCTGCAAGGCACGGAACTGCAGCTGAAAAACTGAGGAAAAGAGTGATGCAACAGACAATGGAGAAATAGGACTTTCAGTTCAGTGTTTAAGCCTTTCGGCGGTGGCGCTCTGATACCATATTGAAAGTATAAAGAAAAGTAATGGAGATAAAGAGGAGAGATGCAGTAGAAATATATTATTAATTGTAATTTCTCTGATACAGGAAAGAGATACAAAACGAGAGAATAAATAGAAGATTGCTCAACGGTCACATGCTAAAATCAAGGAGCAACATTTGTGCTGTAATTAAGGAACTTTCCTATAAAGACCCAATGTTCACGTGCTGAAATAAGGAGCAACGGTCACATGCTAAATTTGAGGAATGAGGTGCGGTTCAAGTGTGAAACCAACATTAGAGCCGTCGTTATCCACCTTCGTCGTACGAACTCAAAGCCGGTTCTTTGCTGCTTCCAGTCATGGTGGGTGCTGCTACCGCTGTAAACAACAACTCCAACTTCTTCGTCGTCACCATAACTGCCTAAGGGTTCCAGCTTTAAAGTTTTCAGCTCGCAAAAACTAGAGAGGAACGTGAAGGCGCATTTGTGAGCTCAACGCTCGACCAAGCTGTAAACTTTTTTCAACTCATGTACATATTTATATTTTTCCGCTGTATAAACATTGTAAACTCTGATATTTGTATAAAAAAATTTATGCTACAATTATTGTGCATTGTGATTCTGTGTTAAATTCCATTTTAAATCCTGTAAGGCAATAACAATCCGTCGTTTTGAACACTTCGAGTCGGTTTAATCACCGACTTGGGACGGTCAAAATGGCGGGCTGTTACATTGGATTTGCATGATTACAAATTAGAATTTTGTACATGCCTATCTATGAAATGCGCATGTACAGAAAGACTGTACCATGAAAAAAATTGTTTACTTTCGTAACAAGTTTTAACGAGGCCTAAGCATAAAATAATTTCTTTTGAAGGTCCAAAATGAATATTTTACCTTTTATAATGTTTTATTGGCTACTATCAATCTTCGGAATTGCAATTTTACCGAGTAACATTTAAGGAAAAAAAATGAAGAAGAAAGAAACTCTTATTTGCAAACTTAGATAACAAGAGGAGGATGAGCCGATCAGATGATGCTGCAATGGGCTACAAAGCTAATTATGAGTTGTGAATACCACATAAAGAGAAAATATGATAGAAAACTATCTTATTTCATCGATCGATTCATCATTGTAGCCACCTTCCCAAAATGCCAAAACTAGATGAAACTATCTTCAATACACATCAAAAACAAAGATTGATATCACTTATCAAACATTAAAATCATTGCCAACGTCCCCATCGTAACTACCTTCGAATTGCCATGCAGATGCGGTCAGCAACGGCAAATCCTTCCATCCCAACTTCAAACATCCATTTTCTTCAACCAAGGTATAGCCTTTCCACGGAAACATACCTAGCAACAAATTCGCTTGCGTAGCCGGACTCCCTTCCAAACTCACTCTCTCCAACCCCACTTTTCTCATCTCCTCTCCCCATTTCTCGACCTTCACTTCTCCGGTCCTTTTCGGTCCTCCAACCGCCACGATATTTCGTATCTCCGCTCCAAACACTTGTCGCTCCACCGTGTGCCTCTCCAAACTATCTTCATGTAAACCATCGCCTAATGCATCGAACAACGCCGAATAGTGATGCAACGCTTCAACAAACCTATAATGCAACAGATAAATCAAATGTTATTGAAATTTAAAAAAAATAGAAATAAATAAATAATCAATTAGGCCTTACCTTGCAAGAAAATCACCAGCATGGCTTAAGTCCTGCTCCACAACCATAACAAGTTTGGGCCTTATCAACTTGATCATGTCCAATGTCCCTAAATCCGACCCGGTAACATCATAAAGGCAATGCTGCATCCAATGCACCACTGTGACTTCTCTACAGTCACGAGGAAACAGAAGGGTTGCATCCGTGATATTTCCGATTTTACCCTCCAGCGGACAAAACTCGAACGGCAAACCCACCGCGGCCGCGAATTCACAAAGCCTTCTTCCGGTAGCTTCCAGAAGCTCAATCGAAGCTCCCATTCCGGTAACCCTAATCGACCTAAGCTTTACAGGCCTCGACGCAAGTATATGAAACAGCCCAGGCCATTGGAGGCCCTGCATTATATCGAAATCGATTATATGTACTCCGTCCTCGCTTCCTAACCCTTCCAAAGCTTGATATATCGCTTGGTTCGCGGTGAAGTGTGAGAATTTGATTAGAGGAGAAACTGAATTGAGGATTTGAAACGCTTGTGAAATCTTCAAATTCTGGGATAGGGTGAATTTTTTTAGGGTTAGAGGAGAGTACGAAGATAAGTAAGAAGTGAAGATCCGTGCGTTGAGAGCGTCGGCGAAGTATGCGGCTACGCGCTCCGGCGAAGATCCGAACGGAGAAGACAGTTCGGTGATTTCGAGGAGAAGATCGCGTGCTTGAGGCAGGTGATCCATGGACACGGCTTCCGCGCACTGGAGAAGAAGCCCTAGCAGGCCAAGTCCTTGGGCTTCGGGCCCATGGGATGGCCCTTCTTCCGGAATGGAAGCAGAAGAGGACGCACTAGCACTGTCTTGCTTCTTCCTTTTGTTGGGTCTCATGATGTGTGCATCGGATTGGGGAGGTGGTAGGCTGTGTAGCATGATGAAGAGTTTCTTTGCTTTCAAGAATGGTGAAGACCAAAGGTTAGTAACACATAGTTTAGTAGTTTCACAGGTGCTGATTCACGGCGTTAGATTTAATTGTTTATTTTTCAGCATTCATTCAAAATGCAAAAGCAGGATCATAATATTCATTTCTGCCGTCTTATGCTTGTCATTTTGTTGAATTTATCGGTGTTTATTAGCTGTTTTTTAGTGAATGATTAGGGTTGGAATAGGATGTTATTGTCTTATGTGGTTTGTTTAGTTTAGTTATCAGGACTGGTTGAAGAAATGTTTTGATGATGATGACATAAGAACAAGAGTGGTACTATGTATACATTGAATAAGTATAGGTTTATTTTTTGGAAGATAGGATCATGGTTCTTTTAAGTGTTATGTTATGATCAAAACAAAAGATTTAACCAATACACAAAGATTTTCTATTGTACAGTAAAATAGTCTTATTTTTGCTTAGTGAATTTGGTTCAAGTAAGAATCTTTTGGGAGGAAAAGAGGACCAGCTTTGCAAATCACAATCTT
This sequence comes from Allium sativum, assembly GCA_030737875.1. Lineage (NCBI taxonomy): Eukaryota > Viridiplantae > Streptophyta > Magnoliopsida > Asparagales > Amaryllidaceae > Allium > Allium sativum. The sequence continues at coordinate 57,338,831 of CM060912.1, forward strand.
AGCCGTTTCTGCATAATTGAATGTGAATTATTTTTAATTTGTTTTGAAGCATTTGGAGGCTTTTGCATAAAATTTTTATTTTTTTGGTACCGACTCAAGTAACTTTGATCTAGTTCTTCCAAAAATAAATTTTCAGTGGTGGTAATTCTTGAGATCATAGAGGATGAAATATATATGCTGTAGTTGGAAATCAAAACAAAAATTTACTCTTACAAACAATGACTTATTTTACTTCATGATTAGCTAATGGAGGCGATTATTTGAACACAAACATAAAAGCACAAACTTCGACCGTTGAATCTTTTTGTCCTTACGTGAAGGAATGAAATTCAAGACGATCCAATGGTAAAAATCAATTATGTCTCCAATCGTGTTAAAAATTTGTGTTTAAATAGATTTTTCGTTAGGTAATACCCGAATTTCCAAAGCATAAGCTTCTCATAATAAGCAACTTTTCATATGTGTACGTTAAAAAGAGTCGTTTGTTTTCTCATATCTGGATTAAGAAAGTAAGTCAATATTTATGTAGAAACAAACAAATTTTGTAGCAATGAAACTGAAAGTGTGTGTAGCAGTGTACATGATAAGACATTTTTTTTATATACCTGTGGAAAACATCTTTGCCAATTTATTCCTTCATGTTTGCAAGTGAAATTACTTCATAAATAGTTGATTCTCTGATGTTACTCCAGTGAAATTACTCGTTCACATGTTTTGTCTGATCATGCATATAACTTTTTAATATCTTCCAAGAATACAGCTTGTTTAACCTTGTTAGCCACATGAATATTGAGAAGTGTGACATCATACTGAAGCTTCCAAAGCAACACTGTTGTTTTTATTATTATTTCTTTTGAAGCTTCCAAAATAAAGTTCCAACGACTTATATTTTGTATGTAGAATGCAATCAATTATTGATTCCGTTGTCTTTCACAGAATGTCCATTTAATACAGTCGCATTATTGAGCTTTTTTTGGGTATGCAACTGTGTAAACAGAGAAAAATAATGCAACATCTTGTTTGCAGCATTTTATCATCAAACATCATCTTTCTGTTGTTTTTTAACAAGGAGTGAACGAACAACTGGCTCCGTTTGAAGCCAATTAAAAATGTAGAAACTAAAATAACCATTTAAGAAACATAAAAAGGTGGATACCCAGTGCCAAAGGCTCCCGTACTCAAGCGCGAGAGGACTTCCCAGGCAGTCTCCCGTCATAGTACTATTCTCACGGCTTTTCGGGCTCTGGGGTGGTCGATTAGTGCGCACAACCTTTCCCTCATATATGTGAAGAGGCCGGGTAACCTTACCATTTAAGAAACATAATTCAAACAAAATCAAACTAAATTGATTTTTTTTATTTTGAAATTCAAACCAGCCAAACCAATGATATTTGGTATGTTTGCTTTGTTTAGTTTTTCTTAAATGAATTTGATCTTTTAATTGTTGATATAATAAAAAACTAAAACAGTGTCTTGCCTAAAAAATCTAAAACTTTAGTTGATTTCATATGATTCAAACATTTTGAAAAATAAGTTTTTTTTCCTTAAAATATTAATATGAATTGGAAGAATGATAATACTGTTATAAAAATATTGTAAATAATAGCATCGTTAGATGAAACTTTTTTTTTTTTTTGGCAAAGCCTGCTGCGGGGTTAAATGACCCCTACCATTTATTTATATCATAAAGAAGTTACAGTATAAATGTCTGAGGAAAGAAAAGAAAATACAGGGAGATAGAAGATCATGTCCACTTTGTTTTGAAAGAGCTATCAAAACCAATGGGGGACATATTAATTTCACAATTTATACCACTACAGATAGCTTGATATAATTTCATTCTATTTTAGCTTTTGCTGTGAAGATTCTCTGGTTTCTTTCGTACCATACTTCGTTAACTGTGATCTTGAGCATTATTAGCAACTCATATGTTGCACTTTGCTTCCATCGAGTCGCTTTGTAAATCTGCATCCACTCTTCTTTACTGTCTAAGTGTGGTGTAGCGTATCCTACTCTAGATTTAATCTTTCTCCATATAAAATGTGTGAACGAGCATCTGAAATATAAGTGGTGAATGTCTTCCTCTGCAGATCTGCAAAAGTGACAAACTTTGGATACATCAATTACTCTACCAGCAAGTTTGGATAGCGTATGCAAGGCATTTTGAAAAACTTTCCATAGATGGAAATTTATCTTCTCGCTAGAATTCTAGTTCCATATCCTTTTGAACCATGGAAACTTAGCCATTTGATCTTCACCATTCAACGCTGCATAAATCAAGCCAGTAGCATGCTCCTTGTTATCTGCAGTCCACACATATTTGTCATGGTTTTTAAATACATACGTTCTGATATCAAACCTATGCCAAACACATTGTATAGCATTATTGCTAGTCCTCGCTAGCCTAATTCTTCCATTAACTATATAGGATGTAGCTTTGGCATGCATTGGTATTCCACTCTACATTACTTCAGAGTATGTCAGCTGTAACTCTTTAACTTTTAGGTAATTTAATTTTTAATTTTGGTTCAATTTTGGAACATTGATAACCAAACCCAATCCAATCAATAAACCAAAAAAATAACAAAATAAATTAAAAACCAAAACCAATCAACAATATAAAACCCAACCAACCAAACATAATTGGTTTGGTTGGTTTATTAGGTTTTAACCATTACATGTTCATCCTTAGTTCTAACCTACGAGCCAGTAGCCATTAACCTAATTTAGCTTGTTGTTTCACCATTTTTTTGTTTTCATTTCACATGTAGAAAGTCAATGAAATGCAATGTAATGGTTAAGAGCTTCCTCCTTGAGATACAATCAATGGTAGGTGAGCCGATGAAATGATGAAAAGAAGAGCTTAAAATAGGTGAAATTACACGAAAGGTTTACCTACCTAGGAACAAGAATGTAACACATTGCAAAATTCGATTTAGGTCAGTAGTTGGGTGGTAGCAGGAAGACATCCAGGTCGTTAGGTATCGTGCGGTAGTTTTTCAAATTAAACCTTGAAAATAAACGATCAACAAAAGAGGAAAAAAACACAACTTTAAAGATCGCTCGCATCTTATGTTTGAATTTTAAGAAATACTAGAAGTGATTTAGAAGTTCGTTTTGTTAGAAGTTCGATAAATTACTTTTAAAATAAAATACTTCAACTACTGTAAGAATTGTATAAAACTTAAATTTCATACTTTTTAATGACAAAAAATACAGAGTTAATTGAGAGTATTACATACACTGATAGTGAAACCTTGATTTTCAGAATAAATCTTGTAACCACCCATTGTAGAGACGCAAATATTTTGGATTTTAATAAATATTCTATAAACTATTCTAAATAAAAAACAATATTTTTACAAAGATTTGTGTCAGTTTGGTAATGATTTGAGGAGAATTGATTCTAATAACTTTACAGAAATTTGTGAAGAGCAAAGTTAGTTTGTTTTATAAAAAAATCAAGTGAAATAAAATGATGTTTGGAAAATACTTATATATTAAATTTAGTTTCATGGGGAAAAAAATAAAATAAGCGTAAGAGGGTTTATGTTGGTAAATTTAGATGTCAAAATATTTTAAGATAATTGAATTAACTGTATTTGAAATTTGAAAAAAAAAATGATACAAATATATATATTTGTAAAATGTGAGTTGTTTGAATATGCATTAAAAATGAAGTTTATTTTTATTTTTCTTTAAAATATGAAATTTTATGTTACATGAAATATTTAAGGCTTACATGGACTTTAAGTAAATTTCATTTATGTTGAATATGATTTTGAAACATTTGATGTGTAAATAAAATATAAAGAAATGAATAATTATTTGGACCCAAAACGATTTCACTCCTAAGTTTCCTTAGTAAAACTTCCTTCCCTTCTTTTCTTTTGATTGGTGCGACGTTTTCATATCTAGAAAAAACAAAAGAGAGAGAAACCAGCTCCTTCTTCTCCTTATTAACCAAGAAAATATGATCCAAACAAATTTCGAAAATTCCAGTAAAGTAAAAAAATTAGGTGCAAGACATTTCTACAATTAACTATACAGTCATACTTTCAAATTGCTTGATCTTTATAATGTTTTGTTAGTTAAATTTTTCAAAACAACAAGAGGAAACACAAGTTTCAAGCCATGAAGCAAAAAATGGAGGTGAAAAACAAGATTTTACAAAGAAAACTAGGTGAAAATAGCTAACCTTTCTCGTAACTTTGTTCTTTATACTTTTGCATGTCAATTTTACTTGTTTGATATAAAATTATATCTTATTTATGTTGGCTTCATTTGGTCTAACATCCCATATAGGTAGAAATTAGTAAACAAATGAAAAATAAAATTTGAGAATCAAGCGGGAAAAGACAATATTTTAAGGTGGTTCGACAAATCGATGGCCTACCCCCACTTTGATTTTTTCTTGAATCATCTGTACTTGTACCACCGCTTCTACAACGGTATTTCAAAATTCAATCTCGAAGTATAAAACTGGTAGCATTCGCCTAACAAAAGTTAGCATAAGACCAAAAGACCAAAAGTCCTAAAAAGCCATTGGGGATATATTATTTATAACCATATTGGGTTGTTCTAAATTTTAAGATTTGTTAGGTTTCAATTAGAACCTATCAGTCAATCAAATTCGGTATACCAAGAAAGAGATTATGTCAAATTTGGACCATATGTCAAGGCTCGAGTACCAATCCATCCACGGATCCGTATAGATCCTTGTCTTGATCCCAAAACTTTTACTTAGATCTGTATTGTCTTATTCTCAAAGCTATAGTGTTCTAAGGGTGAAATGGTCCTTTTGATGGGTTAGTATCGATCCGTCGCATTTCCATTAATTTTTTTTCCTTCAAACGTGGTAGAGATCCACGTACTTGATGAGAAATTTGGTTATTTAGATGAATTAGTATCAATCTATGGACTTATGCAAATTTTCTCTATTTCTTCATTTTCTTGTACATGATTTTCTTTGAATCTACAGTCATTTCTTCACCATTTCTTAGTCCAATTTCATCTAAGTGTTGCTTGGTTAGGATAACTCTTGTCACTTAAAGCATGATTTTTGGATATGATGCATGCTTTGAATGAAGACAAACAACCAAATCCAAATCCGCACGCACACTTTTGTTGCTCATTGCATTTTCATGGAACGTTGCATTTCACTGAGAATTTCCACGATTCATTCCTAACTGTATTCAAGTCACATCTCTGTAGATAAAAGTACTATAGTTTTTGATCCGGAAACTCCATCCCTTCTGCTCATCAGCAAGAATTATCTAGTCGTTACTTCCATCCACTATTAGTTAGATATACCTTTGTTTTAAAATTTCCCCTTCATTGTTTAAAATAAGTGACAAAGGATGATGTGTGTGTGTATACGCGCGTGCACACACACACACACACACACACACACACACACACATATATATATATATATGTAAGTATACATACATACATAGTACATACATATTCGATCTTAACTCTAAGTTCTTATTCGATCCAAGTTAGGACCTTCTATTGATCTTCTATCTTGACTCCCAAGTATTTAGTCGATCAAAGTTACGACCTTCAATCAATTTTCCATTGATTTCCTCCAACCTTCATTTCACACGACCACCATTGATGTTAGTACTTTGCACTGACCTAACTCAAACGTCTACCACCGCTCCAATCGAGATGTCGTGAATATATCTTATTGATCTCCTATAACAACTCAACCATAATGAGCCTAAAGTTCGACTAAATCGAAGCCCAAGTCCATTTGGTATGGATCGTTAGTCTTGTTAACCTGGAATGAATATTAATATATATCAGGGAATTATTTACATAGACTCGTAGCAAGATATGAAAGTATAATAGATCTTAAATATTAGTTAATGCCACTACTTTAGAATTAATATTATTCCTTGGGTATCTAGTTGCCTTCTCTGTGCCGAGCATGAATGTAAATACTTCTCCATCTACCTCTCCCGCTTCTTACTAATAGTTTTTCCCTTTAAATCTTTCCCGTGAGTTGTAATGAGGATGAGTTTAGAATAACGCTTTGGTGATTGATAAATTACGTACTTTACCCATAATACTAATTCATGCAGATTAATTTTTATTTAAGTGTTATGTCTAATGTTCACTTTTATTCGTTTAGTTCTATATGCACATAAAATGTATTTAATCTTCTTAAGGTATAACTATATATGCGTGTATACGCGCTCATATGAGTAAGCGTCGTACCATCGAACACTTATTACATCTTAAATGTAGAGGAGGCAGACCTAACAGTCATTTAATGATTCAATCCCGAAGCGGGTGGTACATAACGTAATCGTTGGTTAACTGACCCCAACTACGAAGGTCAATGATTACTAGATATGGCTTTGTAATTTAATTAGACATATTACCGATGCATCTCAAAGACTTCTCTAAGTGCTAACTAGCTAACCTCTTATAAACAAACAAGTAATTAAACTTTGATTTCTTTGCATATCACATATGGATTCTACGTTAGTAGAAAGGGAAATTGATCAAGGGATAATCAGAGTCTTTGCTAACGATTGTTCGGGCCCATCGGTAGTTCAAGTCTATACGTCAGCTGTTAACCACTTTTTTGTTAGGTCGTTATATATCAGATTTGTATGCATGAATTTCTTAATCACCATTGCAGATAACCCGAAAAAGTGGTCGGATGCTCAGGACTCGAGCATGGACAAGAATATGGAACTCTGGGTAATATGATGCGCTCGGACGAGACTATGGAATTGGCTAAGTGCAAATTTGGACGTGGATGAAATCCAGATCGGTGAAGATATGAGCCACTACAACTTAAAACTCAACTTCATATTCATCACCTAATAACTTGAAGTTGACTAGAAAGATCGTCGTGCAACCAATAACAACCCAAAGTAGAAGGTCAGCCAAATCTAGATCGGTACTTGTCTCGAACTTCCATGGATCGACATCGATCTAGATGCCAAGTTTGGGCAATCTGAGCCCTACATTTGGGGCTTAGTTGTCCTGCTCTTCCGCCTCCCGAAGAATTATCAACCCGATCCAACTTCTTTCAGAGCTATAAATAGATCACTTATGACACTTGAGAAAGGGATCTTCTCTTCTTAAAAACACGCGAAAGCTCTTCCATTTTTGGAGTCAACTTCATCTTCTATGTCTTTACTTTCTTACAGACAAACAATAATATTTCTAATCTTAAAGTATAATAACAGATTATCTTATAGTGGACATTGGGTAGAGTCTGCCAAACCACAATAAAAATTTGGGTTTTCTATTTTCTATACTTTATTATTTGTGATTGGTGGCTATGAGCGAACTTTTGTGGTTGAATTTCTTAAATATGTGTTTCGAATTTGCTTATTGTCGTTTTCGTGGACATCAAGATGTTGATGTCAATTTTTATGCTAATATTTTTGACGCGCTAGGAAGGGCCACTTGAATTAAGGACTTTGATGATTAGGATTTGTCTAACAACCCAACTTTTCCTTACAGTTTAGGTTAACATTTAACCACACCTGTCAACTTAAAAGACACAGGAAAGCGGATTCTTATGAGAAAGAAGTTAGAGGGTGAGAAGAAGAAATGTTAGAATATAAAAAGAAGAAGAACATCAATACTACAAAATCAGAGTAGAATAGAATCTCACAACGAATGAAATAAATGTAATATACCAATACTCTTTACACAAAGAGAAAACTGTATATATATGATAACACAATCAGAGTACACAGCTAGACCACATTACATAATTTGATAAATACAACACACACAGCGAAAATAAATTAATACTAGAAAATACGAAAATACGTTTTGATTTCGGCTCCTCTCCTAAAGCTCTAAGCAAAATCTAATACAACCTGGAAAAAATACTCAGTCTGACCCGATCATATTATAAGGAAAACAAAATCACCCGGATCAGTCTAGAATACTTTCGGTGATAAAACTCATATCACAAACAACTTGCTTAATTTTTAGAAATCCTTTGAGAGAATGGAACTTTCACAAGACGCGACCACACATAAACATGACACGTGTTTTTTCCTTACGATAACTAAATCACTTTTTATTATAAATCCAATGATATTATATTAATGTCTAAAATTCCACAAATAAAATAGGAATATAGCTAAATGGTTTGCATCCCACTTTTCGACATAGTTGGTTTACATTTAAAAACGTACGGCTCGTATTGAAGTTTGGATTTCCATACATGACTAGGTAAGGAACTGTAACACCCCGCCTCCGCTAGGGTCACTCGCAAAGGAATGCACTAGCTTTAGAGGGGCATTATTGGTAAACATGCACAGAAATATCACAAGACAGAACGTATAAAACAGCGGAAGTAAAATTAAACTTTCATAACATGAATAAATAAGGTCTAAAGCCTTTTACATCAGAGTACATCAAAACCTATCTTGTAATAGTAAAGAAGCATAAAGACTTTTCACAAATTATTCCCCAAGTAAAAACAGTAAAGTAGCCATAGCCAAGAAAAGTCCAAGCCATCCATGATGACCTTCAAACAGAAAAAGTCCGAACTAAACAGCAGTATTTCCTCCCTGTAACCTGGGTGGGGGGGGGGGGGGGAACGGAAGAAAAGAGGCGAAACAAAACGGGTCAGTCAAAAAGACTGAGTAAGCCCTATCTACTATTAGTATAAAAACTAGTAAAGTTAACTGTCATGAGAAACTGAGATGAACATAAGCATGATAACAAGATAGATAAGCTAAATCAGAATAACAGGATGAGCTACTGAACTCAGGTAAACTAAGGTGTCATGATAAATTACGATGTCAAGATAAAACAAGGTATTACATCGTCAGGTTTCTATCAAGTATAATATCCCCAAGATATCTATCACGTGTAACGTCCCATGGTGTCTATCCTGTATGCCCGCTCTGCACCTACCGTACTAGTATCCCCACCATATCATGTGTTAACCATGAATGACCCTTACTCAAAAGTCGTGTAATGGTCCATGTCAACCTAGTATATTGCATATATAGGTTACTCTACTCGTATATTTTATTCCATGTAAATGTTCAGTCCCTTGCCGTAGACCATACGGGCTTTCCCATGAGATTCTATACTACTTTGACATAGTTCCATGATCCTTAAGATCGGTTTGGACTGTTACCCTAAACCTAGCTAGGGTCTTCCAACATGAATTATCGTCTGTACAACTAGGACTTATGCTACCCAGGGCTACTAGGGATTACGCTTACCTATTGCACGTTTTCGTATCTCGGTTTGGGTTCAACCACCTAGGGCCACTAGGGATTACGCTAACCACCAACCGCGCCCTTTTTCCCACGCATTCATCGTGAATCGTTTTCCATGACTGTGTGCACATGTATCACATCGTGCCACCCGAGTCCTGTCACAGGGCAGACCAAGAAATACAGGACTCGGTCGGGAGCTTACAATTTATCTGCCGATGCAGATGCTAAGGTCTGTTTTTCTATACGTGGCTATGGTCCCACGCGACCCCTCCCTCAACTAGCGAAAGACAAGACAGGATAAATCCTGTACGAGAACACACTACTGGCCAACCCCCAATCCGAGCCTTACCGCACCCATAATTAGATAGCAATTATGGTCTATTGGGTGTTCTCTGCCTTTCCGTACGTACACGCTTGACCAAAGATGGAAGGTAGTCTGACGAGCAAATGCTATCTAGGGTACGACCGTGTCTCGCCGACTATGCCCTATCCATCCCCGTCTTTAGGTCGCTCGTATAGCAACCAAGGCATATTCTTGGTCCTTCTAACGCAGACCTTAACCTCTCATGGGCCTAGTATAATTACCTGGCAGCCCACAGAGGGATCCCAAGAGTATCCTCACGTTCCCCGAAGCCGCTGCTTCGTTACCCAGTTCGCTGGAGCCTTTATCTAAATCAGATACTTGCTCCCACTCGTATACTTAAACGATGACCTACCGTATCAGGTTACTCATCTATCTATGAACTGGTCTAAATTTCCTTGACTAAGAATCATTACTTAGTTATCCTTCAACTAAGGTTTACCACTTAGCCTTATTCCCGTTACCCTTGTTAATTACGGTTACCCACCTAATTCCCCGAATTAGGGTTTGCATAATAGATTAAGTGTCACTTAAGTTCATGACTTAATCCCATCTACAAATCATGTCAAAATTGGCTAAGTATCCAAGTTCAAAACTTAACCCGTCTACAAATCATGTCAAAATTGGCTAAGTATCCAAGTTCAAGACTTAACCCTACAAACCATGCTCAAATTGGTTAAGTATATATTAACTTGACCCTATCAAATTACTTAGTCAAACCGGTCAAGTGTATTCAAGCGATTCGTGACTTAGCCTTATCATGTTTTCACGTTATATTGGTTAAGTACGGGTTAACTTAACCTCAGTAAATTCACGAGTTAGATTGGTTAAGTATAAATCACTTAACCACATCAAATTAACGGGTTAGATTGGTTAAGTATAGGTCACTTAACCACATCAAATCAACGAGTTAGATTGGTTAAGTATAGGTCACTTAACCACATCAAATTAACGGGTTAGATTAGTTAAGTGTTTAAATTAACCCCCTTTCAACTACCAAGTGGGATTAATTAAGTCTAAGCTAACTTAACCCCATCCAATTATCATGTTTAGACTAGTTGAGTCTAATCTTAACCCCATCCATTTACTGTATCTTTTGGTTAAGTGTCATTAAGAAAACTTACTTAACCTTACCAAATTATCATGTTGGATTGATTAAGTGTTGGTTAACTTAATCCCCGTCCACTAGTCGTGTCAAAATGGTTAAGTGTCATTAGGCAAATCGAGTTACTTAACCTACCCCACCTTGTCATGTTTTGTTAAGTATCATTAGCTAAATCAATTTACTTAACCCGTTTGTCCATGTCATATTTGATTAAGAGTCATTAATCAAATTAACTTAACCCTATCATGTGGCATTAATTACTTAATGCACCCCAACCTCTCACATTAGACTTTGTTGTGGTTACTAGTTAAACCGGTCGGTTCCGGGTAGCTTTACACCACAACTTGGTCTAACCTCGGGTTCAAGCACAACATGACCAACTTCTCACATTGGGTCCTATTGTATGTAACTACTAGTTAGACCGGTCGGTTCCGGATAGCTTTATGTTGCAAACTCACCCAACCTCGAGTTGGCCACTTTCATGTTTAGTCTAGTGTCATGTTCATATTCAAGTTTTCAAGCAATTGGGTAGACCTAACTTAATAGGTAAATTCCCAATGGGTAGACCTAACTTAATAGGTAAATTCCCAAGCTTATGTTTTCAAGCATACTTACATGTCAACTTTCATGTTATATTTCAAGTCGTGTTTTCAAGTATAAACACATGTCATATTTAACGTTACATGTTGTCATGTTTATACCTATTTACCCAAATCATGTTCATGTCATTATATTTCCCTCATAATGTGACCCCAACGCTTTTAAACTCGCATATACGTTCGCAACAACGTAATGGACTAAAAGAAGAGACTTGACAAAGGCATGACAATAATGGATATTAAGCCACAAGTTAATCATGGTGGCAAATGAGGCACAAATGTGTTCATTAGCTTGCATGTTACATTCTTAAGCCTCACAAAGACATGCATAAACCCAAACTTGCAACATAAGCGAATCATGGTGACAAATGACATGGAATGATGACTAGAAACTCGCATATATCATCATATAAGGGTTATGACTTCATATGCAAGTTGACATAAAAGGTATGAAGGTTCTCATGTTGCATAATGCAACATTTCAACATAAAGGTTGTAGCTTTTAGCTCATAAGATCAAGATGATGACTTCATAAACTTGCATGACATGATAGCACAAATCATACCCAATGATCAAACCCAAATTTACAACATGAACATTTAACTTCATAGTTAATATCTAAGAGTAGGGAAAGGGCTTACATTGCTATGAAGGCCTAAATCGATTAAGCTAAAACTTGTGATGAAGCCTATGCATGCCATTACCCAAAACCCCAAAGATGAACCCTCCAAATCAACAAAAACACTCTCTTTATGAACAAAGATCAAAGCTTTTGCCTTGAAATCAACTTGAGAATCTCTCATACTAACATAGGGACTCTCTAACACTCTCATGATCATGAAACCTTTCATAGAAATGAAGTGGAGGCTAGGATAGTTGAGTGGAGGCCATGAGAGTAGAAATTTTGCCATAGTTTAGTTACATGAGTGAATAATGAGGGATTAGGGGGGTTTAGGGGTTTATTTATAGAAGATTAGGCTAGTTAGGACCCTTAGATTAACCCTAGGACCAACTTGAACCGTCAGATTTCAAACCAGGCCCAAAAACCTAGCCAAGATAGAGAATAGGTGCACCAGGCAAGAATGCTCGTCTGAGCCAAGTCGACAGCCAAGTCGACAGGGCTGTCGACTTGGTCAGACCAAGTCGACTCCCAAGTCGACAGGGCTGTCGACTTGGGTACTGTGGCCGGAATTTTCCCGCCTGGCCCAACTGGCCCAATTTCCCAAGTTCCAGTTTGAATTTGAAATCTGTTTTTACTTAGAAATTTTCTGAAAACTTCGTTGGGCCTTAATCGGGTCATACGGACTCCGATTTTCGAAAACTCGACTCTATTTCGCGTATTTTTCCGAGACGAACGCAATGGCATAGCCCGTTTAACTTGATTCAAAATTTAAAATTAAATTCTGCCTTGATTCTCATCTTAATCATGTTATCGAAATACGGGTTGTTACATTCTCCCCACCTTTTAGGATTTCGTCCCCGAAATCTCCAAGTTAGGAAGAACATATCCTACCATCCATCATCCATCTACTCAAAACATCATCCACAAGCAACCATTGTCCTTAGATGATTTCTAATGCTGTATGAATATATGCAAAACGTGTGTGTACATGTTCCTTAGCTAATGCTAATGATCAGGCCTGAATAATCTTTCTAATGCAAAAATATGTATAGTGCCATGAATCTAACATGTATGCAAATAGTCCTAGTCATATAGATACTATACGCGTGCACAATCATTCATTCATATGCAACAACCGCATGATAACACATTCGATTTCATCCATAAACAAGTATAAATACTCGTGCATATGCAATATGAAATGTGACCGAGTCGAGCTAGTATCTAATGTGTATTCGCGCATCCACGAGCAACCACTTGCAACCACTTGCAACCATATCAATCATAACATGTTTCAAATACATGTTTACATCCATAGGGTTCTACCTAGGATTCCCTGAAACAGGGTCGAGAAGATAAACAAGACAAACTCCTTACGGGGTTTGTAACAGAAAATAGGACCGAGAGGATGCTCACAAAAGATAGCCTACAAGTAAGCTCTACAGAAAACAGGGATCAAGGATATACTCCCAAAAAGAGATATTATGCGCGCATCTAGCCTTTGGCCATCAAAGTCGTATTTCCTTGAGCTCAATTCCATTGTGCCTTGTCCGTCCTTTAACTTCGCGATTTCGTAGCTTCTTATTTCCTGTTTCCATAACATGAGCTGGAACTCATTTCTTCGTCGCCTCTCGTTCCCCTCGCCCACTTGGCGCAAACATGACTGCGTACTCATGATCTTATGCAAGCTTTCCCAAAATTCACTAGTGAATCTCGGACCTCGTACCACAAGGTATTTCACGTAGAAGAACTTTCTCTTGAAAGTAAACGGATGTCAACCAAGCGCACTTACTAGGGTGGTCTTTATGACCCCTGCATAAGTGAAATAAACCATCCGTCTTATCGGCGAACACCACTCGATCGGGCTTCAAATTTCCAATAAAGGTATCAAGGGATTCTAGGTAACTAATCATGACCGAACCCAAAAGGTTCCATGAGACTTCGAGGGTATTACCAAGGCTAGTCAAGAGTCTAACTACCCTCCTATCAAAACCGAGAGTGGCACCCCTTACTGGATAACCACTTCATCCCTAGAATCCATCCATAACCAAGGCATATCATTCTCAAATCCAAAGCAAGTCATGAATAAATGGACCGATTCTCCACAGGACTTGAGGCAAAAATGGGATTCTCTATTACGCTAGTACTTAAGGTGCAGAGACTCTACTATCGAAGCAGACTTAAATGATACGATGATCAAACCAAAGTCCTAACGGGATGATAGAGAAGAAAAGCTAAACCTTTAACAAGATCGTTACCCTCCTTCCGAGGTACTCTAGAAATGAGAGCATACTACTGCCCTCCCGATGATCTTGTCCTTGTCCCATGATACTTAACTATCCGTCCCGTTTTACCATGCCAAAGGTACTCTCTCGTCATGGGTTTCATTGTTCATCTTTCTCCCTCCTTTGAGGATTAAGTCAGGCCAACAAGTTGTTCATCCTTAAACTCGTATCCTTTATTCTCTTTCCCATTATCCTTTCTTATAACACGGCCACTGGTCTCTCGAGAACCACCTCCATCGCATGGAAAGCACTTTCGTAGATAGAAAAGACTAGTCGCAGTTAAAACCACTGTGACTACAGATGGAGGAACGAAAGGAAAAGAGACTCAATCAAGGAAACAAGGATAGTGCTAATGGCCTTTGGGGAATAGTCTTTTTCTTTTAAAAGAAAATTTTCTTGAAAAATGCTTCTTTATAAACGATTTTTCAAATAGTTTTCAGAAGGTCTTTAAAAACTTTTGCCCAGTCTGGTAACCTTCTGCTCTGATACCACGTGTAACACCCCGCCTCCGCTAGGGTCACTCGCAAAGGAATGCACTAGCTTTAGAGGGGCATTATTGGTAAACATGCACAGAAATATCACAAGACAGAACATATAAAACAGCGGAAGTAAAATTAAACTTTCATAACATGAATAAATAAGGTCTAAAGCCTTTTACATCAGAGTACATCAAAACCTGTCTTGTAATAGCAAAGAAGCATAAAGACTTTTCACAAATTATTCCCCAAGTAAAAACAGTAAAGTAGCCATAGCCAAGAAAAGTCCAAGCCATCCATGATGACCTTCAAACAGAAAAAGTCCGAACTAAACAGCAGTATTTCCTCCCTGTAACCTGGGGGGGGGGAACGGAAGAAAAGAGGCGAAACAAAACGGGTCAGTCAAAAAGACTGAGTAAGCCCTATCTACTATTAGTATAAAAACTAGTAAAGTTAACTGTCATGAGAAACTGAGATGAACATAAGCATGATAACAAGATAGATAAGCTAAATCAGAATAACAGGATGAGCTACTGAACTCAGGTAAACTAAGGTGTCATGATAAATTACGATGTCAAGATAAAACAAGGTATCACATCGTCAGGTTTCTATCAAGTATAATATCCCCAAGATATCTATCACGTGTAACGTCCCATGGTGTCTATCCTGTATGCCCGCTCTGCACCTACCGTACTAGTATCCCCACTATATCATGTGTTAACCATGAATGACCCTTACTCAAAAGTCGTGTAATGGTCCATGTCAACCTAGTATATTGCATATATATGTTACTCTACTCGTATATTTTATTCCATGTAAATGTTCAGTCCCTTGCCGTAGACCATACGGGCTTTCCCATGAGATTCTATACTACTTTGACATAGTCCCATGATCCTTAAGATCGGTTTGGACTGTTACCCTAAACCTAGCTAGGGTCTTCCAACATGAATTATCGTTTGTACAACTAGGACTTATGCTACCCAGGGCTACTAGGGATTACGCTTACCTATTGCACGTTTTCGTATCTCGGTTTGGGTTCAACCACCTAGGGCCACTAGGGATTACGCTAACCACCAACCGCACCCTTTTTCCCACGCATTCATCGTGAATCGTTTTCCATGACTGTGTGCACATGTATCACATCGTGCCACCCGAGTCCTGTCACAGGGCAGACCAAGAAATACAGGACTCGGTCGGGAGCTTACAATTTATCTGCCGATGCAGATGCTAAGGTCTGTTTTTCTATACGTGGCTATGGTCCCACGCGACCCCTCCCTCAACTAGCGAAAGACAAGACAAGATAAATCCTGTACGAGAACACACTACTGGCCAACCCCCAATCCGAGCCTTACCGCACCCATAATTAGATAGCAATTATGGTCTATTGGGTGTTCTCTGCCTTTCCGTACGTACACGCTTGACCAAAGATGGAAGGTAGTCTGACGAGCAAATGCTATCTAGGGTACGACCGTGTCTCGCCGGCTATGCCCTATCCATCACCGTCTTTAGGTCGCTCGTATAGCAACCAAGGCATATTCTTGGTCCTTCTAACGCAGACCTTAACCTCTCATGGGCCTAGTATAATTACCTGGCAGCCCACAGAGGGATCCCAAGAGTATCCTCACGTTCCCCGAAGCCGCTGCTTCGTTACCCAGTTCGCTGGAGCCTTTATCTAAATCAGATACTTGCTCCCACTCGTATACTTAAACGATGACCTACCGTATCAGGTTACTCATCTATCTATGAACTGGTCTAAATTTCCTTGACTAAGAATCATTACTTAGTTATCCTTCAACTAAGGTTTACCACTTAGCCTTATTCCCGTTACCCTTGTTAATTACGGTTACCCACCTAATTCCCCGAATTAGGGTTTGCATAATAGATTAAGTGTCACTTAAGTTCATGACTTAATCCCATCTACAAATCATGTCAAAATTGGCTAAGTATCCAAGTTCAAAACTTAACCCGTCTACAAATCATGTCAAAATTGGCTAAGTATCCAAGTTCAAGACTTAACCCTACAAACCATGCTCAAATTGGTTAAGTATATATTAACTTGACCCTATCAAATTACTTAGTCAAACCGGTCAAGTGTATTCAAGCGATTCGTGACTTAGCCTTATCATGTTTTCACGTTATATTGGTTAAGTACGGGTTAACTTAACCTCAGTAAATTCACGAGTTAGATTGGTTAAGTATAAATCACTTAACCACATCAAATTAACGGGTTAGATTGGTTAAGTATAGGTCACTTAACCACATCAAATCAACGAGTTAGATTGGTTAAGTATAGGTCACTTAACCACATCAAATTAACGGGTTAGATTAGTTAAGTGTTTAACTTAACCCCCTTTCAACTACCAAGTGGGATTAATTAAGTCTAAGCTAACTTAACCCCATCCAATTATCATGTTTAGACTAGTTGAGTCTAATCTTAACCCCATCCATTTACTGTATCTTTTGGTTAAGTGTCATTAAGAAAACTTACTTAACCTTACCAAATTATCATGTTGGATTGATTAAGTGTTGGTTAACTTAATCCCCGTCCACTAGTCGTGTCAAAATGGTTAAGTGTCATTAGGCAAATCGAGTTACTTAACCTACCCCACCTTGTCATGTTTTGTTAAGTATCATTAGCCCAATCAATTTACTTAACCCGTTTGTCCATGTCATATTTGATTAAGAGTCATTAATCAAATTAACTTAACCCTATCATGTGGCATTAATTACTTAATGCACCCCAACCTCTCACATTAGACTTTGTTGTGGTTACTAGTTAAGCCGGTCGGTTCCGGGTAGCTTTACACCACAACTTGGTCTAACCTCGGGTTCAAGCACAACATGACCAACTTCTCACATTGGGTCCTATTGTATGCAACTACTAGTTAGGCCGGTCGGTTCCGGGTAGCTTTATGTTGCAAACTCACCCAACCTCGAGTTGGTCACTTTCATGTTTAGTCTAGTGTCATGTTCATATTCAAGTTTTCAAGCAATTGGGTAGACCTAACTTAATAGGTAAATTCCCAATGGGTAGACCTAACTTAATAGGTAAATTCCCAAGCTTATGTTTTCAAGCATACTTACATGTCAACTTTCATGTTATATTTCAAGTCGTGTTTTCAAGTATAAACACATGTCATATTTAACGTTACATGTTATCATATTTATACCCATTTACCCAAATCATGTTCATGTCATTATATTTCCCTCATAATGTGACCCCAACGCTTTTAAACTCGCATATACGTTCGCAACAACGTAATGGACTAAAAGAAGAGACTTGACAAAGGCATGACAAAAATGGATATTAAGCCACAAGTTAATCATGGTGGCAAATGAGGCACAAATGTGTTCATTAGCTTGCATGTTACATTCTTAAGCCTCACAAAGACATGCATAAACCCAAACTTGCAACATAAGCGAATCATGGTGACAAATGACATGGAATGATGACTAGAAACTCGCATATATCATCATATAAGGGTTATGACTTCATATGCAAGTTGACATAAAAGGTATGAAGGTTCTCATGTTGCATAATGCAACATTTCAACATAAAGGTTGTAGCTTTTAGCTCATAAGATCAAGATGATGACTTCATAAACTTGCATGACATGATAGCACAAATCATACCCAATGATCAAACCCAAATTTACAACATGAACATTTAACTTCATAGTTAATATCTAAGAGTAGGGAAAGGGCTTACATTGCTATGAAGGCCTAAATCGATTAAGCTAAAACTTGTGATGAAACCTATGCATGCCATTACCCAAAACCCCAAAGATGAACCCTCCAAATCAACAAAAACACTCTCTTTATGAACAAAGATCAAAGCTTTTGCCTTGAAATCAACTTGAGAATCTCTCATACTAACATAGGGACTCTCTAACACTCTCATGATCATGAAACCTTTCATAGAAATGAAGTGGAGGCTAAGATAGTTGAGTGGAGGCCATGAGAGTAGAAATTTTGCCATAGTTTAGTTACATGAGTGAATAATGAGGGATTAGGGGGGTTTAGGGGTTTATTTATAGAAGATTAGGCTAGTTAGGACCCTTAGATTAACCCTAGGACCAACCTGAACCGTCAGATTTCAAACCAGGCCCAAAAACCTAGCCAAGATAGAGAATAGGTGCACCAGGCAAGAATGCTCGTCTGAGCCAAGTCGACAGCCAAGTCGACAGGGCTGTCGACTTGGTCAGACCAAGTCGACTCCCAAGTCGACAGGGCTGTCGACTTGGGTACTGTGGCGGGAATTTTCCCGCCTGGCCCAACTGGCCCAATTTCCCAAGTTCCAGTTTGAATTTGAAATCTGTTTTTACTTAGAAATTTTCTGAAAACTTCGTTGGGCCTTAATCGGGTCATACGAACTCCGATTTTCGAAAACTCGGACTCTATTTCGCGTATTTTTCCGAGACGAACGCAATGGGATAGCCCGTTTAACTTGATTCAGAATTTAAAATTGAATTCTGCCTTGATTCTCGTCTTAATCATGTTATCGAAATACGGGTTGTTACAGGAACTACCTCTCGATCAGTGTACTCTAGAGATAAAACACTGGGGTTCAATGAGAACTTTGTTAGGGTTTCCCCGAGATCACTACACAATTAGATTTTGAAAGAGCGAAGAAGATAACAATAACAAGCAAATTCCACCAAATAAACCTTTATTATTCCACCAATTAATTACAAAGAAAGACCTAAAATTGAGAAGATATCTCAATCCCTAAAAACAAGAACAAGTTTTTCTCCCTCAAAAGTACAAAGAAACTATCCCTAATGACATACTTATATAGACGAATGAAAAGACTAGCTCTAAAATCTAATTGGATCATAAAATATATCAAAAATAAGTACTCCTTAAAACTTGTTCAAAATAAAACTTTTCCTAAAATATCTCAACAAATCCATAAAACTCGGTCAACATATCCTAAAATCCCGCAACTTCCAATATCTCCACATTAATATCCATGTGATAAATATCACAAACCATAACACTCCACCTTAATATGAAATCACTCCAACGCTCAAAAAACCACCCCCAGACTATGCATTTCCCTAATGAGATGCGCTACATAAAAGATCTCAAAATTGCTTGTAATACCATAATGGCCTCCATGTAGACTTTGTGGCTTTACGTTGATGGCTCCACCTTGATTCAGATGAACTCGCCTCTCCTAATCCAATTTGAGAACTCATAATATTCTCCACCGTTTTCCCAAGCAATTTATAAATGTTATCATTTTCCTGTTTTGCGCGCAGAAGCTCCTTTTTACCCCTCCAAACTCTTGTAACTCCACCTCTAGTCGAGAAATTGCAACCTTTTTGTTCCAACTGTCCAATTGAAGCAAGATTCTTGTTAATTTCTGGGATGTACCTAACTCCCGTTAGCTTTACCACCTTTCCATCATTCATCTTCAGTCGAACCGAACCTATGCCTTTAACATGCAAATCTCGATCGTCGGCGGATTCCACTTTACTACTTTGTTCTTCATAATCAATAAATGCTTCCTTTTGATGGCACACGTGGAAACAAGTTCCTGAATCAAGTATCCAATCTTTGCTTTTGCCTTTATTAACGCATAAAACATTTCCTTCAATCTCCTCGCCAAAATTCACCTCATTACCATTGTTATTTTGTTCATCAATCTTTTCTTCCAATGCCTTCATCTTCTCCTTATCCCTTTTAAGTTTGTGACAAAATCTCAGTTGATGACCGGGTTTGTCACAGTAAAAACAAACATATTCTTTTTTTCATGTCCGATCTATTCGATTGCCTTTCCATATTTCATTGACTATCCCTCCTTGCAATAAAAGCTTTTTCAATTGGAGTTTCAATTTCCATTTCCTCCTTATCTTTTCCTTCCTTAAGGTTCATCCTCCGCATCTCTTCATTAAGCAAGCTACTAATCACAGACCCCATTGAAACAACGCCATCCGAATTTGAGTTATTCAACGCAACCACAAGTGTTTCCCAATTTTCTGGCAATGAACTCATCATCATTAAAGCTTGTGTTTCATCATCCACCTTGAAATTCACGGCAGCCAAATGATTCACAATTTTCTGAAAATCATTAAGATGCTCCCCAATTGATCCACCTTCCTTAAGCTTCAGATTCACCAACCTTCTCGTAAGAAAAACCTTATTTGTTGCAGAGTTCTTCGCATGAACCCCTTCCAATTTCTTCCATATAGCATAAGCCGATGTTTCATTAGCAACAATATGAAACACTGAATTATCCAAAAAACATCGAATAGATGCAACGGCCTTCCTATCCATAGTCTCCTATTTTGCTTCAGATAGATTGCTAGGTTTTTCCCCATTATTCTCCAGTGGCTGATGAAGATCATTAAGATAAAGGAAATCTTCTATCTTTGCCTTCCATAATCCCCAATTTCTTCCATTAAGCTTTTCAATAACAATTTTATCCATATTTAAACCCTCTCCAAAAAATTTGTGTAGAAGGCTCTGATACCAATTGTTAGGGTTTCCCCGAGATCACTACACAATTAGATTTTGAAAGAGCGAAGAAGATAATAATAACAAGAAAATTCCACCAAATAAACCTTTAGTATTCCACCAATTAATTACAAAGAAAGACCTAAAATTGAGAAGATATCTCAATCCCTAAAAACAAAAACAAGTTTTTCTCCCTCAAAAGTAAAAAAAAATCTATCCCTAATGACATGCTTATATAGACGAATGAACAGACCAGATCTAAAATCTAATTGGATCCTAAAATATCTCAAAAATAAATACTCCTTAAAACTTGTTCAAAATAAAACTTTTCCTAAAATATCTCAACAAATCCATAAAACTCGGTCAACATGTCCTAAAATCCTTCAACTTCCAATATCTCCACTTTAATATCCATGAGATAAATATCACAAACCATAACAAACTTCTTGTAATTAAGCCACACAGAACCAGTCACTTATTCAACTTGAGTGTACAGAGTATATCACCACCACAATTGGGATTTGCAATCGTAATGTTCTGAAGCATACAAAAGGGACAACTGATTTCTCTAGATTCGGTGATGATATACCCTAATGGGTATGACCCACATAGCCCTGCTGCCTGCCCCAGTTCAGTCATTTCCCGGTTGATGAGGCTTGAGGCTACGATTACCTTACATCCTTATATTTGGATGCCACATCACCAATACCATCAATCACTAATTGACGTCCACAAAAATACAACATCCGAGTTCATATGTCTCAGAGAAGGGCGTTAGCTAAGAGAAGTTGTCTTCTCCGCCACCAAAAAATGTACGTTTGTAAAAATCAACGTATGTGATCTAAGGAAAGCAATGTCACACACCCTTCCATACAAGTTCGTTTTGGACTGAATGAAACCGTAGATACCCAGAACGTAGGGATTACTGCTACAAGTTTAATCCTAATAGTTAACCAAAAACATCTGTGGCACCTCTTTCGCTTCCAAGGTCTGCGCATTCAAATAATCTCAATACGCATAAACATCCCTGCAAAAATTTAGTTTCGAACACAAAATCAGTTTGAAGTGGTTTTGGGTCCAGTTCTCATCCCGGTCTCCTCAAACTAACACGTCATAAGTCAAAAAGGGAAATTCATTGATAGTCGGTTCTTTAACCATCAAAACAATACGGTCAAATACATTAGCAACACAAACCCTTTTAATTAAAATCATTCATTGAAATTCTTTCATTGATTCTTACAATGATTTCATATACTTATCTCAACAGAATAAATATATTCGTAAATCTCTTATTTGCGTTACTTTGCAAACGATAACCAACACTTATATCTTTAGAATCTCTTATTTTAGTTACTTTGAAAATGATAACCAACACTATATTTTAAAATAAGTGTATTCATAAAGCCCCCTCTTTATTTTCTTTACTTAGAAAATATCGCTATATATACTTAACTCAATAGTGTGAGTCTAATTGCCAGTCTTATATGGGTCAAACAATGTCATGCGACATAGTAATGACATAAACTCCAAACGATTTTCCTTAACTTCAAAACTTTAAAGATTTAAGTTTACAATAGCGCTTATGGAAATAATAATTAAATTCCCAACATCCACTTTTGCTTTCAAACCAGTATGGCCTCTTGTTTCATCTCTTCAAAAATCCCAACCATTTACCTGTTTCTTGGAATAAGTGTATTTACTAAACCAGACAATTTTTGTTACTTAGAAAATAGTGCTATATGTTAAATCGAATGGTATATAAGTATAGTTAAACTTCATACTTGGACCAAACAATGTCAAGTAATACATTGTTTACTATAAAACCCAATAGTTTTATTAAATATCTAAATCTTGCAAAATAAAGTTGTAATATTCTTCTTATGGAAATAATAAATTATTTCCAACATTACCACCATTTGAAACTAATATCATTCCTTTGATAATAGTGAAGTCGTTCAAGTTGGGGTATTTACCTCTTAGAGGCTCGACGGCGTTCTTATCTTAAGATATACAAAAGTTTATAACTCAAAAGCCGATATTAATAATATCACACAAAATCTCATTTATTATTCCATTTAAATATGGTTTTATAAATCATTCCTTGCATTTGAAAAAAATTCTCTTTTTAATGATAGCCACTTTTACTTAATTCTTTTATTAATTAAACTCTCACCAAAACACATTCCTTTAGCTTTAAACCCCTTTAATACAATTCATTTGCAACTTGGCTTATTACAAAAATTCATTTACCAGATTCTTTACACAAATCCATTACACACCCTTCCTTTTCATTTTTGAAAACCTCTTTCCGTTTAACATCACTTTACTTAATTCAATTATTAAGTAAACGTTTATTTAAGCTGTCGCATTAGCTTTAAATCTCTTTTATAAACCTTATTATAAAACTTGGATTTATTATAAAATCCCTTACAAAACCCTTTACAAATTTCAATTAAATCTCATTATAAACTCGATACTTTCTTGATTAAATTCCATTTAAAATGTAATCACTTTGGTTATTATTTATTAAAATAATAATTAACTTCAACATTAACTAGAATAGAAGTAGTTAACTTCTTTATTAATTAAAAATAATAGAATAGCCAATCTCTTTTTAATAGCTATTAAAATAATAATTAACTTCATTGATAATAAACAACTCGACAATTATCTTTATACACGGTTAATTAGATAATTAATCACTTTTAAGAAATCTTATTAAGTTAAAAACACTATTTATCGAAACTATATCTGTTAGATTAATTGAAAACAAATTAATTTAATAACCAATTTTAATTAAATGGTTGACTTAGTCGACTTGGAAACAATAGTTAACTTGTTAACTATTTCCGTTATTTCTTCCTCTTAAATTAAGTAATAATATAATTAATTTAATAATATCACACTTGATTGTTTTCTCAAAACAATTATTCCAAACTATTAACACTTAGGTTAATTTCTGACTTACTTATAAACTTATAAAAAAACATAAGAATTTACTATATAAATCATTTATAATTACTTTATAAAAATCCTATTTATAAATATTGGTTTATTTCTAAAACTTTTATTTTATATAAAATAAACTTGAAAACCTTGCTTCAATTATAAAACTAAATTTTATAATTTAAAATTCGTCAATTCGTCTGAAGGCGAATCAACATCTTAAAAAGATGGATTTTAGGTCATCTGCTGCCAATCACTTAATCAATATTGTTTATTGATTAATATCACATAAGTGTCGAATTCAATTCAACAATCAGCATCCAAACAGAATTGAACGTTACCTAATTTAAATAATTAATACATAACTAATATGAATTCAAGTAACATACAAAATATTTAAGTAATCCAATTGGATCCCTCCAACCCGTTCTTTTTTGCATTACAACTTATAATATCATTTTATATATGCATATGAAATGAAAATTCTATTCTAATTCATTTAAAATGACGGAAATATAAATGATGACAATCATAAAACAAATAGTAATCATCCAAAGATCCAAACACACAGTTTATATTAACAATTGTGAATATTATAATTATATAAATTTTACCACATCACATTATTTCAAAAAGCATGTGAGTTAACTCACTTGATTATTATCGTTGCATCTTCTGTATTCGTTTCAATTAAAATTAAACAAGCATTTAATTTTAATAGAAGTTTACACTTACATGAATAAATTCCGTTCCAGCTCTATCGGATAGTTCTCGTCAATACGAACCCGATATCGTTGGTTTTGTTCGATTCTGATGACATATGCAAAAGTTATACCTTTTCTAAGTTATCAATTATATATATAATAATTAATTAAACTTAATCACTGTCATTAGCAACTACTTACCATGATTAGTTCAAATAAACCACGAGTAATCACGTTTTATCACAAGATCTACAAATGAAAGAAGTTGATCCTCTTCATACAATCACTTACACCTCCTTGTTTCGCCAGCGACCGCCCCGGCCTCTCCGAGCAGCACCTACGTCAGGAGACACTTCCCCTGAAACCTCCTTCATACAGAAAAACCAGATGAACAGAATTCGGTCAACCCCGAATTCCGGCGCCTACGAGCCACCGCAGTTGACCGGACCACCACCAGAACCTCTATCATCGTTTTCCCCTCCACTTTCCTTTAGGGTCGATCAGCTGAAGATCAACCACGACTGAGAAATTCATCAAAAACCGCAAACCTCGACTTCCACGTTCAACCCCATTTCCAATTTTAATACCTCATAATTTAATACACCATAATTACATGAAAAAGATAATAAAATGAATATTAATAAAATATTCAGAATTAGTTGAAACAGACTTTACCATTGTGTTCATTATGAAATTCTAATTCAGATAGACTTTTGGTTTTCGTAAATCGGACTAAGCATCAAAAAGTTATGGATAAAAATTTTTTGAACTAAATTAAAATAATACGTAAATATAAACAAAAGCAATGGTAATGAGTCGACCTGACCCTACATGGGTCGACCCATGTGTTGACCTAGGTAGTAGGTGGGTCGATCCACCTTCGACCAGGATGGAGCCTGAACCTAGACAGATTTATGTGTTTTATTCTTATGGTGACTCAGCATGATGTTTCTTTAATGGTTTGATTTTAAAACCTAATACCCTATAGTTTATATTATCCTAACATACCTATAAATAGGCTAGCAACCTCACCATTTTCTTATACAAACATTTCTTTATCTTTTTCCTCCTCTAAGACTCTAAGTTATGTTCTGAAATAAAATAAAGAAAATGTCGGGGTGTTGTCCAAACATAGATTAAAAGGATAATTCTTCTACAACTATTTTAAAGACCATTTCTGGGTCTAATACAAATCATTGTGAGTTTCATGTTATTTTTAGATTTGCAGTTTAAAAAAGATTTTGATAGTAAATATATATTGCATCTGAAAAGTAATAGTGCTTATAAGTTTATCCTTATATGTTATTGTTCTTTTAATACTATCAATTACATGTTCATTTTCAGTTATTATCTGTTTCTATGAACATCTATCTTCCTTATCCCCTTCCTGTTACTGTTTTATTTACAGTCTTATTATGCTATGTCTGAGTTTGGTTATACTTCTCGTTTTTCTTTTATTTTCCGCTGAGCCTAGGCTTTTTTCCGTTAAAATTGCGTAAAATTTTGATAAATTGGAATAACATGCAATAACAATAAAAGGAGATTTTGGAATATGAGAACCATTGACTGTATAATTGGGATAATTATAAAGGAAGAACAGTAAACATGTTAATCTAAATAGGTTGGACTTAATTTTATATTAAGTAAGAACATGTTATGGAAAATAGATGTATATTAAGTAAAACACGTTACTGTAATCTATGTACATCTGAGAAGGTGCCTTTATGATTTAGGGAAGGGTTGTTACATTTAATAAATGTCCTTTACAACTAGAAAATATAACAATGGGTTATATGATGCTTATTAATGAACTTAAACCAGCTAAATTAAGCCTGTTGGATTAATAAGTAAGAAGTTTCACGTTTGCTGTTAATATATCCTAGGGGGAACTCTTAAAATCCTAGTTTTCTTAGGGACACAAGCCTAGGGGTGGCTTGTGTCAATCTGCTGTTTGCTTGGAATCCATATCAATAAGTGCCCTCCTGTTATCTAACAAGTCTCACACTAGGTAGGGACTAGGGCATGCTTTACTGAAGGATGATTGTAAGAGGTTCAAGTTCTGGAGGTGGGTACGGGCGTGTTCCAGCGGAGTCATGAGCATGCATGGGTGCGATGGGGAAGATTAGATGTTGTAACACTGGCGAATAGGGCTGTGTCTTTAAGGTTGATGGGTTCGGGACTGATATCCCCGACTTCCATGGCTGGCACATGTTATTCGCATCTGTTAGGGAGCTGATCACTGGGTAGGAATTAGGGTAAAACCTAATCCTGTTATTTTGATGGTTGGTGCAGAAATTTTGTTCTGAGATATGAATGAGAAGCTTATCCGATCTTACCTTATCTCGTTTATTTCATACTTGTTTATTTTAATGTATTTTCATGTCTAGTATTATTTATCCGTCTAGATACTTCTTTACCTTATGCTTATGCTAAAAATCACTAGAACTCGCCAAACTTTATATCTGACTTATTTTGCTTTTCCTTCGCTCTCTTCTTTCCCCTTAGCTTCTCAGGGTGGTGTATTGCAGCATTGACCGTGATTCTTTGATTCATCTTGGACTTGGATTATTTCTCACTCGATATATTGTTTCAGTTTCTGTTCTATGTTTATTGTTATGGCTCATGAAGGATATGATTATTATGGTTTTGTACTTGTACTCTGATGGCTTATGTTTCCACCAGACAAATGTTTTATTGGTTATGACTTTATGGTATTTGAAAACTGAAATGTTGTACTTGGTTTGAATAATAAAAGTTTGAAAAGTTTTCCGCTGCATTTTACATTATGTTTTATGAATTTAGTCTTTGCTGTTATTACTTTATACCTATTGCGCTTCGCAGAACTTAATTCATCCTTATATGGGTGACATTAGGGGATGTGGGTCACACCAATCGTTTGAGAAGATTGCAGCCCACCAAACACTAGCCGAAGACTTCCCCGCTCTTCCTCTACATCTTCCCAGTTGAACATTTCCACCAATTCTTTACGGTTTGAAAGAAAATTTTGATTTTTAGAATTGAAACAAAACGATAGTGGCGACTGTGAATTGATGAATGAAAGCAGATTGCGACAATTTATAGGGAGGGTTTAATATTATTTTATTCAGTTATAGTATTGATGCGTATATTTTTGTTTGACGTTTTTAATTCGTATGATCACATATTCCATCCGATTATCATGAAAATTGACATCCTTTTATATTTCAATATCCCGGACTGGATGAAACTGATTTCGTTGAATTTCGAGACTGTTTGAGAAACTCTTATTTTAATTTCAAACAATAAAACGATACGCGTTTATACCGCACTCGATCACACAACAACTCCTAATGACCCGAAATTGGAAATCTTATGATAATTAACTATTATGGATTTTATAAATTTGGTTTCGTTGAAATTCGAGGCTATTTTCATGTTTTAAATCAAATCGATAAAATATATATTGATTTCAAAACAATCAAATCCATTGAGGATAATTTATTATTATCATATATATATATATATATACATATTCAAATAGAATTTATATTAATTGTTTTCGATTCAATTTTAACTTAGAATTCAATTATTTCCTCATTTTCGTATTACGATAATTCGATATATTCGAAATCTTATCGTATTCAGCTTGTTAAATCGATAAACTCCATACAAAATTTATTTATATTTCCAATTCAACATTTAAAACAAATTTAAACGTCCAAAATTAATTGGCTAAAAATCCAGGTCGTTACAATTTGGAAACGCTTAAAGGAATTAGTAATGACCATAGCTTAGAAGATGACTACTCAATGAGAACGAGTTGGACATGGAGGGAGTCAACAAGCTTCCTTTCGAGAAATCATCCATTTATCGATCTTACTAGATAGGAGATGGATAATACGATGAATCAATTGCAAACAAGAATGAAAAGACATGAGAATATGTTGTAGAGGCAAAAGGAGATGGTGGCTACTTTCCTCCAAGAGGCTGGATAGGTAGGACAAGTTGAAAATCATAAATAGGCAACTTGATTATGAACTTGCCGGTAGGTAGTCGCAACCCATCAACCAGGAGCAGTCCCCGATCAACGAGCTTGGATTGGTACCAAATCAATGTATTGGATCGCTATTAAGCTGGTTTGTACATAAGGCACACCGCGGGATATCTGGAGATAGGCACTGGTATCGATGGAGTTTTGAACTTGGAACAAGAAACAAGGTGCATGAAGCTGGATTGGATCGACCAAAACCAAACCTTGGTCCATTAGCTTTGGTCGGTACCGAATTCAATCTCCGGGTTAATACCAAACGAGGGGGAGGGGTTAGTGCCCAGTGTAAACCTTAAAGAAGGGCATCTTAGCATGGAAGATGTTGGAGTTTGAGTTGCAAAGACTGGCAATGATGATTGGAGAATGCTTCTGGATAATGATAGATTTGCGAATATTATTCAACGAGCTACTAGAAGTGGCTTGACAAATAAGGACGTGGAGAGATATAAGAGTGCTTTAACTTTGAATATCAAGACTACAATTAATTCGATGGGTTTCAAACTCCTGGTGCTGAAAGCGTACAATGGAAGAACATGTCCTATAGTTCAATTGATGAGGTGCATAAGGCACATCGAAGCACTAGAGGCATCAGAGGACATCATGAAAAAGTGCTTTCTACCCTTCCTATCAAATAATGCAGTTTTATGGTCCATATAGTTGGAAATGGGCCTATTAGGACTTGGAAAGAACTGGTTAATGGATTCATGAGGCGGCTTAGTGTCTACACTGTGTGATAAGAAATGTGATGATCCTTATGACAATCAAGCAAAACAAAAACAAAACTCTATGAGCTTTCTTGACTAGGTTCAACGCAACCGTAGTGTTTGTGGATCGACCAGATCCATTAATATTTCTTATGAAAACTAGGGTTGCACGCAACCTATATTCAACCTGACCCAACCAACCAACCCAACCCAACCCACATAAACCCAGCCTAACTCATCCTAGTTCGGGTCGGATTTTGGTTACAATATGTTACCCATACTACATACGGGTCGGGTTTGATATTTTGTTCAACCCAACCTTATTTTAACCCAACCGAACCCTATATTAAAAAACTAATTTAATATCAGCATACTTAAAATTAGAATAGTATAATCCTAGAATAATGTTTATGTATTCTATAGTAAATATAAAAAAAACATATTTCATGTCAATCCAAACTAGATAGAATTTGGCAAATATATTTTAAAATGCATTTCAATATATCTTAAAATGAAACACTTGTTCTACTATGTAGTAAATTAATTTTATATGATGTGTTTTACAATGAAATTTTAATAAAATATATCTTAAAATGAATCAGTTATTTTAAATGTATTATGATAGCAAAAATCTGGTATATTATGTTGAATATTGGGAAAAAAATGGCGGACGTTCTTTCATCTTCTTCTTGGATCAAATCTCGCACAGATCCTCAGGTTTATCCACAGTGCTATCAATCCTTATTTTCGTCTTCTTCTAGATTTCATAAACGTTGCTATCGATGTGGTGATTACGGGCACTTTGCAAATAGATGTAGAAATTCGTCTACAGGAAATCTAAACGTGATTCAGGATAGTTCTTCGGTAATTGATTTGGGAAAAAACATCTTTAATATTTGCTCGTCGGGATTTACTGAGGATTCGGCGAGATTTAAAATTCCCAATTCTGATTTGGGTTTGGGTAACGAAGTGAGTTATAAGTATCTGGGTTCGGGCATGATTCTACTAAAGAACTGTATCAGTATTCTTGATCAAATCAAAATTATCAAAAGATGTCAAGAATTAGGGAGCGGTGAAGGTGGATTCTACAGGCCAGGTTTTGTGAATGGAGCGAAATTGAATCTGAATATGATGTGTTGGGGAAAAAATTGGAATCCTCAATTGAAGTGCTACGAAGATAGAAGAGCTTTTGATGGTGCCTTACCCCCTGCGATTCCAATGGAGATGATCAAGATGGTTAAAGGCTTTATTTCTGAGGCGCACAGATTTATTGTGCAGCAAGATGGTAATATAGAGGAAATTCCTTTTATGAATCCTGACATTTGTATAGTCAATTTCTATAATCCAGAGGGGAGATTAGGCCTTCATCAAGACATAGACGAGAGTTTTGATAGTTTGAAGGCTGTGCTCCCAGTAGTTTCCCTTTCTATTGGAGATTCTGCGGATTTTATCTTTAGAGAAGAGAAGGATAAAGGTATGATCAGGAAGGAACTACTCGAATTAGGTGACGTTTTAATTTTTGGTGGAAAATCGAGAGGGATTGTTCATGGCATAGACTGTATTCATAAGAACACGGCTCCAAAGATGCTCATTGAGATGACACATATAAAGCCTGGACGCTTAAACCTTACTTTCAGGAAGAATTTGATGCGAAATGATAATGTGACCAACTCAATTGCTGATAGGGTTCCTACTATACATCCTCTCTTTCATGATGTAGATGGAATCGATGTTTCTAGACTTTTTAGTCAATTTTCTTATGCGGACATGGTTAAGAAGAATCCAACGCCCTCTGACTGGAATGAATTATCTGGCAGAATCTCTTTGCGAATGAAAAAGTTTGGGATTCGGCATTGTTTTAAATGTGGTGATGCTTCTCACATAGCGAAAGATTGTCGTAATGGAACTCGATGTTTTAAGTGTGGTCGTTTGGGCCATCGTAAGTTTAGTTGTCCGATGTGGTTCAGTGGAAAGACTGTTTATGACTTCTTGCACTTTAATTGTTCGAGAATTTGCCATAATATAATTTCAATTTTGGACTTCTACTCTACAGATTTTCGTGAAAGAGATAGTGATGGGGCGTATTGGTTATTATTAATGGTGTGGCATTTAGAGGGGTTAGTCGATGGAATCTTATGGAGTAAGAGTTTTGTTAATGTTGATGTGTATCCTCCTTTGCCTCAGCCATTGGGAAGACAGGAGCATGCTATTGCCATCTTCCTCAATCTGTTGAAGCTCCGTAGGCTATATCTTGATTCAAATTTGAGGAATAAGAGGAAAGTTGGTGTTCTGTTAGATGAGACCGTGTAACATTTTGATGTTATAAATACGGTCATAAATGTTGATAGAAGTGCTGTTATGTTTCAGTTTGTATCAAATGTTGTTTCTACTCACCCGGGAACTGGATTAATGTCATTGGAAAGGGATGATAAGCTGCAAATGGGGAATAGTAATGATGATGATTCGGATATAATTGTGGTTGAAGTATTGGCCAGCGATGATATAATGATGGGTTCTGATGGGTCCTTAGGGAAAATATATCATGTTGACCCGATGTTACTTGATCCTGTAGTACTTAAATGCATGGGGTGTTTTGAAGATAACAGGTCTTTCGAATGTTTGAATGGTAAGAGTGAGGGAGTACGTGAATTGATGTCAGGTGTTGATTTTCTGGATATGGGTGGATATGAAAGTGTTGATGTAGTTACTAATCAGCTGTTCAGTTCGGGTATTGGTATGGAGTTGGACTGTAAGGTGGCGGATGACATTGCACTATCAAATAGCTTTGGGTTGTTAGAAAGTTTTGAGGAAAATGTCGATCATCAGCGGTCTGTTAATGATGGAGTCAAATTAACAGAATATGGTAAAAATGAGAGGATCATTCAAAAGTGTTCGGGCTTAAAAAGAAAAGGTTTTAAAGTTAAAAACTTTAGAATCGGCAGATGTGTAAATAGGAAAATTAAAGATGCCACAAGATTGGGGTCTTGCTCCATTGAGAGAGTTTGCGAGTTAAACATTGCAGAGATCTCTGAAGTAGAGATGGTGGATGCGGATTAGCCCAGTTATTGTCGTGATGTGCAGTTGTTTGATATGAGTGAGAAGTCTGAATGGGAGAGATTAAGTGTTTCAAAGCATACTGTTGATTATATAGGTAAAACGTTTGGGAGGCAATCAGTTTTTGCGAGTCAGGTAGATTTTGCTTCAACTGGATTTCGTATGGCGTGGGACATGGGTGCAGGTGTTATGATTATGAGTGCATTGGACGAGGGACTCGTTTCCCTGTTTTTGAGACCGTACATTGGAGAGTCTTCTTTGGGGGGAATTGCATTTCGATCCGAGGGTGCAAAAGTTACTGATTCAATATGCTCAGTTAATAACACTTGCTCAGCGATTAGTGTAGGACACTTTCAGTGTTGTGATGTATCCACTCCATCGCCCAGAAGGGGAAGACGTAGGAGAGCGATTCCTAGTTCTGGTTTGATTCGTCGTAGCGCCAGGATCCGATATGGTTCATCTTCATCGCGAGGTAAGTCCTTGAATCCGGGTGCTAGTAGTAACTGCATGGATCGGGGCTCAGGTATTTCTACGATCTTTGGTAGTGATTACACTCCTTATGCATTAGGCAGTCTCTCGACTAGACAGTTATTTCAGTTAGCTAATGATACTGCTTTTATTTTTTCTGATATTGAGATTGATGCGGAGTATATTAGAAATAGAGAACTAGAGAGAGTTTCCTCTTTGAGTAGATGAGGATTGTTAGTTGGAATGTTAGGGGACTAAATGATCCTAAAAAATGTGCTAAAGTTAGGACTTTTTTTTAGAGATTATCACATTGACATTATATTGCTTCAGGAGACTAAAATTGAATGCCCTGATTCTAATTTTTATGTTAGGTTAGGTGGATCCCTTTTCCGTAATTGGGCATGTCTACCGTCAATTGGTACCGCTGGGGGTCTTATGATTCGTTGGAAAGATAACCAATTTAGACTTGTTAATGAGTATTCTAAATAACATTCTTTACACATTATTTTGACATCTCTTGCTGATAATTCTTCAATGGGTATCACTAACGTATATGGTCCTCACACTAAGATTGAGAGGAGAGTATTGTGGGATGAATGTTCAAACTTTAGGAATCTTTCCCCCAATCTTTGGATTGGGGGGGGGGGATTTCAATGTTACGAGGTTCTTAGGTGAGAGATTACCTCGTGAAGGGAATTTCTCTGATATGGAGGAATTTAATGAATTCATATTAGTTAATAATTTAATTGAGATTTCTTTGGGGGATAGACCGTTCACTTGGTCGAATGTCCGGGGTAGTCCTTCTTTTGCTTTATTAGATAGATTTTTTGTTAGTTCTGAAGTAGAGGATAGTTTTTCGATTTGTAAAGTAAAGGGTTTGCCTTTTTTACACTCTAATCATTGTCTTATCATCCTTACGTGTGAATCGAATATCTCTATTAGTAGCAGTTTTAAATTTGAAAAGATGTGGTTGCTAGATCCTAGTTTCACCAATCTTGTTTCTGTTAAGTGGAATTCCTTGTTTTACTTTAATAATATATATAATGGCAATAGTGCGAAGATCTTTGTTGCTAAGTTAGGTAAGTTAAGATTTTTTCTTAAACGTTGGAATAAATTCGTCTTTGGTAGTGTAAGAATAAAGAAGAATAAGATTATGTGTGGGTTGTTAGATTTAGATAAAATTAGTGAATTAAGGATCCTTAATTTAAATGAGAAGGACAAATATTGTAACCTTAGACAAGAGTTAAAACAGATCTTAGAAAAAGAAGAGCTTATGTGGAGGCAAAGATCTCGTATACAACGGATTAAGGAAGGGGATAATAACATGAAATTCTTTCATAGTGTGGCGAATAAGAGGAGACGAGATAATAGGATTAATTCAATTATTGTCAATGATGTGGAATTGACTTTACAAAAGGATTTAAATGAAGCTTTCACCAGTTACTATAAGCAGAATTTTGGTTCTAAAGTTAAAAGACGAACTAATGTTAGATGGAATGATTTATATCCTTACGAAAATAGGATTAATCTTGATAGTTTGGATGTACCTTTTACAAAACAGGAGATTTGGAAGGCTATCAATGATATGCCTAGTGACAAAGCTCCTGGGCCTGATGGCTTTTCAGTTAATTTTTATAAGCAATTTTGGGAAGTCTTAAAGTCTGATATTATTGACTTATTTAACGAATTTTATAGTGGTGTATTGCGTTTAGGTAGTTTTAATTTTGCAAACGTCATTCTTATTCATAAGAGAGAGGGAGCTAATTCTCTAAAGGATTTTAAACCAATCTCTCTTATAAATGTCTCTGTAAAAATCATTTCAAAAGTTCTAGCGAATAGGCTTAGTAGCAAGATGAACGACCTTATTGATTGCTCCCAAACTGCTTTTATTAAAGATAGGAATATAGTGGATGGAGTGGCAGCGGTACAGGAATACATTAATGTATGTTGTAAGAATAATATATCATGTGCCATTTTAAAGTTAGACTTTGAGAAAGCTTTCGACTCAATTGATTGGGATTTTATATGTGAATTATGTCTTGCTAGGGTTTTAGTGTTAGATGGACTAACTGGATCTTATTATTGTTTGGATCTGGTTGTTCCAACATTGTTGTGAATGGGTTAGTAGGTAATAAGATACAATCCAAGAGGGGACTTAGACAAGGTGATCCCTTATCACCTTTCCTATTTAATTTAGCGGTTGATGTCTTCTCTAGAATTATTAAGAGAGCTGGAAGAATAGGTGTCCTTGGTAGTGTTGGAAATGAGGATTTTTATAATGAATTATCGATCCTTCAATTTGCTGATGATAAATTATTATTCTCTTCTCATTTTCCTGAGCACATTATTACCCTTAAGTTTATTCTCTACTGTTTTGAGATGTTATCGGGTCTTAGAATTAATTTTGATAAAAGTGCTGTAATGGTGCTTAATGATTTTAATAATGTTGAGAACTTGGTAGTAAGCACTTTGAACTGCTCGACTATGAAATTTCCTTTTGATTATTTAGGGTTTAAGATAAGACCTTCAAAACTTAAGAAGGAAGATTGGATAATCATCATTGATAAGATTAATAATAGATTATGTAGCTGGAACAATAGATTTCTGTCTAGAGCAGGTAGATTAGTCTTAGTAAATTCGGTTTTATCGGCTATACCCTCGTATTGGATGGTTGTTCATCGTTTTCCTAAATGGGTCATTGAGAAGATTGATAGGGTTAGGCGGAATTTTCTTTGGAATGGTGACTCTAGCTGTAGAGGTTATAAATGTCTAGTAAACTGGGACATGTGTTGTAAATCCAAGATAGAGGGGGGTCTGGGGATCATAAATCTATATAATTTTAACTCTGCTTTACTCGCTAAATGGTTATGGAAATATAGATGTTCTGAAGTGAAGGCTTCTTGAAAGTCTATCATTTCCAAATCTTATTATTCAAGAGGAGAGTATTTTATTGAAAATAGTGGTGGTTGGGAAAATAGATTATCTCACTTTTGGAAATCTGTTTTGACTTGTTTTGACTTTTTTAACTTAGGATGCAAAATGTTGGTTCATTCAGGAAACCTAACTTACTTTTGGTACGATGCTTGGATATCTGCAGTGCCACTAAAAATTGAATTTAGTAAACTTTTTAACATTAGTAGAAATAAGAATGCTTTAATTAAGGACGTTTACAAAGCAGATTTATATCCTCCATGGGAGTTTTACTTTGATAATATTTTAGAAGAAGATTTATTAAGACAATTGGCCTTACTCAGAGCTAAGTTGGAATTGTATCACTTGGACGAGTGTGGTGATTCTATTAGCTGGGGTATAAATAAGAGTTTTACTTACACTGTTATTTCTATGTATAGTTTTATTAATTTTTCTGGTATCTCATTATATCCCTTTAAATTTTTATGGAAAGCTAATTCTACACCTAAAGCAAAATTCCTAATGTGGTTGATCATCCATAAGAAGCTTAATACGATTGAGCTGTTAAAAAGACAGAATGTTATTTTTGATGTAAAATGTTGTTTTTGTAATACTAGAGTGGAGGATGTTGATCATCTATTTTTCTCTTGTTATTTTACCTTCTCTATTTTCAATATGATTATTAGGATTTTTACTTTCGATTGTTTTAATTCGTTGAGTAGTTGCATCGATTATTGGAATTGTCATAGAGTACGTTACAATTCAAGACAGAAATACATATTGGATTCCTTAGTTCTATTCATAAGTTGGTTCATTTGGTTCGAGAGGAACCAGAGAATCTTTCATGCAACCACTGTATCTAAGGATAACTTAATTATCAACATAGTTAATTTCTGTCTATTTTGGATGTCTAATTCGCACTATAAACTATTTGGAGATTTGCAGTTTGGGCAATTTCTGTTTAAGGTTAGTACAAATCTAAGTTTATTCATTTATATTAATAACTATTTTAGATGTAATAGACTGCGTCTGGGTTGATGATTTCTTTTTATTTGGGTTGAAACCTTTCTCTGGTTGGGTTGATTTTTATGCCCTTTTCTTTATACATGTATATATGGTTATATGTTTATATATATATATATATATATAGACATATACTCATATATACGTGTAAGTTACTGATGATTTTAGTTCAGTTTTTTCAGATTACAGGTTGTTGATGTAACTATGGGGTTCTTCGGGTTGCTGGTTGGATGGATCATTTTTTGATTCGCTTTGGATATATTGGTGTATGATGAGTAGATGTGTTTGTATATTTGGGGATTTGTTTCAATTTTTGTTTTTGCACATAGTTTGATATATGTATGGGTATAGATATACTTCTTATCGGGTGGTGGCCTTGCCGGAATTCGATAATGAAGTATGATGGGTGGTGGCCATGCCGGAACTCATCTATCTATTATTCCCTACATTACTATGTGAGGCTTCTGTACTGGGTCTGTATTTGGATATTTGTATCACTTTATCTTTTATTATATATATGTGTGCTCTCTTCCTTCTGGCAGATCACACATCTTTTGCTCAAAAAAAAATTATGTTGAATATTTTAATACTACTTTTAAAAAATTCCTTTTATTCACATTTTTTATTATATTCAAGCAACCCAACCCAACCCTACTAAACCTGACCCAACCTATACTTCAACCCAACCCATATCCAACCTCATATAGGGTCGGACACGGGTTGAATTTCCTTAAACCCATACTTATGCGGGTCGGATGTAGTATTTGGTCCAACCCGACCCATACTTTGGTGCAGCCCTAATGAAAACTGTTTTAGGAGTATTGAACAACTTATATTTTGAAGTATCTTTGGGGCAGGACCCCTTAAGTGATGTCGGGGAAATTTACCTTGAGGGAGATCGATTCTTGTGGTAAAAGGACGTAACAACATATAAAGATGCACTGAAAGTTAACTCAGTAGGAATAAAGGACCGTCCTGATCAAGATTGGAAAAGGATAAAGGAAAACACAAGGGTGATGATAACTATAGAAGATTGGAAAGGTAGAGGAGAGCACCGAAGTTCTCCTCTTACTCAATTAAAATACATATTTGGAAGGAATTTACTTGGATACACTTGAGCATCTTCCATTTCGACGGCCGCCCAGAAGGGTGCCCAACTAGCGCGAAATGACATTTTAAAAACACCGTTTATTTCATGAAGTCGATAAACATGATACAAACGAGTGCAAGCATCCATGGGATATTGTTGAGAAGTAGATCAAGAAAGGGAAATTGGCTTAGTATGCTCGAAATAAAGCAACAATGGCGAAATAGAAGCAACCGCCGACTGCAGAAGATCAGAGCGGGCCTAGCTCGTGAGGATGGTTAATCACAAGCTGATAGCTTGAATTCAGATAATAAGCGGCTAAGTCACTTATACATTTATAGAAAACGGAGCGATCCCTAGGCATGGTCTATGGATAGGGATGCGCCGCTATACGACAACGTCAAATTAAAATCGTAGGGGGCTCGATCAAGATAAAATGACAAGGCACACAAAGCAATACCCACGGTAGGATTCTACAAGATTGCAGAACCAAGCCGGTGGTAATGCATAGCCGCAACTACCGCCTACCTCATACAACACTCCAATAATCAAAGGTGCGCCCAATCAATCACAGAGAACGAGATATTGTATCGAAGAAGCATGTTCGATAAGAGAATCTAACTCAATTAGCTTGGGTATGGCTCTTATTTTAGTCATTTAATTATGACCAAAAGGTCA
This sequence comes from Allium sativum, assembly GCA_030737875.1. Classification (NCBI taxonomy): domain Eukaryota; kingdom Viridiplantae; phylum Streptophyta; class Magnoliopsida; order Asparagales; family Amaryllidaceae; genus Allium; species Allium sativum. The sequence continues at coordinate 57,377,566 of CM060912.1, forward strand.
AGGCTATCCATCACCGTTCTCATACTTCATTCCAGTAGCGTTCGCTAAACTAACCCGATTCATTCTGGATTCTCCACCACGTGCACAGTTACTAAAGTGGTTCCAGTATTAGCAGAGAGTATAACAAACCATGGTCATTTACGTTTAAAAATCATATTCAAAATACCATAAACTAAGTAACACAATGTTAATTTACATTCAAATAATTAAGTTCAAATATTCCAAGGTCATAAATCATATTTTAAATTAATTCATTATTTGATTAATTTCAAAATTTCATATTTTAAATTTACAAACCAGTTTCTTAACAAATTTTTATTTTGATTTCAAATTTCAGTATCTCAAATATCATTATTACAAATCTTCATATTAACATTCAGACTTAACGACGACTTAGATTGGAAATAGACATTCTTTTAAAATTAGAGAATAAAATATATAGTTAAATTAAAAAAATATTTATATAAATATCTTAATCTAAAAATAATCATAAAATATGTAATAATTAAAAATTCAAATAAAATGGTTAATTTTAAAATAGTTATAAAATGTATAACATTTAAGTTAAATATAAATAATTATAAAATCATTAGTATTATAAAATAGTACGGTTGTTTAATATAAAATAATACTAGTTTATAATATTTTTATTTTAAATGATGCTCCAATCAGGGGTGTAAATCAGTCGGACCGGACCGAACGGAGGTGTGTTCAATTTTTATCGTAAAAAAGTTTGGATTGAACATGAACTGGACCAAAATTTTTCTCGGACAAATTTGGTTGTCCTAAATAAAATTGGTCGGGCACGAACGAACAAACCCTATCGATCATGGCTATTTATATCGCATTTTATCCTTTGATTAGATTTTCTCTCAACTATATACTGAATTACAAGGAGTTCGAACAAATATGGACCATTCATGATTTTTTCTCATACCAATTTTGTTGTACCAACTCGTGTCTTAAATGAGAACCGGACGAACTCGAACGAACATATTTCGATCACAGACACGAACGGACGTTGGACATTCGTACAAAATTTAAAGGCCTAGCTCCAATCCAAACCACATACCCTTATTTTCAAGGTTCAACTAATTATCAATTCAGATTTCAAAACTTCAGTTTAAATCAACTTCAAGTTTAAACCATATATTCTCAATTCTAATTCATTTTAAAATGGTATTCAAGTCAAAAAACCAATAAATCAAAAGAAGTCAACTTCTTTATAATGGCTGCTATAGGTAATTAGGCGTTTTGGTGATTTAGGCTTCTCGTTCGTTTCGTCTTCTTCGCCCTTCCTGCCTCCAACCGCGACTCTATCTATCCCTTTCCCACTTCCTATCGCAACGCTCTCGTCCTCCCATGCCTTGCATAAAGGCAAAATCATCGACACATGTTCCAGATCTAGTCTCTGGCTCTGGTACCTTCTCAGGGTGTCAATTTGCCCTCTAACAATCGATTCGGTCAGCTCGCCTGGATTGCCTGCTGATGCAATTTTGGTGATGCTCGACTTAGGTCTTGGCATGACATAAACTATCACTAATGTGGAGTCAACGGTTGTTGTTTCAAATGCCTTTTCTTCGTCGCAAGATGTGATCGAAAAACTTCCTACAATTAATTCTTTCAACATTAACTATCCTACAAGTAATACTTTATCGCCCTTTCTAGCTGCCTTGGCTACTACATCTCGTTGTGTTGACACTTCTATTAGTGGGGATACTGTGGTGGTTTCTGACGCTGACATGAGTAAGGCAATGCCTGTTTTGGTTAATCATGAATTGAATTCTCCTTCGAATCATGTTGCACTTGATGTTGCCCCTCTGCCTAATAGTGATGGGTTGGCAAATTTATTGTGTTGAATCAATTTTCTGATCTTAATGATATTTCTGCTCCTGGTAATTCCCCTATGAATGTACTGAATTAGTTTTATGTGAATGTGTTGAATAAAACTGCATACCATGGTAATACTGGTTTGATTTTGGGCAATGCTAATGTGAAAGGTTGTCCGGTACAAGTTGCTGATGGCTTGTTGCCTCCATCTGTTTAAGGGGGTTCTATTGCTCGAAAATGGACTTCGCCATTTGAAAATAATCCTTGTAGCATGGGTTTCTACGTGCCCCATGAATTTGAGAATGTGATGAGGGGGTCAGTAATCTTTCGTCAGGCCGGATCTGAATTATGGACGGACTGCTTGGTAGGTTTCTTTTTGCATACACCTCCTTTGTATTTAGTAGTAAAGGAACACTGTATAAAGGTGTGGTGCTTTGGAAAGGTGTGGCATATCATAGGTAGTCTACAGGTTCAATTGAATAAATCTATGTTTTTTTTGAATTTTCACTTGTCGAAGAGCGACTTCATGTTGAACCGACTATTATAAGTGGACACCGTTCATTCCCTCCATGGAGCCCGTCTATTGACAAAGCCAGAGAGAAGGTTCTTTCTATCCCGTTTGGACATATTTCTTTCACATCCCCTCCATTTTGCAATCCTTTATGAGGCTAAATTGACTATCTAATTAGATTGTGAAACTTAAGTGCTTTGATGCAAATACTGCAGCTAGAGATAAATTATTTATGCCAAGGGACTAATTGAAATATCCCTTAAAATACTCTTCCAAAATCAGTCAAGGTGAGAATTGCAGATGATTTTGTGGTTGAAGTGAGACTAAATACAATTGAGAACCTAATATATGCACCGCTTGTCACTCTTTTGGCCACCTTGAGGATGCATGCGTTTGTGATTCTATTGATGTCCCCTTGTCTGAGTGAATTCCTCTCCCACATCCTCCTTCCGTGAATTGGGTTTCGAAGGTCCCTCCTATTCATTATGGGACTTATGTCTTTGCTACTTCTCTGATGGTGGTTCCTCCACCCCTCACTATCAAGACTGATTGGTGTCCTGATTAGCGTTCCTAGATACGTCATCATTCAGATAGCAATATTGCCCGGTTGCAGAAACTTATCTCTAATTTGTTAGTAAATAGGAGGGAGAAGGTTATACTATCATGATGAAGGTGATGATATTGTTCTAATTAGTGAAGGACCACCTAGTGATTCAAATTAGGTAGTTTCTCTAATGACACTTGGGATTATAATACAATCTTTTGTGCAGGTAATCTGAATTTTTTCTCCTCATCTAGCTTCTCTTTTTGCTGGATATGTACAACGTTCTGGGCATGTTGTCGTTAGTGGCAACCTCTCCTCCTTTGAGGAGGACTATCTACATGACTTTTTGACACTTGGTGTAGCGCCTATGCCCACCACCTATTCCTTATTTTTCTTATGGTCTGGCCACTTCAAAACCATATTTAGTTATCCAATGCATGTACAGAACACTTGTTATTATAATTTTATACAGAGTGACATAGCCGCTATAAAACCGGCTGGCTTTGCCAAAAAAAATAGTATTCAAGTTAGATTTTGGTTTTATTACTTAAATCAATTTCTTCTAGTTCAAATTTACTTCAAATCACATTTTAACAATTTCATATAAATTAAATCTTAATTTTCAAATTAATCGATTTTAAATATTTAATTTAAATTATATTTAGATTTAAGCCTTTACTTAATAAATAAATATCAAATCAATTTATTAAGTTTTATAATCATAACACACTCATGTAAAACCCATTCTATTATCTGTTGAATCACATCTTAAAATCATTTCAACTTAAATTGATAATTTCATTTTAATTTAACCATTAAAATAAATTAAGTTACAATTAACTTTCTAACCCCTCTTTTATAAATTTCTTAACTATTATTTTTGGCAAGGCCGATGGGGTTGGATGGTCTCTTACCATTTTATTGATATACCAAAGATGATTACAAAAGAAACTAAGTGAGTGAAAAGCAACAAACAAGAAAACAAAGGAGATAAGGCATACAAATCACCAAGAAAAAAAAACAAGGAACAAAACACTGTACAAGTACCCATTTAATTTGCATGAATACGAATAGAATGTACGGTTAATCATCCCCAATCCCTTTCCTATTTCATGCTGCGTTTGACTTCTCAGCTAGCAATAGATTTAACTCTCATTGGTTAAAAATACACACATTTCTCTCTTTCCAGATGACATAAATAAACTTCTTTATTATAAATTCTCAGTTCTAGCTCTTTCATTTCCATGAACGACTTCCTTGTGGACAATGTTCCATTCCAACATGTTGTCATATTGCACATCATTTCTTCCCATCAAGGACATAATCCCTCTTTACATTTTTTTAGTGACAGGGCACTCAAAGAACAAGTAAGCAACTATTTCAGGCTCACTGTTGTAGTAAACACAGAATATTGAGACGTCTATTCCAAACCTAACAAGCTTTACCCGAGTTAACACTGAATTTTGTATAACCTTCCACACAGATACATTCTCTTTAGAATTGTTGTCCTTCTTCCATATAACCTTGTGATATCTGCAAATAGCCATATCTTTAACTCTGAGCAAAGCATAATACATTTCCTTAATATTGAAACTCTCAATTGACAAATTCCACCATAGCATTTCAATTGAAGCATCCTTGGTGTATTTAGCTTTAATTCTAGACTAGGGTTCCATAACTCTTTGATTAAAGAAGTTAGAAAGAACCAGCCTTCTTTCGTGTATCAGATTTGCAACAATGCATTGTGGTTAATCCCAAACAAAACAATCTCTTGATAAGTTAATTTAGTTCTAAGAATGACACCAAAATCAAGCAACGGGTCATCTTAAAACCTAGCATTGATATTAGTAGTAAGACCATATTTAAGAAATGAAAGAATATAGTCTTTCATCCTGAATATACTTTTCCATGTCCAGCTTATGTTTTGAAGAGGATTCATCCTCCAAAAGTTCTTATCTTGAATAATGTATTTGTTGGACCAACTAATCCAGATGCTTTCCTTGTTGTTCAATACATTATCAGTATGTCTCACAAAGGTAGGTTTGTTCCATAGCTTAGAGTTTTATATCTTGAGGCTACCATTTTTAATCGATTTCTCTATATATGCAAAGGAGTTGAGGGAAATGTAGTGTGAGTGAGTGTTTCCTTTCCATAAGAATCTCATGAATGCCGATCGTATCATTTTGATGAGTTTGAGAGGAACGATAAAAGTACGAGCCCAATATACTTCCATGGAGAAAATAGAATTAAGGTGATTCTACCCGTCTGACTCAAGAATTTGCTGGATCAACATTCAAGTGTCACTGTGATTTTTTCATAAAGAGGAAGGGATTGGTTAGTTGTTATTTGGCACGAGGGAGCCCAAGATAAGAGATACTGGAGTTGCTAGTCCATAAGCCGAAAATTTCAAGTATATTAGCATTAGTATCAACATTCACTCCTTCCAAAAGAATCTTAGATTTCTCAAAATAACTTCTAATCCTGTCATGGCATAAAAGTTGTCCAGTGTAGACATGATGTTTTGCGTAGTGAAATGGTCAAGTTTGCAAAAGACGATCAAGTCATCAACAAATAAGAGGGGGGTAACCCTTGGATTTTTACATTTGGGGTGAAGTGGATAAAGATTCTTGTCATCCAAGTCATTGAGCATTCTAGTCAACATTTCCATAACTAAAACGAAAATATAGGCAAACATAAGGTCCCCTTGCCTCACTACTTCTTTATTTTTGAAATAACCCAATGCAGGCGCATTGATGTTGATAAAGAAGTGAGTTGTAGACAAGCAAGCATATATCCAGGTTATGATGTTGAGGGGGAAGTTCACGTAGCCCATGATCGTGACTACAACATCGCATTGATGAAAGCAAAGACCTTATTGATGTTAAGTTTTAACATGGCTCGAGGAGAGATATAAGAGTTCCTATATCCTTTAAAAGTTTGTAAGCTAGCATTATATTACCAAGAATGCTCCAGTTAGGGAGAAAAGCTGGTTCGAAGATATAATTTAAGGAAGAATTTCAGCTTGATAGCTACGATTTTAGTGATAATTTTGTATATGGTATTGCAATAGGAAATAAGTCTGAAATCTTGAACTTCATTTGCATTCTTGATCTTGGGGATTAAGGCTATGATGGTGTCGCTTTAAGAATTCATCATCCTTGCAGTTTTGAAGAAATTCTTGATTGCTTTGTAAACATCACTGCCAACTATACCCTAACAATAAGTGTAGAATGTGACATTTAAGCCATCAACCCCACCGTAAGAAAAATTTTGAGCGAAAAAATGACATCTTTAATCTCACTGTCAATCACCAATATGCAAAGCGTATCATGATCATGCTAGCTAATTTTAGGTAGGATATTGGGATTAATCTCATTAATATTGGGAAAGAAGCTAGCTTCTTTACCAAAAAGAGCAGCAAAATAGTGAATAAACATTTTCAATACCCACTTGAGTGTCTTGAGATTGACCATGATGATTAAGGTTAGTGAAAATATTTTCATGATTGTGTTTAGCTTTTAAAGCTGCATGGAAGTATTGTAACATCCTGCCTTTTTGACTGCTTCAATCGGTAACTAAACCAACTTAAAATGTTCAAATCAACAAATCGTTATTTAGCTTACAAATTTTAAAACAGAACAAACATAGAAAACACAGAATAAATAAGTAATACAATATTGAACAACTAAATAAACTTTTATATATAAATCATAATTTTGATACAAGATTTTTCTATACAGCGGTATTTAAAAACAATTTGAATACAAGAAAAATCTATACTATTTAAATCTTCAGAGTATGCACGTCTTCGGAATCCTCTAACCTCGCCAATCTTCGAATCTTAGGCTATAATCTCTAAATCTGTAACACTTGGGTCTGACCCGAGCGTTCCATGCAAAAATATAAAACACTCGAGTCAGGATTAAACTTATTTCAAGTCAATAAACTTTGAATGAACACATAAATATAATCAGTTTAATCCTAACAATATATTAAATAGTTCGAGTATAATGAACAGTGAGCTGCCGAAATAAAGATAGAAAAAATCATGAAACAACACAAGACAACATATGTGTGAGACATGCCCACTTTCAAAAGGTAGAAATATCATGTAACAGGATACCATATGAAATCCTCAATGACCAAATATCAAAATACGCAAGGGAGCAAGCTAGGTTAAACACGCATGTGCATGGTTCAATTAAAAACCAATCCTGAATAATTGAGTGGCGGATCTCACATAATATCAAGGATTAAATGACTATACAAATTCTATTTTGCAAGAGATCCCATACAGGAGCCAAATCGAAATGGTTGCATATGTACACAGTTTGGGTCTGAACAACTGATTATGGCCACAATGAATAAAAAGAGTCTTTTTGACCAAAATCCATAACAGGTACACACAAGCATCCCAAGTAAGGCGTATACCCATACTAGTCTTAACAGGAAGTAAAGGCGGCAAGTTCAGAATGACACCAAGTATAGGAAACCTTTTTCACAGGTCCTTGTGAAAATGAACCCGTGCACAATTCTAGGTTAACATGAAGTTTAAATCGACCCACTCATTCAAAAATATCTATACATGTTGAATCAATATACATATATATATATATATATATATTATATATTATAATATATATATTAATCAAGAGTTGGCTTAAACAGGGAATTAAATGGAGTTTTACTCACTGAAAAAAACTCTCTGCTCTTATATTTGTCTAGGTTGATATAAGGATCAAATCAGCTAAAAAAAGCATATATATACATAGACACATCTCTACATCATATTATGTTTAATCAGTAATAGCTTAAATGGTCTAAAAGGAAGTTTACTCACCAACATACTCTACCTTTCAGGTTTTACAGAGCCAATGACAGAACATTCACGCAAACAATTTCTGATTACTCAAGTTAAATGTATACACCTATTACCAGCAGGATGTTTGATCATATAAATACCTATAAGTCATCACTAGATTGATTTAAGTATTGTTTATGCAAAATTTAAAGAAGGCCACAAAAGTAGAGAATGTCACGACATAAGACACTAGCAACCGGAAAATCGTATGCTTTAACAATAATTGAAGGTGAACATTTTCCGATATTCCTAACTTAAATCCACTTCATAAAGAGCTACCACTTGAACTGATTTAATCAGAAGGGTACGAAATACCGATGTAAATATGAATCTAGTTTTAGAAAAGAAAATCCAGTCTTAACAGTTCAGTTTTTCCATGGTTGTTCAAATCGTGTGCCGATAGCGCATATATACGCACCCGAGTGCATCCGTATATATGCACCAGGCCTCCACGCGAACAACACTCAATAGGGAGAAAGAAAGACCGAAATGCTAGCGTTAGCCGACAATAAATCGAAGCAGCGAACTTATGGATATTATTAGCCTGCTTTGTAACCAGAGTATACAAAGCTTGGCAATTGAATGTTGGGTTTACTTAAAGGTGAGAGACGTAGTCAATCGAGAAGAGGGATCAGTAGGATCAGTTGTGAGATGACTTATCAGATTGAGAGAGTTGTTATCCTCGCTTTCACCAAACACCAGGAAATCAGGTTGGATTACTCGGATCGGCCTCATTTCACTCATCAACAAAATCGGGAACCAGCTAATGAATGCCAGGTCGGTTTGGTGTCTCTCTTACTGATCTGATTCCATGATTGTTACCCTGAAACAGTTATACACCACGTCGCTACAAACGTGGGGTGGTTACAACCCACTCACCCACGATGTCTATGCGTTGTCTTCACCATATTGCATCCATTTCCGAAATTTATGGGATGAGCCCCACGTGGCTTCCGACCAGCCTACTGCACCTATAAACACACCATAACACACCATTTTGAAGGATCTTTTGGCACTTTAACTACTCTAACTTGTAATAACCCAGAAAAGGTAAACCAGTTTAAAAATTTTAAATTAGGTTATTACCAAAGAATTTGAATAGTCGAAATAGCATATTTCAATAAAATATAGAATTTGGTATGGTATGGCAGTTTGAAATTTTGAATACAAACTTTGTCTGACTGTACCGGGTGGAAAATATAACGGATTTTGATGAAACTGAAAATATTTAAATCTGTTTATCAATACCTTTCTAACGAATCTGAAAAATCGAAATTTCATAACGGAAATCAAAAGTTATGGCCAAATGAATTTTTAGAAAGTTCGCTATATAGTATATATAGCCCTTGAAAATTGAGGTTTTGCATACGACCTCAGAATTCGACGAAACCACTTTTGTTGGGTCCGGGATGTCAAATTATTGCTAAGTTTCAAATTTCGTAATTTTTGAAGCTAGTATGTGAGCGGGGCAAAAGATAACGTGTTTGGTCAAATTCTTTTAAAATGGGTCGACCTAAAAATGGCCGTTTTTCAAACGAGCTCAGAATTCGACGAAACTGGTTTTGTTAGGACCGTATCGTCAAAACAAAGCTAGATTTATTTTTATGGAATTTTTCGATTCAGTTTGTGGCCCTGGCAAATTGAAATGTACGTTTAAATTAAATATGGAATGTTTTATATTTTAATTTGAAAAATAACTAATTGTAACAGTCGAAATGGCCAACGAAACATATCCCATTGTGTCCGGAATGGGGGTATTTAGCTAGGGGCGTCAGTCGTTGGGTTTAAAAAGGAGTCCATTTGCAAAAACACTATTTAAAAATTTCTATAAATCTCTGGCCAATAGGAAATTTTCTTTTATAAAAAAATAAAAAAAAACCCCCAAAAAACCCTCTGTCATTCAAAAGAACCGACGATCCACGTCGTTCATCTCTTTCCGCCCACGCCGCCGCCGCTATAGGCCGTTCCAGACCTTGCCACCACCGCCGTTCGCTCCGCCTCTCCCCCCTCTACAAATCCGACCCATCGCCGACCCCCATCGCCTCCGCCATCGTCGGAATCGCCCCCACGAAGTCCCAAACTTCCCATCGCCAGATCTGCCCCGATCTGCCACCATCTCTGACCCCACCACCAGCGACCTGATGCCCTCGACCTCCTCTACGACGCCATCACCTCCGATCAGACCCACGACGCACAGATTTCGCGAAAACAGCGAATCCCCTTTTGAACGAATAATAAAGGTAATTCCTTTATACGTTTTTAACACTATAAAGCGTTGCAAAGCTTTGAAAAATAATATCTTTTTCGTTCTTTAACGAAATTCGATGAAACAGGAGACACCGTGACCGCAAGGAGGCTCTCTACATTCTAGAAGAAGCCGCGGATTTTTCTGACCTTCCTACGATTTTTAGCACCGCAATAACCAATGTGAGGAATCTAAACTAATTGTGTGATTGAAATCGCGTTGTATAAATTATATAAGCGAAGTGTAAATTATATACGCATTGTATACCTCATGTACATGTGTTGTATAAGTTATATTAGCGATGTATAAATTATACAAGCGTTGTTTGAAACATATATGCTTTGAATGGTGATGAAATGCAAGTGAATTATTATATTATATATATATATATACTCCCCTCATCCACAGACCATGGATGATATTTATTGCTTGTGTTTGACGTGTTATTATATGGTATGACGGATGGTTGGAAATAATTGTTTGTGGTTGATATTATGGTTGAAAAATACCCTCTTATGGTTGAAACAAAATAGAATAGGATTGTGGAATTGAAAATAAAACATGCCGCCTGCGTGCGAACTAGATGCATGATCCCCATTGTCAAAAACCGCGAGGTTTTAAGGTAGAGCGAGGAGCCGTACTAGGGACGGTCCCGGTTTTAACTACCCTGCCGTTATGCTACCGAAATTTTTTGAAATATTTATGTGTTAGAATAATTTTCATTCATTGAAATTATTTACATATGCTATATCGAATATTCATGTGTTGAGTTGCAATTCATTCGTTGAGTTGAAATTCATGTGTTGAATATTATTTGAATTTAAACAAATGGCTTTAGCGATAAAAATCACATTTTTATATATATACAAACTATATCGAATATTCATGTGTTGAGTTGCAATTCATTCGTTGAGTTGAAATTCATGTATTGAATATTATTTGAATTTAAACAAATGGCTTTAGCGATAAAAATCACATTTTTATATATATATACAAACTATATCGAATATTCATGTGTTGAGTTGCAATTCATTCGTTGAGTTGAAATTCATGTGTTGAATATTATTTGAATTTAAACAAATGGCTTCAGCGATAAAAATCACATTTTTATATATATACAAACTATATCGAATATTCATGTGTTGAGTTGCAATTCATTCGTTGAGTTGAAATTCATGTGTTGAATATTATTTGAATTTAAACAAATGGCTTTAGCTATAAAAATCACATTTTTATATATATACAAACTATATCGAATATTCATGTGTTGAGTTGCAATTCATTCGTTGAGTTGAAATTCATGTGTTGAATATTATTTGAATTTAAACAAATGGCTTTAGCGATAAAAATCACATTTTTATATATATACAAAGTATATCGAATATTCATGTGTTGAGTTGCAATTCATTCGTTGAGTTGAAATTCATGTATTGAATATTATTTGAATTTAAACAAATGGCTTTAGCGATAAAAATCACATTTTTATATATATACAAACTATATCGAATATTCATGTGTTGAGTTGCAATTCATTCGTTGAGTTGAAATTCATGTGTTGAATATTATTTGAATTTAAACAAATGGCTTTAGCGATAAAAATCACATTTTTATATATATACAAACTATATAGAATATTCATGTGTTGAATTGCAATTCATTCGTTGAGTTGAAGTTCATGTGTTGAATGTTATCATCTCTTAAAAATAAAATGAATCGACAATGAAAACTATATTTTTATAGTGAATAAGAAGTGTTAAAAATACCCACGTGTCGAATAAATATTTTTGATGATAAAAATATTCCTTTTATCATGTATACGATTAGTAAAAAAAATACACACGTGTTGAAATAAATAATAGTTTGCTAGAAATATTATTATTAGCTTTGTTCTGCATATATATACATGTGTTGAATAGGAAAAATGGATTAGCTGTAGAGTAAAGAAATTATTTGCGTGCCCGACAAATAGGTAAACCTTGATGAGTTGGCTGCGCAATTTTATTTATATATCAACTCCTGTGAGTGCCATTGGATGCGGAGTGCTGGTTATTCTGTGTGAAATAATAAACAACGCCATAGGATAGTAACGATTAATTTTGAACTACACTACATGGCATACTTCTTGATGATAGGCATACTTCATCATATCCCACATGAGCAATTGGAGCTTGTGTGACGAGGTGGAAGATTTACCATACAAGCAAGAGGCTTGTATGGCGAGGACTATGTACTACAGGTTGAACTGTTGACTGATATGGACTATATAAATTATAACGATAAATTGCCAAATTAATAAAAACCCCACACGGGTCTGGAGTTGACAATGATCACGTCGCTCTAGTTATTAGATACGGCACATGGACTATTTATTTCCACACGGAAACGGGGTGACGGGAATTTATTCTCTGGAGTGATTATCAGTACATGCTCCCCCGTAAACACCAGAATATATCACTATAAATATGTGAATGCTTTTTAGGATTTATTGGGTACCTAATACGGCCCAATAAATTTCCAAACCCCTCCCCGTACAAAGGAGGTTATGGCGAAATTTTTCGAAATATTAAGGCGTTAGTGAAATATTTGAAGTGAAAACGAAGTTGAAAATATAAAATGAACTATAGTTGAAATTATAGAATGAACTATACTTATATATATAAATATAAATATAATTAAAAGGAATAGAGGCCGTGCAGTTCGCGTTTCGGAATCGTAATTTGAAACGATTAGTACGAGAAATCCGACCATCGGATTTTCCCGAAACCGCAACCGCTGGGTTCACCTTGGAAATATCTTTCCAACGGCACCAACCTTGTAAAAATCCAACGGTTGGATTGTCCGGAATGTTTAATTCAAATCGGAAGAAAAACAGCGCCCGAATCGTTTATATTTATATATAAATATAAATATAATTAAATTAAATCGAATAACGACGCTGCAGTTCGAATTTTGAAACCGTAACTTCAAACGACTAGTGTGGAAGATCCGACCGTCGGATTCTCACGAAACTGGAACCGTTGGGTTCGCTTTGGTAATATCTTCCCACTGATATAGACTTTGTAGAAATCCAACGGTTAGATTTTCCGATATGTGTAAAACAAATTTAGGGAAAAAACAGCGCCAGTGCCACGGCACGACCTGAAACGTCGTTTAATTAAATATGGCCATTTATAAATAAATAAAAATGGCGAAAAATTGTTATAAAGTATTATAAGCAATATTGATTGAGAATAAACCAAATGGGCTTGAATTGTTTGATATTTGATGGTTGTATGTGTATGACATGAAAATAACACTAAATAACTGAAAGATGGGTGTCGAATAATATAACCATATAATGAATCGATTTAAATTCTAATGATGTGAATTATTTGAAAAGGCCGAGCTAACTCTCATTTCAAATAATTTATCGAGCGATTCAAATAGGAAAATTCAAAGACGATTCAAGACCGACGATCTTCGTATCGGTTGGATGGGCACTACTGAGGTTCCTAACCGGAGTAGCTACCGGAAAGGGGACGGAAGTAGTAGCCGTCTGAACGTATGTGTTGATTGGTCGGATATACGAGAAATTTGACGCCTCCGGTTTCGTTCAGACCCAGAACGGACTTGTAAATGGACTGTGTGTCTGACATTGGATTTTGTTCTATATTGATTGATCTCTGTTAAATATATATCTGTTTGGCGGCGGAGAATTTATTCTTTTGCTTAACGCCCTTCTCTGAGACATACGAGCTCAGAGGTTATATATCGATGGAAATCAATCGTATGGAGTGGACTGCCTATGTGGCATGCCAAGATGATGTGATCAAGGCTTCTGTTGCAAAGCAAAGTCTTGTGGATGATGATCAAAGCAAGGTCTGTGTAGCCTAGCTTTGTGTATTTCGCAGATTCGCGAGCCTCACACCCCGGTATGAGTTAAAAACGGGATACGGACTGCAGGGAGAGCACGACGTTTCTTTCTAGCTATGGTGGTGTCAGTGACTTACCAGCCCTGACATATATATCTACTTTTCACCTTTTGTGGTTGTTGGAATGCGAGGCACCTCGATTATAGGTCTGTAAGGACCGGAAAACGTGTGTTCAGGAATTGCCAATCCTCTAACGTAAGTGAGGACCGGCCCTGAAGATCCAGGGGTTGCCCAGAGTGTGTAGTCCCGAGGCATTTGCTAGAGTGTCTCGAAGCGGCGAGGAGCTTGCCCCTTGCCTCGACTCATGACGGAAATCCAATTTCCAATACGAGATAACGGATTCAATTGTAACTTATATATGGCGACATAGTGGCATGGGACGCTCTTGTCGCCTATGATTGATATTTATGATGCTATTCGTTTTTGAAACATATATGCACTAGTAATAATATCAAATGATTTTGCTTTATACTTATCAAGCATATTTGGCTATTATAAGGTAAAACTCTATCCTCTGGTTTGCGTTGCATTGTGTGATGGGACCTGAGTCTTATAATGGCTTCATTCTTTCAAAAAGCATTGCGTTGTTTTAAAAGAATTTACTTTGTTTTAAATGCACTAGCAATCACTGGAGTAAACCCGTTCCGCGAAAGTGACGTGGTCCTATGATTCGCTTATTACTGTTGTTTAATTGTTAAATAGATTCCTCATACCAGTCCCCATGACTGACTCGTTGTTTGTTTCACTTTGCAAACGCGGGTGCCCTTATTTTCACACGGGCAGCCTAGTACACAGGTGACAGGTGGTTTTTGGTTCTGCACTGCTGCATAGAGTGCATTTTTGGCTCATGGCGAGGCTGACTTCACAGAGATGACTTTGATATTTTCCGCCATTACTGTACTTATATTATGATTCCGCCACTGGCGATGCAGACTGATTTACTTCCCGTATTTCTCACTTATTGTATATGTATTCCGCCTTCAGCGATGTAGACTGATACCCTTATTATGTCTCACTGCATGTATGTATTCCGCCTCTGGCGATGATGACTGATCACTTTCCTTTTTATTTACTAAGTTATATCCCACGTTATACTATTCTGATATTCCTACATGTTGTGGTTCCGCTGTCATATCCATGTAAAATTATTTTTATTTATTGTTTCTGCTATTATCTGTACTCTGCTATGATGATTAATGTGTTATTTCCCAATGATTATCCTTAATACCGCCCCTCGGATTTCGGGATCGTCACAGTTGGTATCGGAGCTTTGGTTAACCTTAGTTCCGGGATCTAACACATTAAACACCTCGTCAGAATAGAATCAGTAGTGTTCTAATGCGAGTAGCTCATTAGAGATAGGATTAGCAATGTCCTAGAATGAGCTAAGCAGATTAGCAAAACAATTTGATCAGTACATCATCATTATCTTTCCTTGTATTCCCTTGCTTTATCATTTATGAAAATTATCAAATCTGTGAGCTTGACTCTTTTCTTGCTTATACAGTTCTCTTAGATGGCTACGCGAGGAGCAGCAGCTAGAGGAGGCCGTGGAGGTCGAGGAGATGCAGCAGGAGGACGGGGGAATATCCCCGTAGTAGTGGAAGGCCCTATTATTCAGCCACCAGCACCAGAAGACTTTGAGCTAGATAAAGTAGCAAAGAGGTACAGAAATCTTGGGGGAAAACCTTTTACTGGCACTGGCACAGTGACCGAGGCTATAGCTTGGCTGAAAACCTGTGAGAAAATCTTTGAAGGCATGGGTATGGGAACTAACAACAAAGCCCGACTTGGCATTTGGCTCCTTCAGGAGGAAGCAGTGCTGTGGTGGGATGCCATTACCTCAGAGGATGCAGCTGGTACTGTTAGAACTTGGGAGCAATTTGAAGCTTTGTTCAATGAGAAGTTTGTACCGAAACAAGCTCTAGAGAGGATGCGAGAGCAGTTTGCTAATCTCCAGCAAGGAGACCTCTCTATTCAGGATTATCTAAATAAGTTCACTCAGTTATCGCGCTATGCTCCAGAGCTGATTACGACCAACAAAGCAAAGAATAAGAGATTCATATTTGGGCTGAAGCGCAAGTACCATGATAGAGCTATGAGCGACATCAAACTCTCCTTTACAGAACTAGTAGAGATGGCTTGCAATTACGAAGACATGGATGAGAGGCATGCTAGCCAAGACCGCGCCAAAATCCAAGCTGGAAATAAGCGCAAGGCTTCAACAGATCAACCCGAATCTAGCATTACCGCGGCCGCTACTCAGAAACCTGCAAAGATCCCGAAAGGAAATTGCTACAACTGCGGGAAGCCAGGTCACTTTTATAATGTATGCAAAGCCCCGAGGAAGCCAAAGGCAAATGATTCAGCCGAATGCTACAACTGCCACAAGAAGGGGCACTATAGCAGGAACTGTCCTCTGAAGCAGAATGCTCAAGTGGCTCATGTCTATGACGGGAAGACCCCGCCAGCTACCACCGATGGATCAGGTAAACCCGATGTCTTGGGAGGTACCCTTACCATTAAAAATATTCCTGTTTCTGTACTTTTTGATACCGGTGCATCACGTAGCTTCATTTCTGGTAACATTGTTCATAAGTTAAAATTGAAACAAAGAATTCTAAAAGAACCAATTAAAGTTCAAAACCCGATAGGAGGTTCTGTTAGTCTCAGCTTATACTGCAGAGTGCCTATCTCTTATTCATGTTACAAATTTTCTTTTGATTCGATTGTAATGGACCTTTCTGAATTTGATATTATACTGGGGCTGGACTGGTTGTCAATATATAAGGCCGAAGTTAGATGTGCCGAAAGAATCGTGAAAGTTGAAACAAAATCTGGGCATATCACTATACTATGTCTCGGTGCTGAAATCAATAGAACAGAATTTTGGTCTTCTTTAGAAGTTATTCCCCCTTCGATAGAAAAGATACCGGTCGTTAAAAATTATGCGGATGTGTTTGAAGAAGTAGAAAACTTACCGCCGCAAAGAGGAATTGAATTTAGGATAGATCTAATTCCTAACGCCCGACCAGTAGTACATCCAATTAGAAGAATGGCCCCGAAAGAAAAAGAGGAGTTAAGTAGTCAAACTCGAGAATTGCTTTGGAAAGGTCTAATCAGACCGAGCTTTTCAGCATGGGGAGTAGCAGTAGTATTTGTCCCGAAATCAGACGGTACTCTAAGACTTTGTGTTGATTACCGAGATCTCAATAAGCAGACACTGAAGAAAAAATATCCTTTGCCCCGTATAGATGATCTGTTAGATCAATTAAATGGAGCAAAAGTATTCTCCAGAATGGACCTAGCTACAGGTTTCCACCAATTACGTATAGCCGAAGACTGTGTTCCTTTGACAGCCTTCAGGGGTCCCGATTTATTCTACGAATGGTTAGTAATGCCGTTCGGCTTGTGTAACGCTCCGGCATACTTCGTCGATCTTATGAACAGAGTGTTCCGTGGTGTGTTAAATAAATTTGTTCTAGTCTTCATCGATGACATTTTAATCTACTCCAAGTCGGAAGACGAGCATGCAAAACACTTGGAACAAGTGTTGAAAATTCTAAGGAGAAATGTCTTGAAAGCTAAATTTTCTAAATGTGTCTTCTGGCAGAATGAAGTTAAATTCCTAGGCCACGTCGTATCAAAAGAAGGGATTGCTGTAGATCCAAGCAAAATTATAGCGATTCAGAACTGGAAACAACCTGCTACCCCCACAGAATTTCGAAGTTTCCTTGGACTGGCTAGTTACTATCGGAAATTCATTCAGGATTTTTCAAAGATATCTGGTGTATTGACAAAGCTTACAAAGAAGCATGAGAAATTCAAATGGACTCCCGAATGTGAAGAAGCTTTCCAGGAGCTGAAACTGAAGTTGACAACCGTGCCAGTATTGACCATTATAGAAGGTAACCAAGACTTGAATGTATGGACAGATGCTTCTATTAGAGGACTAGGCGCAGTGTTAATGCAAAAAGGCCAAGTGATCGCTTATGCCAGCCGTCAACTAAAGCCGCATGAAAGAAACTATGCAACTCATGATCTTGAGTTATTAGCCATCGTGTTCGCTTTAAGAATCTGGAGGCACTATTTGCTGGGCGAGAAGTTCGAACTATTTACCGATCATCAATCCTTGAAATATCTTTTCACTCAGAAAGATCTAAACTTGAGACAACAGCGTTGGTTAGAATTCCTTGCAGCATACGATTTTGAAATTCTATACACTCCGGGGAAAGCCAATGTTGTAGCCGATGCTCTCAGCAGAAAGAATGAAATCATTGCCAGTTTTATCATTACTTCTTCCTTACAAGATAAGATTACTATTCTTCAGAAGGACAATGAATTCATTAAAAGGATTAGCCAGCGGATCCAAGAAGGAAAACCCTCAGATTTTAGCCTTAATAGCCAAGGGGTCCTAAGATTAAAAGGGCAAATTTGTGTGCTTGGAATCCCAGAGCTTAGAAGAGAAATACTTGATGAGTGCCACAAGTCCAAGTGAAGTATCCACCCCGGTGTGAGCAAAATGTACAACGATATCAAACGCACATTCTGGTGGAAGGCGATGAAAAGAGATATTTCAATATATGTTAGCAGATGCTCCACTTGTCAGCTAGTTAAGAGTGATCAGCAGAAATTGGCGGGATTATTGCAACCCTAAGAAATTCCAGGATGGAAGTGGGAACAAATTTCGATGGATTTTATCGATGGCCTGCCTCGAACTAGAAAAGGAAACGACAGTATATGGGTAATCGTAGATCGCTTCACGAAGACTGCCCATTTTATACATGTCCGATCCAACAGAACGACTCAAAGTCTAGCACAGATTTACTTCAAAGAAATAGTTAAACTTCATGGAGTGCCGCTCAATATAGTCAGCGATAGAGATCCCCTGTTTACTAGCAAATTCTGGGAAGCATTCCAGGAAGAATTGGGAACCAAATTGAATCTAAGCACCGCTTATCACCCTCAGACAGATGGCCAAACTGAGCGGGTGAATAGAATTCTAGAAGATTTGCTGCGGGCTTGCGTTATTGATTTCAGAGGTTCATGGGAAGATCACTTACATTTAGCGGAATTCTCTTACAACAATAGCTATCAAGCAAGTTTGGGAATGTCTCCATTTGAAGCATTATACGGTAGACCGTGCAGATCTCCCGCATGTTGGGTGGAACCTGGCAACAAACTTGTGTTAGGGCCCGATATGATTCAAGAAGCATCGGATAAAGTCGATTTCATTAAGAAGCGATTAAAAACCGCGTAGAGCCGACAGAAAAGTTATGCTGATGCGAGAAGAAGGGATATATCATTTGCCGTTGGCGATTATGTTTATTTAAGAGTTTCTCCAATGCGAGCAGTAATCAGATTTAGCAAGACTGGGAAGTTGGCACCGAGATTTATTGGTCCCTTTCCTATACTTGAACGGATTGGAACTCTTGCATATAGGGTTTCATTGCCTAATTGGTTGCCGGGTATACATGATGTGTTCCACGTATCTCAACTCAGAAAACATGTTCATGATCCCGACCTTATTGTGGAAGAAGCAGCGCAACATGATATTGACATAACTCCAGAATTAGCACTCAGTAGAGAGCCATTAAAAATAGTTGGCAAAGAAACCAGAGAGCTAAGGAGGAAAAAGATTCATCTAGTCAAAGTGCAGTGGAGTAGTGATCCTAGAGACTATACTTGGGAGACTGAGGAAAGCATTAAACAAGCCTATCCCAAATGCAGAGTGGACATCTCTGACTAACTCCGGTGCAAGGTACCTTTACAATACTTTGCATTTACATTTTATTTCCTGCTTAACTGTTATTTCCTTTTCGAGGACGAAAAGTTTTAAGTGGGGGAGATTGTAATAACCCGGAAAAGGTGAACCAGTTTAAAATTTTTAAATTAGGTTATTACCAAGGTATTTGAATAGTCGAAATAGCATATTTCAATAAAATATAGAATTTGGTATGGTATGGCAGTTTGAAATTTTGAATACAAACTTTGTCTGACTGTACCGGGTGGAAAATATAACGGATTTTGACGAAACTGAAAATATTTAAATCTGTTTATCAATACCTTTCTAACGAATCTGAAAAATCGAAATTTCATAATGGAAATCAAAAGTTATGGCCAAATGAATTTTCAGAAAGGTCGCTATATAGTATATATAGCCCTTGAAAATTGAGGTTTTGCATACGACCTCAGAATTCGACGAAACCACTTTTGTTGGGTCCGGGATGTCAAATTATTGCTAAGTTTCAAATTTCGTAATTTTTGAAGTTAGTATGTGAGCGGGGCAAAAGATAACGTGTTTGGTCAAATTCTGTTAAAATGGGTCGACCTAAAAATGGCCGTTTTTCAAACGAGCTCAGAATTCGATGAAACTGGTTTTGTTAGGACCGTATCGTCAAAACAAAGCTAGATTTATTTTTCTGGAATTTTTCGATTCAGTTTGTGGCCCTGGCAAATTGAAATGTACGTTTAAATTAAATATGGAATGTTTTATATTTTAATTTGAAAAATAACTGACTGTAACAGTCGAAATGGCCAACGAAACATATCCCATTGTGTTCGGAATGGGGGTATTTAGCTAGGGGCGTCAGTCGTTGGGTTTAAAAAGGAGCCGTTTGCAAAAACACTATTTAAAAATTTCTATAAATCTCTGGCCAATAGGAAATTTTCTTTTATAAAAAAATAAAAAAAAACCCCAAAAAACCCTCCGTCGTTCAAAAGAACCGACGATCCACGTCGTTCATCTCTTTCCGCCCACGCCGCTGCCGCTACAGGCCGTTCCAGACCTTGCCACCACCGCCGTTCGCTCCGCCTCTCCCCCCTCTACAAATCCGACCCATCGCCGACCCCCATCGCCTCCGCCATCGTCGGAATCGCCCCCACGAAGTCCCAAACTTCCCATCGCCAGATCTGCCCCGGTCTGCCACCATCTCCGACCCCACCACCAGCGACCTGACGCCCTCGACCTCCTCTACGACGCTATCACCTCCGATCAGACCCACGACGCATAGATTTCGCGAAAACAGCGAATTCCCTTTTGAACGAATAATAAAGGTAATTCCTTTATACGTTTTTAACACTATAAAGCGTTGCAAAGCTTTGAAAAATAATATCTTTTTCGTTCTTTAACGAAATTCGATGAAACAGGAGACACCGTGACAGCAATGAGGCTCTCTACATTCTAGAAGATGACGCGGATTTTTCTGACCTTCCTACGATTTTTAGCACCGCAATAACCAATGTGAGGAATCTAAACTAATTGTGTGATTGAAATCGCGTTGTATAAATTATATAAGCGAAGTGTAAATTATATACGCATTGTATACCTCATGTACATGTGTTGTATAAGTTATATTAGCGATGTATAAATTATACAAGCGTTGTTTGAAACATATATGCTTTGAATGGTGATGAAATGCAAGTGAATTATTATATTATATATATATATACTCCCCTCGTCCACAGACCATGGACGATATCTATTGCTTGTGTTTGACGTGTTATTATATGGTATGACGGATGGTTGGAAATAATTGTTTGTGGTTGATATTATGGTTGAAAAATACCCTCTTGTGGTTGAAACAAAATAGAATAGGATTGTGGAATTGAAAATAAAACATGCCGCCTGCGTGCGAACTAGATGCATGATCCCCATTGTCAAAAACCGCGAGGTTTTAAGTTAGAGCGAGGAGCCGTACTAGGGACGGTCCCGGTTTTAACTACCTTGCCGTTATGCTGCCGAAATTTTCTGAAATATTTATGTGTTAGAATAATTTTCATTCATTGAAATTATTTACATATGCTATATCGAATATTCATGTGTTGAGTTGCAATTCATTCGTTGAGTTGAAATTCATGTGTTCAATATTATTTGAATTTAAACAAATGGCTTTAGCGATAAAAATCACATTTTTATATATATACAAACTATATCGAATATTCATGTGTTGAGTTGCAATTCATTCGTTGAGTTGAAATTCATGTGTTGAATATTATTTGAATTTAAACAAATGGCTTTAGCGATAAAAATCACATTTTTATATATATATACAAACTATATCGAATATTCATGTGTTGAGTTGCAATTCATTCGTTGAGTTGAAATTCATGTGTTGAATATTATTTGAATTTAAAAAAATGGCTTTAGCGATAAAAATCACATTTTTATATATATACAAACTATATCGAATATTCATGTGTTGAGTTGCAATTCATTCGTTGAGTTGAAATTCATGTGTTGGATATTATTTGAATTTAAACAAATGGCTTTAGCGATAAAAATCACATTTTTATATATATACAAACTATATCGAATATTCATGTGTTGAGTTGCAATTCATTCGTTGAGTTGAAATTCATGTGTTGAATATTATTTGAATTTAAACAAATGGCTTTAGCGATAAAAATCACATTTATATATATATACAAACTATATCGAATATTCATGTGTTGAGTTGCAATTCATTCGTTGAGTTGAAATTCATGTGTTGAATATTATTTGAATTTAAACAAATGGCTTTAGCAATAAAAATCACATTTTTATATATATACAAACTATATCGAATATTCATGTGTTGAGTTGCAATTCATTCGTTGAGTTGAAATTCATGTGTTGAATATTATTTGAATTTAAACAAATGGCTTTAGCGATAAAAATCACATTTTTATATATATACAAACTATATAGAATATTCATGTGTTGAATTGCAATTCATTCGTTGAGTTGAAGTTCATGTGTTGAATGTTATCATCTCTTAAAAATAAAATGAATCGACAATGAAAACTATATTTTTATAGTGAATAAGAAGTGTTAAAAATACCCATGTGTCGAATAAATATTTTTGATGATAAAAATATTCCTTTTATCATGTATACGATTAGTAAAAAAAATGCACACGTGTTGAAATAAATAATAGTTTGCTAGAAATATTATTATTAGCTTTGTTCTGCATATATATACATGTGTTGAACAGGAAAAATGGATTAGCTGTAGAGTAAAGAAATTATTTGCGTGCCCGACAAATAGGTAAACCTTGATGAGTTGGCTGCGCAATTTTATTTATATATCAACTCCTGTGAGTGCCATTGGATGCGGAGTGCTGGTTATTCTGTGTGAAATAATAAACAACGCCATAGGATAGTAACGATTAATTTTGAACTACACTACATGTCATACTTCTAGATGATAGGCATACTTCATCATATCCCACATGAGCAATTGGAGCTTGTGTGACGAGGTGGAAGATTTACCATACAAGCAAGAGGCTTGTATGGCGAGGACTATGTACTACAGGTTGAACTGTTGACTGATATGGACTATATAAATTATAACGATAAATTGCCAGATTAATAAAAACCCCACACGGGTCTGGAGTTGACAATGATCACGTCGCTCTAGTTATTAGATACGGCACATGGACTATTTATTTCCACACGGAAACGGGGTGATGGGAATTTATTCTCTGGAGTGATTATCAGTACATGCTCCCCCGTAAACACCAGAATATATCACTATAAATATGTGAATGCTTTTTAGGATTTATTGGGTACCTAATACGGCCCAATAAATTTCCAAACCCCTCCCCGTACAAAGGAGGTTATGGCGAAATTTTTCGAAATATTAAGGCATTAGTGAAATATTTGAAGTGAAAACGTAGTTGAAAATATAAAATGAACTATAGTTGAAATTATAGAATGAACTATATTTATATATATAAATATAAATATAATTAAAAGGAATAGAGGCCGTGCAGTTCGCGTTTCGGAATCGTAATTTGAAACGATTAGTACGAGAAATCCGACCATCGGATTTTCCCGAAACCGCAACCGCTGGGTTCGCCTTGGAAATATCTTTCCAACGGCACCAACCTTGTAAAAATCCAACGGTTGGATTGTCCGGAATGTTTAATTCAAATCGGAAGAAAAACAGCGACAGAATCGTTTATATTTATATATAAATATAAATATAATTAAATTAAATCGAATAACGACGCTGCAGTTCGAATTTTGAAACCGTAACTTCAAACGACTAGTGTGGAAGATCCGACCGTCGGATTCTCACGAAACTGGAACCGTTGGGTTCGCTTTGGGAATATCTTCCCACTGATATAGACTTTGTAGAAATCCAACGGTTAGATTTTCCGATATGTGTAAAACAAATTTAGGGAAAAACAGCGCCAGTGCCACGGCACGACCTGAAACGTCGTTTAATTAAATATGGCCATTTTTAAATAAATAAAAATGGCGAAAAATTGTTATAAAGTATTATAAGAAATATAGATTGAGAATAAACCAAATGGGCTTGAATTGTTTGATATTTGATGGTTGTATGTGTATGACATGAAAATAACACTAAATAACTGAAAGATGGGTGTCGAATAATATAACCATATAATGAATCGATTTAAATTCTAATGACGTGAATTATTTGAAAAGGCCGAGCTAACCCTCATTTCAAATAATTTATCGAGCGATTCAAATAGGAAAATTCAAAGACGATTCAAGACCGACGATCTTCTTATCGGTTGGATGGGCACTACTGAGGTTCCTAACCGGAGTAGCTACCGGAAAGGGGACGGAAGTAGTAGCCGTCTGAACGTATGTGTTGATTGGTCGGATATACGAGGAATTTGACGCCTCCGGTTTCGTTCAGACCCAGAACGGACTTGTAAATGGACTGTGTGTCTGACATTGGATTTTGTTCTATATTGATTGATCTCTGTTAAATATATATCTGTTTGGCGGCGGAGAATTTATTCTTTTGCTTAACGCCCTTCTCTGAGACATACGAGCTCAGAGGTTATATATCGATGGAAATCAATCGTATGGAGTGGACTGCCTATGTGGCATGCCAAGATGCTGTGATCAAGGCTTCTGTTGCAAAGCAAAGTCTTGTGGATGATGATCAAAGCAAGGTCTGCGTAGCCTAGCTTTGTGTATTTCGCAGATTCGCGAGCCTCACACCCCGGTATGAGTTAAAAACGGGATACGGACTGCAGGGAGAGCACGACGTTTCTTTCTAGCTATGGTGGTGTCAGTGACTTACCAGCCCTGACATATATATCTACTTTTCACCTTTGTGGTTGTTGGAATGCGAGGCGCCTCGATTATAGGTCTGTAAGGACCGGGAAACGTGTGTTCAGGAATTGCCAATCCTCTAACGTAAGTGAGGACCGGCCCTGAAGATCCAGGGGTTGCCCAGAGTGTGTAGTCCCGAGGCATTTGCTAGAGTGTCTCGAAGCGGAGAGGAGCTTGCCCCTTGCCTCGTCTCATGACGGAAATCCAATTTCCAAAACGAGATAACGGATTCGATTGTAACTTATATATGGCGACATAGTGGCATGGGACGCTCATGTCGCCTATGATTGATATTTATGATGCTATTCGTTTTTGAAACATATATGCACTAGTAATAATATCAAATGATTTTGCTTTATACGTATCAAGCATATTTGGCTATTATAAGGTAAAACTCTATCCTCCGGCTTGCGTTGCATTGTGTGATGGGACCTGAGTCTTATAATGGCTTCATTCTTTCAAAAAGCATTGCGTTGTTTTAAAAGAATTTACTTTGTTTTAAATGCACTAGCAATCACTGGAGTAAACTCGTTCCGCGAAAGTGGCGTGGTCCTATGATTCGCTTATTACTGTTGTTTAATTGTTAAATAGATTCCTCATACCAGTCCCCATGACTGACTCGTTGTTTGTTTCACTTTGCAAACACGGGTGCCCTTATTTTCACACGGGCAGCCTAGTACACAGGTGACAGGTGGTTTTTGGTTCTGCACTGCTGCATAGAGTGCATTTTTGGCTCATGACGAGGCTGACTTCACAGAGATGACTTTGATATTTTCCGCCATTACTGTACTTATATTATGATTCCGCCACTGGCGATGCAGACTGATTTACTTCCCGTATTTCTCACTGTATGTATATGTATTCCACCTTCGGCGATGTAGACTGATACCCTTATTATATCTCACTGCATGTATGTATTCCGCCTCTGGCGATGATGACTGATCACTTTCCTTTTTATTTACTAAGTTATATCCCACGTTATGCTATTCTGATATTCCTACATGTTGTGATTCCGCTGTCATATCCATGTAAAATTATTTTTATTTATTGTTTCTGCTATTATCTGTACTCTGCTATGATGATTAATGTGTTATTTCCCAATGATTATCCTTAATACCGCCCCTCGGATTTCGGGATCGTCACATAACTCCACCATTATCACATCTTCTCTTATTTATTCATTTTATATTCCGACTTACTGAATATAATTCAACCAATTATTGAGAGATAATTGATGGTATTTGAGAGGTTGAGTGGCTATTACTATTGTATTTGTAATCGATTCATCAATTAAAAAAGGATAAAGTGGATGTAGGCTCGTTAACACTGAACCACTATTGTTGAAGTTTTTGGTGCTTTCATTGAGAAACTTGAATTCTCAGCATTTCAGATTATCATTCAACTTTTTGGATTTTCAAGTTCGCAAAAGTCAGTCCACATTTCCACTGTTGTAGAAGTTTTTGTTGAATGCAAAAAGTCTCAAATTTCATGGCTCTTGGAAAAGGAAAGGAACCACAAACTTCTCGGGAGAATGATGCAAACGAAGATCAGCAGGCGATTGTAGTCACTAGGTCACGGGGGTCCGGTTCGGATCCGAACCGATCCAAGGGGGGACATCTGATCCAAACTGGGGGAGATAGGCCGATCCGATTAGAGGGATTGAATGAAGCCGATGACACTCCTCCAACCCGACCAGTGGCACTACTGCAATCCGATCCGAATCGTTTACAGTTGAAGCTGGTGTCTCTACTCGAGCCAATGCAAATGCTCCAACGCCAGCTACGACAACCAGCAATCAACCTACTGCCTTTGCTCCCGTCTCACACATGGATTTCTCACGCCTGCTCGATATGTTGGATAGAACTAAAGATGCTTTAGAGGCCCAAAGACGTGATAGTGCTGCCATGCGAGAAAATACGAATGCAATGAGTAAATATATAGACAAGCTTCATAGACAGAGAATGTTGGATCTAGACTAACCCAAGAGGGGGGGGGGTTGAATAAGGTTTATTCAAATTTTACTGGATATTAAATCTTACGGGATATTTAAAAATATTCACAGATCACAGAATATAGCAGAAATAGAAATGCAGAAAGTAAATGACACAAGATATACCCAGCTTCGGCAAAACCCTGCCTACTGCTGCATTCCTAAAGTTTCTAATAGGTGTTAATAACAGATCCCGCTTGCAGACACTGTAAACTCGCACTCCCTGCTGCTGTACTAACCCTACGCTCAAAACCCTAGACTGATCTATATCCACTAGACTAGATTTTCCCCTAGTTTTACAGACACTAGTAAACTATTAGTTAACCCCTAACTAAATCCCCCTAGATTTTACAGACTCTAGAACTGTTCAGAGATTACAAAAAGAAATAAAAAAACACAAAAATAAAAGCAAAATGAAACGCTAGGAGATTTAAAAATAAAGGATCATCCCCTTTTATAATTCATGGCTTGGTCGGCCCTTTGTAAAATTGGTGCACCCCTCTCTTATTTTGTATGGCCGATCCCTTCCTTCTTTGGTAACTAAAAATGGCGGCTCTGGAAATCCAAAGCTAGGGTTTCTGATTTCCTCCCGAAATCGAGATCGATTGCTTTATGAAATTGGAAATCTTGTTCTCCGATCAACTTCGAATCTTTGATGGCTTGCTCCACGCCTGAATTGAGGAACTATAGCGATTGAAAATCTGTGAGTTACTTGAATTGATTTTCAGAGTTTTACTCTTTTAAATGTTGGATTTGTTTTCGATGCTTGTCGATGATGAAAAGGTATATGTATTTATAGGGGTTTAGAAACCCTAGCCTTATTCTCTGATTTCGAATATGGTTCGTTCTGATTGCGTGTTGCCCCTTTTTGTTGCCTCGACTTTGAAAGAAATTTCTTGATTGTTGCCTTGGTAAATTCGTCGTTGATTCCTCTGTTTTCATGAAATCCTTGATTGAATTCTGATATTTGTAACTTGCCGAGACTTGTTTATGAACACCTTTGATTTCAGAGAATTGAAAGCTTTCCAATTTGAAAGCTGATTTCATTCACATGCCAAAACTGTTTTTTCCAAAAAATTGTTGAATGCTTCGAATTAAAAACAGCCTTGAATTCTCATTTACACAGTTTCCTCTTTTGGATTTCTTGAATGAATTCGGTCTTGATAAAAAAGTGGAAACAAAAACTTGCCAAAAAAACAAGATTTGAGATTTCTCCAATTAATCTGTGAATTTATGAAGTTTAAAACGATCCTAAAATATGTTTGTATAAATTTGGAAAGTTATTTTCTTTTGTGGAAACACTTTTAAAAAACAGGATATGATTGAATGCTCAATTGTATTTCTCAAAATAATTTTCTTAGATCAGAATTATATGTTTACCAAAAAATTAACTTATGCCAAAAAAAATCTTGAGCAACTTCTTTGCTTTTCGAAATAGCTGCTGATTTTCTCCTTGCCAAAAATTGGCTGTCACATGTATGCAAGAATGATTTGTGTCCATATGTTGTACCACTTTATTGTCTTGATTATGTTGTCATCATTCTCCATGCTGCCATAACCTGACTTGCTCCATTTCAATTTGATTTCAATGTTGAATCTGAAATGATCTTTACACTAAGATGTTCTTTGTACACTCATATGTATTACCTTAATGCTTTAAACTTGAGTTGTAATCACTGTTTTAGCCTGCACACATGTGTACACATTTTCATGCAGTGTACATGATTGACCTCGACCACGAACGACATTGCACCTTGGCTTTACCATGCTTGAGCTTGTCTGTACTCTATTGACAGCTTGTGTTCACAGATGTTTCCATTTATCCCATGTATATCTCATGTTGTATTGACCCTTGATTCATGATGGCTTTGAGATTAGCACTGCTGCCATATTAATATGAATTCATGTATATTGTATGTTTAGTCATGTTGCTGAGTTGCTCATGCTTGTACACTTGGTCATTCAAATGTCCACTTCCCACTTTGAACATGCTGCATTTAATTTGTCTACCATGTTGAATTATTTGTTAACTTGCCAAAACTTGATTCTGCAAGTCTGTACACTATACGCATGCTCTACATGAATGTACAGTATTGTTGCATGAGTTTTCCTGAACTTCTTGTCCATGTATACAAGTTTGAGTAGACTGAATCTTCATCTTCCATGCTTAATGTTTTGGGCTCGACTTGAATTTCATGTTTCTTGGCTGGTATGAAAGTATTCATGCCTACTCGTTTGGTCTTGCGCTCGACCATTATCATGTATATGTTGAGTTGTTTTTCACTTTGGCTTGACAAAGAGCTGTGCACTGAGTTGAGAAGGTCCACGTGGCTACTCTTCAGATGCTCGCTGATTGGTGAGGCAGTGCACACGTGTATTTTTATACATGTGTGTATATGCAGCCATCAGACTGGTTTTCTTGTCCCTGTATCGTATATGCATATGTTGTCTGCCTTGTGGTATTTACAGTGTATCACTGTGAATATCACAAGTTGTCTAGACATAGTCATTAATCAGATGGAGTCAGAACAATGATGAGAAACACACCAGAAATCCGAGGCAAAAAAATAAAATAAAATTTATATTCGCATATATTCAGTTTAAATTCAATTGCAGTGTACTTTGTGTGTTTTTCATTGTGACAGGTAAGAAGATGATGACTGGACTGATAGAGAGCTATGAAGACGGAAGACTGAAGATAGTGAATGAAACAGTGTCAGTAAATGTGTTTGTATATGAAAGTGAAAATGTATGTATATATGACAGAGTGACTGAATGAGTGTTGTAAAGCGACTGAAATTTGTAATAAACAAATTTTGTTTGAAATAAATATTATTTTATTGTGTTCAAACAAACTTGTCTACTATATTCAATTTATTTACAATTACAATATTCTGGGAATGTACATGAAATGTGATGTGTTCAAATAGTGGAGTTATAAATAGTTGTGTTGTTTGAATAAAAAATATTTATATTTAAATAAAATACTGTGTAAATATTTGAATGACTTTATAGTCGTATTCTATTTAAATATAAATATTATATTCCTGTCTGTGATGTATATATGAAACAGTACAGTAACAAACACATTTATAATAGAAATATATTTGGTTGTTATTATCAAACAAAAATCATATAATTGTATATACAACACCGTTATATACAACAATCTCTCCCTTTTGATGATGACAAACAAATATAAAGATTTTGAGCATAAATGTGTTTAAAAAAATGAAATATATTACTCCCCCTATTTGAATGCTCCCCCTATTTATTAGCTCCCCCTACAACAGACAACTCCCCTTATAACTATGCATGAGTGAAATGAAAATAATAACGAATTTTCAAAATTGAAAATATTTATAAAATATTCACTCATAAATCAAAATCTCAACCCATTCTCCCCCTTTTGTTATCATCAAAAGGATTCAAAAATTAAAATATAGATGAAAATTGAGTAAAAATATTATTTCAGCTTAAGAGAAAGAACAGTTATCTTAAATATCAATCAGTCAAACAAAAATCATAATAAACTGAGAACTAGTGGCATATTTCACACTGTAGATAATGACGGATTTACGATGAAATTTATATAAATGGAGAGAGTTATTAAAACATATGATTCCAATTATTTTCCAAAGAAATTTTATAAAATCGAGTACAAAAACAGTGATGGATTCGGACTATGTTTAATAATTCAATTTAAGTGACAAAATCGTATAATCTCAAATCCTGATAGCTATCAATCAAAAAATCATAATACGTCATAAGGTATTAACATATTCCACAAAATAGAAGATGGATTGATCAGCTGGTTTTTACACACCAAGGAGAATTTCAAATTAATTTCTATTTATAACACATTTTTCCTTTTTCTTTTTATTTTATTTAAGAGCACATTGACCATGCATAACCAGAGCTTGGATTTTTAAATGAGGTTAGTCGCAGCTTAAATTATAAGTTGTCTCTTAACCATGCATGACCAGAGCTTAGATTTTTAAATGAGGTTAGAGATACACTTGTATATATTAATTATATATTTATCATTTCAGCTCTAAAAGGAAAAACTCCTCGGTATATAAAACCAATATGAATGATAGAAATGTGGTAGGTACAGAAATGGTTGTAAAATATATTTCTAAATTAATAATATTATGAAATATGACCAACTGTACCGGGATCACTGAAAAAATTTCAACTGTCACTAATTCTGAATAACATAACCACAATTCCATCACAAATAATTTCACTATTTTAAATTTTTATTAACTCTCCATATTTATATAAAATCATAATGGATGGTAGAAGGATGATAGATAATGAAGATGGTCATGAAAAAATTGACAGTTCAAAGATATTATAATAAATATTCAACCATCATGAAAATCCAGATAAAATCTCCTCTTGTTGTGAAATATACTGCAGTCACAATTCATCACAATTTCAAAATCTGATAATAATTTTAATGAATTATAAATACAACACAATTTGGATATTGATCTCAATTTCTGAATGAATAAAAAATAAATAATTTTAAAATTGAAAATCAATTACAAGAGGAATTTAGAGGGATATATACAAGACAAAAAATATATACAAAAAATATTGAGCACTTCTAAACTGATACCACTTGATGTCTCTATACATAAGGATTTTAAAAATGATATTAGAGACGAACAAAGATATCTCAAACAACAGAATCTTAATCACAAAGCCTAAGAAGATACGGTTAACAAACCAAGCAAACTAATTTCATCTATTAGAGCATGGTATAAATTTGATACCAAAAAAAGCAGTCACCAAAAAATATTTTCAAGAAAAATATTTGAGCAGCACAAAAATCAGATTCAACTCAGACTTGTCAAGATGACGGTCACATAAGATGATTCATGATCTAATGAATAAGTATACCGTTTACTTGAAATCATTTGAGAAATATGAAACTCTCAAGATTCAGTGATTCAGTCACACCAGAATGTAAATATCAGATTCAAGATATGTGTGTGATTCAATAAATCAGTAACTTCATATGATTTTAAACAAACATATATTCAAATCAAATAATCATGAAAATAAAGAGATTTAAGACCGGATTTTCAAAGAAATTTTCACAAGAATTTCTGACACGCAAAAAGAATTTTTCAGAATATTTACGTCAAGTTTGAGTAATAATTCATGATCCAAAAAAAATAGTGGTTTATTCAAAATCACTTGAACAAATGTAAATGTTGAGATACAATGAATCAATCACACAGGATTAAAATTAGATCTGAGAGGTGTGTGAGATTCAAAATATCTGAAATTTTCAAGTTATCTCAAACAAACCAAAAAAAACAACCATAATGATCATGAATAAAGATGAATTTCAGGATGTATCACAGATTCAAGATAAATCAAAATATCCAAGCAATCTATAAAACAATGAAATTATAACGATCGAGGAATAATAGTGTGCTGTAATGGGTATAAATTTTGAAGCCTTTCTAAAATGAATTAGAAGAACCTCAGAATAGCAAGATGTGTGAAATTTCAATTGTTTTTCAGATCTTAAAAAAGTTAGAATTCATATTAACAGTGTTCAAGATATAACAGGAATACTTCAGCACTGTTAATAATTCAAAAATAAAAAATAAAAATAAACTTCAAAACAATTGCATGTACACGTTTAATTTCAGGATCTGGAAATGATTGAAACGTAAGAGTGTTATTCAAATGAAGTGTATTTCCAGAAGAAATATGAATTTTGCAATTGAAAGTTAATGAAGCACAGAATAAGAAGAATATGATAGTGACAAATCAGATCAAAACAAACAAACAAAAATAAACAGAAAGGGGGTGAAGGAAGGAATACAAAAAAATATTTACAAAGATGAGATTAGAAATTATACCTGAAAACGATGTAAACCAGAATTTCTAACTCACCAAGATTGGCTAAGAAACAGATGCTGGATAGCTTCAAGATGTGGAACGATATTTGATTCTTCTAGAATGTCGTTCCTTAGCCAGAATCCAGTACCTAAGCATTTAAAGGATCAAGTGGTCTAACAAAGATTGTTTTTCCACTCACAGCTATGTGTCAAACTTTCGGTAACCACGGTTGTTTGTATAACAATACATCGGAATTTACCTTTGTACCCTTAGGAACCCAAAACTGTTTGAATTTAGTAGAAATCGTTTTATTTTCTTTTGGGGTCCAAGAATGTTTAAACGGATTATTATCAAACAAATTCACATCTCGCTTTTGATTTAAAAATCCTTTGAAATTGTTAGAGTTCAAATTTTCAAAACAAACATTTCCAAAGAGATTAAAAGGATTTTTACAATTTTTTGAACTTCTCTTTTCAAGAACATCAAATTTACCAAAACCGAGTCCACTTTTATTTCCTGATGAAAACGGATTTTTCAACAACATATTTAAAGATTTTTCACCGTTAGAAAATTTAGTCAATGTTGTTTCAAGTCGTTTAATTTCAGTTTTAAGATCACCGTTTTCTTTCATTAAATCTGAACAACAATTTTTAATGATCTCACATCTTTCAAAATCAGAATTCAAAACCAAATTTTCATCATTAAGCAATTTGATTTTGGTTTGAGACTCAGAAATTTCAACTTCAAAATGTTTTCGACTCTCAAATTCAAATTTCTTGAGTTTTTTAATCTTAACTTCTAGCTCATTTAGAATAGACTCAGTTTTCAACAAGATTTGATTTTCAACAAAAATATATTTGGAATTTTCAGTCGTTTTAAAATTTTCAAATTCTTTTTGCAAACAATTGTTTGTGCTTTCAAGATCTATCTTGTTCTCTTTTAAGATCATAATTTCATTCTCAAGTTTTTGAATATCTTTATTTTGTTGAACAAGATCATTTTTCAAATTTAAACAATTTGTGCAATTAGAATTTGAAGACTTCTTAATGTTTTTGAGTTTTGATTCCAAAAGATTAATTGTGCAGATCAACTCCAGCTTCTCCAATTTCAAAAGTTTATTTTTACATTTTAGATTCTCAACAGATTCAGTTAAACCATTTAAACGATGAGTTAAATCTTTATAAGAAATATTTCCTGTTGAATCTCCATTTGAATTTCCATCTATACAACCTGTTAACCACAAATCTGAAGTTGAATTGACTTTCAGGGGTTTTAAGCAGTTGTCGGTTTTTCCATACAGCGCGTTGAGAGTCTGCCAGATTTCCTACGTAGTTAAACAATGGGAAATAAGGATATATTGTACACCATCAATATAAGAATATAAAATATGAGTAGCAAGTAAATTAAATTCAATATCAACCCTATTTACAATATCATACCCATTTATAATACTATTCCAACATTTAATATCAACAAATTTTAAATAGGATTTTGTAACACCCCACCTCCGTTAAGGTCACTCACAAAGGGAATGCATTAACTTCAATGGAGCGTCATAAGTGCATAGAACAGATAAATTAAAAAACAGACAAATTTAAACAGCAGAAAATAAATAAAACTTTACTTCATTGACGAAACAGCAGCTTGGTAAAACAGCTTGTACAGAGATTGTTTTCCAATACCCATTACAACAAAGCATCTGTCTTGTTTAACAAAATAAAGAAGCATAAAATGACAATGATATTCCCCAATAAAGCATGAGCCAGCCATAGCACTGGGAAAGAGAGTCCAAAGCAATAAATCGTCTGTCTTCGAGCTTGGAAAGTAAATTGAGCTAAGCAGTAATGTTCCCTTCTCTGTGAACTGGGGGGGGGGGGACAGAAGAAAAGAAGGCGAAAGAAAACGGGTCAGACATAAGTCTGTAAGTCTAGTGATTATTTAGCATGTAAACAGGTAGAAGGATCATGACATGAATAAACTGAATACCAGAGATAACTATGATGATAAGCATAGCAAGACAACAAATGATGATCGTTAGATATGACAAGGTAAGATACACTGAATGCGCTTCGGTTCTTTCTCTGATTTCCTATTTTCTCTACACCACCCAACTAGCATCCTAACTAGTGTCTTTTATAGAATGATTCGTATTCCCCACTAGTGTCCCAACTTGCATCCTGTGAAAAAGGATCTGTATCCCCTACTAGTGTCCCAACTAGTATCCTGTGTTATAAAATAAGGTGATCCCAACCCCGCAATTATGGTAGCCTTCAGGTGTACATCTAGTATGAGGACCTTTCCTCAACCAGCCTAATTGCCATGAAGATGTTAGATGTACCCTTACTACCCTATCGATCGACTCCCTACTTGTATTAACTTTCCTTGTGTCTATGTCAATCGGCTCTCTCTTGCGTGTAGATACCCTGTGCTGGTCCCACCATAAGGTGTATCAATCCCTATGATAGCAACCCGACACAAATTCTAGATGCACAGTGTATACTACTGCTGCCCAGTGCCTTCTTTTCCACTCCAGAGCACATGCACGCCCATACTCCGTCGGAACTACACTGCTGCACCCCCTGCCGCTAGTTTGACCGCTTATAATCAACCCACTAATCGTGCCCCACCCTGCCTTGTTCAGGGTACTGTGATACATTTATGTGCGTTACTGCTGAAATGGGTCTCCGTTACTAGGGTTTTCTAGGGTCTATTCGTATACCCCCCAAATTGGTTAAATTTTATTCATCCATTCAAGTTAACTTAACCCATCTACACGTCATGTCATGTTGGTTAAGTGCTTCTTATTAACTTAACCCTTCTCATTCAATCATGTTGTAATTGGTTAAGTGTTTCCCCTTAGCTTAACCCCATTTGTTCATCTTGTTATATTGGTTAAGTGTTTCCCATTTACTTAACCCCACTCGTTCATCATGTTATATTGGTTAAGTGTTTCCCATTAACTTAACCCCACTCATTCATCATGTTATATTGGTTAAGTGTCATCAATCCAGTCGAGTTAACTTAACCCACCCACTTGTCATGTTACATTGGTTAAGTGTTGCCCTCTTGTTTTACTTAACCCTATCACACATCATGTAGTATTGGTTAAGTGTTGCCTTCTTGTGTTACTTAACCCTATAACACATCATGTTATATTGGTTAAGTGTTGCCCTCTTGTGTTAACTTAACCCTACCACTTGCCATGTTACATTGGTTAAGTGTTGCCCTCTTATGTTAACTTAACCCTACCACTCTTAGCTTGTCTATTTTCTTAGCTTTAATTCATTCATTAAAGCACCAACCTCTCACATTAGATCTATATTGTTGCAGTCGCTGGATGTGCCGGGCGGTTCTGGTCAGTCTTACACCGCAACTCAATCTAACCCCGGGTTTTTGGGCTTAATGCGCTAACCTATCACATTAGATCTATATTGTTACGATTGCTGGAAATGTCGGGTGGTTCTGGGCAGTCTTACACCGTAACTCAATCTAACCTCAGGTTAGGCATATTCAGTTTTTAATTAATTTACATATTTACAATTTATGTTCATATGTAAATAGTGTTGTCAATTCAAGTCATGCCCTATTTACCCTCTAAATTATGTCCATAATTCTAGGCATACAAAATCTACCATTTCATGCTACTAATAATTTACATGATTATGAGCCAATCTATGCCAATAGCATGTAGTTTAATATTTTTTCCCAACATCTCCCCCGTTATTCGTTCGCATAATTCACATAGAACGTTAGGCTCGCAAATTAGCCTAACTTATAAACAAAAGAGAGAAGAAAGGGACATGTAACATTCCAATAGGCCTTAACAATATAGATCAACATGCGTAGTATAAATTTTGGGATAGAACGACATAAAACTTAATTAAGCACATGAATGTGATCTTACATTTAAATTAGATCCAATTAACATGCGAACTAGCATAGATCTAATTGTATAAGCATGATCTTATATAGATCTTAAACATGGGTACTAGCTTGGATCTAAACATGTAAGCATGTATGAACATAACTTATCATGTAATTTGCATATACAGCATGGTAGGTTCAATTGTGTCAGTCTAATGTCTCATAGGCATAGGATGTGCAACATGATAAATCAATCACAATACTTCCATAGGCATGATAGGTGTCATTACATCAATCACAATAGTCTTATAGGAATAGGCAATTCATAATTGACAAAAGGATAGACACGAATAGAATTAGGCATAGTTCTAGATCCAGTTATTACTGTCATGATTTCTTATTAGGTGTTCACATCTAAACAATAACTATACTTACAGAAAAAGGACGGATCTTGATTTCTGGGATCTGATTTCTAAATTTGAAAAGCTATCCTTTGATGTAGACGTTTGATTCTCTAGTTCTTCTAATTGATTCCTAGTTTAAATTTGATTCTCTAGTTTGGGATAGATGAATAAAGGCTAGGCCAGTTTGTAGACGAACAACATGACGGCTTCATAGAATGGGTTCTAGGGTTGAGGTTTGGGGTGATTATATAGAAGTCTAGGTTCAATTCTAGCCTTTAGAGTAGTCTAGGAGAAATCAGAGCCATCAAACCAAAGAGATGTGTCATCCAGCCAACCATAGCACAACACATAAGCCCTAATACCTCAGAAATTAGTCATAGGCCAATTAGAGAAGGCGACATCAGCTCAGGGCTTCAAAAATTCGTCACCGGAAGAGGATCTCAAAGGGGTCGACTCCCTACAGGGGGGTCGACACCTATGTCGGCACCCCTATAGGGGGGTCGACACCTATGTCGACTCCCCCTAGGGGGGTCGACACCTCTGAGCGGGAAATTTCCCGCTCAGCCCACTCTGACCGAATTTCGAATTTTGAACAGTTTTGACCTTTGATTATTATTTTAATTTATTTTCTTTTTAAAATTGAAATCTTCTGAACTCCATAACTTCTTCATACGGAGCCCAATTTACGCAAACTCAAACTCTATCTCAAGCAGAATTCCGTGACGAATGCAATGGCCCAACGCGTTTCACTTAATTCTTCTTCTAAAAATTAAGTGTTCTTTAATTCGTTAATTTTAATATTTAAAATTACGGGTGTTACATTCTCCCTTCCTTAAAGGATTTCATCCTCGAAATCTCAAAGTCAAGAAGAATGTATATACTACCATCCAACATCCATCTACTCAACCATTCAATCACAGGCATCCATTGTCCTTAAAAAGATTTCTAATTCTTTCATGATCATATGCATAGTGTGTGTATATGTCATTATCTAATGCAAAATCAGACGGTCCACTGATTCAGTTGACCTCCTTGATGTGAATCTTGTCAGTGCCATGAGTCCATCATGTATGCAATTATTCCTAATTATACTTTCTACATGAATGCACAATCATTCATACAAATGCAACGTCCATATGATAACACATCAAGTTCCAATCCATATATAAATACATAAATGCATATGCAATATGAAAGTGACTGAGCCGATCTAGTAGCTAGTGTGTGTATATGCATCCACGAGCAACCACTAGCAACCAATTGCAACCACTTGCAACCATCAATCATAACATGTTCATGTTTACATCCATTGGTTTCTACCTAAGGATCGAGGATAGGACCGAGAGGATATACTTAAAAGATAAAGACTAGCATGCAAATAAAATTTACAGAAAAAGAGAGATAAAGGATATACCTTCAAAAAGGGTATGATGTGCGTATCTAGTCTTCAGCCTTCTAAGTCGCATCTTCTTGAGCTTCACCCCATTGTGCTCTGACTGTCTTAAATTCACGACTGCGTAGCTTCTTAATTTTTGTTTCCAAAATATGAGTTGGAACCCATTACCTCTTCTCCTTCTAGTATACTCGGGACTACAACTTCTGTTGTGTCATGCTAACATTTCCTCAAAGGTTCTTCAAAATTCACTAGATGGTATTCCATATGGAAGAACTATCTCTTGAAAATAAACCGATGCTAACCATGTTTCCAAGTGTAGTTATTAAGGTGATTAGAGGTCTCTTCTCTACTTAACTTATCAATTGCGCCAACTATCTTAGAGTCTTTTTCTTTATGATGTCCCTATTTGATCCAAAAGCGTAGGTCTTACTCCTAGCGATGCCAACTACTAACTTAACCGAAGGTTTTAAAATCAAAGGCTGATGTGTATTCTGAACATTTCCTTTTCACATAAAGAGAACTTGAAGTCAACCTTTTTCTTCTTAAGGCATCCGCTACGACCGTACCCTTCCTTTTCACATCAAAATGGCGCCTAGTCCCGTGCCGCATGCATCCGCGTATACCGTAAACCTTTTACTACCGTAAGGTAATAGTCAAAACTGGGGTCGTTGTAAGAGCCCTCTTCGATCATTGGAAAGCGACATCACAATCAATATCCCGAGAAAAGGTTAGATTCTTCTTCGTTAATCCAGTAAGTAGGGCTAATACCTTCGCAAAGTTCTTAATGGACTTCCTACATTAACCCGCTAGTCCAAGAAAGCTTCTTACTTCTGTTGCATTCCTTGGGACCTTTCAGTCTTGCACCGCAACTACTTTTGCGGGATCTACTACTATCCCTTCTTTGGATGCCACATGTCCTAGAAACCTTACTTCTTCTCTCTAAAAATGACATCTTGGAGAACTTCGCCTTAAGTTGATGTGCTCGAAGTGTAACCATGACTTCTCTTAAATGCAAAGCATGTTCTTCCTGGTTCTTTGAGAAAATCAAGATATCGTCCACGAAGACTACTACAAACTTATAAGGGAATTCCCTAAACACCCTACTCATCAAGTCAACAAAATAAGCCGGTGCATTCGTCAAACCAAAAGGCATGATGAGCCACTCCAAGAAACCATCAGGGGTCCAAAAAGCAGTCTTGTCTATACTGTCCTCAGCTTCTCTTAGCTGATGAAACGCTGTAGCCAAATCTAGTTGGGAGAAAACAGACGCACCTACAAGCTGGTCCAATAAATCATCTATTCTTGGAAGTGGGTGCCTATTTTTCTTAGTCAGCTTGTTTAATTTTCTGAAATCCACGCATAAGCGAAGTGAACCATCCGCTTTGGTTGTAAATACCACTGGAGCACCCTATTCAAGAAAATACTTCGTCTTATGAACCCCTTTTCAAGCAACTCTTTAACTTGCTTGCTGAGATCTTTCCTTTCCCTGGGAGCCATGTGTTGTACGGGTAATGCAACTGGGTTGGCGTTATCAACCAAGTATATGCGGAAATCTATTTCATGTTGTGGGGGTAAACTATTCACTTCATCAAAGACATCAGGATACTCATGGACTACTTAAACATATTGCAAATTATCAACTGATGCTTCAAGAGATTCCAGGTAACTAAGCATGACAGAACCCTTAGGGTTACATGAGATTTGGAGGGTATTACCGAGGCAAGTCAAAAGTCTAACTACCCTCCTTTCACAATTGAGAATGGCAACATTACTGGATAATCAATCCATCCCTATAATCAACCCATAGCCCATGAAACCAAAAACGTAAGCATTACATCTAAACTCAATGCTTAGTCTAGACATTCCCAAATCCAAACTAATAACAGATAAATGATCCGAACCATCAATTGGATTTGAGACAATAATGGGATCTTCTACTATACTTTGGTGCAGAGACTCAACTACGGAAGCAGATAGAAAATAAGGTGAAGTGCAAGAATCGAACAAAGTTCTTACAGGATGATTGAAAAGAAAAACTAAACTTTCAACAAAAACGTTCCTACCTCTCTTAGGTACACAAGCAGTGAGAGCATGCAATTGCCTTCTAGAAGATTATGGCCTTTGCCCCTGTCCTTGTCCTTCGACAATCCTTGATAAGATGCCCTGCTTCACTATACTGAAACAACCACCTGTCTTCTTCTTCCTACAATTAAATGACCCGCTATACCACAGAAAATACACTTCCTCTTGTTGTGGGATCTATTATTTCCTCCACCCATCTTATATTCCAATCCCTTGTTTGTGATTCTTCCACTTTGGCCTCTTTCTTTTCACCTTTTGCGTGGATTAAGCCATATCAACAAGCTTCCTATCTTTGGGCTTGTGCTTCTTAGCCCAAACTCTCTTATTCTTATCCTTACTATCCTTATATAGCTTGTTGACAAGTTCCTCTAAACTACCTCCATCGCACGACAACCTACAAGGCTTGAAAGAAAATTAGTCGCAGGTGAAACTACTACGGCTACAGATGGAGATTGGGCACTACTTCGCCCTCGACATGTGCCGTATGCCTTCGAAACTATGGTGAAAAGAAAGGAAGAAGAGATTCAAATAGAGAATTGAAAGATAGTGCTCATGGCTTTGGGGAATATGCCTTTTAAAAACAATACTTTTCTCTTAAAAAACGCTTCTTTAAAACATTTTTTTGAAAATAATTCTTTTAAAATATGCTTTTGAAAAATCTTTTATCTGTTCTGGTAACCTTCAGCTCTGATATCACATGTAACACCCCACCTCCGTTAAGGTCACTCACAAGGGGAATGCATTAACTTCAGTAGAGCGTCATAAGTGTATAGAACAGATAAATTACAAAACAGACAAATTTAAACAGCAGAAAATAAATAAAACTTTACTTCACTGATGAAACAACAGCTTGGTAAAACAGCTTGTACAAAGATTGTTTTCCAATACCCATTACAACAAAGCATCTGTCTTGTTTAACAAAATAAAGAAGCATAAAATGACAATGATATTCCCCAATAAAGCATGAGTCAGCCATAGCAGTGGGAAAGAGAGTCCAAAGCAATACATTGTCTGTCTTCGAGCTTGGAAAGAAAACTGAGCTAAGTGGTTATGTTCCCTTCTCTATGAACCTGGGGGGAGGGGGGAAACAGAAGAAAGGAAGGCGAAAGAAAATGGGTCACACATAAGTCTGGTAAGTCCAGTGATTATTTAGCATGTAAACAGGTAGAAGGATCATGACATAAATAAACTAAATACCAGAGATAACATTGATGATAAGCATAGCAAGACAACAAATGATGATCGTTAGATATGACAAGGTAAGATACACTGAATGCACTTCGGTTCTTTCTCTGACTTCCTATTTTCTCTGCACTACCCAACTAGCATCCTAACTAGTGTTTTTTATAGAACGATTCGCATTCCCTACTAGTGTCCCAACTAGTATCATGTGAAAAGTATCTGTATCCCCTACTAGTGTCCCAACTAGTATCCTATGTTATAAAATAAGGTGATCCAAACCCCGCAATTGTGGTAGCCTTCAGGTGTACATATAGTATGAGGATCTTACCTCAACCAGCCTAATTGCCATGAAGATGTTAGATGTACCCTTACTACCCAAGCGATCGGCTCCCTACTTGTATTAACTTTCCTTGTGTCTGTGTCAATCGGCGCTCTCTTGCGTGTAGATACCCTGTGCTGGTCCCACCATAAGGTGTATCAATCCCTATGATAGCAAACTGACACAAATTCTAGACGCACAGTGTATACTACTGATGCCCAGTGCCTGCTTTTCCACTCGGAGCACGTGCACGCCCATACTCCATCGGAACAACACTGTTGCACCCTACGCCGCTACTTTGACCGCTTATAATTAGCCAGTAATCGTTCCCTACCCTGCCTAGTTCAGGGTACCGTGATACATCTATGTGGGTTACTGCTGAAATGGGTCCCTATTACTAGGGTTTTCTAGGGTCTATTCATATACCCCCCAAATTGGTTAAGTGTTATCCATCTATTCAAGTTAACTTAACCCATCTACACGTCATGTCATGCTGGTAAGTGTTTCTTATTAACTTAACCCTTCTCATTCAATCATGTTGTAATTGGTTAAGTGTTTCCCCTTAGCTTAACCCCATTCGTTCATCATGTTATATTGGTTAAGTGTTTCCCATTTACTTAACCCTACTCGTTCATCATGTTATATTGGTTAAGTGTTTCCCATTAACTTAACCCCACTCGTTCATCATGTTATATTGGTTAAGTGTCATCAATCTAGTCGAGTTAACTTAACCCACCCACTTGTCATGTTATATTGGTTAAGTGTTGCCCTCTCGTGTTAATTAACCCTATCACACATCATGTTGTATTGGTTAAGTGTTGCCTTCTTGTGTTACTTAACCCTTTCACACATCATGTTATATTGGTTAAGTGTTGCCCTTTTGTGTTAACTTAACCCTACCACTTGTCATGTTACATTGGTTAAGTGTTGCCCTTTTTTGTTAACTTAACCCTACCACTTGTCATGTTACATTGGTTAAGTGTTGCCCTCTTGTGTTAACTTAACCCTACCACTCTTAGCCTGTCCGGTTTCTTAGCTTTAATTCATTCATTAAAGAACCAACCTCTCACATTAGATCTATATTGTTGTGGTCGCTGGATGTCCCGGGCGGTTCCGGGAAGTCTTACACCGCAACTCAATCTAACCTCGGGTTTTTTGGCTTAATGCGCTAACCTCTCACATTAGATCTATATTGTTATGGTTGCTGGATGCGCCAGGCGGTTTCGGGCAGTCTTACACCGTAACTCAATCAAACCTCGGGTTAGGCATATTCATTTTTTAATTAATTTACATATTTACAATTTATGTTCATATGTAAGTTATCCACAAGTGTTGTCAATTCAAGTCATGCCCCATTTGCCCTCTAAATTATGTCCATAATTCTAGGCATACAAATTCTACCATTTCATGCTATTAATTATTTACATGATTATGAGCCAATCTATGCTAATAGCATGTAGTTTAATATTTTTTTCCCAACGTCTCCCCCGTTATTCGTTCGCATAATTCACATAGAACATTAGGCTCACAAATTAGCCTTACTTATAAACAAAAGGGAAAAGAAAAGGACATGTAACATTCCAACAGGTCAAAACAATGTAGATCAACATGCATAGTATAAATTTTGGGATAGAATGACATAAACTTAATTAAGCACATGAACGTGATCTTACATTTAAATTAGACCCAATTAACATGCGAACTAGCATAGATTTAATTGTATAAGCACGAACTTATATAGATCTTAAACATGGGTACTAGCTTGGATCTAAAAATGTAAGCATGTATGAACATAACTTATCATGTAATTTGCATATACAGCATGGTAGGTTCAATTGTGTCAGTCCAATAGTCTTATAGGCATAGGATGTACAACATCATAAATCAATCACAACAGTTCCACAGGCATGATAGGTGTCATTACATCAATCACAATAATCTCATAGGCATAGGCAATTTAGAATTGACAAAAGGATAGGCACGAATAGAATTAGGCATAGTCCTAGATCCAGTTATTACTGTCATGATTTCTTATTAGGTGTTCACATCTAAATAATAACTGTACTTAAAGAAAAAGGATGGATCTTGATTTCTGGGATCTGATTTCTGAATTTGAAAAGCTATCCTTTGATGTAGATGTTTAATTCTCTAGTTCTTCTAATTGATTCCTAGTTTGAATTTGATTCTCTTGTTTGGAGTAGATGAATTGAGGCTAGGACAGTTTGTAGACGAACAGCATGACGGCTTCATATAATGGGTTCTAGGGTTGAGGTTTGGGGTGATTATATAGAAGTCTAGGTTCAATTCTAGCCTTTAGATCAGTCTAGGAGAAATCAGAGCCATCAAACCAAAGAGATGTGTCATCCAGCCAACCATAGTACGACACATAAGCCCTAATACCTCAAAAATTAGTCATAGGACAATCAGAGAAGGCCACATCAGCTCAGGGCTTCAAAAATTCGTCACTGGAAGAGGATCTCAAAGGGGTCGACTCCGTACATAGGGGTAGACACCTATGTCGACATCCCTATAGGGGGGTCGACATCTAGGTCGACTCCCCCGGGGGGAGGGGGGTCGACACCTCTGAGCTGGAAATTTCCCGCTATGACCGAATTTTGAATTTTGAATAGTTTTGACCTTTGATTATTATTTTAATTTAATTTCTGTTTAAACTTGAAATCTTCTGAACTCCATAACCTCTTCATACGGAGACCGATTTACGCAAACTCAGGCTCTAT
The DNA here is from genome assembly GCA_030737875.1 of Allium sativum. NCBI lineage: Eukaryota > Viridiplantae > Streptophyta > Magnoliopsida > Asparagales > Amaryllidaceae > Allium > Allium sativum. The sequence continues at coordinate 57,422,390 of CM060912.1, forward strand.
CTCAAGCAGAATTCCAAGACGAACGCAATTGCGCAACCCGTTTCACTTAATTCTTCTTCTAAAAATTAAGTGTTCTTTAATTTGTTAATTTTAATATTTAAAATTACGGGGTGTTACAGATTTCATTTCTAATTTCCAATTTAAAAAATCTGTACCATTAAAAGTAGATGGAATATGACTGGACTGACTCTCTGAAGATTAACAACAAGGGATCACCATTACTCTAGAGTAAATGAAATTACCAGGCTCAGATACTACTTGTTGGACCTAGACTAACCCTAGAGGGGGGTGAATAGGGTTTATCCAAATTTTACTGGATATTAAATCTTATGGGATATTTAAAAATATTCACAGATCACAGAATATAGCAGAAATAGAAATGCAGAATGTAAATGACACAAGATATACCCAGCTTCGGCAAAACCCTGCCTACTGCCGCATTCCTAAGGTTTCTACTAGGTGTTAATAACAGATACCGCTTACAAACATTGTAAACTCGCACTCCCTGCTCCTGTACTAACCCTATGCTCAAAACCCTAGACTGATGTATATCCACTAGACCAGATTTTCCCCTAGTTTTACAAAAACTAGTAAACTGTCAATTAACCCCTAACTGAATCCCCCTAGATTTTACAGACTCTAGAACTGTTCAGAGATTACAAAAGTAACAAAAAAAATAGCATAAAAATAAAAGCAAAATGAAACCCTAGGAGATTTAAAAATAAAGGATCATTCCCTTTTATAATTCATGGCTTGGTTGGCCCTTTGTAAAATTGGTGGACCCCTCTCTTATTTTGTATGGCTGATCCGTTTCTTCTTTGGTAACTAAAAATAGCGGCTCTGGAAATCCAAAGCTAGGGTTTATGATTTCCTCCCCAAATCGAGATCGATTGCTTTATGAAATTGGAAATCTTGTTCTCCAATCAACTTCGAATCTTTGATGGCTTGCTCCACGACTGAATTGAGGAACTCTAGCGATTGAAAATCTGTGAATTACTTGAATTGATTTTCAGAGTTTTACTCTTTGAAATGTTGGATTTTGTTTTCGATGCTTGTCGATGATGAAAAGGTGTATGTATTTATATGGTTTTAGAAACCCTAGCCTTATTCTTTGATTTCGAATATGGTTCGATCTGGTTGCGTGTTGCCCCTTTTTGTTGCCTCGACTTTGAATGAAATTTCTTGATTGTTGCCTTGGTAAATTTGTCGTTGATTCCTCTGTTTTCATGAAATCCTTGATTGAATTATGATATTTGTAACTTGCCGAGACTTGTTTAGGAACACCTTTGATTTCAGAGAATTGAAAGCTTGCCAATTTGAAAGCTGATTTCATTCACATGCCAAAACTATTTTTTCGAAAAATTTGTCGAATGCTTCGAATTAAAAACAACCTTGAATTCTCATTTACAAAGTTTTCTCTTTTGGATTTCTTGAATGAATTCGGCCTTGATAAAAAAATGGAAACAAAAACTTGCCAAAAAACAAGATTTGAGATTTCTCTAATTAATCTGTGAATTTCTGAAGTTTAAAACCTTCCCAAAAATGTTTGTATAAATTTGGAAAGTTATTTTCTTTTCTGGAAACACTTTTAAAAAACAGGATATGATTGAATGCTCAATTGTATTTCTCGAAATGATTTTCATAGCTTAGAAATATATGTTTGCCAAAAAATTAACTTATTCCAAAAAAAATCTTGAGCAACTTCTTTGCTTTTCGAAATATCTGCTGATTTTCTCCTTGCCAAAAATTGGCTGTCACATGTATGCAAGAATGATTTGTGTCCATATGTTGTACCACTTTATTGTCTTGATTATGTTGTCAACATTCTCTATGTTGCCTTAACATGACTTGCTCCATTTCACTTTGATTTCAATGCTGAACCTGAAATGATCTTTACACTAAGCTGTTCTTTTTTACAGTCATATGTATTACCTAGATGCTTTAAACTTGAGTTGTAATCACTGGTTTAGCCTGCACACATGTGTACATATTTTCATGCAGTGTACATGATTGACCTCGACCATGAATGACATTGAACCTGGGCTTTACCATGCTTGAGCTTGGCTGTACTCTATTGCGACAGCTTGTGTTCACAGATATTTCCATTTATCCCATGTATATCTCATGTTGTATTGACCCTTGATTCATGATGGCTTTGAGATTAGCACTACTGCCATATTAATATGAATTTATGTATGCTATACCATTGTTTATTCATGTTGCTGAGTTGCTCATGCTTGTACACTTGGTCATTCAAATGTCCACTTCCCACTTTGAACATGCTGCATATAATTTGTCTACCATGTTGAATTATTTGTTAGCTTACTAAAACTTGATTCTGCAAGTCTGTACACTATACACATGCTCCACATGAATGTACAGTATTGTTGCATGAGTTTTTCTGAAATTCTTGTCAATGTATACAAGTTTGAGTAGATTGAATCCTCATCTACCATGCTTAATGTTTTGGGATCGACTTGAATTTCATGTTTCTTTGCTGGTTTGAAAGTATTCATGCATGCTCGTTTGGTCTTGCGCTCGACCATTATCATGTATATGTTGAGTTGTTTTTCACTTTGGCTTGACAAAGAGCTGTGCACTAAGTTGAGAAGGTCCATGTGGCTACTCTTCAGATGCTCGCTGATTGGTGAGGTAGTGCACACGTGTATTTTTATACACGTGTGTATATGCAGCCATCAGACTGATTTTCTTGTCTCTGTATCGTATATACATATGTTGTCTGCCTTGTGGTATTTACAGTGTATCACTGTGAATATCACAAGTTGTCTAGACACAGTCATTAATCAGACCGAGTCAGAACAATGATGAGAAACACACCAGAAATCTGAGGCAAAAAAATAAAATAAAATTTATATTCGCATATATTCAGTTTAAATTCAATTGCAGTGTACTATGTGTGTTTCATTGTGATAGGTAAGAAGATGATGACTAGACTGACAGAGAGCTATGAAGACGGAAGACTAAAGACAGTGAATGAAACAGTGTCAGTAAATGTGTCTATATATGAAAGTGAAAATGTATGTATATATGACAGAGTGACTGAATGAGTGTTGTAGAGAGAATTGTACTGATATTTGTAATAAACAAATTTTGTTTAAAATAAAATATTATTTTATTGTGTTCAAACAAACTTGTCTACTATATTCAGTTTATTTACAAGTACAATATTCTTGGAATGTATATGAAATGTGATGTGTTCAAATAGTGGAGTTATAAATAGCTATACTATTTGAATATAAAATATTTATATTTAAATAAAATACTGTGTGAGTATTTGAATGACTGTACAGTCGTAATCTATTTAAATATAAATATGTGAATATTAGGCACACATCCCTAAAACGAAACTTAATTAGGCTCACATCCGGTCATAAACTTATTGTAAATTAGGTCCCTATTTTCTGAAAAGTCATCAAAAAAATATGAAAAAAATATAAAAAAATCACGATAATTCGTATTTAAATTAAACATGTACTCGCCCAAAAATTCAGATCATAATAAAATCAAAACATGCATCAAAATCAAAAAAATACAGAAAACAACGAAAAATGCAGTAATTTGCATCAAATCATGCACATATTTGGAATACTTGCATTCATCTGTGCAAGTATTTCTCTGTTATATTTTTACATGCAATACTTGCATACATGTGTGCAAGTATTTAAAATAGTTGCATACATGTATGCAAGTTTCTGCACACATTTTATTTTCACATGTAAATACTTGCATACATGTGTGCAAGTATTTCAAATAGTTGCACAAATGTATGCAAGTTTCTGCATACATTTTCAACTAAAACAGCTTCAGAAATACTTGCATACATGTATGCAACTATTGGCAAAAGTTGCATACATGTATGCAACTATTTGCAAGTTTTAAATTCACAATACATCCCTGTAATGTTTTCTCTGTAAACCCGCCCCCTATTTTAGCTACCGCCTGGAATCTTCCGCCTGCCACTTTCCATACCTCCGCCTCTTTCGTTTTCTGTCCAAATTTTCAGGCGCTATCACTTAAAAAAAAAAAAATTCTAAAATCTATAAATATTCTCGAAAGTCCACAGAAATTAAAAAAAAAAAGTTGCATAAATGTATGCAACTTTTACGAATTGTTGCATACATTTATGCAACTATTCGAATACACATGCATATATTTATGCACGCCTGTTTGAAAAATTGCATACATGTATGCAGTTTTTCTATATAACTGCATACATGTGTGCATATATGTCAAAATACATGCAAACGTGAATAAGTTGCACGTAGGTATGCAGTTTTTAAATAAATGCATCAGCAGATGCATGTTTTAACAATATGTGCATACATGTATGCATTTATACTGCAGTTTTGACGTAGATTTGAAATAAATGCATACATGTATGCAACTAATCGATTTATATGCATGTTTTGATGCAATTTACTGCATTTCGTTGATTTTCTGTATTTCATGATTTCGACGTTGTTTTCAATGTTTTTTTGATCTGATTTTTTTCACGATTAATTGTTTTAATTAAATACGAATTTACATGGTTTTCTAATATATTTTTTTGAATTTTTTTGATGAATTTTCGAAAAATAGGGACTAAATTTACAATAAGTTTATGACCGGATGTGAGCCTAATTTTGAAACTTAATAGGGACCTGTAAAAAACGCACCCTATAAATATTATATTCCTATCTGTGATGTGTATATGAAACAGTACAGTAACAAACACATTTATAATAGAAATATATTTGGTTGTTACTATCAAACAAAAATCATATAATTGTGTATACAACACCATTATATACAACATAGAACACCTTCGCTGACCCATCGTCTAGCTGCAGACTGCTCATCTTCTTCGGAGGAAAGGCATCCTCATTAGAGAAGTCCATATGAGAGACCCAAGAACCTCGAGCAAATGAGTTTGGATCATTGGGATCACGAGAAGACACAGCCCATGTCTTGGGACCTAATGACCCTAGTTTGAGAGAGCCAATGTTGTTGCTGATGCAGGTATCTTGTATCTGTCCCAGGGATCCCAACATTACTAATCCTACTCAGCAACAGCTTCTTCAGCCTGCCCATCTTGTGAATGACCAGGACCCTGGGAGCAAGGGAATCCCGCTCTTGCAAGGAGCCACAGAATGCAACCGGATGTGGGAACTAGATATATTAGAAGAACCGGAAGTGATGATCCCAAGCCAACGCTAACCAATGCCGAAGTAGAAGCAATGATATGCCAAATCATGGCAGATAGCAGGGGCTATACTAATGAGGATTGGAGCATTGATCGTAGCCACACCCCTTTCACTGATGACACTCTGGATTTTCAGTTCCACAGACGATTTAATCTGCCTTCGATGGATCGATATGAAGGAAGGACCGATCCAGGGCAACATTTGATGAGATACTCATTGTACATGAACTCCGCGGTAACTCCCGATGTAGTAAAATGCATGGCTTTTCCATTACATCTTGAAGACGTCGCATTGATGTGGTTCACCCGTTACCTCCTCGATCAGTCTCCAGTTTTAAAGAAATAAGTGAGAGTTTCATGAATCAGTTTCGACTCCATGCCCCGAAATATAAGAGTGTCATTGAGTTGTCTGCAATCAAACAAGCTTCTGGGGAAACTCTAAAATCGTATTTGGATCGATTCAATCTGTCTATTACAGAGGTGAGTGATCCGCATGAGCAGACCATCCTGTTGGCACTGATAGACGGAGTTGATAAAGACACTGAGTTCGGGGGATACTTAGCTGAAAAATGCCATTAACCAAGGAGTTGTTTTACGAAAAGGCAAACATTCGTATGCAATGAGAAAAAATATATGCTAACCGAAAGAGAAAGTATAACAGAATCCCTAGGGAGGACATTCAGAGCAATGTCGTCATCAAGCAATCTAGTGACAGTGCAGTAAAGCTTGAAGTGAATGCTGGCAATAAAAATAGAGGGAATGACCATCAAGGCGGAAATGGAGGCTAAAGAAATAGGAATTGGAGAAACGATTCCAAGAAGATGCCTCGATTCGGTCTTTTGAAAACTACACACCGCTACGTGATACCTTGGAGAATATCTATTTAGATACTTACAATGTTGTCTAATACAAGATGCCCCCACCTAGAGAATTGAACGAAAAGGAACACGAAACCGGGAAATTTTTCTTGTTTCACGGGACTTACGGCCACTCTACGAATGAATGACATCATCTAAGGGATGTTGTTGAAAAATTGCTTCGTGCAGGGAAGCTGGATGAATACAAGGTTGCCTCTAAGGATAGGGGGCAAGAAGGGACTGCTCTGCCAGCCTGTTTCTAAACCTACTTCCCAGCAAAAGGGAAAAGGTATACACATTAACACTGTGGTCGGAGGACCATATCTAGATGGGTCTAGCAATAGAGCAATGGAACAGTATGTTAATGCCGCCAAACACCCGGAAATGGGAGAGTGCAGCAATCTTGAAGAGGCTGCGCTAGTGAAACAACAAAAAATAGCAATGGAAGATGTTATCTTCTGCGACTGAGAAAGTTTAGGAGTTGAAATTCTTAGTGTCAACCCGTTGGAAATAACCATCACCATCGGGCCTGCATTGGTACGGAAAGTCCTGGTGGACTGCGGGAGTTTCGTCAACATCTTGTTTAAAAAAGCTTTTGACCAAATGAAGTTAGAAACAAAGGACTTAAAGCCACGTGGGTGTTGGATACGTGGCTTCAATGGATCATCAATTGCTCCGATTGGTATGGTGGATTTGTCCGTAGAGCCAGGGGAAGAAAAGTGTCAAAGAGTGAGAATCCTCCCATTCGTGATTATGGACATTGATTCGCCCTACAACACGTTTTTGGGGCGATCGACTCTTGGATAGTTTAGGGCTTACATTGCACCCTAGTGCCTATTTATGAAATTCCCAACCGAATCTGGAGTGGGAATGCTTCGAGGTGACCAAGTCACTGGTGTAGCTTGTTATATGGCCGAACTAAAGATGCTACGCGATGGAAAAGATATAGAATCCAAGAGTGCTTCCCCACCTGCCGAGGAGGGCCCGATATAGCAAGTAGAGGGAATACTGCCGAGGCAGTCGCCCAACGACCTGCTCGAGGATATCGATCCCAGAGGATAAAGAACCGAGTTACCGGAAGGCAACCCCTAATGAGGCAACTATAGACATTCCGATCGATAACGGCGACCCAATGAAGGTCTTGAAAATTGGATCTCACTTGGATCCCCTCTGGACGAGGGAACTAACAGACTTTTTGAAAACGAACTTGGATGTGTTCGCTTGGACCCTCGCTGATATGTGTGAAATCTCTCCTTCAATTATGAGTCATTCACTAAGCATATACCCAAAGCATCCTCCTGTGAAACAAAAAAGGCGTATGTTGGGCCCAGAAAGGTCGGCAGCCTTGAAAGAAGAAGTGGTGAAATTAAGAGATAATGGACTCATCAAAGACTCGACATATCCTGACTAGATATCAAACCCTGTCCTAGTTAACAAATCCAATGGGAAGTGGCGTACTTGTATTGATTTTCCCGACCTGAACAAGGCCTACCCAAAAGACAGCTTCCCACTCCCCAGGATTAACCAATTGGTAGACTCAACGACAGAACATGAACTTCTTTCTTTTATGGATGCATATTCGAGTTACAATCAGATCCCCATGCATGCGCCAGACTAGGTGCATACTATTTTTATCACAAATTTGGGGTTGTATTGCTATGTGGTGATGCCCTTCAGATTGAAGAATGCCAGAGCAACATACCAGCACTTGGTGAATCGAATGTTTTATAATCAGATAGGGAAGACAATGGAAGTTTCTGTGGATGACATGCTCGTGAAATCCAGGCAATCATTCAATTACACAACGATTATAGCGGAAATGTTCGGTATCCTCTGACGATATGGAATGAAGCTTAATACGTTGAAGTGCTCATTTGGGATGGCATCAGGAAAATTCCTCGGCTTCATAGTCAACTCTCGCGGAAATGAAATTAACCCTGATCAGATCGCAGCGATCAAAAACATTAAAGAGCCACGAAAGATTAAAGATGTCCAAAGTTTAGCGGGGAAGGTTGCGGCATTAAGCAGGTTTATTTCCAAGGCCACAGGCAAATGCGTTCCTTTCTTCGGCTTGATAAAACGTGGGAAACACAATTTCGAGTGGACCCCAGATTGTATAGAAGCCTTCCCAAACCTATTGGATCTTTTGGAGAGACCTCCAACATTATCTAAGCCGGTGGACCATGAAGATTTGTTCATATATTTGGCAGTGTCATCTCATGCCATTAGTTCAGCTCTGGTATGCGAGGAAGACAAAGTTCAAAGGCTGGTATATTATCTGAGCAAGAAGTTGGAAGCAACAGAGTGCAATTATCCGAAGATAGAAAAACTCGCTTATAGCCTACCGATTGCTTCCAGAAAACTCTGCCATTATTTCCAAGCTCGTCCAATTGTTGTCTATACCGATTAACTGCTCGATAGGTCCTACAGCGACCGGAAGCATCTGGACGATTGCTTAAGTGGAATATTGAGCTAAGCCAGTTCGACCTAAACTTCCAATCCAAAAAATCAATAAGGAGGCAGACATTAACCGACTTCATCGCTGAGCTCACAATCCCCGAAGAGGATGTACCAGATGAAGAATCTAACCCCTCAGAACAAAATCTGGAATCTAGCACATGGAAGCTGTACACGGAAGGTGCTAGAAATGACCGATGGTCCGACGCCGGATTTGTTTTAAGAAATCTTGAAAAACGACCGATTTATTACGCTCTTCGATTGGAATTTTCCGCTACTAACAGGATTTCGAGTACGAAGCCCTGATTGCCGGGTCGAAGCTCCCTAACGAATTGAGAGTAGTGACATTGGATATCCTCTGTGACTCTCAAATTGTTGTTTGTCAGGTTCGAAAGGATTTTCAAGCGAAAGGACCTCAACTTGTTGCTTACTTGGAAAAAGGTGGAGGGGTTGTTGCACGACATGGAACATTATAACATATCACATATTCCACAAGCGGAGGATCAAAAGGCTGATGGTTTAGCCAAGCTAGCTAGCTTCAATAACCCGAAAGAAGCTGAGATAATCCCAATTAAAGTGCTAAAATTTCTGAGTATTGATCAGATGGAAGTTGGTCCAGTGCTGGAAACTGAACCGGAAAGAGAGTCATGGATGATGCCAATAAAGAACTTACTGCAAAACGGAACACTCCCAACAAAAAGAGAGAGAGACAGGTCGTAATTTGTATATCCTTAAGATATGTTATGTAGGACGAAGCCCTTTACCGGCAAGGATTTTCTGTTCCCCTACTCCGGTGCATACCCTATGACGACGTTAAACGTGTGTTGAGAGAAGTACACAAAGGCGAATGTGGGGACCACACTGTAAGCCAGATGTTGGCAAAGAAAATATTACGGTACGACTACTTCTGGCCTACCATAAATCGGGATGAAGCTAATTATTCACGATGCTGCGATAGGTGCTCGAATTTGCAAAAATTCCCAGAGCACCTCCTAGTCAACTTAAATTAATAGTGAGCCCATGGCCGTTCGCCGTGTGGGGAATAGACATCATTGGAAGCCTACCAATCGCCAAAGGTGGAGCGAAGTACACAATCATAGATGTAGATTACTTTTCCAAATGGGAAGAAGCCGAGCCGTTAACCACGAGCACAGCAAAGCGGGTGATTAATTTTGTTGTCAGAAACATAATATGCCGATTTGGAATTCGTAAAGCCACCATAACTGATAATGGAACACAGTTCGATAGTACCGAATTCAAAGATTTCTGGAAAAAATACAAAATAGAGAAGAGATATACCGTAGTAACTCACCCGCAATCGAATGGACAAGTTAAAGCAGTAAACAATATTATTAAATCCATTCTTAAAAAGCGATTGAAGCAGGCAAAAGCCATGTGGGTCGATGAATTGTCCTTAGCATTGTGGGCGTATAGAACAACCTACAAATCAATTACTGGTCATACTCCTTTCTCACTTTCCTTTGGATCAGAAGCAGTCATCGCAGTGTAATTGGAAGTTCCCTCTGATAGATCGACCTATTATGATCCAATGATGAATAAAGTACTCTTTCTATACTCCTTGGAAGCGATTGAGGAAAAGAGGGATGAAACGGGCTTACGTGCCTCAAGGCACCGACACCAAGTTGCTCAATATTACAATAAGAAGGTTCAACCTTGAACCTTTGAACCTGGAGATTTGGTTTTGAAACGAATCTTCCCAACCCCCGCTTTTCTGGGTCCGAAATGGAAAGGACCGTATGCCATTCAACGGAAACTTGATAAAGGAGCTTTCAAGATGACGACCATGGATGGTGATGAAATCCCCAGAGCTGGAATGCCCAGCACTTGCGGCGCTATTTGACTTAAGATTGTACTAATTCTTTGTTTTATAAACTACGTAAAAATGCACGACTTGCCTAGAACAGTCTAGTTGATATAAATGAAGATTATAAAGTGGATGTAGGCTATGATTTGGCCGAACCACTATAAAATATGGTGTTTCATTTATTTTTCTTGCATTTATTTCTTTATGTAATGTAAAGGTTTTGCCCTTGCTCTGAAACATATGACTTGAACTAAATCGAAAGCAAATGAAATGAACGTTCGCATGATGAACTCTAACTCTCGTGACCCGATAAAGAGTATAAAAGACGGGAAGATGATGTCTACCACTCTAACTCTCGCGAGTCGAGAGAGAGTATAAAGGACGTGAAGATAATGTCCCTAAGGCATAATGGTGAACCACGATTAAAGACTGCCTTGACAACACTCTAACCTGGACATACGACAGGAGAGTATAAAGGTGCTGAGAGAAAATGCCGACGAAAATGGGTTCCTACTCCACTGAAGAATTGGAGGCAAGAATGAAATCTGAGCCTGCACTCCCTACAAAAGGATTGGGGGCAATCTAATGTCGATCCTAGTCAATCCTGAACAAACCCTGGCTAGGCACTTTATTCAAGATTGATTGGGGGCATACACATACACATCACACTCACCTGTTGTTTATTACTTAGTTTAGTAGTGATCTTATATTACACAGATTATTGTTTGCAGGGAAGTTGGGTTGGGACTTTTGTTTGATCTGTGATGTGATTTATCGTTTGTTACTTAGATTAATAATGTTTTGATTACTATTGCACTTAATTGAAACAAACGACAAACTTGCAAATATTTGACATTGTAGGGAGTACAAACTAGTTTATTTACAGAAGTGCAAGTTTACAAAAAGGAACTAATCAAAAGATGCGAGGGTCGGACTCGCTACGACAACATAAGGCCGATGGAAAACAAAATGAAAAGACTAAACTACATTTCACTTGGGCTTTGGGGAAGCTTTTGGCTTTTTGGCAGCTTTAAGCCACACTTTCTCTTCTCGTTCAACATCAGTGAGAATACGTTTCTTTCTTCCTTTGTCCGAAGGAGTTGCACTTGGATCAGCTGAGGATTTCTGAATTAAGCCTCCAGTGATCAATCAAGTAGAAAGCTTGACAACCAATCCTGACTGGGGAGTAATTGCCTGGAGGGAATTGATGTTGAGGGGTTCTTCGGATTTTTCCTTCACTTTAGCTTTCAAAAGCTCATCATTCTTTGCCTTTATTTCAGCCAAAGTCATGTTTTCAGCCTCTCCTAAGACCCCAGTTATAGCAACGTCATCATCTCCGTCATTTCCATCATCGCCGTCGCCGTCCTTCAAAGCCTCTATCATATCTCCGTCCTTGGGAGCTTTCGCACTGGATTTCACGACGGTTTTATCAGCAACTTATTCTTGCTTCTCTTTGGCCTCCCCAATAGGTTTTGCACCTAAAGAACAAGAAGAAATAACTATTAGTTCAGGAGAAAACTCGGGTTCTTTAATCGTTTTTCCAATAGTACGACGGAAAGATGAATTGGCTTTAACAAATTGAGGCAAAAAGGTGGGGATACCTTCGGATGGCTTTTTAGCGGGAGCAACAAAGGTGTTTGGAGCTGATATAATGATTTAAGATAGGAGAGCTGCCTTTGGGATCTCTGGACGGTCAGGATCATACACGTCTGTTTCAATAGCCCCAGGGGTAGCAGATGAAGAACTGGAACCTAGTTCGATAGTTTCGTTCCCTTTAGCTTGGCGTCTTTCCACCTTTATAGCTTCTTGGATCAGCCTCCTCTCCTCAACCAGATGCTTCAGTTATTCCCCTTTTAAATACTTTCTTATGAGCTCTTCTGTGATGACTGCCCATAACCCCTGCACTAAACAAGAGAAATAATGCACTGGAAGGTGTGTCAGGCAGCTGTGGACGATCATCATAGGTAAAAAAACAACATCGGAACCTATCGTAAATCTCATAGCGCAAAGATAAAATACAATAAAACATATATAACAGGTATTAACAGCGAAGCAGAAAACACTAAATTTCCCTAACAACTAGAAAGTAATATCCATACACTTGGATTGCAACAATAGTGTTTATACAACTTTGCCTCACTACAACACTCAGAGAAGAATAACAAACAGCAGAAATTGAAATACTATATAGTAGGTAAGATAATACGCCAGTCTCCTGCTCGCCACCGTACTACAACATCGTCCTCACTAAGCTATCACCTTTCACCTGCCACCTAGTCTGCCCATCCAACAATCGGATGAACAACCCAAGGTAATAAGAGGGAAACATAAAACCTTGAGTCAGACAACAGTCTTGGTGAGCGACAAAACAACTATCTAACATCATCAATAAAGTATACGAGAATGTGTAAATAAACGAACTAATCTACCCACAACACCAGAGAAGAACTCAACCTTGACTTCCCCACATCGGACAGTGATAGCCTTTACATTAAACACTTCAACCATTCATTCATGGAAACCAGAACAACCGTTCATTCATGGCAATTAGAAGCAAACATCACTAGCACTCATAGCATCCAAATTATATGAATCTCACGTAAACCATCCTAATCATATTCATCATCCCTCAAGCACAAGCCCCAGAGACCAAAACCAATATCAGACAAGCACCCAAGAAACAACTCCTTCGACATTGGACAATTTACGTGAGATGGTACAAACAGGGCAACTAATCAACCATGACAGACTTTGGCTATCACTGCTAATCCTTCTTCGAAACTATCATTAATCGCATGACGGCCAATCTTGCCAGATGTTAAGGGCTAATGGTAACCCCGGTTTTAGCATAAACTCCATACGCCTTTCAACGATATTTATGTTTGTCCAACCTTGACAACTAGGCCTTTTAACGATACCCAGGGTACTCAACTAGCAACCGTCCAGACATTTGGGTGCCCCCATTGTACCCCTGCTTTGAGCCTATTAGAACTTACGACAACGATAACTTCTCGGCCTTCGCATCTCTAGTCATCCCACTCGATGACTTTTCATAGCTCAAGCAACCGTTATCCACCAACTCATGACCTTTGAGTTGTCATCTCATTCGTTGTTCCACACCGATCAACGAACACATTCAACACTTCGAATATTCCCACTTGAATTCCCCTCGACCATCAACCACAGCGTTAGAGTGCACTGCGCTGCGGCACGAGTTCGAGTGCACTGCGGCACAACACAGGATCTTATGTTAAAATCTGGGTCGTACCCGAAAATTTTAATATTTCAGAGATGACACTGTGCGACCGACCCATCATCTTGGAGCCGACCGACTAGCTCTTGCTCACTGATCGACCAAGCCTCAACCGACCGATCAGGACTCGACCGACCGACCAGAACTCGAACGTTCATCCCTAACCGACCCAACCACGTCATTTCTTGACCGATTGACCCCACCATTTCCCGATCGACCGACCCCATCAAGGTATGACCGACCGACCGAACTCAACATGCACTACTGACCCCCTATGACTTTGTCCCCAAACCATTCACCAACCGATCGAGCACCCTCCTGAAAGCATGACCGACCGACCACCTTACTGGCCGATCGACCACCTTCCTGTACAGCCCCGATCGAAGTCCAATTTCGACCAAAACTTCATCAAACGACAATATCGATATGAGATCACTAATAACTTGGAAACGACCATTTTCATCAAAATTATGCAAACTTTACCAAAATCATGATAAATGAACATATGAACTAAATTATGGATCTAACTTGCATAAACATATGAAAATATATGTAAATTACTGGCTTAAAATTGCTAAATTAGATCCTATGGCGGTTCATATGAAAATAATCTTACCATGATGTAGATCTAGGAGAAATCGATTTGAAATGATGAAAAACAAGATCAAATACTCGTATACTTGATTGAATCCATGTGAGAGATGCATATCACTCACGAATTCTCCAAAACAACCCAAAATGATTGAAATATGATTCTGAATAGCGAATAATTTGATCCAAACTCTTCAATTCAATGATCTTTCCCTCGAAGTAATGTAGATCTAGCTTCCAACGACGTAGATCTTCGATTCTCTACTGTAGATCTCGAATTTTAATGGTGGAAAGGTGTAGGAGAATGGAGAAATGGAGGATGACAAGCTCCTTCAAATGAGAGAATGGAGAAAGTAAACTATTCTCCATGCCTCCTATCCCCTATTTATAGCCTCCCACCAGCCCACTAGTGGGCCTCCCCAAATCAACCCATTATGGCTAACAAAACCTGAACAACCAACTGAAAAACTTTAAACAATGATTCCTCCCAAACCGCTGAATCAAATCTTTAATATGACCACTCTACGGAAAGGGGAACATCATTTCCTTTCCAATGGAATAGGTCTTAACACCTGATTCGAGCTGAGTCAAAAGTTATGCCTTGTACAAGACTGATAGGGGGAATGGTCACAAAAAAATTGGTAAAAATTATGGGCATGTCTCACATCCCCATAAACAACATATTAAAATATGAGAATGATCCAACCCTTAGGGAATAAAATAAAAATAATTTATAATCCTCCGATACGTAAAATACGGGCTGTTACGTTCTCCCCCCTTTCGGAATTTTGCCCCCGAAATCCAAACAAACATAAGCAACCAAAGCAATTCCGCATGCCTATTATTCATGAGCAGCCAACTCTATCAGCCAAACTAGCAGCCATCAAGCCATGCATCCATAGCCTTATCTTAGCATGTAGAATTCAAACACAAACATAATAGTACAAGCTACAATGATGTAAGATGACATGATTCTAATGCATCGTACCGACAAAGAGTTCTGGATGGGTCGCCTTCATGCTCTCTTCCGTCTCCCATGTACAATCGTCGCCATCCTCACTCCATTGCACCATGACTAGATTAATCGTTTTCCTCCTAAGTTGTTTCGTATCATTCCCCGGAACACGAAGTGGCTTACGAGGTCTCGCAACTATGGTCTCTACTTCTAGATCTTTGTACTGCTCTGGAGATACCATCACATTCGAATCATGCATGAACTTCTGTAGAAACGACACATGGAACACATTATGCACACTTGGCCTTTTCCCGGGTAACTCCAATCTATATGCGAACTTTCCAATTCGCTCGGCTATCGGAAATGGTCCAACAAACTTTGGAGATAACTTTCCCTTATTTCTGAATCGAACCACATGCTTCAACGGTGAAATGTTCACAAAAATCGTATTGCCAGTGTCGAATTCCAAATCCTTTCGACGCTTCTCGACATAACTCTTCTAACGTTCTTGGGCTGCCTTCATTCGTTTTCAAACGATCTCAATACAATTTGAGGTCTCTATAATCATCTCAGGCCCAAGTACCAACTTATCTCCAATTTCTAACCAACATGCTGGAGAATTACACGGCCTACCATACAATGCCTCCTATGATGCCATCCCAATGCTAGACCAATAACTATTATTATATGCAAACTCAACTAGATGTAGATGGTCTTCCCATGATCCCCCAAAATCCAACACACAAGCTCATAGGAGATCTTCCAAAATTCAATTAACTCTCTCGGTTTTACCATCAGTTTGGGGATGGTAAGCCGTACTTAAACACAACTCGGTTTCCAAAGTTTCCTGCAAACTCTTCCAAAATCCGCTTGTAAATAATGGATCTCGGTCACTCGCTATGCTCTTCAGGATACCATGGAATCAAACTATCCATTTCACATAAAGCTCATCCAACTTTGATGTTGTCCTAGTTGACTTGACATAAATGAACCTTGCACTTTTGGTCAAGCGATCCACAATGACCTAAATCCCTTCATTTCTTGCCCTGGTTCTAGGTAGTTCATTAATAAAATCCATCGATACTTGCTCCTACTTCCACGTAGGATCTTCCAATGGCTAAAGCAAACCACTTGGCTTCTTCTTTTCAGCTTTCACCAACTGGCAGTTCATGCACTTGGATATGAACTTTCCAATATCTCGCTTCATCCCCTCCCAGTAGTAGATTCACTTCATGTCCTGATACTTCTGATTACCACCGGGATGAATCATCAAATTCGAGTGATGACATTCCCTCAGAACCTCATCTCTCTATCCATCGATATCAGGAACAACCAGTCGCCCTTGCTTTCGAAGCCAACCTTCTCGATCGACTTCGAACTCTTTATTCTCTGGTTCCATCTTCCGGATAAACTTGACAAGCTTCACATCTCGCTTTTGGCTCTTACCAATCCTTTCAATAAGAGTAAGTTTTATTGATAAGCTTGCCAACATTTCAGGTTCCAACTCACACGTTGGTCTGAAATCAAACCTTTCCAAATACTCGAGGCTCTTCCATTCCGAAAATAATGCTCCCAAACTTGCGTGTCTTCGACTAAACGCATCTGCAACTGTGTTACCTTTACCAGGAGTATAGACTATACCAAAATCATACGATGCCAGAAATTCTAACCATCGTTGTTGCCGAAGATTCAAATCCTTTTGGGAGAAAAGATACTTCAATGACTTATGATCCATAAACAACTCAAATCGAACTCCCAACAGGTAATGTCTCCACATCTTCAGAGCAAACACAATCACCACCAACTCAAAATCATGAGTTGGGTAATTTCTCTCATGTGACTTCTGCTATCGACTCGCGTAGGCCACAACCTTATCCTTCTGCATTAGCACTGCTCCAAGTCCAGTGCCGTATGCATCAGTGTATACCACCATCTCCTCATTCCCACTTGGAATAGTCAACACAGGTGCACTCATCAAACGCTCTTTCAGGATTCCAAACGCTTGCTCACACTTTGCATCCCATGTGAACATTTGGTTCTTCTTTGTCAATCCTGCCAACGGTTCAGCTATCTTGGAGAAATCCTTGATAAACCGTCGGTAATAATCTGCCAACCCAAGGAAACTCCGAATATCCATAACACCAAATAAGAAAATTTGAAACATATAAGACTTTTTACTTGAAACACTTTTTTTTCTAGGCTTGAAATAGTTATTTTGTGTTTCTATATCTACCAAAGTGTTTCCATTATTGTTTTTATATTTAAATATATAATTTTACATGTAACATATAAGTCTTGCTCGTCCCATATACTCGCTCGAGCCAAGGAAGGAAATTTCGTTCCCTTCTCTTCGGCCTGTGTACGTAGGAAACAAAAATTAGGACGTGTTTCTTTTCTTCTCCCCAAGCCCATCTTCATTCGATTTCTTCATATCTCGCTTCCGAATCAATCTCCGAAGGTATGTCCTTGTATAATGATGCGTATTTAATTTTCATCTGTTGATTATTGATTTTGTCTTATGCATTGCCAAATCTGTATGTACCGTAGAGCCAAGATTAGTTATTTCCTTTTTCATTTCAATGGTTGTCTCTATAACTCATGACTATTTCTATATCCTACTAGTTATATAATTATCCTAATTATTGCGTAAATTATTTGGTTGAATAAATTGAAGTAGATAATTGATTAAGTAAATTGATTTTGATAGGTAGGTTTTGGTTTTTGTTTGGATTATTGGGTAGGTTGGTTCTGGAATTAGTTGGATGTGTCAATTTCTTAATGGAACTCCATCTGGCTGTGAGCTTAACTAAACATTTATTGCGAGTCGATGTGTTTATTTTATTAATGATCGGAGCTTGACAGAATTCGAACCGGATCAAACAACATGTATGTATGTCTGTATGTGTAGTGATATTTGATTACTATATTCGTGGAGTAAGTTTATTATATATATTTTAAATTTTGGCTAGTTCTTATTTGCTTATTTTAAAAAGATGTTCGAAGTGTTTTGAAATTTTGTTTAACAGTTTCAAAATATTATTACAAGTATCTTACAAATAATTTACTAGATTTTATTCACTTTATCTGTTTTTATGTTATAAAAGTTGGCATATATATTATTTGGTTTGATGAGAGTTGCTGTATGCTTATGATACATCAACAGCTAGTATAATACCATATGTGTAATAACTATGTGGGTTAGTTCTTCTTGCCTGCCATAAATAATGTTGCTGCCCCATTTCTTAAATCTGGTCCTCATGCCCGATTCCCTTGAAAAATGGAGTGTAGCTTTGTAGTGCACTATAGGTTAAAAATGAAAATGTTGGAGCTGTTATGCAGAAATAAACGAGGTTAATGATTTGGGTTGGAAAAATCATTCTTGCAAACATATAACATTTAGAAATCCTCTTTTAATCATATCATATGCCTTTTATTGATCTATCTTGATGTGAAATGAAAATGTATGGTTTGAGCCTTCTAGTATGTCAGTAGTTTCATAGACATATTTAAGTAGCATTAATTCATTTTTTATAAGTGAGTAGTGAAATTTATTAAATTTGGATGAGAACCCATCAGGCACTCAAGATTTTTCATCCTTTTATGGAGAAAACTACATAGTGAATTTCTTTTCTAGTTCGTTACCGGAGTAGATAAGCCTTGCTTTGTTATGTTACACACTAGTTGTATCCTAGGTGAGCTAGTTTTTGGACTTTGTAATGGGGCTTTTTTTGCTTGAGTTTTTCATTCCTACAATAATTGTCAGAAAAAAGTATTTCTAGGATTGAGTGGTGACAGTCGAGCAGCAATTACACCAAGTGCTACCTCAATTAAATGAGGTGACATTTATGACAGTGAAGAAGCTGAATTTAGGCTTACCTACTGCTTAATTTGATGACACTGAATAGTGCAATCAGAATAATTGTTGCATAATTAAAGCTTACCTTCTTGAGTTTTAGATGTCATGTTGCTTTGCCACATCATTGTCAATAACCCCATCAACTTTATTGCAATCCCCTTCTACATTTTGTCCACTTTTCTTTTCAATATAATCGTGTAATAAACCAACATTCTTTCTACCTTTACCCTCTTTATATTGCTGCTTATCAAACAAACCAATAGTCTCCACCACCTCCCTTTCTCCCTTATCATTTTGCTTTTCTCCTATCACTCCATTTGCTGCCTTCACCACTTGACTATTTTGGACAATTGACCTACTGCGATATTCATATCCTCCTTGTCTTTGGTACCATTTTCAGCATAAAAAGTTTTGTTTAGATAATACTTCATTTTTAGATGAATTAGAGTTGCCAACGTTATGCACTTGTAAAACACTGCCCTCGTTATCCAACTCCAGTAAGAGATCGAAGTTGTTTTTGGTTGAAACTGAATTTAACAGCTTATAACTACTATCTTTAGAATTTTTACTGGACTTTTTTCTACATATCTCACCCTCCTCTAAAATATTTCTTTCCTCATTCACCTACAATATTACTTCAAGAATAGATTTGACTTGATTTTCAGAAGCTTTAGCAGTTATCAATTCTATTGGTTTATTCAAGGATAGATGAAGTTGTAGTGTGTAGAAGGATCATGGTATGCATTGAATAACCGTGTTAAATAATGAATGGCTTGTAGTTGAATGTGATCAGAATCATAGACATGTGTCTTTGGTTTTGTTAGAGTGATCATAAGTGAAGTTGCTGCTTGTGCCTTTGGTTTTAATTTATGGTTGAGGCATAGCAGTTTGAAACGGTTGTGGTACTGGAAAGTAAAGAGAGTTAGTGAGAGGTTTGGTATGGTGATCAAGTGCAGTTTTGAGGATAGTAAAGTTACAATAGAAAGGAGGTTTATGAGGTGGTGATTGTTTGAATGTGGTTTGTTTGTGTGGTTGCAGTGGGAAATTCTGGTGGACAATGTAGATGTGTTGATGAAAGGTTGGGGGAGATGTGAGGAGTTCTGCCGGCAGGTGGAGTTGTTCACTGTTGATTGCAGTGGTTCAGTGTAGTTGTTGAGTATAGTGGAGAGTTGGTCAGTAAAAGGTACAGGTGAGGTTTTTGTTTACTTGGAACCAGAAATGAAAAGCGGCAGATTTTGAAAATGCAAAATTGGGGAAGTTGAACTGAATGTAATTATTGCAGGAAATGAGATTGAGAGAAATTTTGTCGGAAATGCAATGTAAAAAAACTTTGAAAACTGAAGGCAAGCAACTCTTCTGCTTTTGTGTGTTTTTTTCTTTTTCTTTTAATGAGATTTTGGAAATAATGAAGTGCACACAACTACTAAAAAGAAGAAAACAAAAAAATCAAACTGCACAAACTTAAACAATAAACAGGTAGAGGTGGAACTAAGAAAAACAACAATTAGGACAAACTGAAAACAAAGTAGCTGCAGAGGTAGATGAAAGCAATGCGCATGTAAAGAGTGGGAAGATATTTGAATTATTTATCTCATTGGTACATGGACTGTTTTAAACTTTTATTTCATTTTAGAGTAGGAAAATATTTTGCCTTGCATAGTCCTATATATATATATATATATATATTAATTACTGTTATTGTGCATAAGCTAAGAGATAAACAAATGAATTTGACTAGGTGCAGCAAATAATACCAATTAATATTCAGTATGTTATAGTGTTATAAATATTAGCTGATACTACCAATATTAGCTGATGCTATCAATATAATTGAAAATGAATAAACAAATAATTATAATTGAAAACAATTATAGGCTGAAGAAGTTATAGGCCTAATAATCTTATTAGCTCGTCGGAACATGAGTTTTGCTTCTTTGTCTCCAACTTTCTTCGCCTGCTTCACTTCTTTATCTGTAGCTACTCTTTCTACTAATTTAAATACGTGGACATCATTTACACGTAGATGCCAGTTTTGAAGACCTGTGCATGTACTTGTCAAGTTTTCAGCTAATGTGATGCCTAATTCTTTAAACGTGCATATTTTCCAGATTGTAGATGTATAGTTTTATACCTTCCATCACACAACATGCAAGAGTGCTATATTTCGCCTCCAAGCATATTACATCTATCATTTTTCCACTCTTTGATGTCAGATTCATTAATCTAGCTTAATACTTTGTAACACCCTGAATTTTCTATGTCTATTAAAAGAATGAATTAAAGAATACTTAATTTTAAAGCGAGAATTAAGGGAAACGGTTTACGCCATTGCGTTCGTCTCGAAATTCTGCTTGGAATAGAGACCAAGTTATCGTAAATCGGACTTCGTATGAGGAAGTTATGGCCCTAAGAAGTTTCATAAATTTTATATAAATTAAAAAAACAGTTCAGTTAAAAAATCAAAATTCAAATGAAAAGCAAAGAAGCCGGCTGGGCGGGAATTGTCCCGCCCAGCCCAGGTCGACCAGGGGGTCGACCACCCCTATACAGGTCAACCAGGGGGTCGACCTACCCCCTCGCCCAGATCCAAAACAGTGATGATTCTGACTAGTTGCAGAGTTTTTTATGACCTGTTGCCGAGTCACTAGGGCATAAATGGCAATTCTGGATAACTCTATCTAGTCTGGACGGTTGTGATTGCTCCTAAAATGATCTAATGGCTCACATAAGATTAAACTTCTATAAAAGCAACCCTAGTCCTCAAACCCTAAATCACACAAATTCATTCCAAAGATCCACCATGCTATCCATGATCGTTCTAGCGTAGCCACCATTTCTTCTTAAATTAGAAAACAAGTTAGAAGCTATGAATCAAAACTAACTTAGAGAATTGATAGTCTTCTTCAAGGGATTGCCTTTCAAATTCAGAAAATAGATCCCAGAAAAAAGACTTTCTTTTGTTTGTAAGTCCTGTTATTTTTTAGATGTGAACGATTAAAAAGTTATGATTTGTAATAAAGTGAAACTAGCGTTATTCCTAGTTGTAAGATAATGATGATGCTAATTTATGCCAATTCTTGTAATGATTCTATTGTATATGCTTATGAGATTATTGTGGTTATTATGTTGATGTTAAACCAATCATGTATTATGTAAAGTTTGGTGACTTATTCATGTTATGTTACAAGCAAGTTGTTAGGCTATTGTGGTTATTATGTTGATGTTAAACCAATCATGTATTAAGTAAAGTTTGGTGACTTATTCATGTTATGTTACATGCAAGTTGTTAGGCTATTTTGGTTATTATGTTGATGTAAACCAATCATGAAAAATTGGTGACTTATTCATGTTATGTTACATGCAAGTTGTTAGGCCAAGACATGTATTATGTTTAGATCTACATTTAGATCTATGAAAATTAGATCCAAAATAAAAGTTCATATTTACATGCCTAGTTGAACTTGTGTAATTCCATATGTTTAAGATTCATGTTTATTGGATCCAAATTAAAAGTTCACATTCACATGTCTAGTGGAACTTGTGTAATTCTATATGCTTAAGGTTTATGTTTATTGGACCTAAAATAAAAGTTTACATTTACATGCCTAGTTGGATTTGGGTAATTTCATATGCTTAAAGACTCGTGTTAGTTAGATCCAAAAATGCAAGCTCATTATTTTATACCACATTTACATGGCACATGTTTAGTTAGATCCTTATTATTTTATGTTGTGTGAATGGTACATGCTCCCTTCTTTCCCCTTTTGTACATAAGTTTGGCTAAGTTACAAGCCTAACATTCTATGTGAATTTTGGGAACGTATGACGGGGGCAACGTTGGGAAAACCTTAAAAATTATTATGATTGGCATAATTTGGCCCATAAATAAATGAATGGTTAGTGGCATAAAAATGGTATAATTTATATACCAAAATTTTTGAATATGATTTAGAGGGTAATTGGGGCATGACTTGAATGGCAATAATTGTGGATAATTTACATATAAATTTGAAAGATAAATATGTAAATTAAGAAAAAGACGAATATGCCTTACCCGAGGTTAGATTGGGTTATGGTGTAAGACTGCCCGGAACCGCACGACACATCCAGCAACCGTAACTATATATATATATATATATATATATATATATATATATATATATATATATATAATGTGAGAGGTTAGTGCATCAAGCCCAAAAAGAACCTGAGGTTAGATTGAGTTGCGGTGCAAGACGGCTCGGAACCGACCGGTACATCCAGCAACCGCAACAATACATATCTAATGTGAGTGGTTGGTGCTTTAATGAATGAATTAAAGCTAAGACAAGAATGGTAGGGTTAAGTTAATTAGGGCAACACTTAACCAATACAACATGTTAACTAAACTGATGGGTGGGGTTAGGTTAATTTGAGAAAACTTAACCATTGTAACATGTTGATTAGGAAACCCTAGTAACGGGGACCCATTTCAGCAGTAACCCACATA
Organism: Allium sativum; assembly: GCA_030737875.1. Classification (NCBI taxonomy): domain Eukaryota; kingdom Viridiplantae; phylum Streptophyta; class Magnoliopsida; order Asparagales; family Amaryllidaceae; genus Allium; species Allium sativum. Next base: position 57,445,876 of record CM060912.1, read on the forward strand.
GATGTATCATGGTACCCTGAACTAGGCAGGGTGGGGCACGATTGCTGGACTGATTATAAGTGGTCAAAACAACGACGGGTGGTGCGTCAGTGTAGGTTCCGACGGAGTGCAGTCGTGCACGTACTCCGAAGTGGAAAAAGCAGGAACTTGGCATCAGTAGTTATACTCTGTGCACCTTGAATTGTGTTGGGTTGCCACCATAGGATTTGATACATCCCATGGTGGGACCAGCACAGGTATCTACAATCATGCGGGGCCGAATGACACAAGTGGTAAACGTATGCGAGTAGGAGCCGATCGATAAAAAGGGGATCATTTATCTTGAATACATGATTCTAGTTGAAACACTTGTAAGGGGGTGCAGAGAAGTATAAATGAGTGCGATAGCATATATAGTCTTATTATCTTATTCCTAGGATGTTGTCCTAGATTCAGTTTATTCAAGTCATAATCCTTTTTCTTGTTTACATGCTAAATAATCACTGGACTTCCCAGACTCATGTTTGACCCATTTTCTTTCGTCTTCTTTTCTTCCGTTTCCCACCCAGGTCTGCAGGGAGGGAATACTTCAGCTTAGATCGGATCATTTCCAGCTTGAAGAGAGTAGATGTATTGCTTGGAATCTTTTTCCTTGGGCTATGGCTTTGGATACTCTCTTATTGGGGATTTATGCTGCCTTACTATTATTTTAATGCTTCTTTATGTTTTAATTCAAGACAGAGATTTTGTTGTAATAATTTGGTAGTCGGTTTGAGACAGTTGTTGTAATGTTTTAACTAAACCACGTACTTATTACAACATTACAACGTTCAAGACAGAGATTTTGTTGTAATAATTTGGAAGTCGGTTGGAGTTAAGGCATTCCCTTTGTGAGTGACCTTAACGAAGGCGGGGTGTTTCACTTGGTATCAGAGCTGATGGTTGCCAGATCAGATAAAAAATTTTGGAAACTAATTTTCAAAAAGAAGTTTAAAGAAGAGTTTTCAAGAAAAAGTGTTGTTTTTAAAAGGCATAATTTTCCCCAAAGCCATATGCACTATCTTTCCTATCCTTTGTTTTGAATCTTTTCATTTTCATTTCAGCATGTCTGGGGATCATAACCTTCCAGAGGGTGTACTGGTACCTGGCTGGTTCAGAAGGTACCTACAGGCTAGGGCTAATGATGCAGGCCCAACAGACGTTACTCCTTCCCCAGTTACAGCTATTCCTCCTCCTCCTCGTGCAAATTCTTTCTCCAAGATATGTAGGGATTTTCGAGCCATGGGTGGAAGAACAACAAACCACGTGACAAGAGGAAATGTAATTTTTGTGGCATTCCTGGACATCTGATTAAGGACTGCAGAAAAAAAAGAGGAAGATGGGTGGTTGTTTTCACCGCGGCGAGACATGACACATGGCTAAGGACTGTCCAAGAAAGCAAGGGCAAGGGCAGAGGACTGGATCTACTTCTGGAGGGCAGGTTCACGCTCATATGGCACCTCCGTAGGAACGAGGTAGAAATATTTCTGTTGAGTGTTTAGTTTATCTTTTTGATTATCCTGTTCGTACACTCTTTGATTCTGGCGCATCGCACTCTTTTATATCCAATGCTTTAGTTGAATCTCTGCACCTAGACACCAGTATAGTAGAAGATCCCTTGGTTGTTTCAAATCCAATTGGGGGCTCGGCCTATTTGTCTATGATTTGTTTAGATTTGGAAATTTCTATACTTAGCGTTGGGTTTAGATGTAATGCCTATGTTTTGGGCTTCACGGGCTATGGGTTGATTCTAGGCATGGATTGGTTATCCAGTAATGGTGCTATCCTTGATTGTGAAAAGAGAATGGTTAGACTTATGACTCGCCTCGATAACACTCTCAAAATCTCTTGTAATCCCATACACTCTATTATGCTTAGCTACCTAGAATCTCTTGATGCGTCTGTTGAAAACTTGCAGTCTGTTAGAGTAGTCCATGAATACTCAGATGTATTTGAAGAGGTGAAAGGATTACCTATGAAGTGGGAGATAGACTTCCGCATATACCTTGTTGATAATGCAAAACCCGTAGCTCTACCCGTTAGACACATGGCTCCAAGGGAGAGAAAAGAGCTCAGCAAGCAAGTCAAAGAGCTGCTCAAAAAAGGGTTTATAAGGCGGAGTATTTCTGAATGGGGTGCTCCAGTAGTATTTGCAACCAAAGCGGATGGTTCACTTCTCCTATGCGTTGATTATAGGGAGCTAAACAAGCTGACCAAGAAGAATAGACACCCACTTCCAAGAATAGACGACTTGTTTGATCAGCTTGTAGGTGCGTCGGTTTTCTCCCAACTAGATCTGGCTACTGGGTTTCATCAGCTAAGATTGGATGAAGACAGCATTGATAAGACCGCGTTCAGAACCCCGGATGGTTTCTTCGAATGGCTTGTCATGCCTTTCAGCTTGACAAACGCTCCCGCTTACTTCGTTGACTTGATGAGAAGGGTGTTCAGGGAGTTCCTTAATAAGTTTGTGATGGTCTTCGTAGACGACATTTTGATTTTCTCGAAGAATGAAGAATAGCATGCTTTGCATTTAAGGGAAGTCATGGATACTCTTCGTGCACATCAGCTAAAAGCCAAATTCTCCAAATGCCATTTCTGGAGAGAAGAAGTGAGGTTTCTTGGACATGTGGTGTTCAAAGAGGGGATAGCTGTGGACCCCGCAAAAGTAGTTGCGGTGCACGATTGGAAGGTTCCACAGAATGCAACCGAAGTCCGAAGCTTTCTCGAGCTAGCGGGTTTTTACCGAAAGTTCATTAAAGACTTTGCAAAAATCTCAGCCCCACTCATAGGATTGACAAAGAAGAACCTAACTTTCGCTTGGGATTTGGATTGCGATATTGCTTTCCAATGTTTGAAAAGGGCTTTAACAAGAACCCCAGTTCTGACATTGCCTGATGGGAGCAAAATGTTTACCGTATACACAGACGCATGTAGTATAGGATTAGGCGCTGTCTTGATGCAAGAAGGCAAGGTAGTTTGTTATGGGGGAAGGCAATTGAAGGTACATGAGAAGAACTACCTAACTCATGATTTGGAGCTAGCTGCCATTGTTTTCACTCTTAAGTCATGGCGTCATTATCTACTAGGAGAAAGGTTTGAATTGTTTACTGACCATAAATCATTAAAGTATCTTTTCTCACAGAAAGATCTTAACTTAAGACAATAAAGGTGGATGGAATTTCTGGCCTCATATGATTTTGAGATTTCCTATACCCCCGGCAAGGGCAACGTAGTAGCAGACGTCTTAAGTAGAAAGAAGCTGACCTTGAGTCCTCTCTTTGTAGAAAGGCAAAGCTTGGAGTACATAGCAAACTTTAACTTTAGACCCTCCTATGAAATTGTACCTGGTCTGTTAGCATTGCTAGAGGTGTGATCTACTCTTTTGGACTCAATAGGAACCGCGCAACGGGAAGACCCTCAGCTATTTGATATGATGGGTAAGCTAGTTAGGGGTGAGACTTCTAGTCACCGCAATAGATACTCCATCGATGATAAGGGTTGGTTGAGACAGGATGGAAGGCTATGCGTCCCACAATCAAGGGATTTGGTGAAGACGGTTCTCGAAGAAGCACACCATTCTAAGCGGACCATACACCCAGGAGGAGACAAGATGTATAAAAATATAAAAAGGGTTTTCTTTTGGAATGGCATGAAGAGGGATGTAGCTGAGTTCGTCGCTAAGTGCTTGATATGCCATCAAGTCAAAGCGGAGCAGAAGAAGCCTGGTGGTCTGCTCCATCCTCTAGAGGTCCCACAGTGGAAATGGGACATCATTTCAATAACTTTGTTGATGGGTTGCCTAGGTCAAGAAGGGAAAATACCAGTATTCGGGTAATACTGGACAGCCTCACTAAAAGCGCTCACTTTATACCGGTTAAAAATAGAAGGACTTCCTCATCCCTAGCATCCATTTATCTTAAAGAGATAGTTTGACTCCATGGGATACCCTCCAGCATAGTGAGTGATCGAGATTCTATCTTTACGAGCGAGTTTTGGAAGAGTTTATAGGAGGCTGTAGGCACACAATTATGCTTAAGCACGGCCTATCACCCCCAAACCGATGGTCAGATGGAAAGGGTGAACAGAATATTGGAAGACCTCTTGAGATTGTGCATTCTCGACTTTGGAGGAACATGGGAAGATCATCTTCCTTTGGTGGAGTTATCTTACAACAATAGCTACCAAGCCACCATAGGCATGGCACCCTTCGAAGCTTTATATGGAAGACCATGTCGATCACCAACTTGTTGGTGGGAGTCTACAGACAAGCTCGTACTTGGGCCAAACATGATTAGAGAGACCTTAGAAAAGGTGGACTTGATAAGAAGACGGATGAAAGCTGCACAAGATAGACAGAAGTCCTACGTAGACAAAAGAAGGACCGACCTTGAGTTTGAGGTTGGAGATAGGGTGTTCCTTAAAGTATCTCCTCTGAGGAATGTCATTCGCTTTGGGTCCGTAGGAAAGCTAGCACCAAGATTAGTAGGACCATTTTCTATTATTGAAAGGATTGGGACGATGGCTTACAGGGTAGAGCTACCCGAAAGACTGGCTGGAGTTCATAATGTTTTTCATGTTTCTCTACTACGAAAGTGCTTATATGAATCTGCGTAAGTTGTGGATCCAAATATACTAGAGGAAGTAGAAGTGGAACGAGAAGCGACTGTGAGAAGAGTTCCAACTCGTATCTTGGGTACGGAAGTCAAAAAGCTACGCAACCGAGAAGTTAAGCTTGTTAAAGTTCAATGGAGTGACACTGAGGAAGACGCAACTTGGGAAATATGAGAGGAAAATACGCGTAGCCTACCCTTTTCTTTTTTAGGGTACCTCCTTGATCTCTTTTTCCATAAGTTTATTCATGCTTATATCTATCTTTTAAGTATATCTCCTCGGCCCTATTCTTTATCCTTAGGCAGAAACTAATGGATGTAAACATGTATTTGAAACATGTTATGATTGATGGTTGCGAGTGGTTGCAAGTGGTTGCTAGTGGTTGCTCGTGGATGCATGCACACACACTTTAGGCACTAGATCAACTCAATCACTTTCATATTGCATATGCATATATGTATTTGTATATGGATTGGAACTTGATGTGTTATCATATGGACGTTGCATTTGTATGAATGGTTGAGCACTCATGTAGAAAGTATGATTAGGAATAATTGCATGCATAATGGACTCATGGCACTGACATAATTTGCACTAAGGAGGTCAACTGAATCAGTAGACCGCCTGATTTTGCATTAGATAAGGACATGTACACACACTATGCATATGATCATGAAAGCATTAGAAGTCTTTTAAGGACAATGGACGCATGTGTTTGATGGTTGAGTAGATGGACGATTGGATGGTAGGATATACATTCTTCTTGACTTGAAGATTTCAGGGACAAAATCCTTTAAGGAGGGGAGAATGTAACACCCTGAATTTTCTATGTCTATTAAAAGAACGAATGAAAGAATACTTAATTTTAAAGGGAGAATTAAGGGAAACGGGTTACGCCGTTGCATTCGTCTCGAAATTCTGCTTGGAGTAGAGTCCAAGTTTTCGTAAATCGAACTTCGTATGAGGAAGTTATGGCCCTCAGATGTTTCAGAAATTTTATATAAATTAAAAAAATAGTTCAGTTAAAAATTCAAAATTCAAACAAAAAGCAAAGAAGCGAGCTGGGCGGGAATTGTCCCGCCCAGGCCAGGTCGACCAAGGGGTCAACCTCCCCTATACAGGTCGACCAAGGGGTCGACCTGGGGGTCGACCTACCCCCTCCCCAGATCGAAAACAGTGACGATTCTGACTAGTTGTTGAGTCTTTTCTGGCCTATTGCTGAGTCACTAGGGCATAGATGGAAATTCTGGATAACTCTATCTAGTCTGGATGGTTGTGATTGCTCCTAAAATGATCTAATGGCTCACATAAGATTAAACTTCTATAAAAACAACCCTAGTCCTCAAACCCTAAATCACACAAATTCGTTCCAAGGAGCCACCATGCAGTCCATGATCGTTCTAGCCTAGCCACCATTTCTTCTTCAATTAGAAAACAAGTTAAAAGCTATGAATCAAAACTAACTTAGAGAATTGATAGTCTTCTTCAAGAGATTGCTTTTCAAATTCAGAAAACAGATCCCAGAAAACAAGACTTTCTTTTGTTTGTAAGTCTTGTTATTATTTAGATGTGAACGATTAAAAAGTTATGATTTGTAATAAAGTGAAAACTAGCGTTATTCCTAGTTGTAAGATAAGGATGATGTTGATTTATGCCTATTCTTGTAACGATTCTATCGTATATGCTTATGAGATTATTGTGGTTATTATGTTGATGTTAAACCAATCATGTATTATGTAAAGTTTGGTGACTTATTCATGTTATGTTACATGCAAGTTGTTAGGCTATTGTGGTTATTATGTTGATGTTAAACCAATCATGTATTATGTAAAGTTTGGTGACTTATTCATGTTATGTTACATGTAAATTGTTAGGATATTTTGGTTATTATGTCGACGTAAACCAATCATGAAAAATTGGTGATTTATTCATGTTATGTTACATGCAAGTTGTTAGGCCAAGATATGTATTATGTTTAGATCTGCATTTAGATCTACGAAAATTAGATCCAAAATAAAAGTTCATATTTACATGCCTAGTTGAACTTGTGTAATTCCATATGTTTAAGATTCATGTTTATTGGATCCAAATTAAAAGTACACATTCACATGTCTAGTGGAACTTGTGTAATTCTATATGTTTAAGGTTTATGTTTATTGGACCCATAATAAAAGTTTACATTTACATGCCTAGTTGGGTTTGGGTAATTTCATATGCTTAAAGACTCATGTTAGTTAGATCCAAAAATGCAAGTTCATTAGTTTATGCCACATTTACATGACACATGTTTAGTTAGATCCTTATTATTTTATGTTGTGTGAATGGTACATGCTCCCTTCTTTCCCCTTTTGTATAAAAGTTAGGCTAAGTTATGAGCCTAACATTCTATGTGAATTTTGCGAACGTATGACGGGGGTAATGTTGGGAAAACCTTAAAAATTATTATTATTGGCATAATTTGGCCCATAAATAAATGGTTAGTGGCATAAAAATTGTAACGACCCGGAAAATCTGAACCAGTTTGAAAATTTTAAATTGGCTGTTTTGGTGGATTTTAAATATTTTAAATAATAACGACGAAAAGTAAGTTTGAATCGACGTTTGAAAATAAATATAATTAATTCTAATTATAAACAAGGCCTGAAATGGCGCGGTAGTTTCAAAATTTGAATTCAAAATTTGCCTGACTATACCTGGTGCAAAACAAAACGGATTTGAGTGAAACCAAAAATATTTAAATCTGTTAGAGAATATCTTTCTAACAAATCTGAAAAATCGAAGTTTCATAGCGGGAAGAAAAAGTTATGGCCAAGTGAATTTTCAGAAAGGTCGTTATAGAGTTTATATAGCCCGTGAAAATGGCCATTTTGCAAACGACCTCATAATTCGACAAAACCACTTTTGTTGGATCCGGGATGTCAAATTATTGATGGGTTTCAAATTTCATAATTTTTGAAGTTAATATGTGAGCGTGGCAAAAGAAAATGTGTTTGGTCGATTTCTATTAAATTGGATCGACCAGAAAAGGGCCATTTTTCAAACGGTCTCAGAATCCGATGAAACTAGTTTTGTTGGGATCGTATCGTCAAAACATTGCTAGATTTATTTTTCGGGAATTTTCAGAATCAGTATGTGGCCCCGGCAAATTGAAATGCACGTTCAAAATTAAATATCGAATGTTTTATATTTTAATTTGAAGAGAAACTAACTCAAACAGTCGAATGGGCCTACGAAACATATCCCATTGTGTTCGGAATGGGGGTATTTAGCTCGGGACGACAATCGTTGGGTCTGGATTGGTGTTCGTGTGTGACAGGGGTATTTTTGGATTTTTAAAATTTATAAATATAAGAAAAATATCTCATTTGTCCACATCAGCTCTTCTCTCTCCCCGCACCCCCGATCGACGATGACTAAAGCTCCCATCCTTCACGTTCATTTTCTGATCAATCCACCCATCAAAATCAAACACTTCAGTTGGGAAATTTGTAGAGCTTCTCGAGATCTTTAAATCCATATAGGGTTTGAATTTTATCGTTCAGAATTGGGGGATAATTCGAGTTCGAAAGTTTCGAACTTCATCTCGCCGCCGCCGTCAGATCCGACCACCGAGTGGGCCCCACCGCCGCGCGCTGGTGCGCCTCTCTCCCCTCTTTCACGTGGCGAAGGCCGATCGACGTATCGTTGCGCGGATTCAAAGAAAAATCAAAACCTAATTTTGAACATTTCAAAAAGGTATACGGCTATTTTTATTTTAACTATATTATGGCACTTTAAAGCGCTACAGTTTTTGATTTCACTGTAAAAATCATATCTCTTTCGTTTGTTGACGAAATTCAGTGAAACAAGAAACAGTGGACTCGTGTGGACGTCTTCTACATTCTAGAAGAGACCGCATATTTTTCTGAGCCTTCTGCTATTTTTGGTGGAGTGGAACCCAATGTGAGATTTCTAAATTATAAACGATATGGAAAACGACGATGTATAAATTATATAGTCGATGTATGAGTTACATAAGCGTTGTACACCTCATGTATAAGCGTTGTATAAGTTGTACGTTCGATGTATAAGTTATATATGCGTTGTAAAAATTATATATGTGTTGAATAGAAGTGAAATATCCTTATATATATATATATATATATATATATATATACGCCCCTCGTCCACAAACCATGGACAGTATATTTTGGTTGTGATTGGTGTGAAAATTGGTTGATAGCAAATGGTTGATTTGAATTGTTTGTGGTTGAAATTGATTGATTGTGGTTGAAAAATACCCGTTTGTGGTTGATAATTATTTGGTTAAAACCACATAGGATCAGTTTGTGGAAAAGAAAGAAAAATATACATGCCGCCTGCGTGCGAACTAGATGCATGAAATCCCCATTGTCAAAAGCTGCGAGGCTTTAAGGTAGAGCGAGGAGCCGTACTAGGGACGGCCCCGGTTTTAACTACCCTGCCGTTATGCTGCCGAAATTTTGAATAATATTCATGTATTAGAACTATTTTCATGTGTTTAAACTATATTCGTGTGTTGAATAGAAATTCATATGTTGAACGACATTCGTGTTTTGAAATAAATTGTTTCATAATAAAAATCATATTTTTATCATCTATATGAACTATATAAAGTAGTCGTGTTTTGAAATAAATTGTTTTGCAATAAAAATCACAGTTTTATTGTATATTTTTAAACTATAGAAAACATTCATGTGTTGAATAGAAATTCATTCGTTGAATAGAAATTCATGTGTTGAATGGTATTTGTGTTTTAAATAAACTGTTTTAAATATAAAAAACACCTTTTTATTTTATATATACGAACTATAGAAAATCATTCATGTGTTGAATAGAAATTCATTCGTTGAATAGAAATTCATGTGTTAAATGGTATTCGTGTTTTAAATAAATTGTTTTAACAATAAAAATCACATTTTTATTTTATATATACGAACTATAGAAAACCTTCATGTGTTGAATAGAAATTCATTCGTCGAATAGAAATTCATGTGTTGAAGGGTATTCGTGTTCGAAATAAATTGTTTTATAATAAAAATCATATCTTTATCATCTATATGACCTAAATAAAATAGTAATGTTTTGAAATAAATAGTTTTACAATAAAAATCACATTTTTATTATATACATGAGTTGTTAAAAATAGTGAAGTGTTGAAATAGAAGTCAGTTGGATAAAAATATCGTTTTTATCGAAGGTATGAAAAGAATAAGGTTTTGAAATCGAAGAATAGATTATATATATATACACATATATATATATACACAAATATAATTTAAACGAATTGAATAACGAAGCTGCAGTTCGTGTTTTGAAACCATGATTTCAAACGATTAGTGCAGGAGATCCAACCATCGGATTTTCCCGAAACAGAAACCGTTGGGTTCGCTTTGGAAATATCTTTCCAACGACACCAACTTTGTAAAGATCCAACGGTTGGATTGTCTGGAATGTTTAATTCAAATCTGAAGAAAAACAGCGCCAGAATCGATTATATTTATATATATATAAATATAATTAAATTAAATCGAATAACGACGCTGCAGTTCGTATTTTGAAATCGAAACTTCAAACGATTGTACCGGGAGATCCGACCGTCGGATTTCCCCAAAACTGGGACCGTTGGATTCGTTTTGAAAGGATCTTTCTAATGATATAAATTTTGTGTAGATCCAACGTTTAGATTTTCAGATATGTGTAAATCAAATCTGAAGAAAAACAGTGCCACGGCTGCGTTATGGCCTGAAGCGTCGTTTGAATAAATTGGCTATTTTTAAATAAATAAAAATAGCGATAAATCGTTATAAAATATTATAAACGATATGGAATGTGAAATTTAGAAACTAACTGAAGGTTAGCTAAGTCGAATGGTTTCCTGGGTTTTGATCTGATGTTGGTTTCGGATTTCGGGGTTAATATTTGGGAAGTCGTTCTCTTACTGATTTACGGTTAGTGACTAATGAATTGGAATAAGGTGCATGTTGTGTTTGTGTAGCACTTGTTTATTATATACGCGAGTTGCTCAGAAAGGCCGGGTTTATCCCATTCTGAATAACTGAATCGACGATAAGAAATCAAAGATGAAGACGGTGGTTAAAGACCAGAAATCTTCACCTCGGTTGGATGATAACTGATGTCCTGATTGGGAGGCATCCCGAAATATGGATAATGAGTGGTGATTGTCTAGACGAACGTGGAGATCGATGGGTATGCGAGGTATATAGTGCCTCCGGTTTCGTTCAGACCCAGAACAGACTTGTAAATGGACTGTGTGTCTGACATTGGAATTCATTCTGTGTGATTGATAACCATCAGTTGCATGGTGTGAATTTCCTGTGTGGCATGCTTAGATGCAGTGATCAAGGCTTCTGTTGAAAAGCAAAGTCTTGTGGTTGATGATCAAAGCACCGCCTGTGTGGCGTAGCTTTGTGTATAACGTGAATTCGCGAGCCTCACAGCCCGGTTGAACTAGAAACAGGAGAGGACATCAGGGAGGGCATGCGTTTCCTTCTAGCCAGAGGTGGTGTCAATGCTCAAAACTGGCTGACATTTATATTATTTTCACCTATGTGGTTGTTGCTGTTGCAAGGCGACTCGGTTATATCGGTCGATCCGGGACCGATGGAGTCAATCGTTGGCTCATTTACGTCCCAAAGGGCGGGGAAACGTAGTGTTCAGGCATTTTAATCCACATCGGTGGACCGGCCCTGACGATCCAAGGGTCGATGCGTTCTGATCCTGAGACTCGGGCTAGACAGTCTCGAAATCGGTAAGGACTATCTTTTGCCTTGGTTCATGATGGAAATCCAATTTCCAAATACGACACCGTGCTGTTTTGATTGTATATATATATGCGACATGATATATGGTACCCATGCCGTCTATGATTGATAGTTATGATTCGAAATTGTTTTTGAAACATGTAAACACTAGTAATAATATCAAATGCTTTTGTTTTATTCGTATCAAGCATATTTTCGCCATTATAAGGTAAAACTCTATCCTCCGGTTTGCGTTGCATTGTGTGATGGGAACTGAGTCTTATAATGGCTTCATTTTTTTATAAAAAGCATTGCGATGTTTAGAAGATTTATTTGTTTTAAAGCACTGACAATCCAATGGAGCAAACCCGTTCTGCGAAAGTGGCGTGGTCATGTGATTAGCCATATTATAAAATGTGTTAAGTAGATTTATCATACCAGTCCCATGACTGAGTCGTAGTTTGTTTCACTTGCAAACTCGGGTGCCCCTTTTTCTACACGGGCAACCTTGTATTTAGGTTGTAGCAGGATCTTTCTGGATAGCTGGAGCTGAAGATGGATTCTATCATTTATCTCTTTTTATGCTGTTCAACTCCTATTGTACATTATGTTTTGTTTCCGCTGTAGACATTTATGTATAGCTGAACATTATTTGTACTAAGTATGATCCTGTATACTGTGTAACTCTGATGTTACGTTTATCCGGTGTATTATTTTTACATTATCTGGTGTATTTATTTATTTCTGTTCTGCTATTATCTGTTTATGTGTTATATTCCAAAGATTACCCTTAACACCGGCGTACAGGGTTTTGGGGTCGTCACAACGTGGTATCAGAGCTTTGGTTAAGCTTGGCTCTGGTATATAACACATTAATGAACTCGTCAGAGATAGAACTAGTAGTGTTCTAGGACGAATAACTCATTACAGACAGGGTCAGCAATATCCTAGTATGAGTATAACAGAATCAGAATAACCCATTAGAGATGGGGTCAGAAATGCCCCAGAACGAGTCGAGAATAATATGTTTATAAATAACGTATTTGTGATTATATTTATAGTCTGGTTTTAGAAATATGATTTTTGAACATATATAAAAGTATATTTTTGAAAAGTTAAAAACAAATTGGTTGTCGTTTGTGTTGTGTGATAGTGGGTTGGATTAATTAAATTATTATAACGATAGTTAATTTAATTAATAAGAGGATGAATGATAGAATTTATTCGATTAAATCACACATTGAACTGTTTTAAAAATAGATAGAAATATATACATGTGCATATATATGTTTCAACAAGTAAATGGATTAGCTGTTGAGTAAAGAATTTATTTGCATGCCCGACAAATAGGTAAACCTTAATGAGTTGGATGCGAAATATTATTATATCAACTCCTGTGAATGCCATTGGATGCGGAGTGTTGGTTGTTCTGTGTGTAATTATAAATGTCACCATAGGATAGTAGCAATTAATTTTGAACTACACTACATGGCATACTTCTTGAAGATAGGCATACTTCATCATATACTACATAAGCATTTGGAGTTTGTGTGACGAGGTTGAAGATTTACCATACGAGCGAGAGGCTTGTATGGCGATGACTATATTTTACAGGTAGAACCGATGACTGATATGGACCATATAAATTGTAACGATAAATTGCCGGATTAATAAAAAGCCCCACACGTGTCTGGAATTGACAATAATCACGTCTCTCTAGTTATTAGATACGGCACATGGATTATTTACGGGACGAGGTGACGAGAATTTATTCTCTGGAGTAATTAAAAATACACAATCCCTCAGGCTTAGACAGGGTGACGAGAATTTATTATCTGGAGTTATTATCTATACACGCTCCCCTGTAAACACCAGAATATATCACAATAAATATGTGTATGCTTTATAGGATTTATTGGGTACCTAATGCGGCCTAATAAATTTCCAAACCCCTCCCCGTATAAAGGAGGTTATGGCGAAATTTTTCGAAAATTCCGGGTGTTAGCCAAATTTTTGAAGAATTTGAAAATTCTCAGAAACTGAAAAGTTGGAGAATGGAAGCCAGATCAGAAGTAGAGTTGATTAATCAAACCACTTTCGACTTTGTTCCTTTTCGGGGATGAAAAGTTTTAAGTGGGGGAGATAATAACGACCCGGAAAATCTGAACCAGTTTGAAAATTTTAAATTGGCTGTTTTGGTGGATTTTAAATATTTAAAATAAATATTTTAAATAATAACGACGAAAAGTAAGTTTGAATCGACGTTTGAAAATAAATATAATTAATTCTAATTATAAACAAGGCCTGAAATGGCGCGGTAGTTTCAATATTTGAATTCAAACTTTGCCTGACTGTACCGGGTGCAAAACAAAACGGATTTGAGTGAAACTGAAAATATTTAAATCTGTTAGTGAATATCTTTCTAATGAATCTGAAAAATCGAAGTTGCGTAGCGGGAAGCAAAACTTATAGCCAAATGAATTTTCGGAAAGGTCGCTATAGAGTTTATATAGCCCGTGAAAATGGCCATTTTGCAAACGACCTCAGAATTCAACGAAACCACTTTTGTTGGATCCGAGATGTCCAATTATTGCTAGGTTTCAAGTTTCATAATTTTTGAAGTTAATATGTGAGCGTGGCAAAAGAAACTGTGTTTGGTCGATTTCTATTAAATTGGATCGACCAGAAAAGGGCCATTTTTCAAACGGTCTCAGAATCTGACGAAACTAGTTTTGTTGGGACCGTATCGTCAAAACATAGCTAGATTTATTTTTCGGGAATTTTCAGAATCAGTATGTGGCCCCGACAAATTGAAATGTACATTCAAATTAAATATTGAATGTTTTATATTTTAATTTGAAGAGAAACTAACTCAAACAGTCGAATGGGCCTACGAAACATATCCCATTGTGTTCGGAATGGGGGTATTTAGCTAGGGACGATAGTCATTGGGTTTGGATTGGTGTTCGTGTGTGACAAGGGGTATTTTTGGATTTTTAAAATTTATAGATATAAAAAAATTATCTCATTTTTCCACATCAGCTCTTCTCTCTCCCCGCACCCCCGATCGACGACGACTAAAGCTCCCATCCTTCCCGTTCATTTTCTGATCAATCCACGCATCAAAATCAAATACTCCAGTTGGGAAATTTGTAGAGCTTCTCGAGATCTTCAAATCCATATAGGGTTTGAATTTTATCGTTCAGAATTGGGGGAGAATTCGAGTTCGAAAGTTTCGAACTTCATCTCACCGCCGCCGTCAGATCCGACCACCGAGTGGGCCCCACCGCCGTGCGCTGGTGCTCCTCTCTCCCCTCTTTCATGTGGCAAAGGCTGATCGACGTATCGTTGTGCGGATTCAAAGAAAAATCAAAACCTAGTTTTGAACATTTCAGAAAGGTATACGGCCATTTTTATTTTAACTATATTATAGCACTTTAATGTGCTACGGTTTTTGATTTCACTGTAAAAATCATATCTTTTTCGTTTTTTGACGAAATTCAGTGAAACAAGAGACAGTGGACTCGTGTGGATGTCTTCTACATTCTAGAAGAGACCGCATATTTTTTTGAGCCTCTTGCTATTTTTGGTGGAGTGGAACCCAATGTGATATTTCTAAATTATAAACGATATGGAAAACGACGATGTATAAATTATATAGTCGATGTATGAGTTATATAAGCGTTTTACACCTCATGTATAAGCGTTGTATAAGTTGTATATGCGTTGTAAAAATTATATATGTGTTGAATTAAAGTGAAATATACTTATATATATATATATATGTATATATATATATATTTATATATATATATATACGCCCCTCGTCCACAAACAATGGACAATATTTATTGGTTGTGATTGGTGTGAAAATTGGTTGATAGCGAATGGTTGATTTGAATTGTTTGTGGTTGAAATTGATTGATTGTGGTTGAAAAATACCCGTTTGTGGTTGAGAATTATTTGGTTGAAACCACATAGGATTAGTTTGTGGAAAAGAAAGAAAAATATACATGCCGCCTGCGTGCGAACTAGATGCATGAAATCCCCATTGTCAAAAGCTGCGAGGCTTTAAGGTAGAGCGAGGAGCCATACTAGGGACGGCCCCGATTTTAACTACCCTGCCGTTATGCTGCCAAAATTTAGAATAATATTCATGTGTTAGAATTATTTTCATGTGTTGAAACTATATTCGTGTGTTGAATAGAAATTCATATGTTGAACGACATTCGTGTTTTGAAATAAATTGTTTCATAATAAAAATCATATTTTGATCATCTATATGAACTATATAAAGTAGTCATGTTTTGAAATAAATTGTTTTGCAAAAAAAATCACATTTTTATTGTATATTTATAAACTATAGAAAACATTCATGTGTTGAATAGAAATTCATGTGTTGAATGGTATTCGTGTTTTAAATAAACTGTTTTAAATATAAAAATCACCCTTTTATTTTATGTATACGAACTATAGAAAACCATTCATGTGTTGAACAGAAATTCATTCGTTGAATAGAAGTTCATGTGTTGAATGGTATTCGTGTTTTAAATAAATTGTTTTAACAATAAAAATCACATTTTTATTTTATATATACGAACTATAGAAAACCTTCATGTGTTGAATAGAAATTCATTCGTTGAATAGAAATTCATGTGTTGAAGGGTATTCGTGTTCGAAATAAATTGTTTTATAATAAAAATCATATCTTTATCATCTATATGACCTATATAAAATAGTCAAGTTTTGAAATAAATAGTTTTACAATAAAAATCACATTTTTATTATATACATGAATTGTTAAAAATAGTGAAGTGTTGAAATAGAAGTCAGTTGGATAAAAATATCATTTTTATCGAAGGTATGAAAAGAACATGGTTTTGAAATCGAAGAATAGATTATATTTTTATATATATATATAATTTAAACAAATCGAATAACGAAGCCGCAGTTCGTGTTTTGAAACCATGATTTCAAACGATTAGTGCGGGAGATCCGACCATCGGATTTTCCCGAAACCGAAACCGTTGGGTTCGCTTTGGAAATATCTTTCCAACGACACCAACTTTTTAAAGATCCAACGGTTGGATTGTATGGAATGTTAAATTCAAATCTGAAGAAAAACAGCGCCAGAATCGATTATATATATATATATATATATAATCGATTCTGGCGCTGTTTATATATATATATATATATATTCGAATAACGACGCTGCAGGTCGTATTTTGAAATCGAAACTTCAAACGATTGTACCGGGAGATCCGACCGTCAGATTTCCCCAAAACTGGGACCGTTGGATTCGTTTTAAAAAGATCTTACTAATGATATAAATTTTGTGAAGATCTAACAGTTAGATTTTCAGATATGTGTAAATCAAATCTGAAGAAAAACAGCGCCACGGCCGCGTTATGACCTGAAGCGTCGTTTGAATAAATTAGCTATTTTTAAATAAATAAAAATAGCGATAAATCATTATAAAATATTATAAACGATATGGAATGTGAAATTTAGAAACTAACTGAAGGTTAGCTAAGTCGAATGGTTTCCTGGGTTTTGATCTGATGTTGGTTTCGGCCTTCGGGGTTAATATTTGGGAAGTCGTTCTCTTACTAATTTACGGTTAATGACTAATGAATTGGAATAAGGCGTATGTTGTGTTTGTGTAGCACTTGTTTATTATATACGCGATTTTCTCAGAAAGGCCGGGTTTATCCCATTCTGAATAACTGAATCGACGATAAGAAATCGAAGATGAAGACGGTGGTTGAAGACCGAAAATCTTCACCTCGGTTGGATGATAACTGATGTCCTGATTGGGAGGCATCCAGAAATATGGATAATGAGTGGTGATCGTCCAGACGTACGTGGAGATCGATGGGTATGCGAGGTATATAGTGCCTCCGGTTTCGTTCAGACCCAGAACGGACTTGTAAATGGACTATTTATCTGACATTGGAATTCATTCTGTGTGATTGATAACCATCAGTTGCATGGTGTGAATTGCCTGTGTAGCATGCTAAGATGCTGTGATCAAGGCTTCTGTTGAAAAGCAAAGTCTTGTGGTTGATGATCAAAGCACCGCCTGTGTGGCGTAGCTTTGTGTATAACATGAATTCGCGAGCCTCACAGCCCGGTATGAACCAGAAACGGGAGAGGACATCAGGGAGGGCATGCGTTTCCTTCTAACTAGAGGTGGTGTCAGTGCTTAAAACTGGCTGACATTTATATTATTTTCACCTATGTGGTTGTTGCTGTTGCGAGGCGCCTCGGTTATACCGGTCGATCCGGGACCGATCTAGTCATTCGTTGGCTCATTTACACCCCAAAGGGAAGGGAAACGTAGTGTTCAGGTATTTTAATCCACATCGGTGGACCGGCCCTGACGATCCAAGGGTCGATGCGTTCTGATCCTGAGACTCGGGCTAGACAGTCTCGAATTCGGTAAGGACTATCTTTTGCCTTGGTTCATGATGGAAATCCAATTTCAAATACGACACCATGCAGTTTTGATTGTATATATATATATATATATATGGCGACATGATATATGGTACCCATGCCGTCTATGATTGATGGTTATGATTCAAAATTGTTTTTGAAACATGTAAACACTAGTAATAATATCAAATGCTTTTGTTTTATTCGTATCAAGCATATTTTCGCCATTATAAGGTAAAACTCTATCCTCCGGTTTGCATTGTGTGATGGGAACTGAGTCTTATAGTGGCTTCATTTTTTATAAAAAGCATTGCGATGTTTAAAATATTTATTTGTTTTAAAGCACTGGCAATCCAATGGAGTAAACCCATTCCGTGAAAGTGGCATGGTCCTGTGATTAGCCATATTATAAAATGTGTTAAGTAGATTTCTCATACCAGTCCCATGACTGACTCGTAGTTTGTTTCACTTGCAAACTTGGGTGCCCCTTTTTCTACACGGGCAGCCTTGTATTCAGGTTGTAGCAGGCACTTTCTGGATAGCTAGAGCTGAAGATGGATTCTATCATTTATCTCTTTTTATGCTGTTGATTCCTATAGGATATTACTGATCCTAAATTTGATTACTACTGTTACTCTGCCACTTTGCGACGAAAATTTGTTATTATAACACGAATCTAAACTCGGGAAATCGAACACGACGAATGGCGAGTGCTTCTGTGCGTTCTGAATTGGCATCTGCAAGTTCTCAATTGGGTTTTAAGGGTTGTTTTCGATGTGGAGATGGTAATCATATCGCGAGAAATTGTAGCAATCAAATAAGATGCTTTAACTGTGGTAGATTGGGACATCACAGAGACTTATGTCCAGATTTTTCGTGGGGTGGTTTTTATCGTGATTTCAATGAAAGAATTACTGAAAATGTTCGGGGTGTTAAAGCGAGCAATTCTTGGCAAGGGCAAAAGCTTCATCAGCATCAAATTCTGAATTCTGGTATGATATTATTAAAGAATTTTGTTAATATTAATGATCAGATTCTGATTGGTCACAAATGTCAAGAATTGGGTATTGGCGAGGGAGGTTTTTATAGACCTGGTTATGAAAATGGAGCAATGTTCAATCTGTATATGATGTGCTTGGGTAAAAACTGGAATCCGCAGTCAAGACAATACGAAGATAGGCGGAAATTAGATGGTGCTTTACCTCCTGCTATACCGTTTGAATTCAAAAAGATGGTCAGGAATGCAATTGATTTTGCTCATAAAGTAATCATGGGAAATGATGGTAAAACTGAAGATCTTCCTATAATTTCTCCTGATGTCTGCATCGTTAATTATTATGATCTTGATGGAAAACTGGGTTTGCATCAAGACATAGATGAAAGCAACGAGAGTCTATTGGCTGGTCTTCCTGTAGTATCCCTCTCCATTGGTGATTCCGCGGAATTCATGTATAGGGAAGGGAATGCTAAAGGTTTGATTAAGAGTGTTGTGCTGGAATCAGGGGATGTCCTTATCTTTGGGGGAAAATCCAGAGGAATTTACCATGGGATTAATGGTATCTATAAGGATTCGGCCCCCAAATTGCTCAATGAAAGGACTAACATGAAAATAGGCAGGCTAAACTTGACATTCAGGCAAAGCGAAATCTTTACTGAGAAGGAACAAAACCCACGGCAGATTTCTTAAATTTTTAACCGTTCTTTCACTAATGTAGTTAAGCTGCCTATGCCTAAAATGCACAACTGGAGTTCAAATAATGTTGTCTCTATGAAAAAGGTTAGTAACGTTAGTGTTAGACACTGCTTTCGCTGTGGAGATTCTGGTCATCTAGCAAAGAATTGTAGAAATGGATTGCGCTGTTTTAAATGTGGTGGAGTGGGTCATCGAAAGTATAACTGTTCTGAAAGTTTCAAAGGTAAATCAGTCTGGGAACTGCTGCACTTCAACTGCTCGAGGATTTGTCTAAAAATGATCAACTTTCTGGATTTGTTCATACTGGACTTCAATGATAATGAGTGTAATGGGGCTTATTTGATGTTGGTAATGGGGTGGAATCTAGAAGGACTTGTGGATGGAATTCTCTGGAATAAGAATGCTGATATGGTTGAAGTTTATCCTCCGTTACCTAGTCCGATGTCCAGAAAAGATCATGCCTTCTCATTTAGTTTGAATCTCACCAAACTGAGAAGATTGTATTTTGATTCGAATGCCAGGTATAAATTGTCAGTTCTGAAATTGTTGGATGAGATACTTGAGCATTTTGATTTTATAAATTCTGTTATAAATGTTGAGCATAGAGATGCTGACCTACAATTTAAGCAAGTTAGTGATAATACTATAAAAGCTTGCATGAATAAGATGCCTCGGTCGGAGAGTGATGGGTCTGCAATGTCAGTGTTGGATGATGATGGTGGAAACTCTTTTGTGAGGGAGTTGTTGATTGGGCCATGCAGTGATCCTTTGTTATATGATCCATACGTGCAGCTGTGTATGAATCTCAGTGAGGAATCCGGATCAAAAGAGTGTGTGGCCACTAATGGAAGGGTTTTGGAAGTGATGACTGGAGTGGACGATGAGGATATGGGTGGTTATGTTGTTGGTGGCAATGAGATGGAGTGTAGGATTGGCGAGACAGTTGAAGCGAGCTGGTTTGTGGCGGAGGACGTAAACCTATCTAATAGTTTCAGCATATTAGAGGAAAGCGATGTTGAGTTGGCTTGTGGTACGGAGGAAATAGAAGAGTCATCAAAGGAAGCTACTTCTCATGATGTTTTGACAAACGAGGAACAGTTATCAACTGTGAAGACTGTCTCCTTGTCGAGGAAGGGATTTAGAGTGAATAAAATAAAATGTGGTAGATTGCGTAAGGTCAAAGGACCAAGTTCTACTTCTCATGAGATGATAAACGAGGAGCAGATAGCAAAGCCTTATGGTAGTGGAACTAGCATGTTGGACGTGAATGATTTGATAGGACAGCAACAAAATATGGTCATGTTGGATAGAAGGGGGGTAGTAGAGGTTTTGGGTGGTGAAGTTTGTTTTACTACCAGTTTATCTGACATTGGTAGAGCTGTTATCGAGGGTTGTTCTGCTGACAGTTCATCAGACATTGGTAGTTCTATTAACAAGTTTTGTTTGGCTGGCAGTTCATCTGACTTTGGTAGAGCTGTTAGCGGGGGTTGTTTTGCTGACAGTTCATCTGATATTGATAGTTCTGTTAGCAATCTTTGTGTTGCTGGTAGTTCATCTGAATTTGGTAGAGCTGTTAGTGAGGGTTGTTTTGCTGATAGTTCATCTGATATTGGTAGTTCTGTTAGCAAGTTTTGTTTTGCTGGCAGTTCTTCTGACTTTGGTAGATCTGTTACGGTGGGAGATGTATGTGTGAGATCGGGATTCAGACCGAATTGTTCAACGAGAGACGTTACTTTTTTGTGGGATAGCAATTTTTGTTCTGTGGTGGTGAGTGTTTCGTCAGTGAAGCTTATATTCTTATACTTGAGGTCGAGCTGTAGTATCTTCAGATGTGATTTCGACCTTTCATGTTCACTGACGATTCCTGGGGTTGATGTTGGATTCTCGAGTAGTGATGATTTGATGGGGTCTAGTGGGGTTGTATTCCACAGTGGACAGGCATCTTCTTCTTCGTCTAGGAGAAGGAGGCGTAGGAGAGTAGTCCCAATCTCGGGATTGATTTGTCGCAGCGCGAGGATCAGATCCATTTCCTTTTCTGTTCAAGGTAGGTCCCCGAGTCTGAATACTAATAGTTGTATTTCGGATCTGGGCTCAGGTATGACTTCTGTTTATGGTAGTGAATATTCTCCTTATGCATTGAGTAGCCTTTCGACTGGACAGCTGATTCAGCTTGCCAATGATACAGCGTTTATTTTTTCTGATATTGAGTTAGATACTGATTTCATTAGGAGTAGGGAAGTAGAGAGAGTCTCTTCTTTGAGTAGATGAGGATTGTTAATTGGAATATTAGGGGCCTAAATGAACCAAAAAAATGTGCTAAAGTTAGGACCTTCTTTGTAGATTATCATATTGACATCGCTTTGCTTCAAGAAACTAAAATTGAAAGTCCTGACTTTAGTTTTTACGCTAGATTAGGTGGGGCCTATTTTCGTAATTGGGCCTGTCTACCGTCAATCGGCAGTGCAGGAGGGCTTATGATTGGGTGGAAAGACAACTAATATAGGCTTGTGCAGGAATTTTCTAAAGTACATTCTCTACACATTATATTAACTTCACTTAGCGATAACTCTTTACTGAACATTATGAATGTATATGGCCCTCACACCAAGATTGAGAGGAGACGATTATGGGATGAATGTTCTGAATTCAGGAATCTTGCCCCTAATCTTTGGATAGTTTGGGGGGGATTTTAATGTAACTAGGTTCTTAGGGGAGAGATCTCCTAGGGAAGGCGATTTCTCTGATATGGAGGAATTTAATGATTTCATTCTAAATAATAGTTTGATAGAGATTCCGCTTAGCAATAGATCATTCACCTGGTCTAACGATAGGGGTAGTCCGTCTTATGCCTTATTAGATAGGTTTTTTTATAAGTGCGGAGGTTGACGATAAATTTCCAATTTGTAAAGTAAAGGGTTCACCTTTTCTATTTTCGGATCATTGTCCATTAATTCTCTCGTGTGATTCGAACATTTTAATAAGTAATAATTTTAAATTTGAAAAGATGTGGCTTTTGGATTCCAGTTTCATTAAGTTAGTAACTGTTAAATGGAATTCGTTATTTTATTTTAATAATTTGTACAAAGGAAATTCAGCAAAGATATTTGTCGCTAAACTTGGTAAATTAAGATTTTTTCTTAAGATGTGGAATAAATATATTTTTGGAAGTGTTCGTGTTAAGAAAGATAAGATTTTATGTGAGATGTTAGATTTAGATAAATTGGGTGAATCTAGAACGCTTAACCTAGTCGAGAGAGATAGACTTAATAATCTTAGGAATGACTTCAAGCTGTTATTAGAAAAGGAAGAAATAATGTGGAAGCAAAGATCACGTGTTCAATGGATTAAAGAAGGAGATAACAATACGAATTTTTTTTCATAGTATGGCTAATAAGAGGAGGCGAGATAATTTGATTCATTCTATTTTCTTAAATAATGAGGAATTGACAGTTTAACGTGATTTAAATGAAGCTTTCACCAATTATTACAAGCAAATTTTTGGGACTAGGATAAAGAGAAGAATTAACGTTAATTGGAAGGATATTTACCCTAATGATGTAAGGGGAGAGTTATCAGATTTAGATAATCCTTTTTCTGAACAGGAGATTTGGAAGGCAGTTTGTGATATGCCTAGTGACAAAGCTCCGGGGCCTGATGGTTTTTCTGTTCTGTTCTATTTTACAAACAGTTTTGGGAGGTCTTGAAATCTGACGTAGTGGATTTATTTAATGATTTTTATAGCGGGAACTTGTGCCTAGGTAACTTTAATTTTGCTAATGTTATACTTATTAAAAAGAGAGAGGGTGCAAAACTTTTAAAGGATTTTAGACCTATATCTTTGATAAATGTGTCTGTTAAGATCATTTCTAAAGTTCTTGCAAATAGGCTAAGTAGGAAGATGAATGATCTCATAGATCATTCACAAAGTGCCTTTATTAAAGGTAGGAAAATAGTAGATGGAGTGGCAGCAGTACAGGAGTACATCAATGTGTGTGTTAAAAATAATTTTTCATGTGCTATTTTGAAATTAGATTTCGAGACAGCATTTGATTCTATTGACTGGGATTATATATGTGAAGTATGTCTAGCTAGAGGCTTTAGTGTTAGGTGGATTAACTGGGTTATGCTTTTACTTAGGTCTGGTAGTTCTAATATTGTAGTAAATGGGGTTGTGGGAAAGAAGATCCAATCTAAGAGAGGTCTTAGACAGGGGATCCCCTGTCACCCTTGCTATTTAATTTAGCGGTTGACGTTTTTTCTAGAATCATTAAACGAGCCGGGAGACTAGGTGTTTTGGGTTATGTTGGTAATGATGATTTTAACAATGAATTATCTGTTCTTCAATTTGCGGATGATACTTTATTATTTTCTTCTCATCTTCCAAAACACATTATTGCTCTTAAGTTTATACTTTACTGTTTTGAGATGTTATCAGGTCTTAGAATTAATTTTGAAAAGAGTTCTGTTATGGTCATTAATGATTCTGATAATGTTGAGGGTCTAGTTGCTAATACCTTAAACTGTTCTGTCATGAAATTTCCTTTTGATTATTTAGGTTTTAAGATTAGGCCGTCAAAATTAAAGAAGGAGGATTGGTTAGTCATAATTGATAAGATTAATAGTAGATTATCTAGTTGGAACAATAGATTCTTGTCTAGAACAGGTAGATTAGTATTGGTCAATTCAGTCCTATCGGCTGTTCCTACGTATTGGATGTCAGTACATAGATTTCCTCAATGGGTTATCGATAGGATTGATAGAATACGACGTAATTATCTATAGGGTGGGGGTAGCGATCCTATTTGTAGGGGTTTCAAATGTTTAGTAAATTGGGATGATTGTTGTAAGACTAAGAAAGATGGGGGTTTGGGGATAATTAATTTATCTAATTTTAATTCTTCCTTATTAGCCAAATGGTTGTGGAAATTTAGGTCTCCTGAAGTATCTACAATGTGGAAAGATATTATATCAAAATTTTATTATTCAGGATGAGAGTTCATTGTTGGATCTAAAGGTAGTTGGCAAAATAGATTATCTTACTTTTGGAAGTTAGTATTAAATTGCTTTGATTTTTTTAACTTAGGTTACAAGGTAATTGTCCATTCTGGTAATACGACTTACTTTTGGCATGATAGGTGGATTTCTCGTTTACCACTTAAAATTGAATTTAGGGAGCTCTTTAATAATTGTAGTTTTAAAAATGCTTTGATAAAAGATATCTTTAGAAGAGATTTAGATCCCCCATGGGAGTTTTCTTTTGATAATATACTTGAAGGGGAAACGTTAAGACAATTAGCTCTACTTTATGATAAGTTATCATTATATCACATCGATGAGTGTAAGGACTTAATTAGTTGGGGTATGGATAAAAGTCAAGTTTATTCGGTTAATTCTATGTATAACTTTATAAATTTTTCGGGAATCTCATTCCGACCTTTTAAATTTATTTGGAAATCTAATTCTCCTCCTAAAGCTAAATTTCTAATGTGGTTAATCGTTCATAAGAAACTTAATACTGTGGAGTTACTTAAGAAGAAGAATATCTTTTTTGATTTAAGTGTTATTTTTGTAATACTATGAATGAGGATGTTGATCATTTATTCTTCTCTTGTAATATCACAAACTATATACTTAGTATGGTATTAAGGTTATTTGTTTTTGATTATCATTATTTTTTCAATTGTTGTTCTAATTATTGGGATTCTTATAGATTTGTGTATAATGCTAGTAAAAGATACATTTTAGATTCGTTAGTCACGATCGTATGTTGGTTCATTTGGTCTGAGAGAAATCAGAGAGCTTTCCACTCTACTTCCGTTTTTACAGATAATTTCATCATTAAAATAGTTTTTTATTGCTTGAATTGGATGTCTAGTTCACATAATAAGCTTTTTGTGAAATCGGGCTTTGAGAATTTACTGATTTAGGTTAGACTAAATTTATATTTATTTATCAGAATTAGCAGATTTTTTTGTAATTAATATCGCATTGGTTGTTAATTTCTTTTATTAGTTTTTTCATTGTATTTTCTTTTACACATATATATATGGTAAATAAATATGTATGAATATATATATATATATGCTTATAATATATATATATATATATTTACACACATATATTTCCATATATATATATGTGTAACAAATTACTAATAGTTTGATGAGCTTTTCGCAGATTCAGGTTGTTGATTTATAAGAGGTGCTTAGTGGATAGCAGGATGGATCTATGAGGATTGCTGTTTGGATTGATGATTCATTTTTTTCATTTGGGCTTATTGTTAGAGAGTTTTTTGTTGTTTGTATCTCATTGTCTTTGTTATTATATAAAGAGTATGGGTTATGTATTGGAGTAGATATACTTCAATGTCGGGTGGTGGCTTTGCCGGAATTCGATATTGGAGTAGATGGGCGGTGGTTTTATCCGTAGCTCATCTATCTACGATCCTTACATCCCTAGAGTATATCTTGTACTCCCATGTTCTATAGTCAGACTCTGTATCATTGTTTTATATATATATATATATATATATGTGTGTGTGTGTGTGTGTGTGTGCTCTCTTCTCTTCAGAAGATCACACATTTTTGTTTTAAAAAAAAATCTCTTTTTATGCTGTTCAGCTCCTATTGTACATTATGTTTTGTTTCCGCTGTAGACATTTATGTATAGCTGAACTGTATTTGTACTAAGTATGATCCTATATACTGTGTAACTCTGATGATTACGTTTATCCAGTGTATTATTTGTACATTATATGGTGTATTTATTTATTTCTGTTCTGCTAATACCTGTTTATGTGTTATATTCCAAAGATTACTGTTAACACTGGCGTACGGGGTTTTGGGGTCGTCACAACGTGGTATAAGAGCTTTGGTTAAGCTTAGCTCTGGTATATAACACATTAACGAACTCCTCAGAGATAGAACCAGTAGTGTTCTAGGACAAATAACTCATTACAGACAGGGTCAGCAATATCCTAGTATGAGTATAACAGAATCAGAATAACCCGTTAGAGATGGGGTCAGAAATGCCCCAAAACGAGTCGAGAATAATATGTTTATAAATAACGTATTTGTGATTATATTTATAGTCTGGTTTTAGAAATATGATTTTTGAACATATATAAAAATATATTTTTGAAAAGTTAAAAACAAATTGATTGTAGTTTGTGTTTTGTGATAGTGGGTTGGATTAATTAAATTATTAGAACGATAGTTAATTTAATTAATAAGAGGATGAATGATAGAATTTATTCGATTAAATCACACATTGAATTGTTTTAAAAATAGATAGAAATATATACATGAGCATATATATGTTTCAACAGGTAAATGGATTAGCTGTTGAGTAAAGAATTTATTTGTGTGCCCGACAAATAGGTAAACCTTAATGAGTTGGATGCGAAATATTATTATATCAACTCCTGTGAATGCCATTGGATGTGGAGTGCTGGTTGTTCTGTGTGTAATAATAAATGTCACCATAGGAGAGTAACAATTAATTTTGAACTACATTACATGGCATACTTCTTGAAGATAGGCATACTTCATCATATACCACATAAGCATTTGGAGTTTGTGTGACGAGGTTGAAGATTTACCATATGAGCGAGAAGCTTGTATGGCGATGACTATATTTTACAGGTAGAATTGATGACTGATATGGACCATATAAATTGTAACGATAAATTGCCAGATTAATAAAAAAAACCCACACGGGTCTGGAGTTGACAATAATCACATCTCTCTAGTTATTAGATACGACACATGGATTATTTATTTCTCACACGGGACGAGGTGACGAGAATTTATTCTCTGGAGTAATTAAAAATACACACTCCCTCACGCTTAGACAGGGTGACGAGAATTTATTCTCTGGAGTTATTATCTATACACGCTCCCCTGTAAACACCATAATATATCACTATAAATATGTGTATGCTTTATAGGATTTATTGAGTACCTAATACGGCCTAATAAATTTCCAAACCCCTCCCCGTACAAATGAGGTTATGGCATAATTTTTCGAAAATTTCGGGTGTTAGCCAAATTTTTGAAGAATTTGAAAATTCTCAGAAACTGAAAAGTTGGAGAATGGAAGCCAGATCGGAAGTAGAGTTGATTAATCAAACCACTTTCGACTTTGTTCCTTTTCGGGGACGAAAAGTTTTAAGTGGGGGAGATTAACGACCCGGGAAATCCGAACCAGTTTGAAAATTTCAAATTGGCTGTTTTGGTGGATTTTAAATATTTAAAATAAATATTTTACATAATAACGATGAAAAGTAAGTTTGAATCAACGTTTGAAAATAAATATAATTAATTCTAATTACAAACAAGGCCTGAAATGGCGCGGTAGTTTCAAAATTTGAATTCAAACTTTGCCTGACTGTACCGGGTGCAAAACAAAACAGATTTGAGTGAAACCAAAAATATTTAAATCTGTTAGTGAATATCTTTAATGAATCTGAAAAATCGAAGTTTCATAGTGGGAAGCAAAAGTTATGGCCAAATGAATTTTCAGAAAGGTCGCTATAGAGTTTATATAGCCCGTGAAAATGGCCATTTTGCGAACGACCTTAGAATTCGACGAAACCACTTTTGTTGGATCCGGGATGTCAAATTATTGCTAGGTTTCAAATTTCATAATTTTTGAAGTTAATATGTGAGGGTGGATGTGTTTGGTCGATTTCTATTAAATTGGATCAACCAGAAAAGGGCCATTTTTCAAACGGTCTCAGAATCCAACAAAACTAGTTTTGTTGGGACCGTATCGTCAAAACATAGCTAGATTTATTTTTCGGGAATTTTCAGAATCAGTATCTGGCCCCGACAAATTTTAATGTACTTTCAAATTAAATATTGAATGTTTTATATTTTAATTTAAAGAGAAACAAACTCAAACAGTCGAATGGGCCTACGAAACATATCTCATTGTGTTTGGAATGGGGGTATTTAGCTGGGGACGACAGTCGTTGGGTTTGGATTGGTGTTCGTGTGTGACAAGGGGTATTTTTGGATTTTTAAAATTTATAAATATAAAAAAATCTCATTTGTCCACATCAGCTCTTCTCTCTCCCCGCACCCCCGATCGACGATGAGTAAATCTCCCATCCTTCCCGTTCATTTTCTGATCAATCCACGCATCAAAATCAAACACTCTAGTTGGGAAATTTGTAGAGCTTCTCGAGATCTTCAAATCCATATAGGGTTTGAATTTTATCGTTCAGAATTGGGGGAGAATTCGAGTTCGAAAGTTTCGAACTTCATCTCGCCGCCGCCGTCAGATCCGACCACCGAGTGGGCCCCACCGCCATGCGCTGGTGCGCCTCTCTCCCCTCTTTCACGTGGCGTAGGCCGATCGACGTATCTTTGCGCGGATTCAAAGAAAAATCAAAACCTAGTTTTGAACATTTCAGAAAGGTATACGGCTATTTTTATTTTAACTATATTATAGCACTTTAAAGCGCTACAGGTTTTGATTTCACTGTAAAAATCATATTTTTTCGTTTGTTGATGAAATTCAGTGAAACAAGAGACAGTGGACTCGTGTGGATGTCTTCTACATTCTAGAAGAGACCGCATATTTTTCTGAGCCTTCTGCTATTTTTTGGTGAAGTGGAACCCAATGTGAGATTTCTAAATTATAAATGATATGTAAAACGACGATGTATGAATTATATAGTCGATGTATGAGTTATATAAGCGTTGTGCACCTCATATATAAGCGTTGTATAAGTTGTACGTTCAATGTATAAGTTATATATGCATTGTAAAAATTATATATGTGTTGAATAGAAGTGAAATATACTTATATATATATATACGCCCCTCGTCCATAAACCATGGACAATATTTATTGGTTGTGATTGGTGTGAAAATTGGTTGATAGCGAATGGTTGATTTGAATTGTTTGTGGTTGAAATTGATTGATTATGTTTGAAAAATAACCGTTTGTGTTTGAGAATTATTTGGTTGAAACCACATAGGATTAGTTTGTGGAAAAGAAAGAAAAATATACATGCCGCTTGCGTGCGAACTAGATGCATGAAATCCCCATTGTCAAAAGCTGCGAGGCTTTAAGGTAGAGCAAGGAGCCGTACTAGGGACGGCCCCGGTTTTAACTACCCTGCCGTTATGCTGCCGAAATTTTGAATAATATTCATGCGTTAGAATTATTTTCATGTGTAGAAACTATATTTGTGTGTTGAATAGAAATTCATATGTTGAATGACATTCGTGTTTTGAAATAAATTGTTTCATAATAAAAATCATATTTTTATCATCTATATGAACTATATAAAGTAGTCGTGTTTTGAAATAAATTGTTTCACAATAAAAATCACATTTTTATTGTATATTTATAAACTATAGAAAATATTCATGTGTTGAATAGAAATTCATTCATAGAATAGAAATTCATGTGTTGAATGGTATTCATGTTTTGAATAAACCTTTTTAAATATAAAAATCACCGTTTTATTTTATATATATGAACTATAGAAAATCATTCATGTGTTGAATAGAAATTCATTCGTTGAATAAAAATTCATGTGTTGAATGGTATTCGTGTTTTAAATAAATTGTTTTTACGATAAAAATCACATTTTTATTTTATATATACGAACTATAGAAAACCTTCATGTGTTGAATAGAAATTCATTCGTTGAATAGAAATTCATGTGTTGAAGGGTATTCGTGTTCGAAATAAATTGTTTTATAATAAAAATCATATCTTTATCATCTATATGACCTATATAAAATAGTCATGTTTTGAAATAAATAGTTTTACAATAAAAATCACATTTTTATTATATACATGAATTGTTAAAAATAGTGAAGTGTTGAAATAGAAGTCAGTTGGATAAAAATATCATTTTTATCGAAGGTATGAAAAGAATACGGTTTTGAAATCGAAGAATAGATTATATATATATATATATATATATAATTTAAACGAATCGAATAACGAAGCTGCAGTTCATGTTTTGAAACCATGATTTCAAACGATTAGTGCGGGAGATCCGACCATCGGATTTTCCCGAAACCGAAACCGTTGGGTTCGCTTTGGAATATCTTTCCAACGACACCAACTTTGTAAAGATCCAACGGTTGGATAGTCTGGAATGTTTAATTCAAATCTGAAGAAAAACAACGCCAGAATCGATTATATTTACATATATATAAATATAATTAAATTAAACCGAATAACGACGCTGCAATTCGTATTTTGAAATCGAAATTTCAAACGATTGTACCGGGAGATCCGACCGTCGGATTTTCCCAAAACTGGGACCGTTGGATTCGTTTTGAAAAGATCTTTCTAATGATATAAATTTTGTGAAGATCCAATGGTTAGATTTTCAGATATGTGTAAATTAAATCTGAAGAAAAACAGCGCCACGACCGCGTTATGGCCTGAAGCGTCGTTTGAATAAATTGGTTATTTTTAAATAAAAAAAAATAGCGATAAATCATTATAAAATATTATAAACGATATGGAATGTGAAATTTAGAAACTAACTGAAGGTTAGCTAAGTCGAATGGTTTCCTGGGTTTTGATCTGATGTTGGTTTCGGCCTTCGGGGTTAATATTTGGGAAGTCGTTCTCTTACTGATTTACGGTTAGTGACTAATGAATTGGAATAAGGCGTATGTTGTGTTTGTGTAGCACTTGTTTATTATATACGCGAGTTGCTCAGAAAGGCCGGGTTTATCCCATTCTGAATAACTGAATCGACAATAAGAAATCGAAGATGAAGACGGTGGTTGAAGACCGGAAATCTTCACCTCGGTTGGATGATAACTGATGTCCTGATTGGGAGGCATCCCGAAATATGGATAATGAGTGGTGATCGTCCAGACGTACATGGAGATCGATGGGTATGCGAGGTATATAGTGCCTCCAGTTTCGTTCAGACCCAGAACAGACTTGTAAATGGACTGTGTGTCTGACATTGGAATTCATTCTGTGTGATTGATAACCATCATTGCATGGTGTGAATTTCCTGTGTGGCATGCTAAGATGCAGTGATCAAGGCTTCTATTGAAAAGCAAAGTCTTGTGGTTGATGATCAAAGCACCGCCTGTGTGGCGTAGCTTTGTGTATAATGTGAATTCGCGAGCCTCACAACCCGGTATGAACTAGAAACGTGAGAGGACATCAGGGAGGGCATGCGTTTCCTTCTAGCTAGAGGTGGTGTCAGTGCTTAAAACTGGTTGGCATTTATATTATTTTCACATAAGTCCTTGTTACTGTTGCGAGGCGCCTCGGTTATATCGGTCGATCCGGGACCGATGGAGTCATTCGTTGGCTCATTTATGCCCCCAAAGGGCGGGGAAACGTAGTGTTCAGGCATTTTAATCCACATCGGTGGACCGACCCTGACGATCCAAGGGTCGATGCGTTCTGATCCTGAGACTCGGGCTAGACAGTCTCGAATTCGGTAAGGACTATCTTTTTCCTTGGTTCATGATGGAAATCCAATTTCCAAATACGACACCGTGCGGTTTTAATTGTATATATATATATATATATATATATATATATATGGCGACATGATATATGGTACCCATGCCATCTATGATTGATAGTTATGATTTGAAATTGTTTTTGAAACATGTAAACACTAGTAATAATATCAAGTGCTTTTATTTTATTCGTATCAAGCATATTTTCGCCATTATAAGGTAAAACTCTATCCTCCGGTTTGCATTGCATTGTGTGATGGGAACTGAGTCTTATAATGACTTCATTTTTTTATAAAAAGCATTGTGATGTTTAAAAGATTTATTTGTTTTAAATCACTGGCAATCCAATGGAGTAAACACGTTCCGCGAAAGTGACGTGGTCCTGTGATTAGCCATATTATAAAATGTGTTAAGTAGATTTCTCATACCAGTCCCATGACTGACTCGTAGTTTGTTTCACTTGCAAACTCGGGTGCCCCTTTTTCTACACGGGCAACCTTGTATTTAGGTTGTAGCAGGCTCTTTCTGGATAGCTGGAGCTGAAGATGGATTCTATCATTTATCTCTTTTTATGTTGTTCAGCTCCTATTGTACATTATGTTTTATTTCCGCTGTAGACATTTATGTATAGCTGAACTGTATTTGTACTAAGTATGATCCTGTATACTGTGTAACTCTGATGATTACGTTTATCCAGTGTATTATTTGTACATTATTTGGTGTATTTATTTATTTCTGTTCTGCTATTATCTGTTTATGTGTTATATTCCAAAGATTACCCTTAACACCGGCGTATGGGATTTTGGGGTCGTCACAAAAATGGTATTATTTATATACCAATTTTTTTGAATATGATTCAGAGGTTAATTGGGGCATGACTTGAATGGCAATAATTGTGGATAATTTACATATAAATTTGAAAGATAAGTATGTAAATTAAGAAAAAGACGAATATGCCTAACCCGAGGTTATATTGAGTTATGGTGTAAGACTGCCTGGAACCGCCCGGCTCATCCAACAACCGTAACAATATATATCTAATGTGAGAGGTTAGTGCATCAAGCCCAAAAGAACCCGAGTTTAGATTGAGTTGCGGTGTGAGACTGCCCGAAATCGACCGGCACATCCAACAACCACAACAATACATATCTACTGTGAGTGGTTGGTGCTTTGTTGAATGAATTAAAGCTAAGACAGGAATGGTAGGGTTAAGTTAATTAAATCAACACTTAACCAATACAACATGTTAACTAAACTGATGGGTGGGGTTAGGTTAATTTGAGAAAACTTAACCATTGTAACATGTTGTTTAGGAAACCCTAGTAACGGGGACCCATTTCAGCAGTAACCCACATAGATGTATCATGGTACCCTGAACTAGGCAGGGTGGGGCACGATTGCTGGGCTGATTATAAGCGGTCAAAACAACGACGGGTGGTGCGTCAGTGTAGGTTCCGACGGAGTGCGGTCGTGCACGTACCGTGGAGTGGAAAAAGCAGGCATTGGGCATCATTAGTTATACTCTGTGCATCTTGAATTGTGTTGGGTTGCCACCATAGGAGTTGATCCACCCCATGGTGGGACCACCATAGGTATCTACAATCATTGAGGTCGAATGACACAAATGGTAAACGTATGCGAGTAGGAGCCGATCGATAAAAAGGGGATCATTTATCTTGAATACATGATGCTAGTTGAAACACTTGTAAGAAGGTGCAGAGAAGTAGAAATGAGTGCGATAGCATATTCAGTCTTATTATCTTATTCCTAGGATGTTGTCCTAGATTCAGTTTATTCAATTCATAATCCTTTTTCTTGTTTACATGCTAAATAATCACTGGACTTACTAGACTCATGTCTGACCCATTTTCTTTCGTCTTCTTTTCTTCCGTCCCCCCTAGGTCCGCAGGGAGGGAATACTTCAGCTTAGATCGGATCATTTCCAGCTTGAAGAGAGTAGATGTATTGCTTGGAATCTTTTTCCTTGGGCTATGGCTTTGGATACTCTCTTATTGGGGATTTATGCTGCCTTACTGTTGTTTTAATGCTTCTTTATGTTTTAATTCAGGACAGAGATTTCGTTGTAATAATTTGGATGTTGGTTTGAGATAGTTGTTGTAATGTTTTAACTAAACCACGTACTTATGAAATAAATTTAGTTTTTCCGCTGTTTATACGTCCGTCCCTTTAATTATCTGTATCTTTTACCTATAATGCTCCACCGAAGTTAAGGCATTCCCTTTGTGAGTGACCTTAACGAAGGCGGGGTGTTTCATACTTACTTTTGCACTCTATACATAGTCCATACTTGGTTAATTCAATATATTCTTCTTTGATGTGTTTAAGAAATCGTTCAATCCTATGCCCCCTGCATTCCTTTCTTGTTCTTTAATTGTTTGATAATTGATACTACAACCTACATGGGTCTCCTTTATTTGTTGAAGTATTTTTAAAGTATTTGATATTGTGCCTAATGAAAGTCTTATTTATTTTTGTTTAAAATATGGGAAATTGCATCCCGTGCAGTTGTGTATCTTACTTTACTTTCCCTATGGGAGGTCTTACATTAAAGTATTTAATTACACGCCCCATGTGGTGACTATCTATCTTCTGCTTCCTTAAGTGAAGTCTTACTTATTTTCATTTAAAGCATTTATATCGTGCCCTATGTAGTTGAATGCCTATCTTTCCTGGGTATACATCCACTTAAATATTTGCTTAAAATTAAGGAACTACCTTAGGGTCCCAAAAGTTAAAATGCATTTCCTTACCTTTCCAAATGTGCATTCTAGTAATCATCCCTATCTAGTGTCAATAGCTCTTCCAACCTTGTAATTTTATTTTGCACATGATCCCTTCCCCTTATTGGCCTGAGCTCCCCTCACGTCCCCACAACTTCTCTTATTTAGATTCTAGTAGGTACTCTTCTTGGAATAACACAACTTATCTCTTATTCATGTCCATTCAATTTATATTCCACATGTAAGGGTGCTATAGTTTTATGCCTTCTACATGAAAAATACTTGATGCATAACTATACAGGGCTGGAAAAAAAATCCAGAATCAAATACAATTGGAGAAGTCGGGATTGGTGATTTCATTATATGGCCTAGGCAGTCTGTTAGGCCACATTAAAATGGATTAACATAAGGTATTTTTGGTAAGTTTTACTTCAGTTTTTTAGTTTAAACACCATACAAATCTCATATTTACTTGCATTAATTCTAGTATGTGGTAATCATTTTGGCTATGTTTTTAAAACTTTTTTCTGTAGTTTTAGTATATTTTGTATCCTAGTTCATCTACATGAATAATCCATTTCTTGTGCTTGCAGCAGAAACCTGTCTCTAAAGCTCATTTTGGTTTGGCAATAGCTTTTTGAATCTTGGTTTTACTTTTCTAATTATCTTTCTGTTTATCAAACATTGCAACATTTTGCGCTTAAAACGTCATTATAGAACTTTAGATGTAACCAGATTAATGTTTGGTCTTTGTGCGTTAACCAGTGCATCTACTGATATTAGTTGCTTGTTCTGTTCTTTTTTGACAACCTAAAAACTAGTTTACATTATCAGGTGCTGCAAATGATACATACATATGTTATATACAAATTTTGTCTTATGTCATTATGACTTCATTGGATCGCTTGTGAATTTTATATGTAGAAGCTGTGAATTAGCAACCAATCTATAATTTTCTTGCAGAATATTTATTGCTTCTTGCAAGCGTCTCTGGTTAATGAAGAATTTAGAGGCTTTTAACATAGGTAAGCTTTTTCGTGGCTTCACTCCTTACATGTTCACTTAACTTCATATCAGTGATTTTCTTACTATAGCAGCTGTAAATGAATATTTCGTGTAGCTTTCCTATTTGATTTTCTAAAATGTGTTGGATGACATCATCTCCCTTTTTATTTATTTTGTTTTGTTAACTTATGTCGTACTTTATTGTATTGAATATTCAAATATGATCCTTTTTATATATTTTACTGAGTTAATATATAGTAGTTCATGTTCTTGAAATCTGCAAACTGATAATCCTATCATTAACTTTTTCATCTACCCATAACTCATGCAGTCATTGTTGTTTCAATTACTGCAATCAGTTTCAACTATGAAGTCCAATAATTTTGGACAAAGTTCAAATCAAAGCAATTAACATTGCTAACAAACAAATTCACCGAAAGTTCCTACATTAGTGTTTGAATTTGGCATAGATGATTTGTAGAACTTTTTTAAAATCGAACTTATCTTCAATTGTTTTAGCCAGTGCAGTAACTAGATTTATTTTCTCGTTGCTTCCCCTTGTGGATTCTGCTAGTTTTATTGTCAAACTTATATTTAAGATGTGATGTTTATGGAGATATTAAAAAACATTCCAATAGCAGCATTAGATTCTGATATTTTTCAAATCGTTTTTTGTGCAGATATGGAATTCAAAAGACAATATTATGAATAAGGATGTGTAGAACATGCTTATGAGCACGTTTGATTATCTTTTGTCAGATATTTTATTATATTGTCAACCTTATATTTATGTAACTTGAGTTTATTGCATTATATTTATATTTTTTTGTTCCTTTGAAAATATGTTTTACCTTTATTGTATACTAATTTTTTTATCGTAAACTTGCTTATGGAATTTCTTTTCATATTTTTTAGCTTTTAATTTAAAGAATGGTTGAATCTATTTGGGTTATTGAAAGTATCAATTGTATATTTTAAAATAATTTTCACATTTTGAATCTGCAACATGTTAGTGGTGTCATAAATTATCAGTTTGAAATAAGCATTTCCTAGTGTTGCAGGTTATGAACTTGAAACACTCAATAAGTTTTGCAGATTATGTATCTGAAGCACTTATTGAGTGTTTCGGACTATCAATTTGAAACACTCACCGAGTGTTGCAGATTATGAACCTGAAACACTCACCGAGTGTTGCGGATTATCAACTTGAAACACTCACCGAGTGCTGCAGATTATCAAACTGAAACACATGCCAAGTGTTTCAATTCATCATTCTGAAACACCTACTAAGTGTTTCGGTTCGTCAATCTGAAACATAATATAGGTGTTTCAAAAATCTGCAACATGCTAATTTACAACATCTAAAAAGCATTTCTAGAAGTTTTAGCAACAATTTATTATCGTTTCAAATTGGCCATTTTGTTGTTGTGATTCGTCACATTCTTAGGTTTATCCCAGTCCTGGATTGCTTCCACCTTAGCGGGGTCAAATACAATCCCATTTCCAGAAACAACATGTCCTAAGAACCTCACTTCCTTTTTCCAGAAGTGACACTTCGAAAACTTGGCTCTCAGCTGATGCTTCGGAAGATTTCCAACACAACTCTCAAGTGCGTCATGTGTTCTTCCACGTTCCGGGAGTAAACCAGAATATCATCCACGAATACAAGCAAGAACTTGTTCAATTAATCTCTGAAAACTCTATTCATAAGATCTGCAAAATACACTGGCGCGTTAGTCAACCCGAATGACATCACTAACCATTCGAAGAAGCCGGATGGTGTCCTAAAAGTAGTCTTCGACACACTATCCTTTGCCACCCTTAACTGGTGAAATCCCGTTGCTAAATCCACCTAAGAAAACACTTTAGCCTCGTGAAGTTGATCAAACAAGTCATTAATCCTCGGCAACGAATACTTGTTCTTCTTATTCACCTTGTTCAACTCACGATAGTCCACACACAATCTCAACGAGCCATCTGCCTTGGTTGCAAACACGACAGGTGCACCCCTTTTTGAAACACATCTCCGAATGAATCCTTTTCCTAAAGGTCACAAACTTGCACCTCTAATTCTTGCTGTTCCTTATGCGCCATCCTCCTAAGAGGCACAACAATTGGTCTAGCACTCTCGACCAAATCGATCCTAAACTCGATCTCACGATGCGGTGGTAAAACTTTGACCATGTCAAAGACATCCTCAAACTCATTTCGATCAGCACAGATGGTAAGTCTTCCTATGGAATCCCAAGCGAATATAGATAGCTCGCAAAGACCAGTCTTCGGGCTTACATCTAATCAACACCTTTCGCCCTTCCACATCCCCGATTCTCACCTCTAGCTTCTTGCAATTCAATCTTGCTGCATACCTCTTGAGCCAATCGGTGCCCAAGATGATCCCAAACCCAACGAAGTTCAAAAAAAAGCAATCAAACACAAAAGATAAACCATGACTCGACAACACTAGACTACGATACAACATGCACAAACTGGACAAACCCCCAACTGGATTAGTCACGATCAATGGTCTATCAAAAATCTTGGCTTCTAAACCCTAGCGACAAACAAGCTCATTGCAAATGAAAGAATGAGTCCAGTATCGAACAACACACGAACTGAAACACCATTAGCTGAAAGAGTACCTTGCATGATGACACCTTTTCCCTTCTCCTTTGTAGTAGCAGCTCTCGAAGAAGATGGCACGACTTCGAAAGCATATGCCTTCACATCCTCCATTCCCTTAGCTGATTCTGGACATTCTTTCTTCTCATGCCCAGGATTTCCATACTTGAAGCACTTTTTCTCAGCTTTGGGATTCTTGCACTCATTCGAGTAATGACCCTTCTGTTGGCAGTTAATGAAAACCACCTCACTCTTAGGCTTCTTCTGGCCATCCTTTCCTTTCTGCTGTTGCTGCTTCCTCTTCTTATTGTTACCACCCTGCTGTGGTTTCTATACTTCCTTGGTTGCAGCGATAACATTTGCTTCCTTAGGAAACAAGCTTTCATGACGAACAACTTTTTCCACGAGCTTATCAAATGAGTCAACAAGATGTTCCGCTAACGGTCCTCCTATATAGGTATCCAGACCCATAACAAACTTCTCGTTCTTCTGATATGGTGTATCAATGTATAAACTAGCATATCTAGACAATGCCTCAAAATTAGAAACATAGTCAAGCACAGAACGACCATTCTGTTTCAGCTCTACGAACTTCTTGAACAAAGCAGATTTCTGAGCAATGGAGGTAAACTTCGTATCGAAATTAACTTGGAACTGCTCTGAAGTTATTTCCTCTTCTGGAGTCTCAAGTGTAACTGAATTCCACCACTCCATGGCCCCGCCTTGCAATTGCCTTGACGCAAGCTTTCTCTTAGTTGTGTCATCCAACCCCAAGTCCCTAAAAATACGGACACAAGAATCCATCCACCTCTAAACCTCTTCAGATGGTTCCATTCCTTTGAATGACTTACCTCCTAGAGATGTATAATCTTTGCACATCTTTGCAAAATCCACAACCGTAGGCAACTGAACACCAACATCTACCGTGGCTGCCACTGAAGTGGGCACCCTTTGCATGAATGCGTCCATCGTGGACTCAAACATGGCTGGATAGTTTGGTGCACCGCCAATACCCCCTCCAGGCGTAGTCCTTTCCCTAGCAGTATTTCATGAAGCACGTCAACTCATTCTAAATCATCAAATTAGAATGATTAACCACTTGCAAGAAAAGCTGCTAAAGAAGTTCAAACGCTACTATACTATATACAATATATAGTATACATCCAACTGAAATCTACAAATTCGTCTCTTATATGTAATTACGTCGTCGAGCTTTGGCAAAAATCGTTAACCAGAGCTCTGATACCAAATATGACGACCGCCCACAACCTATGCAATAAAAAAGAGGAATAATGCGTTGAAAGGTGTGCCAAGCAATTGCGGACGATCATCGTAGGTAAACAACAACATCGAAACCTGTCGTAAATCTCACAATGCAAGGATAAAATATAATAGAACATATATAACAGTGAAGCAGAAAACATCAAACTTCCATAACAACTAGAAAGTAATATCCATACACTTGGATAACAAAAATAGTGTTTATACAACATTTCCTCACTACAACACTTAGAGAAGAATAACAAACAGCAGAAATCCAAATACTATATAGTAGGTAAGATTATATGCCAACCTCCTACTCGCCACCAAACTACAACATCGTCCTCACTAAGCTATCACCTGTCACCTAGTCTGCCCATCTAACAATCAGATGAACAACCCAAGGCAATAAGAGGGAAACATAAAACCTTGAGTCAGACAACAGTCTTAGTAAGAGATAAACAACTATCTAACATCATCAATAAAGTATATAAGAATAGGTAAATAAACGAACCAATCTACCCACACACCAGAGAAGAACTCAACCTTGTTTTCCCCACATCGGACAGTGATAGCCTTTACGTCAAACACTTCACCCATTCATTCATGGAAACCAGAACAACCGTTCATTCATGGCAATTAAAGCAAACACCACTAGCACTCATAGCATCCAAATTATATGTATCCCACGTAAACCATCCTAATCGAATTGAACATCCCTCAAGCACAAGCCCTAGAGGCCTAAACCAATATCAGACAAGCACCCATAAAACATCTCCTTCGGTCTTGGACAATTTACGTGAGACGGTACAAACAAGGAAACTAATCAACCATGAAAGACTCTGGCTATCACCGCTAATCCTGCTTCGAAACTATCGTTAATCGCATGATGGCCAATCTTGCCATATCTCAAGGGCTAATGGTAACCCCATTTTTAACATAAATTCCATACACCTTTCAACGATACATATGTTTGTCTAACCTTGACAACTAAGCCGTTCAACGATACCCAGGGCATGCACTCGACCAACAACCTTCAAGTCATTTGGGTGCCCCTATTGTACCCCTGCTTTGAGCCTGTTAGAACTTACGACAATGATAACTTTTTGGCCTTCGCATCTCCAGTTATCCAACCCGACAACTTTTCATAGCTCAAGCAACCTTCTCAAGCAACCATTATCCACTAACTCATGACCTTTGAGTTTCCATCTCATTCGTTGTTCCACGCCGATCAACGAACACATTCAATACCTCGAATATTCCCACTTGAATTACCCTCGACCACCAACCACAAGGTTAGAGCGCACTGCACTACGACATGAGTTCGAGCGCACTGCGGCATGGCACAGGCTCTTTTGTTAAAATCTGGGTCATACCCGAAAATTTTAATTTTTCAGAAATGACCCAGTGCGACCGACCCATCATCTTAGAGCCGACCGACCAGATCTTGCTGACTGATGGACCAAGCCTCAACCGACCGACTAGGACTCGACGACCTACCGGAATTCGAACGACCGACCAGAACTCGACTGCTCATGACAGACCGACCCGACCACATCATTTCTCGACCAACTGACACCACCATTTCCCGACCGACCCTGTCATGGTATGACCGACCAACCGAACCCAACATGCACAACCGACCCCCTGTGACTTGCTCCCCAAGCCATTCACCAACCGATCGAGCACCCTCCCGAAAGCATAACCGACCGACCACCTTCCTTTACACCCCCAATCCAAGTCCAGTTTCAATCAAAACTTTGCCAAACGATAATATCGAAGAAATCTACTCAACCAATTCCTCCCATTCAACCGCAAACACGATATGAGATTTAATAACTTGGAAATGACCATTTTCATCAAAATTATGCAAACTATACCAAAATCAAGATAAATGAACATATTAACTAAATTATGGATCCAACTTGCATAAACATATGAAAATATTTGTAAATTACCGGTTTAAAGTTGCTAAATTAGATCGTATGGCGGTTTATATGAAAATAAGCTTACCATGATGTAGATCTAGGAGAAATCGATTTAAAATGATAAAAAAGATCAAATACTCATATACTTGATTGAATCCGTGTGAGAGATGCATATCACTCACAATTCTCCAAAACAACCCAAAATGATTGAAATATGATTCCGAACAGCGAAGAATTTGATCCAAACTCTTCAATTCGATGACCAATCCCTTGAAGTGATGTAGATCTAGCTTCCAACGACGTAGATCTTAGATTCTCTAATGTAGATCTCGAATTTTATTGGTGGAAAGGTGCAGGAGAATGGAGAAATAGAGGATCACAAGCTCCTCCAAATGAGAGAATGGAGAAAGTAAACTATTCTTGATGCCTCCCATCCCCTGTTTATAGCCTCCCACCAGCCCACTAATGGACCTCTCAAATCAGCCCACTATGGCTTACAAAACTTGAATAGTCAACTTAAAAACCTTAAAAAGGCGATTCCTCCTAAACCGTTGAACCGAATCTTTATTGTGACTACTCTACGGAAAAGGAAACATCATTTCCTTTCCAATGGCACAGGTCTCAACACCTGATTCGACCTGAGTCAAAATTTATGTCCTGTACAAGAGTGACAGGGGAAATGGCTACAAACAAAATTGGTAAAAATTATGGACATGTCTCACATCCCCATAAACAATATATTAAAACATGAGAATGATCCAACCCTCAGGGAATAAAATAATATTATTTTACGATCCTTTGATATATAAAATGCGGGACGTTACATCTTCCTTGTCAATCATATCCACCTTAAGCTACCTTTTCCCAATCAATAATTTTGTCCAATACATCGATTATGGTCATCGGATATTCCTTGATCTAGGAAGTATCTCAGTATCAGATCACCTGAGCAAAGAACTCTATCATCAGCTTGTTGTATTCATCCAACTCTTTTTGGGCCTCGACAA
Source organism: Allium sativum (assembly GCA_030737875.1). NCBI lineage: Eukaryota > Viridiplantae > Streptophyta > Magnoliopsida > Asparagales > Amaryllidaceae > Allium > Allium sativum. Next base: position 57,488,454 of record CM060912.1, read on the forward strand.
GTTGCACATTAGCGTCAGCAGCGGACTTAAGAGCAATATTTGGATTCCCTTCAGCTACGACTTCCCTTTCTTCAACCTCTGCTAGTTTGGCCTCTAATTCAGCATTCTTCCTCGCTAATTCTGCTTTTTCTTGTTCAAGGCGAGAACGAGATAGCTTCGCTTGGTACTCTCCGACTTTGCATCTTCTACTTGCTTTTTCAAGGCGGCACGCTCTTGACTTTAGAATCAAGCTCGAAGTAGTAGCGCTTTTGCAGTTCCCATATTGTTTCATGTGGTTATCGATGTCACGCTTGGCTAAGGTAAGTTGGGCTTTTGCAACCTCAAGCTCTTTCTTTATGTTCTTTATGGCTTTTTCATCATATTTGGCTCTCTTTTATGTGCCTCACATAAGCAAGCAAGTCTCGGATGATTTTTGAAAGATTTCGCGAGTACTTACACATTTTTGTGTATTGCTTATCCACTAGGACTATTTTAGCCTTCACTTCTCCCACCCACTTCGAAAGCACTGGCTCTAGAGTAGGAACGAAAAACATATTCCCGAAATGATGATCTGGAAATTGCTTCTTTAGAATTTTCAATTTAGATTCATTCTCGTAGTCAAGTGTCACATATTTCATTATAAATATTTCAATTTTTTGTCGCCCAGTAGGTACAAGAGTCGTTTTTCCTTTCTCTTGCTCTTTGTCAGAAACATTAGTTTTGTCCAGTGGGTCGTAATGCTTCGGTGGTAGCCTTTCCTAATGATGAGTTTCCTTCGGAAGAGTTGGAGCCTTGGTAGTGACCTATCCCCTTCACGACGGTCCTAGTGGCTCCTATGCTGATCAATATTGGATCTGTGAGGGGAACGAGAACATGAAGAATAAGGTTGGTTTGAATCATGGTATTTCTTGCTATCTTTCCAACACTTTCGCCTCGATCATACTCCGTATTTGAGTCAAACCTGGGCATACTTGGAAGAATATCTCTAAGGGAGTAGTGGCGACGAGACATATCTCCTGCGAATTTGCATAAACAAACATTAGAAATCAAGGTTAATATAGTACACAAGTGTTGTGGCGTGCAGTACACGTGTAGTGCATATGTCCTAAGTGATCCCCCAGACAAACCAGAGCCCGGAGTTAGGCTTACCTGCATAGTCTCCCCATCTTTCACAGGAATGGTTTCTTCATCGGAAGAAAGGAATAATAAACCTATGTCGATATCCTTGGAAGTATAGATTTGGTCAGGCAGAGGAAGTTTTGATAAAACCCAAAATATGGGATCTACGGGAGAAGTTCCACCAAAAGGGGGCTAGCAGGAGATGGAGTCCTTAGAGAAGGATTTCGTTCAATAACAAAGGTATCTTTCAGATTATCGTCTTTTTGCTTATCTCTAGAAGGTATGTTCAAAGCTTCGTCATCTTGAATTGACAATGGAAAACTTTTCGGGAGTATAATTGTATTTTACTCTCCTGTTGACCCTTTATCTCCTAACTGCAATTCCTGGCTGGAGCCTATGAGTTCTTGACCTTTCGAGCGCTCCCCCCCTCAGCTGATGTTATGACCTATCCCTCGGCTGGGGGCACATATACATAAGCACCTCTTCCATGGCCTATGCTTTAAGTCATTGCGAGTAGACAATGACAACGAAGGTAGTCGTCCACCAAACATTATCTGACACTTAATAGTTTTGGGTCACTGTTTAGCAAACGGTTCAAAGTATCCCAATATAGTTGGTGTTCTTCCTTCGTTGGGTTTGTAACTATAAAAGGATAAGACAAGTTAGTATGTCTGTGGTGGCGAATAAAATAAGAACATAAAAAATTTGAAGCTTACTTGACTGGAGCCATCGCCTAGTGCATCCCGTTTAATGCTTGATATAAAACCATTACGGCATCACATCGCCTATTTGCTATTGAATCCTTCATTAATAATTTTCTTTTTAGGCACAGACTCGAAGTATACGAAAGATGGAGTTTCCTTTGTCCGATGTTTAAAGTGATAGAAGAATTTTACGTCTTCAAAAGTATGCTCTACCCCCCCCCCCTAAAAAAAACTTCCCTGTAAGCGATGTATAATGTATACAGATAGGCGTAAGCATTGGGATGAAGTTGCATGGGTGCAATCCACATTCGTCTTAGAAAATCGACGATGAATGGTGCAAATGGAGGGATGGCCCTTACAATACACAACAATCGACTAACCGCCATGTACCCCTCTGGCGGAATATGAGGCCGATCTGCTTTAGTTGCTACTTTGATCTCGTCCCAAAGAATTCCATGTCTTAAGCATATGCGTCTAAGTTTGGTTTCGTTGATTGTAGAACGAATAGAGTCGCCGGGCGTTTCTATGATGGTTGCATCCCCGAATTCGTCAGGAGCACGATTATCTCCAACTCCTCCTTCCTGCTCTTCATCCATGGAAACTTCATCTCCAAACGATTCTGCACTCTCACGTTTCTATTTCAAAGTCCGAGCATGCACTAGCCCATTCTGGATCTGAGGTAGATGAAGTATCTTCGAGCTGAGGGTTATCAGATGACCCTGGAGTTGTAGTCTTCTTGGACAATCTTATAGAACGTCTTCCAGACATAATTGTTGTATTGTCCAAGAGATGACAAATGTTAGAGTATAGTTGCATGTGCCCCCTATGTGCATGAGATAATTTATGCTGGTGCGTACAGTGCTGAAATAAGAGAATATTAAATAAGAAAAATAGAAAGCAGTATAAAGGAAAATTGAGCAATCGTGTGTTCATTAAGTCCGGAAAGTCCATCTTAGAAGGCTCTATCCTATCTGTCCACAAATTTGTAAGTTATATTTGAGTTTTGGTTAAATCATGTACAAGATTGCATGCCATAATCCCGCCTCATCAAAGCCCTAGGCTCAACCAAGCCGGATAATGTAGAGTTGTATATATGTTCCACATTGATAACAACGAGTCGATTCGAAGATATAAAAGAATCAACAACTGTTCGGGTCAGAGTGTAAAGGAAATTGCTTCGGGTCAGGTGGAATCCTGTGAGAGAATATATTTGTTCGGATTTGATCGAAATCCCCGAAGCGGAGTAGTGAAACCCCACCCGTACCAACCCAACTCGCTGCAATTCAATTACTCCACTTAAGCATTTCTCAATTCGCTTTAGAGTCATCTATTCCGATCTGATCCGTGCCTATTATCTCTAATTTACATCTTCTTCCTCCTTTTCACCACACCAAGAACCAAATTTCCATCATCCCTTCTTTTTCATCGAGATAAGGAGCCAACTCCAGTATCAAGCCCCTCTACGCCGAGCACAGTACGTCCATGCCACCGCATGGAGGCGACAGTGAAATCGCCATCGATGACGATCCAGATGATCTTAATACTGGCTTTACCATCGATTTGGCCAAACGAAGCGGATTAACATGAGGATTCAAATGTTATTTACCAAAAATCAAAGATCAAAACATACGTGATAAGAAATTCAAGCACTTACCCATGTTTGAATTTGAGAATTGAGACAAAATCAAAGAAAAAGGGGAATTAGGGTTTTGCCTGAGCAAGAGTAATTCGGTGCAAATGAAAAAAAAAGAAAACAGAGGAGAACGGTTTATATATTAATCATTGGAGGCTATTTGTATTCCTTGAGAGGACGACCCAATCTGATCCACTACAGCACCAAGATAGTGGTGGCCCAGTATATGCTCGGTTCGAATGCATGAACAGGTCGAGTAATCCCGATCCAATCTGTTGCTCAAACCCCGAATTGATGTTATAGAAGTGAACTCGAGCAAGTTTGGAAATAGATAAAATTCAAAGGGGTTATTCGAGAACACAAATCTGAAAATTTACCTGGAAACTTGTTTATCTCCTAGTTAAAAACTCCAATGTGTTGAGTGCAATGGAAATGACCATGATTTGGACCCTGTATTTATAGATGCATCACCAGAGTCAGGAAGCACTATTTCTGCCAAGCATCACGACTCTACAGATAGACATGTCTGCTAATTGCCACCAATTCAAGCACTGACAAGTTGACAATTTCGAAGCATGTCTCATCTCCAATGAAAATGTACTTCGAGGGGGAAAAATATTAGCCTGCTTTGTAACCAGGCTACACAAAGCTTGGGAATTGAATGTTGGGTTTACTTAAAGGTTAGCGACATAGTCAATCAAGATGAGGGATCAATAGGATCAGTTGTGAGATGACTTGTCGGACTAAGAGAGCTATTATACTCGCTTTCACCAAACAGTTGGATTGCTCGGATCAACCTCATTTCACTCATCAACAAAACCGGGAACCAACCGATGAACGTCGGGTCGGTTCGGTGTCTCTCTTACCGATCTGATCCGATGATTATTACCCTGAAATATTTACACACCACGTTGCTACAAACATGGGACAGTTACAACCCACTTACCCATGATGTCTATGCGCTGTCTTCGTCATAATGCATCCATTTCTAAGATTTGTAGGATGGGCCCCTCGTGGCATCCGATCCGTCTGTGTTCTGCACCTATAAATACACCATAACACACCATTTTAAAGGATCTTTTGGCACTTTAACTACTCTAACTCCACCATTATCACATCTTCTCTTATTTATTCATTTTATATTCTGAGTTGTTGAATATATTTCAACCAATTATTGAGAGATACTTGATGGTATTTGAGAGGTTGAGTGGCTATTACTATTGTACTTGTGATCGATTCATCAACTAAAGAAGGATAAAGTGGACGGAGGCTCGTTAACGCCGAACTACCATAAATCTTGCATGTTGATTCTCTCTGTTTTGAGTTGTTATCTTCTAAAATTATTAGTCAATTGGGTGTTAGAACCACCTTTTGGTCTAACAACTATATGTATGCTAAAAATTCATATATATATATATATATATACACATATCATAGTGTATATATATACACGAATATATATACACGAATGGAATCAGCCTCCATATATGTACCCATAAGACACAACCAATTGACTAAATTCAAAACAATGCCGCCCACGAGATAATATGGTAACAAACAGAACAACAACCCATAAACAATCTATACTCAGTGAACACACGAAGTAGAAACCTGAAATGCGTTCAAATCATGAGATTTACTCACCTTTATATGGCAGTGGCGAAGGCACAATGAAGGCTTGGCCCTTAATTGCATAAAGGCGGTGACTTTGACTCAAGGTAAAGACAGCAGTGCTGCTAGAAGTCATGGACCAATAGGGAGGCAAAGAATGATGACTTCGACGATGTAAACAATGGCGATTTTGTGATGCGGTGGAGTTAGGGTTCCAAGCACTGAAGGATTTAGCGTCGAAGAGCATGATGGGTGGTTCGGTGCTTGCAATTTGAAGAAACAGGATGATGGATTTAGGAGGAGAAAGTGACGGTGCACCGATTTACAGTGGCCATTGATTTTCAATTTAAGGGAAAAGGGTTTCGGCTATTAAAATCTGAAAGGGAGAACGATTGAAGAAAAGGGAATGGGGTGCTAAATTTTATAGAGGAAAAATAAAGAGATAAGAATGCTGTAAAATCACTAGGTAGCAGTGCATTAGAAATAGGTTGGTGCGAAATTTATCTGAGGAAATGTTTATTTGAGATTAATTAAATATTTAACTATACCATAAACTATCTTTTAATGCTCAATATTTGAACCGTTAACACCATCTCCAAATGCGACAAAAATACACACACCTCTACATTTCAACATTTTGAATCTAATAAAATTAGTTTGGTTGTAATTCGACTCCATTTGTATATGACTATATTTTGCATTTTTAATTATTTAACGGTTCACATATTTTATTCTGTTTGCCCACCGACAACTCTGTTCGATTCCAAATTAAGTTTCAATCTCTTTCTATATACAAATACACACATATCTAGCCAATTTTCCATATATTTCAACAAATCAAATTTCCAATTTATTTAATGTTAATAATGTTTATATTCAAATTCGACCTTTTATATTTTTTTAGTTAAATTCCAAACCCAATTCAAATATCCAACCAAATTCTATTCTAATATTCAACAATAAATACATGATTCCCAACCAACCATTCTGAATTAAATATTGAATTCAATTCACACACAAAACAATATATTTGATTCTTAACCCAAGTATAAATATAAAATTGATTATTAATAGATAAATCTTTAAGTAATTCCGTATTTCTGTGGTCGAAATTTCTGGGTTGTTACAATCTACTCCCTTAAAACTTTTCGTCCTCGAAAAGGAGAGACTGTTAGAGTTTTACCAATGTATACTTACAATTTTGATCAAAACATGATTTTCTTTTTCTTCCGAATCGGGTTTTATTTATTTTCTATATTTAATTTTCTTAGACCAATTTGTATCTCAAATTGTTTTGAGATACCTCCCAATTTCCTATTTTATCTAATCTTCTAAGAGATTCAAAATCATATAATTCTTTTCAAAACCACTCTCTTTAAATTTCAATATCTGCATAAGTTTGATTTATGCATTCCAAATTTCTTTATAAACCTCATTCATCGTTGCACTTATTCCTTACAATCCAAGTTCAACCAAATATACTTACATTCAATCCATTTAATCTTTCCTAATGCTCATTGAATAGCATAAATAACAACTGCTCTTCAGGTCGATAGTTTGAAAATTGAAAGCTTGAAAATTTCAAAAATCCGAAATCTTTTATAACTTTTAAACATAACATGAAATTCATGCAGAAAATATTCGTATTATTACTCCAAGTCTATGGACTTGGAAATACTCTGAAATCTTCTTCCTTAGCTTATTAAGTTAAATACATTTTAATTTCAAATTATTGATTTGAAAATACTTGATAACTCGAAGTTTGACAAGCCTATTGCCGTTCTCACAGATGTTAGGCATACGCTGGCCAGCGCACGACTAAAATCTCCAAATACTATATATCCTTGCTTCAACTCCAGTGAAAATATTTCAAAATTTCTTTAAAAAAAGATATGGAAAGTACTAATGTGATGTTGATTGTTCATGAATCACAGATACACAATGGTTTCGTCTGGATCCCCCAGAAAACATCTGTATCCATAGGAAATCTAATCCCTGTGAATTTTGTCATGGACAGATCAACGGAAGACATATAAGAATTAAAAGGAAATCCGAGGTCGTTGAGCGTTGGCTGCTCTATCTCAGGGTCACGAAAACAAATCGTCAAATTAGGAATATGAATCAAGTCACGAGGACAAATCAAGTCACGAAGACAAATCAAGTCACAACGACAAACTGCTGCATCAAACAGGCAGCTCAATATCACTAAGATATCGCAAACATCACATGGCTCCATTCTACCTTTAGTAACTAGTGGTTACATTGCTTTCACTTGTAGATATGCCATATGGACCACAGGTACACAATGGTTACGCTTGGTTCCCCAGGAAACATCCATACCTGTAAGCTTTCATAGCTCTATGGATTATGCCCTTATAAAATGACTGTAGATCGCAGCAGACACAGTGGTTACGTTTGGTTCCCCCAAGATACATCCGTCTTCCGTAGGCCATCTACGTCCCTACAAATTTCGCTACATGGTCGTATTCTTCTAGGAACCGACAACTCATGAGTTTTATGTCCAGACAACCTACTACCACCAGCAGCATATCTCAACTAAGCTCGAAATTTAAAGGAGAAGGAAGGTACTTTCCTCATTTTGATTTGCAAACATATGATACTATGTACATATAGTACTTCATTTCACACACCTCATAAACCATACTTATATAAGAATTTCTTTAAATTATGTTTTTAAACATCTCATTCTTATATAAATTCCATTATAAGATTTCATTTCAGATCGATTACCTTCCAGTCAAATAGTTTTCAAATTCACTATGTTCTTATATATTTCTCATATAAGTTCCGAAAGTTCTGTTTCCTATATCTAAAATCAAATTTCCATTCAAATTTCAAAATTTTAGTTTTGATCTCTTAATAAATTTAGATATTTGATATGATTTAAAAATCATATTTGTGAATCTATCAGTTATAACCCAAATTTTCTTCCAAATTTCCCAATTATTAAGTTCATCAGTTAATACACATCTTGATGCTCTCAAAGTTTCAGAAATTTTCATTCTTATAATAAATTTCTCATTCATGCATTATTACTCTTCCATATTCACATTCTTCGACCGTAAATTAGCAAAAGAACAACTCCCTTGGTATCAACCCCGAAGGCCGAAACCAACATCAGATCAACATTTAGAAAGTCATCCAACTTGACCAATCTCCAGCCAGTTTCCAATTTCCTTAATCCTCTTCTCGTATTCCAATATCAATTCCTCCCTTCTTTTACGTTCTGCCACTCTTCGTTCTCGACGTGCAGCCTTTTGTTCTTCAGTTCCTACGTACCATTCTAATTCATCAAAAACCCTTAGCCTCTCATGACCTTTTTGAAAAACATTTCCAATTATCATATTTATTTTCTATAATTCTAGAAAATCTCTAATTACCATTGGAAAACATTTCCATGTATTCATAAATCTTTATCTTCCATAAAAAATATACTTTATTCTCATGGAAAACATTTCTAAATTCGTTATTTGGATTAAAACAAACGTGAAATAAAACATCGTTATTTCCACTTAACCGTTGACACTTATTAACTTACTTCACTTAACCAACTCTTGATATTAAACCTTATTTCAACATCTATTCGAATATAAGATGTTATTTCAAATTCAAACTCATATTTGTAAGTAAATTCTCCAAATTCACACACGATTTGGACTACATGTTGCATTACCAATTCACATCATATAACTGATGTCTATCAATATATAACCTCTAAGCTCGTACGTCTCAGAGAAGGCTGTTAAGATAAGAGAATAAATTCTTAGCCACCAAATAGATATATATATATATATATTAATAAAGATCAATTTCTATGTCAAAAATCACAATGTCAGACATACAATCCAAACCACAGTCCAAATTTCAAAACTTTGCTTACATGTTAATGTCGGAGTCAAACTCAATTTTGTGAAATTCCAAATTGAATTAACTATTCAGGTTAAGATATGATTCGAGTTCCCGATTTAAATTCTCAACTTTGACTGAATCTGAAGTTTGAATTATTCACCTCATAATATTAGTTTTACATCAACTTCCAACTTTCCAAATTTTAAGCTTACCGCTTAAATCAACTCTTCAACAATTTTAAATTCATCATCTGAATTCTTATTTCCAATAAATTTCAGTTGTCTTTGATTGCTAAAATACACAATTAGAGAAATTGATTCGTTAATTCTCTTCTACTTATCTTCCTTTGATGCCATTCGATGATGGATTTGAGATTCAAACCTAAGGGGACCCTATCAAAGAATAACTCTTGCAAATCTAGATTCGAAGACTAAGGATTCAGGAAAGAATTTTAAATCTCAAAATAATTTTTGCTTTCGTTGTATTAGTATCAAAATACAAGTGTCAAAATACATAACATTTCCAAAATAATTTATCCTTCTAAATTAAAAACTTTCAAATTTTATATTTCAAACCCCTTTATTTTCAAAATCCGTTTTTTTCTAGCGTCGATCCTCCTTATTTAAAACCTGATAAGCTAACCTCTGAATAAACCAAAGCTCTGATACCACTTGTAACATCCCGCCTTTTGACCGCTTCAAATCAGTATTTAAACCAACTTAAAACGTTCAAACCGATGGATCGTTAAAAAAAGAATCAACACATAATAAGTAAATAACATAATATTGAACAACAAAATAAACTTTTATATATAATTCAGAATTTTGATACAAGTTTTTTCAATACTGCGGAATTTAAATACAATTTGAATACAAGAAAAATATTTACTGTTTAAATCTTCAGAGTGCGCAAGTCTTCAAAATCCCCCAGCCTCGCCAATCTTCGAATCTTAAGCTGTAATATCTAAATCTGTAACACTTGGGTCTAACCCGCACATTCTATGCAAAAACATAAAACACTTGAATTAGGATTATACTTATTTCAAGTCAATAAACTTTGAATGAACACATAAATATAATCAGTTTAAGACCAACAATATATTAATAGTTCGAGTATAATGAACAGTGAGCTGCCGAAATAAAGATGGAAAAAATCATGAAACAACACAAGTTAGCATATGTGTGAGACATGACCACTTTCAAAAGGTAGATATATCGTTTAACAGGATACCGCAGAAAATCGTCAATGACCAAATATCGAAGTACGCAAGGGAACAACAGCCCATAGACAATCTATACTCAGTGAACACATGAAGCAGAAACTTGAAACGAGTTCAAATCGTGAGATTTACTCACCTTAATATGGCAGTGGCGAAGGCACAGTGAAGGCTCCGCCCTTGATTGGATAAAGGTGGTGACTTTGACTAAGTAAAGACAACGATGCTGCTGGAAGTCGTGGAGCAACAAGGAGGCAAAGACTGATGACTTCGGCGATGTAAACGGTGGCGATTTTGTGATGCGGTGGAGTTAGGGTTCCAAGCACTGAACGATTTGGCCTCGAAGAGGGAGATGGGTGGTTCGGCGCTTACAAGTTGAATAAACAGGGCGATGGATTTAGGAGGAGAAGGTGACGGTGGACCAATTTACAGTGGCCACTGATTTTTGATTTAGGTCAAAAGGGTTTCGGCCATTAAAATCTGAAAGGGAGAAAGGTTGAAGAAAAGGGAACGGGGTGCTAAATTTTATAGGGGAAAAAAATAAAAAGATAAGAACGGTGTAAAATCACTTAGTAATGATGCATCAAAGATAGGTCAGCGAGAAATTTATCTGAGGAAAGGTTTATTTGAGACTAATTACATATGTAACTATACCGTAAATTATCCTTGAACGCTCAATATTTGTACCATCAACACCATCTCTAAATGCAACAAAAATACACGCACCTCTACATGTCAACGTTTTGAATCCAATAATATTAGTTTGGTTGTAATTCGTCTTCGTTTGTATACGATGTTATTTTAAATTTTAAATTATTTTATGGTTCACCGATTTTATTCTGTTTGCCCACCGACAACTCTGCTCGATTCCAAATTTAAAACGTTAAGTTTCAGTGTCTTTCTATATACAAATACACACATATCCAACCAATTTTCCATATATTTCAACAAATCGAATTTCCAATTTATATAATGTTAATAACATTTATTTTCAAATTTGACCATTTATATTTTTTAGTCAAATTCCAAATCGAATTCAAATATCCAAACAAGTTCAATTCAAATATTCAACAATAAGTATTTGATTCCCAACCAACCATTCTGAATTAAATATTGAGTTCAATTTATACACAAAACAATATATTTGATTTTTAACTGAAGTACCAATATAAAATTGATTATTAATTGTTAAATATTTAATTAATTCCATATTCCAGTTGTCGAAATTTCTAGGACGTTACAAGTATGAAGTATTTCTATTCACTTCATCCTTCCATTGAAGTCTAGCCTTTTGTTTATTCATCATGGATTCACTATAAAGTGTTTCATTGTAATTTTGAGAACATAAAGATTCATGACTAGCATAGTTAGGGTTAGAGACATCCTCTAACATTATATTTTGAATAAATTCAAGTTGAGTTTTCCAGAAGACAGATTTCCTGCTTCTATTTCCATGTTTAAGCTTGACCTATCTTTTAGCTTCTCTTTAGTTGCCTTTAATTTCTTCCATAACACAAACATAGGATCACCATAATTGGGTAAGGACCAAACCTCATGGATAATTTCTACAAAATATGGTTATTTATCCAGCAGTTAAAGAATTTGAAACTGTATCTTCTCTTTTTTCTCGAGCCTCTTATTTTAACAATTCGAGGAGAATGATCAAATGGAAAGGGTATGGGCATGTAGTTCATTATGGTAGGCCACTTGTTTATAGCAAACATGTTGCAAAAAGCATAATCAATCTTAGAGAATGCTCTACAACCCTCTCTTCTCTTATTATTCCTGGACTAATTTGCACTATCAGGCTTGATTTTAATGAGATCAGAATCAAATACAGCAAGGTTAAGTGGTATGATCTCACTTAAGGATAGAAGGTTGCAACTAATTCGACCAGTCAATCCAGGGAGAAGTTTAACTCACCAAAAACAATCCATGGATGAGTGTTTGCCTAAGAAATAACATGGGTTGGAAGAGTTAATCTCTAGCATTCAAGGAATTTTCATCATAAATGAAGGATAAATAGTAAGAGGTGGAGGAAGGAATGTGAATGTTGTGGTAGCAGATAAGTTGATTGGAGGAGGTTATAGGAGATAACCTATGAGTATTGGATCAAAGATAATCATGATCCTACCATATATTGCTTCTTGGAAGTTATGAATAAGGTTCCAAGAAGGATTAATGTAATTTGCTGCTGTCTGCATAAGAGCAACATTATGTTTGGACTTTAATGATGCAAGAGCACTAAGATTATATTGTCTAATCAGTAACTTACACTGATCAAGTTTGAAATCAAGGCGGGCACTCCTAATTTCCAAACACCAATGTTTTGTATCATTGATTACAATCCTGTTCTTTGATTAGTTTTTTTTTTCATAATCCTAGTAATGGCTTGATTTGAATCATGGTATTTTGGAATGGATTGAGACAGTGGAGAGGTTGAAGCATTTTTCTTATTTGATTTTTTTTCATAGGAGAACTATGATGCTTGTTGCATTTGATTGAGGAGGTTGAAGTTGATCCAACAAAAGAAGGTAGAGGAGCCTCGTATGCAGCACGAGGAACTAGATTGAAATATGGTTGCTCAAGAGTAATAATATAGTTGTTTGAATTGACATGATGCTTGTTTTTGGTTTATGGTGGTGGACGAAGAGTAGGTATTGCTGCATTTGATGGCAAAGTTTGATCGGTGTTGGTAGATATGGTAGGCGAAGAAGGTTATGTTTTGACTTGGTTGTGCACATGCACTACAATAGCATTTGAAATGCCATGCACATCAGACTGAAATGAACAACTTTGTTCATCAAATGAGATTTCCTGATTAGTTTCACTTATATTATCAGGCAATGTGTTTTCAGAATTAACAGCGTGCCCATCCAGGTCTATCATCACATTATATAGATCGGACAATTTGGATGGCACTGAATGATCAACATAATTGCATAAACCAGCTGAATTGTTAAATTTTCCATCAATTTTAGTAATAGTTGCTGAACCAACTGATGCTTCTTTATTTATACTGTGAATTTCTTCAATTTTAGCTTCTGTTTGCTGCCTTGTTTCTAATACAAATATAGGATCATTAATATCATTAATTTCTTGTTCTTTGTATAAATTTAAATCATCCATCCCACTTGATTTCTCAACTATTTACACACATCGCTTGTTTCTTTCCCTCTGCAATCATTTATATGTGCCTGATCACTTCCTTTATCAGGAAAAATAATTGCGCACAGCATTGTTATCATTATTTTCCAAGAATTAGAGAACGTCAAATTTTTTTATAATCCTCACCGCTTGACTAACTTTTCCTTTACAAGTATCTTCTTTAATATATTTTTTCTAAGGTATTAGCATGAACTACCTCCCTTTCCTTATCACCACTGATTTCTCCTTCTTACAAATTTCTTTCATTGCCTTTAGCTATTATAGTTTTACCTTTATTAAGTTTAGCACCATTAATTTCAAGACCCGAATTAGCAAATTTTTTCTTATGAATGGATGAGTTATCATGTAGCTTCCTTTTATTTTTACCTACTTTCTACCATTTCTGAATTCTACCATTATCGTCATTTTTAACTGGATTCTTCCCCTTGGTTGTTGTGATTCAACTACACTGACTTTATCTTGAATCACCTTTTTTTAGCTTTATTCACAATTGGATTTTTCACCACTTTATTGCATTTTTCATTTGTATGACCAAACACTTTACAACTTATGCGCACATCTGGCTTCCATAATCATTTGACTTTTATCTTTTAACAACCACCATCTACCAACTTAACCGTAAATTCCTCAACCAGATTGTAATGATCCGTATTCTAACGATTAGATATTTAATTATTTTATTAAAATATCAATTGTTAATTATTCGATTGATGGCTCCAAAAGGTGATTTCTCACATGATAGAATTGGGACTCGAGACTAGTTCTGTTAAGATCACATGATATGTTACATTAGTAAAAAGTATAAGGATCGCTATATTTTGAGTTCAAACCAGTTGTCGGTCATATTGATCTCAAAATACGTGTAAAATTATCATTTTGGGCAACGGCCTTGGATTTTGATAAGACTTATACCATTGGAACGGTATCGTCGCAATGATGCATACCGTCAAGTTTTGTAGCATTTGGATGAGTCGTTTGGTCGCAGCGAATTATAACACATGTTCAATTTTTGTTTGAATTGATGATAGTGAGGATAGTAAAATAATATAAAACCAATACAATTGGACCCAGCCTACTACTGTACACTACCTTCCCTCTTCTTTTCTACTATTTCATTGCCACATATAAAAAACAATGGCCACCCTTCTTGACCTATTTCATTAATTTAGATCTCATCATCTAGGCCATCAAAATTCATAAGATTGAATCCGTTAAACTCTAACTGAAATCTCTATAATGCTGTAATAACCCAGAAATCCGAGCCAATTTAAAAATTTTATTTTGGCAATTTTAGCGAATTTTGTATACTTAAAATGAATTATTTTAAATAATAACGGTGAGAAATTTATTTTGAATAGAATTAAAACGTATATATTTATTTGAATCGTCGTTAGAATATAAATATTTTATTTTAATTATATAACGAGCCCGAAATGGCGCGGTAGTTTGAAATTTCGATTTCGAACTTCAAATGAATGTACCGGGTGCAAAATAAACCGGATTTTAGCGAAACCAAAAATATTTGAATCTAATTGAGGATATCTTTCCAACGAATCCGAAAAATTGAAATTTCATAGCGGGGATAAAAAGTTATGCTCAGTTGAAAATTCAAAATAGTCGCTATGGAATTCTGGCCCTTAAAAATGGCCATTTTGCAAACGACATCGGTTTTCGACGAAACCACTTTTGTTGGATACGCGATGTCAAATTATTGCCAGGTTTCAAATTTCATTAGTTTTCTAATCAATATGTGAGCGTGGCAAAGGAAAACGCGTTTGACCAATTTTCGTTGATTTTAATCGACTGGAAAATGGCCATTTTTCAAATGGTCTCAGAATTCGATGAAACTAGTTTTGATAGGACCGTATCGTCAATACGAAGCTAGAAAATATTCTTCAGGAATTTTTAGAGTTCGTATGTGGCCCCGGTAAATTAAAATGCGCGTTCAAATTCAATATAGAGTTATATGTTGATTTTGGCGAAAACTGATCAAAATGATCGAATCAGCTTACGATACATATCTCATTGTGTTCGGATTGGGGGTAATTAGCTATGGACGACAGGCGGTGGGTCTCGTTTCGAGGTCGAAATAAAAAGTTGCTTTTTAAAATTTGATAATAATATATATATATATATATATATTCATATACTCTTACCCCCCTTTTTCATTCACCGTTGACTTCGAAAAAAAAGGAAAAAAAAAGGAAAACAAAAGGAAAAAGGGCGGTGCCCTAGCGCCGCCGCCGATCGCGTCGTCCCCCCCCCCCCCTCAACAACGACGTCGCACCCCCTGTCTCTCTCCACCTTCTTCTCCCCCCTTCTTCCTCGATCCATGCAGACTTCCCCCCACTCTCGCTCGACTATCCCCAAAACCCCCCCTCGCATCCCATTTGAAGACGACAGCCACAGAGGACCGCACCACCGCGGCAACAGCCACCAACGCCTAGGACCGACGCCCTACCTCCACCAGTGTGCACAGCAACCCCCCGACCTCTGATGAACACCGTGAGCTTTTATTTAGTTTAATTTTCAGTTCTTAACATAAAAATCTGATTTTTATTCGATTGGCATCGATTTTATTTTCAATTCTTTTTATAAAAACAACGTAAAGCTTCGATTTTTATATATAGTGTTTGGAATAAATATTAGATATTTGAAGGAAAAGTAAGTTTTTATTATTTATTTAATTTTATTTTTAGTTTTTTTAAACATGAGAAAGAGAAGAGAACATTGAAGTAAAAAGATTTGATTTTTACTATTACAAAGATTAGATTTTTCTTATGTATATAGCAAAATAAAAATATAATTTTTATATTATAAGAAGAATAAAAATATGATTTTTATTTATGTAGAGTAATAAAAATATAATTTTATTATATTACTAGCAAGATAAAAATATAATTTTTATTATGAAGTTAGCATAGTAAAAATATAGTCTTTATTATATGAACACGGTTATAAAAAAATAGAACTTTTATCTATATAGTAGCGGTATAAAAATAGAATTTTTATCTATATAGTAGCAGTATAAAAATAGAATTTTTATCTATACAGTAGCGGTATAAAAATAGAATTTTTATCTATATAGTAGCGGTATAAAAATAGAATTTTTATCTATGTAGTTGCGGTATAAAAATGTGAATTTCTATCCATATAGAGTGATTATAAAAATGTGATTTGTATATATGTAGTGGCTACGGACAACGAAATTGACAAAAGGCGAGCATGACGAAGATTTCCTACATAAGAAGAGTCGTGGCGTTTGGTTTAGCTAGTCGGTGAGAACTCCTCACTTTTAATTTAATTTCTAGTTTGAAATATATACTAGGATGCAGACGGTGCTTAGTAGCACCTGACACCCGTCGTCCACAGACCATGGATGACTTGTTTGTTTGATTGCTGTGTTGTGAAATTTGATTGTGTGATATGGAATGAAATAAAATATTTTATAGTGGAAAATATTTTATAGTTAAAAGTATGATTTTTAACGTGTATATAAAATAAATATTTATAAACAAATCGGACGATTTGTTTATATACACTGATTTGACTGATAATTGATTAGGACAATAAATTTTACACATCACCCAACTGCAAATATACAATATGTGTTTATTGATTTGAAACCCCACACGGGTATTGGGATGATATTTGATGTACACTAATCATGATTGTTTAGTTGTATGTCAATCGATGGGTTGACAGACTGTGTAAGCGCTAATTATTTATATTTAATGCTTATGCAGTTGAGTGGTGCACTCTGGATGATGGTTGATATGTATCGTTGCTGTTATATACATGTGTTGTAGAAAATCCATATAATTAACTTTAAATGGTGATTGATTGGGCCTCATTCCAATTTTGAAAATATTCATGTGTTGAATAGAAATGTAAATTCATGTGTTGAATAGAAATATAAATTCATGTGTTGAATAGAAATATAGATTCATGTGTTGAATAGAAAATATTCATTTGTTGAATAGACTAACGAAGTTATTGAGATATACAAAGCCGTGTTGATTATATTGAAGCCATTTTGACGTGAATGATATTTATATCGATTTTATTCATTTGTATAATGAATATAGAAAAGAAAGTGATTTCAAAATATAACGTTTTGAAAATATTATCATTTGTATATCGATGATGTGGAATATTCAATTTTGATCAGAAATTGAATATGAAGTTGAAATCGTTTTGAAAACGAATTTAAAATGATTTATATAATATGTTTTAAAAGGAAATCGACGAAATATATATAATATATATATATTATATATAATATATATATATATTATATATATAATGGCCTGAATAGAACGCGCCGCGCCATGGCAGTTCGCGAATTTCGACCATTGACTTCGAATGGATATTGCGGGAGATCCGACCGTCGGATTCTCCTAAAACCGGAATCGTTGGGTTCGTATCGAAAAGAACATTCTAACGAATATTAGAGATTTGAAATCTAACAGTTGGATTTGGAATTATGTCCAAATCAAATTTGAAAAAGGTCGTTGTAAGTGCAGTTCGATGGCCGTTGATGGAAATCGACTGTACGGGCCTTGATAAAATTATTAAAAATATCAATAATTTGTGTAAAATCATAAGAAATGATTTGTGAAGAATTGGGATGAAAAATTCCATATTTGAAAAGGTAAAAATAGAGTTTTATCGAAATGAACTAGTTTTGAACTAGAATAATAATTTATTTATTTTCAAATAAATAAATTGGATTTGAAATGGTTTTGAAAATAACCAGGATTTCCAATAATTGAATTGGAATGGATTTGAATCGATTTGTCTTTGGAATATTTCTATGTTGGATTTCGTGATGATACAGATATTGTTATGGGAATTTGAAAGATATATTTATATCGTTATTTCCAATACGATATTTGTTGGTCGTAGAATTTGATATTGAATATAAGCCGATATATTTTCTATTCAGAGCCTTGTATTTAATATCAAATGTGATTTGGGTTTGCCGTGAATGATGTCTTCATTAACACTGTTCTTAAACCCAGTTGAGAAAAAGATTAAATCTTTTTGTTTAGATTTAATGAAGTGTACCAATTAAATGGTATTTAATTGGAATCGAATTTGAATTGATTTTTGGGTTTATCGTGAACGGTGTTTAAATAACACTTGTTCTTCAACCCGGTAATTGATGTAATGTGATTTTGAGTTTATCGTGAACCGTGTTTTAAATGATATTGATTCTTTAACCCAGTTAAAGATTAAAACTAAATGGAGTTTTAATGAATCTTTAATTAGATTGAAATGATTGAGAACGGAGTATCACCAGTTTTGCTCTAGGCGATAGTTAAATCTTTAATTAGATTTGAACGTGAAAAGGTAATTGAATTTACCGATAACACCGTGGTGTTAGATATGAAGTATTACCAGTTTTACTTCATGGGATGTATAGGATGGGATTGGGAAATAAAATAAATGATTACTTCGGTATGGTTCGCTAATCCCGACTAGTTTGATTTGATTTTCAAAGGAAGATTAAAGAATAAATTTAAAAGAATTTATCTTTGTTAAAATTAATGGGAACCTTTCCCTAAGAATGTGAAATTTAGAAACTAACTGTAGGTTAGCTAAGATGAATGGTTTCCTGGGTATTGATCTGATGTTGGTTTCGGCCTTCGGGGTTAATATTTGGGGAATTATTCTCTCGCTAATTTACGGTTAGTGACTGATGAATTGGAATGAGGCGTATGTTGTGTTTGTGTAACACGTGTTTATTATATACGCGAGTTATTCAGAAAGACCGGGTTTATCCCATTCTGAATAACTGATTCGACGTGGTGTCGAAGATGATGACGGTGGTTGAAGACCGGAGGTCTTCACGTCGTTTGGATAATTACCGATGATCTTGATTGGGCTGTACACCCAAGAGGAGGGAATCAGTTGGTGATCGTCCAGACGTACTTGGAGATCGATGGATATGCAAGGAATAAGGTTCCTCTGGTTTCGTTCAAACCCAGAACGAACTTGTAAATGGACTGTGTGTCTGACATTGGATTTTATTCTGTGTGATTGATTTCTATTAAATATATATCTGTTTGGCGGCGGAGAATTTATTCTCTTGCTTAACGCCCTTCTCTGAGACGTACGAGCTCAGGGGTTATATATTGATGGATATCAATCGCATGGAGTGAATGGCCTGTGTGGCATGCCTAAGTGGCAAATGATCAAGGCTTCTACTAAAAAGCAAAGTCTTGTGGTTGATGATCAAAGCACGGCCTGTGTTGCATAGCTTTGTGTAGTCTTGATTCGCGAGCCTCACACCCCGGTTGTGAACCAAAAACGGGAGAGGACCTCAGGGAGGACATGTGTTTATTTCTAGCTAGAGGTGGTGTCAGTGCTTAAACTAGCTGACATTTATATTATTCTCACTTGTATGGTTGTTGCTGTTGCGAGGCGCCTCGGTTATATCGATCGATCCGGGACTGATGGAGTCATTCGTTGGCTCATTTACGCCCCAAAGGGCGGGGAAACGCAGTGTTCAGGCATTTTAATCCACATCGGTGGACCGACTCTGTCGCTCCAAGGGCCCACCTGAGTCTGGTTCCTGAGGCTCGGGCTAGAGAGTCTCGAATCGGTAGAGGACTATCTTTTGCCTCGGTTCACAGATGGAAATCCAGCTCCCAATACGCGACTTTGCGGTTTTAATTGTAAACCTATTTTGGGCGGCATAGTGGTATGGGGCATTCATGTCGTCTATGATTGATACTTATGATTGAAATTGTTTTTGACACTATACACTTATAGTACTATCAAAATAATCTGTTTTAAATGTATCAAGCATTCTTGGCTATTATAAGGTAAAAACCCTATCCTCCGGCTTGCGTTGAATTGTGTGATGGGACCTGGGTCTTATAATAGCTTCATTTTTCTTCATTTAGCATTGCGCTGTTGTTTTATGCACTAGTATTCTTGGGAGGAAACCCATTCCGTGTTATACAGCGTGGTCCCTTGATTTACCGAACTTTAAAATAAAGATTAATAACTGTTTTAGTTCTCACACCAGTCCCATGTCTGACCTGGAGTTTATTGTTTTAACCTAAACTCTGGGTGCCCTTATTTTTACACGGGCAGCTAGTAGTTTTGGTTTTGCAGATTCATATTCACAGGATCCTAATTTACAACTGGAATGATATCCGGAAAGCTCTGTATCCGTATATCTCTTTCAGTTGTGTTTTGTATTATTTTCCGCTGCTATGTAATTTATTGTAATCTCTGATATTTATCGAATGTATTTTATTCATTCATACTCTGTATATTCTTTTAATCTGATGAAATTGTTGTAATATACAATGAAATGTTCTTCTGTCTGCGTTCGAATTTGTCGTGTTCTCAAAACAATCAGGGGTTTCGAACGGTCTTGGTCCGTTTAGCGATCGATTCAAATCGAGCGAAATTCCCGATCGTCACATTTGGTATCAGAGCTTTGGTTTACAGAGTTCGGAGAACAAGACATATTAGAACCAAACAGAAGAATTCATCAGAGATTGGATTAGCAATATCCAATAAGAATGACTCGTTAGAGATAGGATCAGTGGTATCCCAGAACGAGTGTGAAGAGTGTATTTTTAAAATGAAAACTAATTTTGTTTTGAAATTTAAATCGTTTTATATGTATTTGAATATTTATTTTAAATTAATTTGGACAATCCAATATATAAAGATTTTGTATATACGCCTTGCAAACGTGTATTCGAAGTTTTAATATACTGGATAGATATAGAATCACACTCTAGTCGCCCGGAGATGATTCTGATGATAGTTCGAACATCATCAGAATTGGTATTCGATTTTCGAAGGCATGATATTTATATATTTCCAATTGACTGGTGTGAGAACCAAAATTAGATAGGGCTTATTGTTGTGATTTGGCATCAAAAATCTGATTTTTTTGACTATGTATCAAAATTATGAATTAGAAATGTTAATCAACTAACTGATTACTGATTGTGTTGTTTGATTATTGGTTGATTAATTAAAATGTTGAACCTTTAGCCAAATTGAACCAATTAGTGAGTGTATTGAAAATTTGTCGCATTTGCTTGCATATACATGTACTTACATTGAACAGGTCATAACAAGGAGGCTAGAGCAGAAGAATAAAATTGTTTGCCCGACAAATAGGTACATGTTTACTAATTTATTGGGTTTGGGATGATTTTATGAGCCGATTGGCTAGCCGCTTGGCTTTTTCTTTTTCTTTTGGATTGAAGAAGGCCATGGGAGGCTATAAGAAATATCCCGAAGTCCCCGGTGCAGGGGAGGTTATGGCAAAAAAAGTTCGAAAAATTTAGGGTGTTAGCCAAATTTTTGAAAAAATTGAAAAGTTCTTAGAAACTGGAAAGTTGAAGAACTTAAGCCATAAGAAAACAATGAAAGTTGAGTTGATTTGTTAAACAACTTTCGGCTTCGTTCCTTTTCGGGGACGAAATGTTTTAAGTGGGGGAGATTGTAATAACCCGGAAATCCGAGCCAATTTAAAATTTTTATTTTGGCAATTTTAGCGAATTTTGAATATTTAAAATGAATTATTTTAAATAATAACAGAGAGAAATTTATTTTGAATAGAATTAAAACGTATATATTTATTTGAATCATCGTTATAATATAACTATTTAATTTTAATTATATAACGAGCCTGAAACGGCGCGGTAGTTTGAAATTTCGATTTCGAACTTCAAATGAATGTACCGGGTGCAAAATAAACCGGATTTTAGCGAAACCAAAAATATTTGAATCTAATTGAGGATATCTTTCCAATGAATCCGAAAAATTGAAATTTCATAGCGAGGATAAAAAGTTATGCTCAGTTGAAAATTCAGAATAGTCGCTATGGAATTCTGGCCCTTAAAATGGCCATTTTGCAAACGACCTCGGTTTTCGACGAAACCACTTTTGTTGGATCCGCGATGTCAAATTATTGAGATGCTTTAAATTTCATTATTTTTCGAATCAATATGTGAGCGTGGCAAAGGAAAACGCATTTGACCAGTTTTAGTTGATTTTAATCGACTGGAAAACGACCATTTTTCAAATGGTCTCAGAATTCGATGAAACTAGTTTTGTTAGGACCGTATCGTCAATACGAAGCTAGAAAATATTCTTCAGGAATTTTTAGAGTTTGTATGTGGCCCCGGTAATTAAAATGCGCGTTCAAATTCAATATATAGAGTTATATGTTGATTTTGGCGAAAACTGATCGAAACAATCGAATCAGCTTACGATACATATCCTATTGTGTTAGGATTGGGGGTAATTAGCTATGGTCGACAGGCGGTGGGTCTCATTTCGAGGTCAAAATAAAAAGTTGCTTTATAAATTTTAAAATAATTAAATATACATATATATATATTCATATACTCCCCCCTTTTTCATTCACCGTTGACTTCGAGAAAAAAAGAAAAAAAAAGGAAAAAGGGCGGTGCCCTAGCGCCGCCGTCGATCCCGTCGCCCCCCCCCCCCCCTCAACGGTGACGCCGCATCCCCGCCTCTCTCCACCTTCTTTTCACCCCCCTTCTTCCTCGATCCACGCAGACTCCCCGCCCCCCTTCGCTCGACTATTCCCAAAACCCCCCCTCGCATCCCATTTGAAGACGACAGCCACGGAGGACCGCACCACCGCGGAAGCAGCCACCAACGCCCAGGACTGACGCCCTACCTCCACCAGCGTGCACAGCAACCCCCCTAACCTCTGATGAACACCGTGAGATTTTATTTAATTTAATTTTCAGTTCTTAACATAAAAATCTGATTTTTATTCAATTGGCATTGATTTTATTTTCAGTTCTTTTTATAAAAACAACGTAAACCTTCGATTTTTATTTATATATAACGCTTCGATTTTTATATATAGTGTTTGGAATAAATATTTGATATTTATCACGAAAAAATTTAGATTTTTAAAGAAGGAAAAGTAAGTTCTTATTATTTATTTAATTTTATTTTCAGTTTTTTTTAACATGAGAAAGAGAAGAGAACATTAAAGTAAAAAGATTTGATTTTTACTATTAGAAAGATTAGATTTTTCTTATGTATATAGCAGAATAAAAATATGATTTTTATATTATAGAAAGAATAAAAATATGATTTTTATTTATGTAGAATAATAAAAATATAATTTTTATTATATTACTAGCAAGATAAAAATATAATTTTTATTATGAAGTTAGCGTAGTAAAAATATAGTCTTTATTCTATGAACACCGTTATAAAAAAAATAGAATTTTTATCCATATAGTAGCGGTATAAAAATAGAATTTTCATCTATATAGTAGTGGTATAAAAATAGAATTTTTATCAATGTAGTAGCGGTATAATAATGTAAATTTCTATCCATATAGAGTGATTATAAAAATTTGATTTTTATATACATAGCAACATTATAAAATTGTGATTTTTATATATGTAGTGGCTACGGACAACGAAATTGACAAAAGGAGATAAGATTTCCAACGTAAGAAGAGTCGTGGCGTTTGGTTTAGCTGTCGGTGAGAACTCCTCACTTTTAATTTAATTTCTAGTTTGAAATATATACTAGGATGTAGATGATGCTTAGTAGTACCCGACACCCGTCATCCACAGACCATGGATGACTTGTTTGTTTGATTGCTGTGTTGTGAAATTTGATTGTATGATGTGGAATGAAATAAAATATTTTATAGTGGAAAATATTTTATAGTTAAAAATATGATTTTTAACGTGTATATAAAATAAATATTTATAAACAAATCGGACGATTTGTTTATATACACTGATTTGACTGATAATTGATTGGGACGATAAATTTGTCACATCGCCCAACCGCACAAATAAAATATGTGTTTGTTGATTTGAAACCCCACACGGGAATTGGGATGATATTTGATGAACACTAATCCTGATTGTTTAGTTGTATGTCAATCGATGGGTTGACAGACTGTGTAAGCGTTAATTATTTATATTTAATGCTTATGCAGTTGCGTGGTGCACTCTGGATGATGGTTGATGATGTATCGTTGCTGTTATATACATGTGCTGTAGAAAATCCATATAATTAACTTCAAATGGTGATTGATTGGGCCTCATTCCAATTTTGAAAATATTCATGTGTTGAATAGAAATGTAAATTCATGTATTGAATAGAAATATAAATTCATGTGTTGAATAGAAATATAGATTCATGTGTTGAATAGAAAATATTCATTTGTTGAATAGAATAATGAAGTTATTGAGATATACAAGGCCGTGTTGATTAGATTGACGCCATTTTGACGTGAACAATATTTATATCGATTTTATTCATTTGTATAATGAATATAGAAAAGAAAGTGATTTCAAAATATAACGTTTTGAAAATATTATCATTTGTATATCGATGATGTGGAATATTCAATTTTGATTAGAAATTGAATATGAAGTTGAAATCGTTTTCAAAACGAATTTAAAACGATTTATATAATACGTTTTAAAAAGAAATCGATGAAATATATATAATATATATATTATATATAATGGCCTGAATAGAACGCGCCGCGCCGCGGTAGTACGCGAATTTCGACCATTGACTTCGAATGGATATTGCGGGAGATCTGACCATCATATTCTCTAAAACCGGAACCGTTGGGTTCGTATCGAAAAGAAATTTCTAACGAATATTAGAGATTTGAAATCTAACAGTTGGATTTGGAATTATGTCCAAATCAAATTTGGAAAAGGTCGCTGTAAGTGCAGTTCGATGGCCGTTGATGAAAATCGACTGTACGGGCCTTGATAAAATTATTAAAAATATCAATAATTTGTGTAAAATCATAAGAAATGATTTGTGAAGAATTGGGATGAAAAATTCCATATTTGAAAAGATAAAAATAGATTTTTATCGAAATGAACTAGTTTTAAACTAGAATAATAATTTATTTATTTTCAAATAAATAAATTGGATTTGAAATGGTTTTGAAAATAACCAGGATTTCCAATAATTGAATTGGAATGGATTTGAATAGAAATTGTCTTTGGAATATTTCGATGTTGGATTTCGTGATGATACAGATATTGTTATGGGAATTTGAAAGATATATTTATATCGTTATTTCCAATACAGTATTTGTTGATCGTAGAATTTGATATTGAATATAAGTCGATATATTTTCTATTCAGAGCATTGTATTTAATATCAAATGTGATTTGGGTTAGTCGTGAATGGTGTCTTCATTAACACTGTTCTTAAACCCGGTTGAGAAAAAGATTAAATCTTTTTGTTTAGATTTAATGAAGTGTACCAATTAAATGGTATTTAATTGGAATCGAATTTGAATTGATTTTTGGGTTTATCGTGAACGCTGTTTAAATAACACTTGTTCTTCAACCCGGTAATTGATGTAATGTGATTTTGGGTTTATCGTGAACCGTGTTTTAAATGACATTGGTTCTTTAACCCAGTTAAAGATTAAAACTAAGTTGAGTTTTAATGAATCTTTAATTAGATTGAAATGATCGAGAATGGAGTATCACCAGTTTTGCACCAGACGATAGTTAAATCTTTAATTAGATTTGAACGTGAAAAGGTAATTGAATTTACCGATAACAACGTGGTGTTAGATATGAAGTATTATCAGTTTTACTTCATGGGATGAATAGGTTGGGATTGGGAAATAAAATAAATGATTACTTCGGTGTGGTTCGCTAATCCCGACTAGTTTGATTTGATTTTCAAAGGAAGATTAAAGAATTAATTTAAAAGAATTTATCTTTGATAAAATTAATGGGAACCTTTCCCTAAGAATGTGAAATTTAGAAACTAACTGTAGGCTTGCTAAGAAGAATGGTTTCCTGGGTATTGATCTGATGTTGGTTTCGGCCTTCAGGGTTAATATTTGGGGAATTATTCTCTCGCTAATTTACGGTTAGTGACTGATGAATTGGAATGAGGCATATGTTGTGTTTGTGTAACACGTGTTTATTATATACGTGAGTTATTCAGAAAGACCGGGTTTATCCCATTCTGAATAACTGATTCGACGTGGTGTCAAAGATGAAGACGGTGGTTGAAGACCGGAGGTCTTCACGTCGTTTGGATAATTACCGATGATCTTGATTGGGCTTTACACCCAAGAGGAGGGAATAAGTTGTTGATCGTCCAGACGTACTTGGAGATCGATGGATATGTGAGGAATAAGGTTCTTCCGGTTTCGTTCAGACCCAGAACGAACTTGTAAATGGACTGTGTGTCTGACACTGGATTTTATTCTGTGTGATTGATTTCTATCAAATATATATATATATCTGTTTGGCGGCGGAGAATTTATTCTCTTGCTTAACGCCCTTCTCTGAGACGTATGAGCTCAGGGGTTATATATTGATGGATATCAATCGCATGGAGAGAATGGCCTGTGTGGCATGGCTAAGTGGTAAATGATCAAGGCTTCTGTTGAAAAGCAAAGTCTTGTGGTTTTTGATCAAAGCACGGCCTGTGTGACAAAGCTTTGTGTAGCGTTGATTAGTGAGCCTCACACTCCGGTTGTGAACCTGAAACGAGAGAGGACCTCAGGGAGGACATGCGTTTCTTTCTAGCTAGAGGTGGTGTCAGTGCTTAAACTAGCTGACATTTATATTATTCTCACCTATGTGGTTGTTGCTATTGCGAGGCGCCTCGGTTATATCGGTCGATCCGGGATCGATGGAGTCATTCGTTGGCTCACTTACGCCCCAAAGGGCGGGGAAACACAGTGTTCAGGCATTTTAATCCACATCGGTGGACCGACCTTGTCGCTCCAAGGGCCCACCTGAGTCTGGGTCCTGAGGCTCGGGCTAGAGAGTCTCGAATCGGTAGAGGACTATCTTTTGCCTCGGTTCACAGATGGAAATCCAGCTCCCAATACACGACTTTGCGGTTTTAATTATAAACCTATATTTGGCGGCATAGTGGTATGGGGCATTCATGTCGTCTATGATTGATACTTATGATTGAAATTGTTTTTGACACTATACACTTATAGTACTATCAAAATAATCTGTTTTAAACGTATCAAGCATTCTTGGCTATTATAAGGTAAAAACCCTATCATCCGGCTTGTGTTGCATTATGTGATGGCACCTGGGTCTTATAATAGCTTCATTTTTCTTTATTTAGCATTGCGCTGTTGTTTTATGCACTGGTGTTCTTGGGAGGAAACCCGTTCCGTGTTATACGGCGTGGTCCCTTGATTTACCGAACTTTAAAATAAAGATTAATAACTGTTTTAGTTCTCACACCAGTCCCATGACTGGCCTGGAGTTTATTGTTTTAATCTAAACTCTGGGTGCCCTTATTTTGACACGGGCAGCTAGTAATTTTGGTTTTGCAGATTCATATTCACAGGATCCTAATTTACAGCTGGAATGATATCCGTAAAGCTCTGTATCCGTATATCTCTTTTAGTTGTGTTTTGTATTATTTTCCGCTGCTATGTAATTTATTGTAATCTCTGATATTTATCGAATGTATTTTATTCATTCATACTCTGTATATTCTTGTAATCTGATGAAATTGTTGTAATATACAATGAAATGTTATTTTGTCTGCGTTCGAATTTGTCGTGTTCTCAAAACAATCAGGGGTTTCGAACGGTCTTGGTCGGTTTAGCGGTCGATTCGGATCGAGCGAAATTCCCGATCGTCACAAATCCCATCCAATCATGGAGGGTACGACGCCAAAGAGATGAACCATACTTTATTCTAGTAATGCTAGGGTTGCCTTTTTTAGGCAACATGTTGAGGAAAAGCAAGATCGAAACCATGGATGGATTTCCCTTCGCGGTGGGCTCCTGCCTATGTCATCAGTATGAGGTCCAAACCTATCTTGTGATGCGCGATTTTTTGCGGCATCGGCCAAGTTGTGGATGACGGATTTGGGTTTGGGGTGCGATCTTGGTCTTTGGGTGTTCAATGTGGAGGCGACTCGATGGTGGATGCATATGTGAAGATAGTTAGATGGATCGTCGAATGGAGAAGGAGAAAATGGAATTTGAAAATCACGGCCATGGTTAGGATTTGTACAAGTTGCGTGTACATGTGTTGGGGAAAAAATATGATTAGCTTAAGGAAGAGGTAATTAGTTAACAAATCATTGTTAAGTTAACTACCTTTGTTCTTTAAAATTCTTGAACTTATAACATGAATATCTTTTGTGTACGAGGTCAGAATTGGACGCTGCTTCTTCCTATGGGCTCGTATTGACGAGCTATACAATTTTGAGCTAGGTTGGGTTGATTTAGACAAGTCAATATCTCTCATTGAATTACATTTGTTCATATATTACAGTTTTGACGTTTTAAATAGATTTATTACTATAAATGTAATATATAGGATTGTTGAACCTAGAAAATAATTAATAAAAATATTAGAAAGTGATTTGAGTAGTATTAGTCATTATTATCATATTTTACCCGATTGCACGCTATTTTGCGTCCATTTACTTATTTACGCTCTATTGCGCACTATTTTGACTATATAGATAGAAATTGATTATTTGGACATATATTTCATGTTGGTTGATATAGATAGTTCTAGTTGATTTATTATTTCCATTATGGAAGCTTGTATGCTAGTTTAGGATTTTGTTTGAGGCATGGTTGAGTTGTTAGCTTAGTATAGATTAAAACGTCGTTTGTAAGTGGTCTAGTATTAGGAAAATCTCATTTGTAAGAGTTTGGTGTTTATCGATCGAACACACAAGTGGGTGTGTATTGATTGAGAACACGAGCATGGTAAACTCGAACGAATGAGGTTTCACATTTAAACGACCATATATGAGCTCCGATCGCGATGAAAATTGAAGTCCTACAATAATTTAATATTTCAGACACGATCCAACTGGCTTCTTCGAATTTCGAGATCGTTTGAAAAACTTCTATTTTTAATTTCAAACATAAATTGATACTCATTTATATCACGTACGATCACGTAATAATTCCAATTGCCTTGAAACTAAAAATCTTACAATAATTAAACGTAATGGATTTTATAAAATTGGTTTCCTTGAAAATCGAGGTCGTTTGAAAATTGGTGATTTTAAATGTTATATTAAATCGATAAAATATAAATCGATTCCAATATAATAAAATCCATTTATAATAAATTATTATTATCATATATATTCGAATAGAATTTATATATCTTTAAAATAAACTACTTTGTATTTTAAACTCGACATTTTATATTCCAAGTAAAATCGGTATTCAATTTATTTAAAACCCTTTTATTTTATTTAATAAATCGTTATAGTTCATAAACGATTATACCGTGATTTTTTTGAAAATTTGATTTTGACATAACTCAAAATCTACAAGATGAAATCTCTATTTTTCTCTTTCATTAGAAAACTATAATCCAATAGATCCAGAGAATTACCGTTTCAAAGTATTCCGACTTATATTGGACCTTGTATACTCATTTAAAGTTCAAATCGTAAAACAACGAACTACCACGATGCTGGAGCTCGTTTTTAATTTAATTTAATTTATACGTTCAATCTTTGTTTAATTAATAAGTTCCTTATTATAAATCAAATCTGAACTTAATCTGGTCTTAATAAATCATCCAGTTCATACTATACCTCAAATCTAATTTATTCTCAATTATTTCGGAATTAAATTTATTATTTTACTATTCAAATTAAATTAATACCCAATAATCTTAAAATTCGAGTTATTTAAATTTCCAAATCAACATTTAAAACGGGTTTTAACTGTTTAAACTTAACAGCTAAAAATCTAGGTTGTTACACTCCTTCCCCTTAAAAGAATTTCATCCCCGAAATTACTAAGGCAAGGCAAATGCTACAAACCCATTAAATTTTCACAAATCTACTTAGTTCAAATTTTCCGTTCCACTTTCTGAGCATTTAGTCCCAACTGATCTAATTAATTTCAATCAAAACACCAATTCATTTCTATTAAAAAAAATCTAACACCTTAAATTTTTGAAAAATTTCGCCAGAATCTCCTTCGTACGAAGGGACTTTCACAATATAACAAGGGAGATAAATATTTGTACATCGATCCACACAGTCGAAAAACCCAATTCATATACCAAATTTTGTATTTTTGCGTAAACGTGCCTTATATAAGCGTTATTAAGCGAATCCGCTTCATATTTATGTGATTTGCGTAAGCAAAATCAAGCCATACATTTCCACATATCTGTACTTACTCAATTCAAACAAGTGAGTCTCAAAATATTAAGTTTTAATCAACATTCATTCATTTAACCAATATAACCACATTATTTCATTTGGTTTTGAATGATTCACAACCACTATTCTTACACCAGTCAATATTCCACACACATACACTCGCATTCATCCAAATTAGTTCTAAATCAATTTATTTGTTTTTTGTTTGTACGCTACACAATTTAATTTTCTTAAAAAAATTCCATTTCATTTAACTAAACTTAAGCTAAATTTTAATCATTTGATTTACTTTTAACATTTTAATCCATTTAACTTGCACAAGTTAAATTTAAGTTCAAAATTCATATTCTCGGCTTTTATTTCAAATCAGTTTAAAATAATATATATATATATGTATATATACATATATTTATTACTATTTGCAAATTCAAGCATTTGAAATTTTAAAACTTATTTGTCTCAAACAAATTTCCATTAGCCATTGCACTATAGTAGCAATCTGTCACTTAGAAACTCGAAAATGAACAACGATAATGTTGTTGTCATCATTAGAATTATTTTCCAATGATTGATGTGAGTTCAATGTTTTATCGCTTTCAAAATCCATTTCAAATAATTTTTATTCAAAAATTCCTTTGAAGCAATGCTATACTTCTTTATAATACTTTAGAAAATATTTTCTAAACATCCGGGATTCAAAATTTTCAATTTTGGTCTAAATCCAATTTTAATTTAGCTCATTTGTATATTCTATTCTCATGCAAATTATATTTGGCCATATATAACCATCTCAATATTATAATCTCATTTGATCATAATAACAACAACCAACCACGTCAAAAATTTTAGAAAATTTTGACTTTATATTAAAATATAATTATGGATATAATTATTTTATTTACCCACTTAAAAACAATATTATGTTAATTTTCCTTGTTCTAGTGTTTAGAAATCCCTATCGACTACGTCAGCTAAATGCGTCGATTTGGAATTTATATACCAATCAACACAATATAAAGAAAATTTATAAAACTAACAAGTACGCTCTCTCATATATATACATATACACTCAAACTCAATGTAGAGTGTTGCTAACCCCATCTCTATTGAGTTATGCCACAGTGCCAAGGTTATTACTCAACCTTTAGCTCTGGTTTGGAATTTATATACCACTCAACAAACCAACCAACACAATATTAATACTTAATCTTCAGTTCTGATGCCACTGTAACGACCCGACGTTTCCGTACCGTTTAAGCTGACATTTAACAATCCATGTCCAACTCAAAAGGAATGAGGAAGCAAATATTTAGGAGAAAGAAGTTAGAAAATGAGAAAGGAAAGAAGAAGAACATCAACACTATAGAATCATAGTAGTATAGAATCTCACACGGAACATATATAATATAATATACCAATACTCTTTACACAAAGAGAAAACTGTATATATAGGATTATACAACTAGAGTACACAACTAAATCAGCCCATACAACACACACCACAGAAATAAATTAATACCAGAAAATACGGTAATACGTCTCGCCTGCAGCACCTCTTCTGAAGCTCTAAGGCATTCCAATGCTAACTAGAAAATATACTCGGTTTGACCCAAGCACATTTTTATGAAAGCCAAATAACCTGGATTATCCTGGAATACTTTCAGTGATAAAACTCACAACACAAACAACTTGCTTATCTTTTACAAATCCTTTGAAAGAATGGAACTCTCGTAAGACACGACCACACATAAACATGGCACGTATTTTTACCCTATGATACCCAAATCATATTTATATCAAAATGCAGTGATATTATAATAATGTCTACCAAACAACAAATAAAATAGAAATATAGTCGAAAAGCTTGCATCTCACTTTTCGACATAATTGGTTTACAACTAAAAACATACGGCTCATATTGGAGTTTGGATTTCCAACATGACTAGGTATGGAACCACTTTCCGATCAGTGTCCTCTAAAGATAAAACACTGGGTTTAACAAGTACAACTTGCAACCCGACCACACAGAACTGACCATTCATTCAACTTAAGTGTAGTGAATATATCATCACCACGGTTGGGATCAACAACCCTAAATTCTAAAGCACACAAAAATAGGGATAATAGGTTTCTCTAGATCAGGTGATGATATACCATAATGGATAAGACCCACATAGCTCTGTTGCCTGTCCAATTTCAGTCATTTCCAAGTTAATAAGGCTTGAGGTTACGATTACCTTTTTAGAACATCACATCAAACTTTGAATGCAACATTGTCAAGTTCATCCAATCACCAATTAATTTACATAAATAAAATCTGAGTGTAAGCTAAAAGAAGTTACCTTCTCCGCCATCTTACTCGGTATATTTGTAAAAACAATCGTATGTGGTTTTAGGAATTCCTTGTCAAACATCCATCCATACAAATTTTTGGGGACTGAACGAAACCAAAGATACCTCCAAACTTAGAGAATTGTTGCTACAAGTTTAATATTTGTAATCAACCAGAGACATCAGCAAGTACCCCTCTCGCTCCAAAGATCTATATCTTCAAATCGTCTCATAAGCATCCCTGCAAGTTAGTTTTCGAACGCATAGTCAGTTCGAAGTGATTTTAAGTCCAACATCCATATTGGTCTCCTTGAAATAAGATGTTAAAAGTCAAAAACAATATTTATTGATAGTCGGGTTTTTAACTATCAAATCAAAATAGTACAGATTAGTACATCAGTAGCTCAACCCTTTTTAATTAAAATCATTCATTATAATTATTTCATCAATTCTAAATTCTTATCTCAACTCGATAAGTATAACCATTAATCTCTCTTATTTTCGTTACATTGAAAACGTTAACCGAAACCTATATCCTTTAAATAAACATATTCAAAAAACCTCTACTTAATTTCCTTTCCTTCAAAATATCCATATAATTTCATAGAAACCTATATCCTTTAAATAAACATATTCAAAAAACCTCTCTTTATATCCTTCACCTTGGAAATATCGCTTTATATTCCAGAACCCCTTTTTTATTTCTTTTTTTCCTTAAAATATCACTATTTATACTTAACCTTAAGGTATAAGCTAAATCATCAATATTATATGGGTTAAGTCAATGTACTATGACATATGATTAGTTATCTAAACCCAAATGATTTTATTTAACTACAAACTTTACAAATTAAAATTAACAATATTGCTTATGGAAATAATAATTCAATATCCAATTCCATTTCAAACTCGTATAACCTATTGTTCATATCCTCGAAATCACAGTCATTTACTTATTTCTTTAATTAAATGTATTTACTAAATCATACTATTTTCATTACTTAGAAAACAATGCTATATACTTAACATTATGGTATAAGTATAGTCACACATCATCTCTGGGCCAACACTGTTAAGTGATGCATTATTTAAAACCCAATAGTTTTATTATATTTCTTAAACCTTGCAAATAAAGTTGCAATATTATTTATTTTACGGACATAATAAATTATTCTAATATCTTCACCATTGCAACTAATATCATCCTTAGATAATCCTAAAGTCATTCAAGTTGGGGTATTTTATTTACCTCTTAGACCTTGATTCGACAACGTTCTTATTTTGAGATAAATAAATTTTGTAACACCAAAAACTGATATTAATTATAATATCATACAAAATTTCCTTTACTACTTTTATTTAAAATATGGTTTTATAGGCCATCCGATTTCGATCACCTTTACTTAATTTGTTTATTATATAAATCCTTACAAAACATAAACCTTTAACTTAAACCAATTTAGTCCAATTTGTTTATAACTCGAATTTATTATAAAATCCATTTACTAAATACTTTACCCAAAACAATTAATTACCTTATTATAAAACTAAGTTTGGATTTATTTCAACAACCCATCTACCAATTCTTTCACAAAAATCCTTTTAAACAACTTACTTTGCACTTTGAAATTTTATTTCGACTACAATCGTCATTACTTAATACAAATATTAGGTAAACGCTTTATGATGACCCAAAAATTTCCGCCTTTCGAATCAACCGTAAACCACATAGCTCCGATCTAAACGGCAGAAATCCTCGAACCGTTATGGGATACGACACATCAAAACAAAACACAAGACAACATTTCGTTGCTATTAAAACAATTTTACATCAGAGTACATCGTAGTATCAAAAAATATAATAAATCATAATACGTAGCGGAAAAATATCAGTGGATAGTTAATTACAACAGAATGGAAAACATAAATATACACAGCGGAAGATTACGAAATAATCCAAAGTACAAACCCAGCCATTATCCAGAATCATGTTTTTTTTCAAATATCTACAAAACCAAAACTACTAGTTGTCCGTGTGGAAAATATAGGAACCCATATTTTAGGTGGGAAACAATAAACTTCAAGTCAGTCATGAGGCTTGTATGAGAACCAAAACAGTTATTATACTTTAGATTAAAGTTGGGTAAATCACAGGACTATGCCGTATAACATGAAACATATTTTTTCCACATGAATACCAGTTATAAAAACTCGCAATGCTTTTTGAAAAATGAAGTTATTATAAGACTCAAGTCTCATCACACAATGCAAGCGCAAAATAGAGGATTAAGTTTTACCTTATAATAGCCAAACATGCTTGATACGCGAAATTTGTCTTTTATTATTACTAATGCATAGTATAGAAATCGATTTTGAAAATAAATGTTTCAATCTTAGATGACATAATACCCCATCCTATTATGTCTCCATATAGGTCTACAACTGAAAACGCAAGGTTCATATTGGAAGTTGGATTTCCATCAACGACCAAGGCAAAGGACCTTCCTTATCATACTTCAGACTATCGCTAGAAAGATATCCATGGATCACACAATGTGTCCCTTGGAGCGGCTAAGCTGGTCCACTAATTCCCGGTGGATTAGGGTTGCTCCTGAACAAAGCGTTCCCTGGTCGTATTTGAACGTCGTCCTAGTCGTATTCGACCATCATCCGAGGTGACTCAATTCCAACATCCACAGAGTAAATTGCCTGGGCTCCAAACCATGACATCACTTTTAGCTAGAAGGAAATGTATGTCCTTTCTCTGCAGTCCTTCGTCCTGTTTTCGGCCATTCCCGGGTTATGAGGCTTGCCGAAGTCACATTTCAACACAAAACTATATATCAGCCATGCTTTGATCATCATACACAAAGCTTTGCTTTTTAACAAAAGCTTTGATCTAACAACATTTTAGCATGCCACATTGTCAATTAAATATATGATAAGTTTCTATTAATAATATAACCTTTGTGCTCATACTCTCAAAGAAAGGTGTTAAGCTAAGAGAATAAATTCTCCGCCACCACAGACATACCATTAATAACAACTAATCATTTATGTTATGAAATATAACGCTAGACACATGTAACAACACGAATTTTCAAAACCAATTTATTTTTTTTAGATATTTTAATGAATTTTGAAAATTTAAAATAATTTATTTTAAATAATAACTACTAAAAATTTATTTTAATCAAAGTTAGAACGAATAAATTTATTTTAATTATATAACGAGCCTGAAATGGCGCGGCAATTTGAAACTTCGATTTTAAATTTCAAATGAATGTACAGGGTTCAAAATAAATCAGGTTTCAGTAAAACCAGAAATATTAGAATCTATTTAATTATATCTTTCTAACGAATGTAAAAAAATTCAGATTTCATGATGGGAATAAAAAGTTATGTCTAGTTTAAAATTTAAAATAGTCGCTATGGAATTTATATATATTTTATATAATATAAAGCCCTTAAAAATAGCCATTTT
Organism: Allium sativum; assembly: GCA_030737875.1. Lineage (NCBI taxonomy): Eukaryota > Viridiplantae > Streptophyta > Magnoliopsida > Asparagales > Amaryllidaceae > Allium > Allium sativum. The sequence continues at coordinate 57,524,748 of CM060912.1, forward strand.
GCAAATGACCTCCGTTTTCGATGAAACCACTTTTGCTAGATCCAAAATGTCAAATTATTGTTAGATTCCATTTTCATAATTTTTGGTATTAATATGTGAGCGTGGCAAAAGAAAACATGTTTTGTCAGTTTCAGTCAAATTGGATCGACTGGAATATGACCATTTTTCAAACCGTCTCCAAATTCAATGAAATTAATTTTGTTAGGACCGTATCGTTAAAAAAAAGCTAGATATATTTTTTTGGGAATTTTTGGGGTCAGTATATGGCCCCGGTAAATTAAAATGTACGTTTCAATTCAATTTATATTGATTTATATTTTAATTTTGCTAAGAACTAATCAAAACAGTTGTGTTGGCTTACGAAACATATCCCATTGCATTCGGAATGGGGGTAATTAGCTAGGAAGGACAGTCGTTGGGTTTGATTTGGAGTTCGTATCAAATAACGGGTATTTTCAGAATTAAAAGAATATATATATATGTATACACTTCCTAAACATTAATTTTATATTTGTTGAAAAATAAAATAAAAATTCTGCTGCTCCTCAGGAAGAACGGACGGTGCACGAGCCCCAAATTTCAACCTCACCGATCTCCACCATCCCCACGTATTTCAACCTCGCACCTAAAGGAAAATGACGACCTTGATGAGATCTGCTGGTGGCCTTAAGCGCTCGACCTTCGGTTGCTCCATTCGACGCTGGCAATCTCGAAAATGCAGCGAGGTTTAGGAGCAATTCGTGGTGATTGGAGGGTTGATGGGGGAAGAGGATGGTCGGAATTGAAAGAGAAAGGAACAGAGCTGGGTTTGGCGATGGATGATCCATGACCCACCACCTATGGCGGCGCGCGTAAGGGAGTGAAGGCGGCGAGCATTTTCTAGTTACAGAACGACGGTTTACAGTGAGCATTTTATTCCTTTTTCAGATTTGTAAAAAAAATAGCATTGTTTTTGTAAATAAAAATAGTATTGTTTTTAAATAAATTTGTATTGATTTATTTCAGATTTTAAAATAAATTTTCGTTGATTTTATTTTCAGATTTTATATAAATGACACTATGAAAAGATATGATTTTTAACTATGGAAAGATATGATATTTAATTACATAAAAATCTGATTTTTTATATATATATAATAGTGATATATATATATATATATATATATGATTTTTACTTATATATCGTTGATATAAAAATATGATTTTTATTTATATAGTAGTGATATAAAAATATGATTTTTATTATGAGGATAGCAATATAAAAATGTGATTTTTATGTATATAACGATGTGATAAAAATGTGATTTTTACACCTAGGGTTTTGGATATAAAATTATAATTTTTAGTGATATAAAAACATGATTTTTAGTGATATAAAAATATGATTTTTATTATAGGATAGCGTTATAAAAATGTGAATTTTATTTATATAGTAGCAGAATAAAAATGTGATTTTTAAATAAATAGCACTGTATTAAAAATGTGATTTTTATTATAAACTGCTTGAAAACAGATTGTGATGGAACCGAGTGGAAGCGAACATAATCCAAACCGTTCAATTAAAGAATGGCGGAGTGGAAGCCAAAGGTGAGAACTCTTCTCACTCTATTTGTTTTTATAGTTAAATATATACTAGGATGCAGATGGTGCTTAGCACCTGACACCTTTGATTGAACCATGGATGTTTAATTGTTTGTTTTGATTGATTCTTTTGTTTGAATTTGGTTTGGGATGTAAATGGAATTGATTGAATTTGGTTTCTGTATGGCGCGAGATAGTATTAGGCGAGGGATATGGCTAGACCTTATTCTAGTTCTAGCATCGTGCCGTTATGCTGCCAAAATTTTCTAAAAAAAGTTAGAACAATAAAAATATCATTTTTATTGTATAAATGAACTGTAAAAAATATTTTTGTGTTGAATAAAATGTTTTATCGTTAAAAATATAATTTTTAACGTGTATATGAAGGAAAATAATTATTCATTTACAAATCAAACGATTTTTTTATGTACACTCATTTAACTGATATGGATTGGGACGATAAATTTTACGCATTGCCCAACTACACAAATAGTAATAAGTGTTTATTGATTGAAACCCCACACGGGTATTGGGATGATATTTAACGTACACTAATCCCAATTGTTTAGTTGTGTGTTAATCGATTGGTTGACGGACTGTTGTAAGCATTATTTATTTATTTTTAATGCTTATGCAGTTGTTAGTGCACTCTGGCTGATTGTTGATTGGTTATCATTGTTATTGTATACATGTGTTGTATGAAATCCATATAAATAACATTATATGGTAAATGACTGTGTCTTATTTCAATTTAGAAAGAACAAATATTTTAAAATAACGAATATTTTAAAATGCGGAATATTTTAAAATAGTATTCAATAAAAGACCAAAATATGATTTTGATGCATGTCCGATTTTGGATGGACATGAAAGTATTGAAATATATGAAGCCGTGTTGATTAGATATGCGTCATTTTGATGCGAACGATACTTATATCAATTTTATTCATTTTTATAATGAATTTTGAAAAGGAAATTATTTCAAAATCTGATATTTTGAAAATATTATCACTTATATATTAATGATATGGAATATTCAATTTTGATTTAAAACTGAAAATGAAGTTGGAATCGTTTTTAAAACGAATTTAAAATGATTTATAAAATACGTTTTGAATGGAAATCAACAAAATATATAATATATATATATATATTATATTTAATGGCCTGAATAGAACGCGTCGCGCCGCGACCGTTCGCGAATTTCGACCATTGACATCGAATTGACATTATGGGAGATCCGACCGTCGGATTCTCCTAAAACCGAAACTGTTGGGTTCGTATCGAAAAGAGATTTCCAACGAATATAAGAGATTTGAAATCTAATGGTTGGATTTGGAATTATGTCCAAATCAAATTTGGAAAAGGTCGCTGTAAGTGCAGTTCGATGACCGTTTATGGAAATCGAATGAAAGGGCCTTAATAAAATTATTAAAATATTAATAATTTGTGTAAATCATAATAAATGATTTGGAAAGAATTTGGATGAAAAATTCCTTGTTTATAAAGATAAAAATATATTTTTATCAAAATGAACTAGTTATTAACTAGATTTGAAATCCAATAATTTTTAAATAAAATAAATTGGATTTATGAATGGTGTTAATGTAACCAGAAATCTCTAACGAATAAATTGGAATGGATGGTAATGGAAATAATCTCCGGAATATTCCGATATTGGATTCCGTGGTTATACGGATATTATTATGGGAATTTGGAAGATACAGATATCGTTATTCCCAATACTATATCCGTTAATTTCAGAATTTGATATTGAATGTAAGCCGATATAATTTCTATTTAGAGCCTTGTATTTAATATTAAATTGGATTTTGGATTTGTCGTGAACGGTGTCTTAAATAACACTGTTCTTAAACCCAGTTGAGAAATAATAAATCTTTTAATTAAGATTCAGTGAAGTTTTCCAATTAATTAATATTAAATTGGAATTGAATAAAAGAATGTGATTTTGGGTTTGTCGTGAATGGTGTCTTCAATAATAATGTTCTTAAACCCCGTGTGAAAAGAATAAATATTTTAATTAAGATTATTTGAGTTTTCAGTTACATTTAGTAATTGGTATAAAATGGAATGTGAATTGGGTTTATCGTGAATTGTGTTTTTAGAGACATTCGTTCTTTAACACAATTAACAGTGAAATGTGATTTGGAATTTATGAATCTTCTTATTAAGATTTAATGGAAAATTTTCAAAGTAATGTTTTCCAATTTAATAAAATAAATAGGGATGGAATGGAATTCAATTTGGTAATAATCAAAGTGAACTTCTGTGGAGGAAGACTGTTACTATATATGGAATTTAAAAGGCTTTGCCGTTATTCCATTTATATTATTGGTTGGAATGGGAGTTTATATCAATCATATATATATATATATTGATCTGTTTTCCATGAAGATTCCATAATTAATGGAATGTGGTTTTGGGTTTATCGTGAACTGTGTTTTAAATGACATTGGTTCTTTAACCCAGTTAAAGACAAGATTTATTTCCTGAATTTGAATAATCATTACATAATATTTTTGGAGATTAAAACTAAGTGGAGTTTTAAAGAATCTTTAATTAGACTGTGAATATGACAATTTAAATTATCAAATTGGGAAATGATCGAGAATGGAGTACCACTAATTTTACTCCAGACGATAGTTAAATCTTTAAGTAGATTTGAACGTGAAATGGTAATTAATTTTACCGATAACACTGTGATGTTAGATATGGAGTATTACCAGTTTTGCTCCATGGGATGAATAGGTTAGGATTGGGAATTAAAATAAATAATTTCATCGGTAAGGTTCGTTAATCCCGACTAGTTTGGAAAACCTTAATTTGATTAAAATAGTGAAAAGAATAGTTGAATAAAGGAATATTCTGAATTGGAATGAGGCGTATGATGTGTTTTTATAGCACTTTCTTATTGATTATAAAATATGCGAGTTATTCGGAAAGACTGAGTTTAACCCATTCTGAATAATTAATACGGCGATCAAAAGTCGACGATGAAGACGATGGTTGAAGACCAGAGTTCTTCACATCGTTTGGATGATTACTTATGTCTTGATTGGGATGTACACCCAAGACAAGGTATTCAGACGTACTTGGAGATCGAAGGATATGCGATGACCTCTCTCATGTATTGGACATATAAGACGAGAAATAAGGTGTCTCCGGTTTCGTTTAGACCCAGAACGGACTTGTAAATGGATATGTGTCTGACATTGGGTTTCATTCTGTGCTAATTGATTTCTATTAAATATATATCTGTTTGGTGGCGGAGAATTTATTCTCTTTCTTAACATCCTTCTCTGAGACATACGAGCTTGGAGGTTATATATTGATAGACATCAGTTACATGGTGTAAATTGTCAGTATGGCATGCTAAGATGCAAATGATCAAGGCTTTTGTTGAAAAGCAGTGTCTTGTGGATGATGATCGAAGTACAGCTTTAATTAGCATAGCTTTGTGTTGTAGCGTTAATTCACGAGCCTCACACCTCGGTAAAACCAGAAACGGGAGAGGACCCCAGGGAAAACATGCATTTCTTTCTAGCTAGAAGTGGTGTCATGGTATGGAGCCCAGACATTTTTACTTATGTGAATAATGGAAAGCGAGGTACCTTGGATTTGAGTCCCTAAAGGCTCTTGATTTACGCCCCATAGGGCGGGAAAACGTATTGTTCAGGAATAACTAATCCACTAATGCAAGTGTGGATGGCCATGGCGTTCCTAGGTGCAGTTGCGGCTGTATCCTAAGACATGGGCTAGATTATCTCGAATTCGGTAAGGACGATCCCTTACCTTGGTACATGATGGAAATCCAAATTCCAATATGACATTGTGCGGTTTTAGTTGTGGAACTAGTATGGCGACATGATATATGGTACCCATGCTGTCTATGATCGATACATTTATATTTAAAGTTGTTTTCAAACACTATGCACTTGTAATAGTAGCAAAATGATTTGTTTTAAAATGTACCAAGCTTGTTTGGCTACTATAAGGTAAATCTGTATCCTCCGTCTTGCGTTGCATTGTGTGATGGGACCTGAGTCTTATAATAGCTTCATTTTTCGAAAAGCAATGCGTTGTTTATAAACTGTTTTATGCACTAGTATTCTTGGGAGGAAACTCGTTCCGTGTTATACGGTGTGGTCCCTTGATTTACTCTATTTTTAAAGTAAAGTTTATATAACTGTTTTTAGTTCTCACACCAGTCCCATGACTAACCTTGAGTTTATTGTTTTAACCTAAATTCTGGGTGCCCTATTTTCCATACGGGCAACTTGTAGTTTTGGTTTTGCAGATATTGTTTTCCCAGGATCCTGGATTTACAGCTGAAGCTATATTCGAGAAGCTCAGAATTCGTGTATTTCTTTCAATTGTGTTTTATATATTATTTTCCGCTGCTATGTAAATTATTTAATCCCTGATATTTTTCTAATGTATTATATTTATTCATACTCTGTTATATTCTTGCACTCTGATGTAAATTGTTGCAATAACAATGAAATGTTCTATTGTTCGTGTTCTGATTTGTCGTGTTCTCAACCCAATCTGGGCTTTCCCATAAGGGCGAGTTTAGGTCGTTTCAGTTTGGTATGAGAGCTTTGGTTTACAAAGCTCGAGAACAAGACACATTAGAACCAAACAAAAGAATTCATCAGAGATAGGATTAGTAACATCCTATAAGAATGACTCGTTAGAGATACGATCAGTAGCATCCTAGAACGAGTTTCAAAGAGTGTTATTTTTAAAATAGAAAAATGAAAACAAATTCAATTTTGAAAATTATGTCTTATTATACGTATTTGATTATTTATTTTGTAATGAATTTGGACAATCGAATATATGAAGATTTTGCATATACGCATAGCTAGCGTATATACGAAGCCTTAAATATACTGGATAGATATAGAATCACACTCTTGTCGCTCGGAGATGATTCTGATGATGACCATGGCATCATCAGTATTTATGTTCGAGTCTTGAAAGTGGGATATCTATATATTTCCAATTGACTATTGTGAGAACCAAAACTAGATGGGGTTTATTATTGTGTTTTGACACTAAAAATATGATTTTTGAATATATAAAAGTTATATGTTTGAAAATTTAACCAACTAATTGATTGCTGGTTTGATGTTTGATTATTAGTATAACTAAGAAAAATATTGGAATGATAATTAATTTTACCAATATGAAAATGAATGATAAATTTAGCAAAATCGAATCAATTATTGAATTGAATTGAAAATTGAATAGAATTGGATATATGTACATGTATATATATTGAACAGGCCATAACATGGAAGCTAAGAAGAGGAATAAAATTGTATGCCCGGCAAATAGGTACATGTTTACTATATTCATTGGGTTTGATGATTTTATGAGCCGATTGGCTAGCTTTTTTCTTTTCTTTTTGGATTGATGAGGGCCCTGTGAGGCAAGTTGCAGTTTTAAATATCAACCTGTACAAAGGAGATTATGGCGAAATTTTTCGAAAATTTAGGGAGTTAGCCAAATTTTTGAAAAATTTGAAAATTCTTAGAAACTGAAAAGTTGAAGAATGAATGCCAGAATGAAAGTTGAGTTGGTTAATTAAACAACTTTCAGCTTCGTTTCTTTTCGAGGACGAAAAGATTTTAAGTGGGGGAGATTGTAACAACCCTGAGTTTCAGAACCAATTTAATTTTTTTAGCTATTTTAATGAATTTTGAAAATTTAAAATGATTTATTTTAAAAAATAACGACTAAAAATTTATTTCAATTGAAGTTAGAACGAATAAATTTATTTTAATTATATAACGAGCCTGAAATGGCGCGACAGTTTGAAAATTCGATTTTAAATTTAAAATGAATGTACAGGGTTCAAAATAAATTAGATTTCAGTAAAACCAGAAATATTAGAATCTGTTTAATTATATCTTTCTAACGAATGTGAAAAATTCAGATTTCATAACGAGAATAAAAAGTTATGTCTAGTTTAAAATTTAAAATAGTCGCTATGGAATTTATATATATATTATATATAATATAAAGCCCTTAAAAATACCCATTTTGCAAACGACCTCCTTTTTCGACGAAACCACTTTTGTTTCATCCGGAATGTTAAATTATTGCTAGATTCTAATTTTTATAATTTTTGGAATTAATGTGTGAGCATGGCAAAAGAAAACGTGTTTTGTTAATTTCAGTCAAATTGGATCGGCTGGAAAACGACCATTTTTCAAACCGTCTCCAAATTCGACAAAATTAATTTTTTTAGGACCGTATTGTCAAAACAAAGCGAGATATAATTTTCTGGGAATTTTTGGAGTAAGTATGTGGCCCCGGTAAATTGAAATGTACATTTTAATTCAATTAATATTGACTTATATTTTAATTTTGGTAAAGCCTAATCAAAACAGTCGTACTGGCTTACAAAACATATCTTATTGCGTTCAAAATGGGGGTAATTAGCAAGGAACAACAGCCATTGGTTTTGATTTGGAGATTGTATCAAATAACGGGTATTTTCCGAATTAAAAGAATTAAAAATATATATATACTTCCTAAACCCTAATTTTCTATTCGTTGAAAAATAAAATGAAAATTCCATCGCTCCTCAGGAAGAACGAATGGCACACGAGCTCCAAATTTCAACCTCACCGATCTCCACCATCCACGTATTTTGACCTCGCACCTGAAGGAAAATGACAACCTTGACGAGATCTGCAGGTGGCCTGAGGCGCTCGACCTCTGGCTGCTTCGTTCAACGCTGGCAATATCGAGAAGGCGGCGCGGTTTAGGAGCAATTCATGGTGATTGGAGGGTCGATGGGGGAAGAGGATGATCAAAATTGGAAGAGCAAGGAAGGAACCCGGGTTTGGCGATGGATGATAGATGACCCGCCACCTGTGGTGGCGCGCTCAAAGGAGGGAAGGCGGCGAGCATTTTCTTGTTATAGAACGACGGTTTACAGTGAGCATTTTATTCCTTTTTCAGATTTATAAATAAAAAAATAGCATTGTTTTTGTAAATAAAAATAGGATTGTTTTTAAATAAATTTGTATTGATTTATTTTAGAATTTAAAATAAATTTGCGTTGATTTTATTTTCAGATTTTATATAAATGACACTATGAAAAGATATGATTTTTAACTATGGAAAGATATGATTTTTAATTATGTAAAAATATGATTTTTTTTTAAATATATACAGTAGTGATATAAAATAAAATAAAAATATGATTTTTACTTGTATATCATTGATATAAAAATATGATTTTTATTTATATAGTAGTGATATAAAAATATGATTTTTATTATGAGGATAGCAATATAAAAATGTGATTTTTACACATAGGGGTTTGGATAAAAATATTTTTTTTAGTGATATAAAAACATGATTTTTGTGATATAAAAATATGATTTTTATTACATGGATAGCGTTACAAAAATTTGATTTTTATTTATATGGTAGCAGAATAAAAATGTGATTTTTAAATAAACGGCACTGTATTAAAAATGTGATTTTTAATATAAACCTATTGAAAACAGATTGCGAAGGAATCGACTGGAAGCAAACAGAATCCAAAACGTTCAATTAAAGAATGGCGGAGTGGAAACCAAAGGTGAGAACTTTTCTCACTCTAATTTTGTTTACAGTTAAATATATACTAGGATGCAGATGGTGCTTCGTAGCACCCGGCACCTTTGACTGAAACCATAGATGTTTGGTTGTTTGTTTTGATTGATTCATTTGTTTGAATTTGGTTTGGGATGTAAACGGAATTGATTGAATTTGGTTTGTGTATGGCACGAGCCAGTATTAGGCGAGGGATAAGGCTATACCTTATTCCTGTTCTAGTATCGCACCGTTATGCTGCCAAAATTTTCTTAAAAAGTTAGAACAATAAAAATATCATTTTTATTGTATAAATGAACTTATAAAATATTCATGTGTTAAAAAAAATATTTTATCGTTAAAAATATAATTTTTAACGTATATATGGAGGAAAATAAATATTCATTTACAAATCGAACGATTTGTTTATGTACACCCATTTAACTGATATGTATTGGGACGGTAAATTTTACACATCGCCCAACTGCACAAATATTAATCAGTGTTTGTTGATTGAAACCCCACGAGGGTATTGGATGATATTTGATGTACACTAATCCCAATTGTTTAGTTGTATGTCAATCGATTGGTTGACGGACTGTTGTAAGCGCTGATTATTTATATTTAATGCTTATGCAGTTGTGTAGTACTGTCTGGCTGATTGTTGATTGGTTATCATTATTGTTGTATACATGTGTTGTATGAAATCCATACAAATAACATTATATGGTAATTGACTATGACTAATTACAATTCATAAATAATGAATATTTTAAAATAAGGAATACTTTAAAATAATATTCAGTAAAAGATCAAAATATGATTTTGATGTCCGATTTTGGATGGACACGAAAATATTGAAAAATATGAAGCCATGTTGATTAGATATGCGCCATTTTGACGCGAACGACATTTATATCGATTTTATTCATTTTTATAATGAATTTCGAAAAGGAAATTATTTCAAAATCTGATATTTTGAAAATATTATCATTTACATATTAATGATATGGAATATTCAATTTTGATTTAAAATTGAAAATGAAGTTGGAATAGTTTTTAAACGAATTTAAAACGATTTATAAAATACGTTTTAAATGGAAATTGATGAAATATATATAATAAATATATATTATATATTTAATGGCCTGAAAAGAATGCACCGCGACCGTTCGCGAATTTCGACCATTGACTTCGAATTGATATCACGGGAGATCCGACCATCAGATTCTCCTAAAACCAGATCCTTGTGTTCATATCGAAAAGAGCTTTCCAACGAATATAAGAGATTTTAAATATAACAGTTGGATTTGGAAGTATGCCCAAATCAAATTTGGAAAAGGACGCTGTAAGTGCAGTTCGATGACCATTTATGGAAATCGACTGAAAGGGCCTTAATAAAATTATTAAAAATATTAATAATTTGTGTAAAATCATAGTAAATGATTTGGAAAGAATTTGGATGAAAAATTCCACATTTTTAAAGATAAAAATATATTTTTATCAAAATGAACTAGTTATTAACTAGATTTGAAATCCAATAATTTTTAAATAAAATAAATTGGATTTGTTAATGGTTTTAATGTAATCAGAAATGTCCAACGAATAAATTGGAATGGATGGGAATGGAAATAATCTCCGGAATATTTTGATATTGGATTCCGTGGTTATACGGATATTGTTATGGGAATTTGGAAGATACATATATCGTTATTCCCAATACGATATCCGTTAATTTCAGAATTTGATACTGAATATAAGCCGATATAATTTTTATTCAGAGCCTTGTATTTAATATTAAATTGGATTTTGTCGTGAACGGTGTCTTAAATAACACCGTTCTTAAACCCAGTTGAGAAAAGAATAAATCAATTAATTAAGATTTAGTGAAGTTTCCAATTAATTAATATTAAATTGGAATTGAATAAAAGAATGTGATTTTGGGTTTGTCGTGAATGGTGTCTTCAATAACACTGTTCTTAAACCCTGTGTGAAAAGAATAAATCTTTTAATTAAGATTATTTGAGTTTCAAGTTATATTTAGTAATTGGAATAAAATGGAATGTGAATTGGGTTTATCGTGATTTGTGTTTTTAACAACATTCGTTCTTTAACCCAATTAACAGTGAAATGTGATTTGGAATTTATAAATCTAATTATTAAGATTTGATGAAAAAAATTCAAGGTAAAGTTTTCCAATTTAATAAAATAGATTGGGATGGAATGGAATTCGATTTGGTAATAATCGAAGTGAACTTTTGTAGAGGAAGATTGTTACTATATGTGGAATTAAAAGGCTTTAGCGTTATTTCATTTATATTATTGGTTGGATATGGGAGTTTATATCAATTATATATATTGATCTGTTTTCCGTGAAGATTCCATAATTAATGGAATGTGATTTTGGGTTTATCGTGAACTATGTTTTAAATGACATTGGCTCTTTATCCCAGTTAAAGACAGGATTTATTTCCTGAATTTGAAAAAACATTACTTAATGATTTTTGGAGATTAAAACTAAGTGGAGTTTTAAAGAATATTTAATTAGACTGAAATGTGAATATGATAATTTAAATTATCAAATTCGGGAAATGATCGAGAATGGAGTACCACCAATTTTACTCCAGACGATAGTTAAATCTTTAAGTAGATTTAAACGTGAAATGGTAATTAATTTTACCGATACAGTGTTAGATATTGTGACAGCCCGCCCCGCACCAGCCTGCATTTACTCCAAAAGTGCGTTGTACACATGCCCGACTAGCACGGAACGGTCGCCAAAGGAAGGAAAGAAGATGAATGAACTAACAAGGAACCTGTAGAATGTCTCACAGCGCATGGAATAAAATATAATAATAACATAATCTTGACATAAAACAGGCGAGATAGTGCATAAGCTGAAAACAAAACCAATGTAGCAGCGGAAATCCAAATACAGCTTATGTTCCACAACATCATTATTACAACTTTTAAAACCGTCTCTAAAAGCAAGATAAAGAAGATACACTACTAATGCCCAAGTAGTGACCACCAACGACACAGGGAGAATATATATATATATATATATATATATATATATATATATATATCATACGTGGATGCCTCCTGCTCGCCTCCGGATCAGCTACTCGTGCATCACCAGCTAACCTGTCTCTACTCTGCTCGTTTAGGAGCACCCAGAGTAATAAGAAGAGACATAAAACTTTGGGTCAGACAAAAGTCTGGTATGAGCGATAAGCAGCTAAACAGAACAACAGGTATACTAAACCATACCTGAACCTGGACCTACAACCAAAGAGTTAGCACTACATACTGTACAACACTCTAAGGTGCCGCTAACATATGGTGTACAAGCATACGGGGGTGGGGTGTGCATGTTATAGTGATGGCAAACAATCAAGCATAGCAACCATCCTCACATCTCTCACTCAGTGCGTAAAGCATACGATATCCACCACTTCGATCACCCAATACTTTGCTATGATCACTCCACCCCATGAAGTCACAACGGCTTCATTGCACTGATCCATAGCCACTAATCCTTCGCTATGTCCACTTTGTCCCATGGAGTCGTACACACCCCACTGCACTGGCTCATAGCCTTACTAATCCTTTACTATGTCCACTCTGCTCCATGGAGTCACAATGGCTCCACTGCACTGGCTCATAGTCTTACTACGATCACTTTACCCCTCGAGTCACGGTGGCTCTACTGCACTGATACGTAGTCCTGCTACGATCACTTTGCCCCTCGAGTCATGATGACTCTACTGCACTGATACGTAGCCCATCATTCCTTTTCAGTAGTGAATCGAAGTTATGAACGTCGACAACTCCTTAGCACACGTCCCGCAGCAAAGCCCAATCATGAAGTGATCTCATTGGTTCCCAACTGGATCCTGAGCTCTAACTTCCAACTTGGACTAACTTTGCATCTCGGGTTATTGATCTCCACCGGATCGGTTCGGTTCCTCAGCCCTTCTTCTCTGTCGGATCGGCCTCCTTCCAAGTGCTCCGGGTCGGGTTGGGTAGATGCGTATTGGTTCGGATATACATCTTCGGTTCGGTTCGGATATACCCTTGCTCCATCGGTTCGGTTCGGATATACCCTTGCTCCATCGGTTCGGTTCGGATATACTCTTGCTCCATCGGTTCAGTTCGGGTTCCTGGTCATGGTCCGATCCACTTCCCCGTTCTCCTCCGCTCCGATCCGATCCCAGTTCAACCATAGTGGTCTTCCTTTTTGCCATACTCTCTCTTGTGTCAAGCCTCGGTTCAGTTCGGTGATCTCTTGCCCAGTCCACTATCTGGTCCGAGCCCATCCCTCCGATCCGATCCGATCCGAAAACCTACACTGTTTTCCAGCAACTTTCCCAACGAGTGTTTTACGCCATTCGACGATGTTTTCGACCATTCTAACTATTTTAAACAATCACAAAGTATACCATACAGTCATAGAAACAAGTAGAAGTGACCTCAAATATCAATATGATAGGTTAAAATGGATCAAACATAGCCAAAACCCCATATTTTCCCTTAAGCATGTTCAAGCATAATTAATGATAGGATTAGCAAAACTTAACCAAATTAACCCAAGTTTCTAACAGAGGTCTAAAACATCATTTAAGAATTTACAAAAATATTTTTCCAGATTTTTAACATGCATAAATTCGCTAATTATCACCAATCATCCCTAATTAGCCGTAATTAGTGAAAACCAATGCTAATCACTCACCTTAGCCACAAATAAACCTTAGATCTGAAATAAATCTTTGATATGGCGCGAATACCAGTGCTAAACAGCAGCTCTAATCTTGATTTGGTGAAGGTCCCCCTTGATTTGATGTTGCTAAGCTTAATCTTTGATTAGAAAGTGGTTTGGAGATGATTTAGAGGTTGGAGGTCATTTTTAGGGTTTCTAAGAGGTAAGTGGAGGCTAGAAAACTGAAATGGAATGAAACCCTAACTCTTTCCAGCCTAACCATAACCCTAATCCCGAAATGGGTTATGGGCCCATTCACTAATCACCCTATTTGGCCCGGTTAAGCAGTTTTTCACCTTCCAAACCTTATTTCAGCCATATCTCTCAAACGGTAAGTCTGTTTCTCATATGTGACCACTCTACGGAAAGGTAAACCATCATCCGAAGCCAATGGAAGTGGTTTCAGGTCAAAACTCCGTTCCAATCAAAAGTTATGGCCGAAACAGGATCAACTAGGGGCAAAACAGTCATTTAAAATCGGCAAAAATCATGAACATGGGAAATGACCCCAGTGGTCGTTTCCCAAAGCCACATGACCATACGACTTCATATGAGAAAGAAATAAATATTCTACGATCCCCCGATGCGTAGAATGCGGGTTGTTACATTCTCCCCTCCTTAAGAAATTTCGCCCCCGAAATTCCCTAACCAAAACACACAAAGGGTCCCGCATGCCTATCAGCCATAAAACAACAATCAAACATGCAAAACAAGTCTATCCTAGCATGCGGAATAACTAAATTGCAAAGTAAATCTTACCAGGCAAAAAGTTCTGGTACGTCTTCATAATGCTTTCCTCTGTCTCCCAAGTACAGTTATTCTCGTTCTCGCCCCCACTGAACCTTGACTAGCTTCACCGCCTTCCTTTGAAGTTGCTTCGTATCGTGCTCGACAATACAAATCGGCTTGCGGTTCCCAACCGCCTCGGGTTCCACTTCGAAGTCCTCTAACTGATCAGGTGAAATAGTCATATCTGGGTCGTGCACGAACTTCCTTAATTGGGAAACATGAAATACGTTGTGAACTCCCGCCATCTTCTCGGGTAAGTCAACTCTATACGCCAAATTCCAAACTTGTTCGAGAACTGGGAATGGGCCAACAAATCTTGGTGCCAACTTGCCCCTCCTGCCAAATCGTATCACGCTCTTCAATGGAGAAATCTTGACAAACACCAAGTCACCAACGGAGAATTTTAAGTTTCTTCTCCTCTTATCAGCATAACTCTTCTGCCTATCCTGGGAAGCCTTCATCCATTGTTGAATGATCTTAATCTTACCTGAAGTTTCCCTTACCATATTTGGTCCAAGCACAAACTTCTAACCGGTCTCTATCCAACATGATGGTGAGTTGCACAGTCTTCCGTACAAAGCTTCATATGGAGCCATACCGATACTGGATTGGTAGCTATTATTATATGCAAACTCTACTAAATGCAAATGGTCATCCCATGATCAACCAAAATCCAATATACAAGCTCTCAAGAGATCTTCCAATATACGATTCACCCTCTCTGTCTGACAGTCGGTTTGAGGATGATATGCGGTACTGAGATATAATTCTGACCCTAGAGCCTCTTGTAAGCTCTTCCAAAACCCACTAGTAAACAATGGGTCTCGGTCACTCACAATGCTTTTAGGTACTCCATGAAATCTCACTACCCACTTCATATATAGTTCTGCTAACTTAGCTGCCGTTCTGGTCGATTTGACTGGTATAAATCTTGCACTCTTGGTCAATCGATCGACAATTACCCAAATGCTATCATGTCCTGATTTAGTCCTTGGTAAACCATCAATGAAATCCATCGAGACTTGCTCCCATTTCCATTCAGGAATTTCTAATGGTTGCAACAAGCCACTAGGCTTCTTTTGCTCGGCCTTAACTAGCTGGCAATTCATACACTTGGATATAAACTTCCCAACATCTCTTTTCATCCCTTCCCAGTAGTAGGTCTGCTTCATGTCTCGATACATCTTATCACCACTGGGGTGTATAGTCAGTTTTGAGTGATGACATTCCCTAAGCACTTCATCTCTCAAACCATTCACGTTGGGTACAACTAGTCTTCCATTCTTTCGAAGCCATCTTTCTCGATCAAGCCCATACAAATTCATCTCCTCACCGTTGATATTCATCTCTAACTTGGAGATGATTTCAAATAGATTAGGATCGTCCCTCTGACTGGAACCAATCCGCTCAATCAAAGTGGGTCTGATCGTCAAACTAGCTAACATCTCTGGATCCAATTCGCACTTTGGTCTGAAATCATACCCTGCGATATACTCCAGTTGCTTCCATTCAAGAAACATAGCCCCTAAACTGGCATGTCTCCTACTCAAGGCATCGGCTACCGCATTGCCTTTCCCAGGTGTATATGCGATATCAAAATCATATGAAGCCAAGAACTCTGACCATCTCTGCTGACGGAGATTCAGATCCTTCTGAGAGAAGAGATACTTTAACGATTTATGATCGGTAAACAACTCAAATCTCTCTCCCAAGAGATAATGTCTCCACATCTTCAACGCGAACACGATCGCTGCCAGTTCCAAATCATGGGTAGGATACCTTTTCTCATGCGGCTTTAGTTGCCGACTAGCATAAGCTACAACCCTACCTCCTTGCATCAATACAGCACCTAGTCCGGTACCACAAGCATCCGCGTATACCGTCATCTCTTCATTCCCTTTAGGAATGACTAACACTGGTGCACGCGTCAACTTTTCTTTTAGACTCTTGAATGCATTCTCACACACTCCGTCCCAGACGAAGGCTTGATTCTTCTTAGTCAACTAAGTCAACGGTGCTATTATCTTAGAGAAGTCCTGGATAAACTTACGATAATATCCAGCTAACCCCAAGAAGCTTCTTACGTCTGTTGCATTCTTGGGCGTAGACCAATCCTGTACCATAGCCACCTTCGCAGGGTCCACGGCAAAACCATTCTCTAAAACAACATGGCCCAATAATCTCACTTCCCTCCTCCAGAAGTGACACTTAGAAAATTTCGCTTTTACTTGGTGTTTTCTCAACACCTCCATCACTATCCTCAAATGTCCCTTGTGTTCTTCCTCTGTCCTCGAGTAAACAAGGATGTCGTCTATGAACACAAGAACAAACTTATTCAACTGATCTCTGAATACCCGATTCATAAGATCCACGAAGTATGTTGGTGCATTGGTCAACCCAAATGGCATGACCAACCACTCATAGAATCCAGACGGCGTCCTAAATGCCGTTTTCGGAACACTCTCAGCCGCTACTCTGAGCTGATGAAATCCTGTTGCGAGGTCCACCTGGGAGAACACTCTTGCTCCTTCCAGTTGATCAAACAAATCATCTATCCGCGGTAGAGGATACTTATTCTTCCTCGTCACCTTATTCAACTCGCGATAGTCCACACACAAACGAAGGGAACCATCTGCCTTAGTGGCAAACACAACTGGTGCTCCCTACTCGGAGACACTTCTTCTAATAAACCCCTTCTTCAAAAGATCGCTTACTTGCACCCCGAGCTCTCGCTGCTCCCTTGGTGCCATACGACAAAGTGGCATCACTATAGGTCTGGCATCTTTCACTAAATCAATACGGAACTCAATCTCTCGGTGTGGTGGAAGTCCGGTCACTTCCTCGAAGACGTCCGGATACTGGCCAACCACGGGCACATCTGACAACTCATCATGCGGGATGTCGAGGGAATTTATAAAACTATCCATTACCCCATAACTAGGTAGACTACCAAACACTACCCTCCGCCCATCATCCGCCCTAACTGTCACCAAAAAGCCCTCACAGTCTACCACCACCCCGTATCTTTGGAGCCAATCGACCCCCAATATAATGCCATACCCAGTAAAGCCCAAAACAAAGCAATCACAAACATACATCCATGACTCGATAAGACCAAATTTCGGCAAATCATACTAAGGTTAGTCGAACCACTAATTGGGTTCGTCACAACCAATGGTCTATCGACTATCTCGGGTTCCAGTCCCAACCAATCTACCAGGTCACTAGATATGAAGGAACGGGAAGCCCCAGTATCAAACAAAACTCGAACAGGTACATCAAGAATAGAAAGCATACCTTGAATGAAGACATTCTTTCCTTTCTCCGCCGCAGTTGGGGCATTCAACGAAGAAGGAACAGCATTAATAGCATATGCTTTCACAATCTGCTTCTCTTTAAGAGGTTGTGGACATTTATCCTTATGATGTCCCACTTGGCCACAGTTGTAGCACTTCCTATCCGCTGGCTTGGCCTGACATTCTTTGGCATAATGGCCCTTCTTACCACAGCCGAAGCACTCAACATCTTTCTTGCTCTTTTTCTGGCCATCCTTAGTTTGGTTCTGCTTCCTCTTGCTCTGAGTGTTATTCTTGCCTCCACCGCCTGCTTGCGGCTTCAGCCCTTCTGCAGATGCAACCTCAGTCTTTGACTTAGGGTAAAGACTCTCTGATCTCAAAGCTTTCCCCACAATCGATTCAAAAGTCTCATCAATGTGGTTGATAAGCCTTTCCCCCAAGTATCCATCCAAACCAGTAATGAACTTCTCATTCTTCTTCTCAGGAGTATCGATAAGGGATAACCATACTTCGACAAAGTGTCGAACTCAGCAATATAGTCCGAGACTGCCCTACCATTCTTCTTAAGCTCCAAGAACTTCCTAAACAATTCCGACTTCTGAGCAGCTGGGATAAACTTGTCGCTAAAGCGAGCCTTAAACTGAGCCCAAGTAACCTGATCCTCTGGAGTGGCTGTCTTAATAGCATTCCACCAATTCATCGCTCGCCCTTGCAGCTGACGAGACGCTAGCCTTCTCTTCATCGCATCCTCGATACCCAAGTCGTCGAAGATACGATCACAGCTATCCAACCAATCCTGAACATCCGTGGCCGACTCCATTCCGTGGAACAGCTTCCCACCATGGTTAGTGTAATCCCTGCACAGCTTGGCGAAATCAGCCCTAGGCGCCTGCACTACTGGACCACCACCATTACCGGCATTGGGAACTGCTCCCTGAACATCGGTAAGCATCTCCCTCATGAAGTCAGTGAACATCGTCCTCATGTTAGGAGCATTCCCATTACTGGCCCCTCTACCAGCACCCCTCGTGTCTCGGCTCATCGTTCAATCTGTAAAGAGAAAACGATTAACTATCTCCATAGTGGTGCTAGTGCAGTACGACTTCATCCTTATACTACTAATAGTATATATATAGCTTTTGAAAACCAAAGTATTCACAAATACGCACTCTCATATACGTACTATCTCTCCCTAGTGTCTTTTCCTAAGTTAACTACGCAACCTAGTGCTATGATACCAAATGTGACGGCCTGCCCTGCACCGGCCTTCATTTACTCCAAAAGTGCGCTGTACACATGCCCGACTAGCACAGAACGGTCGCCAAAGGAAGGAAAGAAGATGAATGAACTAACAAGGAACCTGTAGAATGTCTCACAACGCATGGAACAAAATATAATAATAACATAATCTTGACATAAAACAGGCGAGACAGTGCATAAGCTGAAAACTAAACCAATGTAGCAGCGGAAATCCAAATACAGCTTATGTTCCACAACATCATTATTACAACTTTTAAAACTGTCTCTAAAAGCAAGATAGAGAAGGTACACTACTAATGCCCAAGTAGTGACCACTAACAACACAGGGAGAATATCTATATATATATATATATCATACGTGGAAGCCTCCTGCTCGCCTCCGGATCAGCTACTCATGCATCACCAGCTAACATGTCTCTAGTTTGCTCGTTTAGGAGCACCCAGAGTAATAAGAAGAGACATAAAACTCTGGGTCAGACAAAAGTCTGGTATGAGCGATAAGCAACTAAACAGAACAACAACAGGTATACTAAACTATACCTGAACCTAGACCTGCAACCAAAGAGTTAGCACTACATACTGTACAACACTCTAAGGTGCCACTAACATATGGTGTACAAGCATACGGGGGTGGGGGTGTGCATGTCATAGTGATGGCAAACAATCAAGCATAGCAACCATCCTCACATCTCTCACTCAGTGTGTAAAGCATACAATATCCACCACTTTGATCACCCAATACTTTGCTATGATCACTCGGTCCCATGAAGTCACAACGACTTCATTGCACTGATCCATATCCACTAATCCTTCGCTATGTCCACTTTGCCCCATGGAGTCGTACACACCCCACTGCACTGGCTCATAGCCTTATTAATCCTTTACTATGTCCACTCTGCCTCATGGAGTCACAATGGCTCCACTGCACTGGCTCATAGTCCTATTATGATCACTTTGCCCCTCGAGTCACGGTGACTCTACTGCACTGATACGTAGTCCTGCTACGATCACTTTGCCCCCCGAGTCATGATGACTCTACTGCACTGATACGTAGCCCATCATTCCTTTTCATTGGTGAATCGAAGTTATGAACGTCGACAACTCCTTAGCACACGCCCCGCAGCAAAGCCCAATCATGAAGTGAACTCATTGGTTTCCAACTGGATCCTGAGCTCTAACTTCCAACTTGGACTACCTTTGCATCTCGGGTTATTGGTCTCCGCCGGATCGGTTCGGTTCCTCAGCCCTTCTTCTTTGTCGGTTCAGATTAGCCTCCTTCCAAGTGCTCTGGGTCGGGTTGGGTAGATGCATATTGGTTCAGATATACATCTTCGGTTCGGTTCGGATATACCCTTGCTCCATCGGTTCGGTTCGGGTATACCCTTGCTTCATCGGTTCGGTTCGGATATACGCTTGCTCCATCAGTTTGGTTCAGGTTCCTAGTCACCGTCCGATCCACTTCCCCATTCTCCTCCGCTCCGATCCGATCCCAGTTCAACCATAGTGGCCTTTCTTTTTTCCATACTCTATCTTGTGTCAAGCCTCGGTTTGGTTCGGTGATCTCTTGCCCAGTCCACTATCCGGTCCGAGCCCATCCCTCCGATCCGATCTGAAAACCTGCACCGTTTTCCAGCAACTTTCCCAGCGAGTATTTTACGCCATTCGACGACGTTTTCGACAATTCTAACTATTTTAAACAATCACACAGTATACCATACAGTCATAGCAACAAGTAGAAGTGACCTCAAACACCAAAACATCATTATGATAGGTTAAAATGGATCAAACATAGCCAAAACCCCATATTTTCCCTTAAGCATGTTCAAGCATAATTAATGATAGGATTAGCAAAACTTAAACAAATTAACCCAAGTTTCTAACAGAGGTCTAAAACATCATTTAAGAATTTATAAATATTTTTCCAGATTTTTAACATGCATAAATTCGCTAATTATCACCAATCACCCCTAATTAGCCGTAATTAGTGAAAAACAATGCTAATCACTCACCTTAGCCACAAATAAACCTTAGATCTGAAATAAATCTCTGATATGGCGCGAATACCAATGCTAAACAGCAGCTCTAATCTTGATTTGGTGAAGGTCTCCCCTGATTTGATGTTGCTAAGCTTAGTCTTTGATTAGAAAGTTGTTTGGAGGTGATTTAGAGGTTGGAGGCCATTTTTAGGGTTTCTAAGAGGTAAGTGAAGGCTAGAAAACTGAAATGGAATGAAATCCTAACTCTTTTCAGCCTCCCCATAACCCTAATCCCGAAATGGGTTATAGGCCCATTCACTAATCACCCTATTTGGCCCGGTTAAGCAGTTTTTCACCTTCCAAACCTTATTTCAGCCATATCTCTCAAACGGTAAGTCTGTTTCTCACATGTGACCACTCTACGGAGAGGTAAACCATCATCCGAAGCCAATGGAAGTGGTTTCAGGACAAAACTCCTTTCCAATCAAAATTTATGGCCGAAACAAGATCAACTAGGGGCAAAACGGTCATTTAAAAATCTGTAAAAATCATGAACATGGGAAATGACCCCAATGGTCGTTTCCCAAAGCCACATGACCATACGACTTCATATGAGAAAGAAATAAATATTCTATTATCCCCCGATGCGTAGAATGCGGGTTGTTACAGATATGGAGTATTACCAGTTTTGCTCCAAGGGATGAATAGGTTGGGATTTGGAGTTAAAATAAATAATTTCATCGGTAAGTTTCGCTAATCCCGACTAGTTTGGAAAACCTTAATTTGGTTTAAATTGTGAAAAAAATAGTTGAATAAATGAATATTTTGAATTGGAATGAGGCGTATGATGTGTTTTTATAGCACTTCCTTATTGATTATAAAATACGCGAGTTATTCGGAAAGATCGAGTTTAACCCATTCTGAATAATTAATACGACAACCAAAGTCGACGATGAAGACTGAAACACCCCACGTCTGTTAATGTCACTCACTAAGGGAACGCATTAAGTTCTGTGAAGCATTGTAGGTAAACAGACATAGAATAATTACAAGACAGATATAAATAAAGATAGCAACGGAAGTTTCAAATTTTTTATTTCAGACATAAATCATAATCCCGTGTATTATAATAACATAATTCATAAAACCGTTACAACAAAATACTTCTGTCTTGCATAATCAAAGTACATAGGAATTAAAAGAAAACACTATTCCCTAATAAAAGAGTAAGCCATAGTAGAGACAAGAACTTGAGCCATACTTCAGCAATAGCTCCTAGCAAAAAGATATCTGAATCCTGACTAAGCCTGGATGTTTCCTCCCTGTGAACCTGGGGGAGGGGGGGAGGGGGGAGGGGGGAAACGGAAGAAAGAAGGCGAAACAAACTAGGTCAGACATAAGTCTGCTGTGTCTAGTTACTTTTAGCCAGTAAATAAATAAAAGTAACATGATAGGCATATAAAGTGGATAAAAGAGATCGCTATACAAATGGCAGTTGTGACAAGGCAGAAAAGGTGAGGTATATACATGCTTAACTAATGACTACTCTGCACTATTACTAGTATAACTGAAATGAAATGATCCCTTCCACTATAAGCTAGTAGGCTTAGGTCATACGTCCATAACCACTACCCTAATCGATCAGCTCCCTACTCTGTAGATATCATGTGCCTGCCCCACGGTAGGGGGTATCATTTCCCTAAAGTGGCAACCCGAGATGTGCACAGGGATACCTACTGGTGTCACAGTCGTCTTGTCCCCCTCTGCACGGCCCATGCACGCACATGTCCCCGGTCGGTTTGCGCCGCCTACACCACCCGTCACGTTTTGGTTCTCTTATAATCAATCAGTAAGCGTTCCCCTTCTCCGCCTAGTACGGAGTTCTATACTCTGATACCAACTACGGGTTACTGACTGAAATAGGTCCCACACAATATGATACAAGCTCTTCCCTTTGTCTTGTATCCCCACTAGGTTTTCCACTGACTATGTATACCCTAAAAGGGTGATCTTTAATTACATAGCCATATACTAGTTATGTATACCCTAAAGGGTGATCTTAAATTACGTAACTCCCACACAATATGATACAATCTCTCCCCTTTGTCTTGTATCCCCACTAGGTTTTCCACTGACTATGTATACCCTAAAAGGGTGATCTTTAATTACATAGCCTTTATTATTTTATCTACGCATTATGTATACCACTTAGGTGTCTTTAACTACATAACATGTATTAGGTTAAGTATGTGGGCCTATATATATATATGTATGTATGTATATATGTATATATGTATGTATTACCCATCCCCTCTAACTTACTTAACCCCTCCTCACTACCCATCCAATTTTACTTAACCCTAACTTAAGTCCATATTCATATTAAATTAGGTTAAGTAATCCATTTATTTACCATGTCTAATTATGGTTATAATGGGCTAGACCTCCCACATTAGGCCTACAACGTGTGGATGCTGAATATGCCATCGGGTCCGGGCAGTTTTATTCCACAGTTGGGCCTAACCTCGTGTCTTAGCCTGATTCATATTTGCATACTTAGACCTCCCACATTAGGTTCAACATTAGTGGCTACTGGATATGCTGGTCGGGTCCGGGCAGACTTCCGCCACTAATGTAACCTAACCTCGTGTCATAAGTACAATTAAAAATCTTAATTTTAATTACTAACATTTCATTTTTAATTAATCTACCAATTAATTAATCCTTTCCTTTTATAGGTGTCAATACCTATTTTGCAACAATAATTCAAATTACATATCCATAAATGGTCATATTCAAATTATGCCGTTTTTATCCAACTTTTCCTATGTCACTATAGGTAATTAATTCTACATTTCCCCATTTGAAATACATGCTCATTTCATATAAATATTATACAAATTATGCCAATTACAAATTCCCTTTATCCCCGTTCCTAACTAACGTATTCACATGTATTTTGGCGGCATCGAGGCTATAAAGTAGCCTCGTCATGACAATAAAAGGGAACATGATAAGGGCAATAGTTCAACATGTTTTGGCATAAATATTAACATAACTGGCATAGTAACTAAGTGAATGGACATGTGATAATTATCATAATAAAGTGGACATCAAATTAATAACTTGTGTTTAGGCAAGCATAATGAGATCTAGATTCAATATTAGGTGTCCAATTACATAAATCTAGCATAGACAGGGTGGCATAATAACAAGTTTAGATTCACATGTCAAGTTTACCACATATACCAAGGTGTCATAATATAGCAAGTGAAAGGTGATTAACACCAAAATCTAGATCCAAGTAATGTCAAATTAATGGATGTACAATCATCCTAACATGGTTACAAATCAATGTTCATATAAACGTCATATCGAATCACCATAATCAGATCTAGAAAGTTAGATCTGTATTAACAAGTTCACATGTACCACAATATAATTGTAATTCAAGATTCACATAGGAAACATAGTAGAATGTCCATATATTAGATCAATGGAAAATGACATAGTATGCTTGCATAAGTTCATGATTTACAGCATATTCCCAATTCATAGTCTACCATAATTCACATTTATCTATTTAAACCTAAAAGTGACCAGCACTCACAGAAAAAGAATGGACCTTGAATTCTAGGATCTGATTTCTGAATTTGTTAAGCTTAACCCTGGATGTAGACTTTGATTTTTATCTTCTAGCTTGAATTTGATTTGTTATGATGGAGGCAAGGTTAGTTTAGGATGCAGCAGCATATAGGCTCATGAATGAATTTAGTTTAGATTAGGGTTTAGGTTTATGTGTGCTTATATAGATGTGTAGGATTAGTTAGAGAACTTAGATTAGTTCAGGATCAATCTAAACCATCCTATCCAGAATGACACATCACCCAGCCAATCAAAGGTGTGATGGCCCGCCCCGCACCAGCCTGCATTTCCTCCAAAAGTGCGCTGTACACATGCCCGACTAGCACAGGACGGTCGTCAGTAGAAAGGAAAGAAGAGAATGAACCAATCAAGGAACCTGTAGAATGTCTCACAGCGCATGGGATAAAATATAATAATAATAATATACTTGACATAAAACAGGTGAGACAGTACATAAGCTGATACTAAAACCAACATCAACATCAGAGTAGCGGAAATCCAAATACAGCTTATTACAACTTTCCAAATTTACTGTCTCTAAACAAAAGGAAGCTAAAATAGGCGATACACCACCAATGTTCAAGCAGTGATCTTCAACAACACAGGGAGAATACTATATATATTACGTGGAAGCCTCCTGCTCGTCTCCGGATCATCTACCCGTGCATCACCAGCTAACCTGTCTCTAGTCTGCTCGTGTGAGCACCCAGAGTAATAAGAGGAGACATAAAACTCTGGGTCAGACATAAAGCCTGGTATGAGCGATAAGCATCTAAACAGAATAATAACAGGTATACTAAACCATACCTGAACCTGGACCTGCAACCAAAGAGTTAGTACCACATACCGTACAGTACTCTAAGGTGCCATAGCAAATAGTGTAAGATTACGGGGGTGGGGTGTGCATGTCATAATGATAGCAAACAAATCAACCATAACAACCATCCTCACATATCTCACTCAGTGCGTAAAGCATACGATATTTACCACTTTGGAACACTAGACAAATTGAGGTAACGACGAATCCCGACTTGTAGAACCCTGCTGTGACCAAGCTAAACACATGGAGTCATGACCAAACATTTCAATGACCCACCACATTGGTCGTAGCCCTTGGTCCTACCAATGCCATAATGGCCCTGAATCCGCCTTCGTACCTCCTACCATAGTGGTCCAAAGCTATAGACATCGATAACCCCTTAACACGCGTCCCGCAGCAAAGCCCAATCATGAAGCGAACTCATTGATTCCCATATGAATCTTGAGCTCTAACTTCTCATTTGGACTTCCTTTGCATCTCGGGTTTGGTCGAATTGGAGTGGGTCTTTAGAAGAGTCGTCGCGCAGTGACAATCCTAGAATTCGGTTCGGTTCGGTAGTCATCACCCTCGTCGGTTCAGTTCGGTGGTCATCTTCTCATTCGGTTCGGGTCGGATACTCCACTTCGGGTCGGGTCGGTGTCCTCCTCCGGGTCGGGTCGGGTTACTGTCTTCCTTCCAGTTTTCTTCGATCATCTCCCTCGTTTTCCATCTACTCCGATCCGATCCGCTCCCGTTTTCCATCTACTCCGATCTGATCTGCTCCCTTCGCCTTACTCCAGTCGTAGCCTTCCATTCTTGAGCCGATCCGATCTGGCCTCCATTATTTTTCCGATCCGATCCCCTTGTCCACTCCAACTCTAAGTAAACGGCCTTCCTTTTTGCCAAGTCTCTTCCAGTGACAAGCCCTAATCCAGTTCAGAATCCCTCGGTCAGTTCACTAATCCGATCTGACCCCCAACTCCGATCCGAACCGGTTCGGAACCTGCACATTCTGCAACTTTCCAGCGAGCTTTCTACGCCATTCGACGACGTTTTCGACCAATTTAACTATTCCAATCAATCATAAAACATACCATAGAGTCATAGCAACATGTAAGAGCAACCACAAACACCAAAACCATGAATTTACATGTCAACATGGATCAAAGATGCCCAAAATCATATTTTTCCCTTAAGCATGATTAAATAAGACTAATCATAGAATTAATAAAACATAACTAAATCGAACCAAATTTCTAACAGGGGCATAAAATATTATTTAAGAATTTCTAAACATTTTTCCAGAATTTATTGGTGTATAAATTCGCTAATCTTTACTAATTACCCTTAATTAACTGTAATTAGTGTCAAAACGATGCTATCACTCACCTTGGCAACAAAATAAAACACCAAATCTGAAATACTCTCTGATTGGGTCGAATTCCTATGTATAGCAGCAGCTCCACCCTTTCTTTGTTGCTATTTGGCCTTGTTTTGATGTAGTTTAGGCTTAATCTTCACTAAAAATGTGTTTTGGAGTGGTTTTAGAGGATGGAAGCCATTACTAAGGTCTCAAGAAGGTTTGTGGCGGCTCAAAACTGAAATGAAAGTGATTTCCTAACCCTAATCAGTCCTCCTATACCTCTAAACCCGAAATTCCCCTCTGGGCCTAGCTGTTAATCATCCGGTTAAGCCCAATTAGGCTGTTTTTCACCATCTGAAACTTGTTTCAGCCATATCTCCCAAACGGTGAGTCCGTTTGGCTAATGTGACCACTCTACGGAAAGAGAAACCATCATCTGGAGCCAATGGAAGTGGTTTCAAGTCAAAATTCCTTTCCAGTCAAAAGTTATGGCCAAAACAGTGATAACTAGGGGTTAAATGGTCATTTAAAAATCGGGAAAAATCATGAACATGAGAAATGACCCCAATAGTCGTCTCCCAAAGTTACATGACCATACGACTTCATATGTGAAAGAAATAAATATTCTACGGTCCTATGATGCGTAGAATACGGGTCGTTACACTCTCCCCCCTTAGGAAATTTCGTCCCCGAAATTCCTTAACCTAAAACATACAAAGGATCCCGCATGCCTAACAACCACATGCAAAACAAGCAAACAAGCCTATCATAGCATGCGGAAAACTAAATCGAAGTCAAAATCTTACCAGGCAAAGAGTTCTGGGTGTGTCTTCCTAATGTTCTCCTCTGTCTCCCAAGTATAATCATTCTCGTCCTCGCCCCACTGAACCTTGACTAGCTTCACCGCCTTCCTTCGAAGTTGCTTCATGTCGTGTTCGACAATACGGGCCGGCTTGCGGTTCCCAACCGCCTCGGGTTCTACTTCGAAGTCCTCCAACTGATCAGGTGAAATAGTCATATCCGGGTCGTGAACGAACTTCCTTAGTTAGGAAACATGAAATACATTGTGGACCCCCGCCATTTTCTCTGGTAAGTCAATTCTATATGCCAAATTCCCGACTAGCTCGAGAACAGGGAATGGGCCAACAAATCTTGGTGCCAACTTGCCTCTCCTGCCAAATCGTATTACGCTCTTCAACGGAGAAATCTTGACAAACACCAAGTCACCAACAAAGAATTTTAGGTCTCTTCTCCTCTTATCAGCATAACTCTTCTGCCTATCTTGGGCAGCTTTCATTCGTTGCTGAATGATCTTGATCTTATCTGAAGTTTCCCTCACCACATCTGGTCCAAGCATAAACTTCTCGCCAGTCTCTATCCAACATGATGGTGAGTTGCACGGTCTTCCATACAAAGCTTCAAATGGAGCCATACCGATACTGGATTGGTAGCTATTATTATATGCAAACTCTACTAGATGCAATTGGTCATCCCATGATCCACCAAAATCCAATATACATGCTCTCAAGAGATCTTCCAAAATACGATTCACCCTCTCCGGCTGACCGTCGGTCTGAGGATGATATGCGGTACTGAGATGTAACTTTGACCCTAGAGCCTCTTGTAAGCTCTTCCAAAACCCACTAGTGAACAACGGGTCTCGGTCACTCACAATGCTTTTAGGTACTCCATGAAATCTCACTACCCACTTCATATACAATTCTGCTAACTTAGCTGCCGTTCTGGTTGATTTGACTGGTATAAATCTTGCACTTTTAGTCAGTCGGTCTACAATTACCCAAATGCTATCATGTCCCGATCTAGTCCTCGGTAAACCATCGATGAAATCCATCGAGACTTGCTCCCATTTCCATTCGGGAATTTCTAATGGCTGTAACAAACCACTAGGCTTCTTTTGCTCGGCTTTAACTAGCTGGCAATTCATGCATTTGGATATAAACTTCCCAACGTCTCTTTTCATTCCTTCCCAGTAATAAGTCTGCTTCATGTCTCGATACATTTTATTACCACCGGGATGTATAGTCAACTTTGAGTGATGACATTCTTTAAGCACTTCATCTCTCAATCCATTGACATTGGGTACAACAAGCTTTCCATTCTTTCTAAGCCATCCACCTCGATCAAGCCCATACTTGTTCATCTCCTCATCGATACCCATCTCTAACTTGGAGATGATTTCCAATAGGTTAGGATCGTCCCTCTGACTAGAGTCGATCCGCTTAATTAAAGTGGGTCTGATCGTCAAACTTGCTAACATTTCTGGATCCAATTCGCACTTTGGTCTGAAATCAAACCCCGCGATATACTCCAGTTGCTTCCATTCAAGGAACATAGCACCTAAGCTGGCATGTCTCCTACTCAATGCATCAGCCACCGCATTGCCCTTTCCCGGTGTATATGCGATGTCGAAATCATAGGAAGCCAAGAATTCTAACCACCTTTGTTGCCGGAGATTTAGATCTTTCTGGGAGAAGAGATACTTCAACGACTTATGATCTGTAAACAGCTCAAATCGTTCTCCCAAGAGATAGTGTCTCCACATCTTTAACGCGAACACAATCGCTGCCAATTCCAAGTCATGGGTAGGGTATCTTTTCTCGTGTTGTTTCAATTGCCGACTTGCATAAGCTACAACCCTACCGCCTTGCATTAATACAGCACCCAGTCCGGTACCACAGGCATCCGTGTATACAGTCATCTCTTCATCCCCCTTAGGAATGACTAACACTGGTGCGCTTGTCAACTTGTCCTTTAGACTCTTGAATGCATTCTCGCACCTTTCATCCCAGACAAAAGCTTGATTCTTCTTGGTCAACTGGGTCAATGGTGCTGCTATCTTGGAGAAACCTTAGATAAACTTACGATAATATCCAGCTAATCCCAAGAAACTTCTTACGTCTGTTACATTCTTGGGCGTAGGCCAATCCTGTACCGTAGCCACCTTTGCCGGGTCCACGGCAATACCATTCTCAGATACAACATGGCCAAAGAACCTCACTTCCCTCTTCCAGAAGTGACACTTAGAAAACTTTGCTTTTAATTGGTGTTTTCTCAACACCTCCATCGCTACTCTTAAATGTTCCTTGTGTTCTTCCTCTGTCCTCGAATAGACCAAAATATCATCAACGAACACAAGGACAAACTTATTCAACTGATCTCTGAATACCCTATTCATAAGATCCATAAAATATGCTGGGGCATTGGTCAGCCCGAACGGCATTACCAACCACTCATAAAATCCAGACGGTGTTCGAAATGCCGTTTTAGCTATACTCTCAGCTTCCACTCTAAGCTGATGAAAACCTGTCGCGAGATCCAACTGAGAAAATATTCTCGCGCCACTCAACTGATCGAACAAATCATCTATTCGCGGTAGAGGATATTTATTCTCCCTCGTCACTTTATTCAATTCGCGGTAGTCTACACACAAACGAAGGGAACCATCCGCCTTGGTAGCAAACACAACTGGTGCTCCCCGTTCAAAAACACTCCTTCTGATAAATCCCTTCTTCAAAAGATCGCTGACTTGCTCCTCGAGCTCTCGCTGCTCTCTTGGTGCCATACGACGAAGTGGCATCACTATAGGCCTGGCATCTTTTACCAAATCAATACGGAACTCAATCTCTCGGTGTGGTGGAAGTCCGGTCACTTCTTCGAAAACATCCGGATACTGGCCAACCACGGGCAAACCTGACAACTCACTATGCGGAATGTCGAGAGAGTTTAGAAACTAGCCAATACCCCCTTACTGGGTAGACCACCAAACACTATCCTCCTCCCATCATCCGCTCTAGCTGTCACTAAAAAGCCCTCACAGTCTACCACCACCCCGTATCTTTGGAGCCAATCTACTCCCAAAATAATGCCAAACCCAGTAAAGCCCAAAACAAAGCAATCACAAACAAACATGCATCCATGACTCGATAGGATCACATTATGACAAATCATGTTAAGGCTAGTAGAACCACCAATCGGGTTCGTCACTACTAAAGGTCTATCGACAATCTCGGGCTCCAATCCCAACCTATCTACCAGGTCACTAGATATGAAAGAACTGGAAGCTCCGGTATCAAACAAAACTCTAACAGGAACATCGTAAACAGAAAGCATACCTTGAATGACGACATTCTTTCCTTTCTCCGCCGCAGTTGGGGCATTCGACGTAGAAGGAATAACATTAAGGGCATATGCTTTCACCATTTGCTTTTCTTTGGGGGGTTACGGACACTTGTCCTTGTGATGTCCCATCTGGCCATAGTTGAAGCACTTCCTATCCGCTGGCTTGGCCCGACAATTACTAGCATAATGTCCCTTTTTACCATAGCTGAAGCACTCAACATCTTGCTTATTCTTTTTCTTCTGGCCATCCTTAGTCTGATTCTGCTTTCTCTTATTCTGGGAACCACCTTTGCCTCCACCACTTGCTTGTGGTTTTGGCTCTTCTGCAGATGCAACCTCAGTCTTCGGCTTAGGGTAGAGACTCTCCGACCTCAATGCTTTTCCCACAATCGACTCAAACGTCTCATCGATGTGGTTAATAAGCTTTTCCCCCAAGTACTGATCCAAACCAGTTATGAATTTCTCATTCTTCTTCTCGGCAGTATCGATAAGAGATAACCCATACTTTGACAAAGTGTTGAATTCAGCAATATACTCCGAGACAGCCCTGCCATTCTGTTTGAGCTCCAAGAATTTCTTAAACAACACTGACTTCTGAGCAGCTGGAATGAACTTCTCGCTAAAGCGAGCCTTAAACTGCTCCCAAGTAACATGATCTTCGGGAGTAGCTGCCTTTATAGCATTCCACCAATTCATTGCCCGCCCTTGCAGCTGACGGGACACTAACTTTCTCTTCATTGCATCCTCGATACCCAAATCCTCGAAGATACGTTCGCAACTATCCAACCAATCCTGAACATCCGTGGCCGACTCCGTTCCGTGGAACGGCTTCCCACCAAGGCTAGTATAGTCCTTATTCAGCTTGGCGAAGTCGACCCTTGGCGCCTGCACTATCGGACCACCACCATTTCCACCATTGGGAGCTGCCCTCTGTACATCTCTAAGCATCTCTCTCATGAGGTCAGTAAACATCGTCTTCATGTCAGCAACATTCCCATTATTGGATCCTCTACCGGTACCTCTAACATGTCGGCTCATCATCAATCTGAAAAAGGAAACGATTAACGACTCCATAGTGGTGCTAGTGCAGCACGACTTCATTCTTATACTACTAATAGTATATATATAGTTTTTGAAAACCAAAATAATCACAAATACGCTCTCTCGTATACGTATACTATCTCTCCCTGATAACTTCCCTAGGTTAACTACGCAACCTAGAGCTCTGATACCAAGTGTGACGGCCCGCCCCGCACCAGCCTGCATTTCCTCCAAAAGTGCGCTGTAAACATGCCCGACTAGCACAGGACGGTCGTCAGTAGAAAGGAAAGAAGAGAATGAACCAATCAAGGAACCTATAGAATGTCTCACAGCGCATGGGATAAAATATAATAATAATAATATACTTGACATAAAACAGGTGAGACAGTGCATAAGCTGATACTAAAACCAACATCAACATCAGAGTAGCGGAAATCCAAATACAGCTTATTACAACTTTCCAAATTTACTGTCTCTAAACAAAAGGAAGCTAAAATAGGCGATACACCACCAATGTCCAAGCAGTGATCTTCAACAACACAGGGAGAATACTATATATATTACGTGGAAGCCTCCTGCTCGTCTCCGGATCATCTACCCGTGCATCACCAGCTAACATGTCTCTAGTCTGCTTGTGTGAGCACCCAGAGTAATAAGAGGAGACATAAAACTCTGGGTCAGACATAAAGCCTGGTATGAGCGATAAGCATCTAAACAGAATAATAACAGGTATACTAAACCATATCTGAACCTGGACCTGCAACCAAAGAGTTAGTACCACATACCGTACAGTACTCTAAGGTGCCATAGCAAATAGTGTAAGATTACGGGGGTGGGGTGTGCATGTCATAATGATAGCAAACAAATCAACCATAACAACCATCCTCACATCTCTCACTCAGTGCGTAAAGCATACGATATTTACCACTTTGGAACACTAGACAAATTGAGGTAACGACGAATCCCGACTTGTAGAACCCTGCTGTGACCAAGCTAAACACATGGAGTCATGACCAAACATTTCAATGACCCACCACATTGGTCATAGCCCTTGGTCCTACCAATGCCATAATGGCCCTGAATCCGCCTTCGTACCTCCTACCATAGTGGTCCAAAGCTATAGACATCGATAACCCCTTAACACGCGTCCCGCAGCAAAGCCCAATCATGAAGCGAACTCGTTGATTCCCATCTGAATCTTGAGCTCTAACTTCTCATTTGGACTTCCTTTGCATCTCGGGTTTGGTCGAATTGGAGTGGGTCTTCAGAAGAGTCGTCGCGCAGTAACAGTCCTAGAATTCGGTTCGGTTCGGTAGTCATCACCCTCGTTGGTTCGGTTCGGTGGTCATCTTCTCATTCGGTTCGGGTCGGATACTCCACTTCGGGTCGGGTCGGTGTCCTCCTCCGGGTCGGGTCGGGTTACTGTCTTCCTTCCAGTTTTCTTCGATCAGCTCCCTCGTTTTCCATCTACTCCGATCCGATCCGCTCCCATTTTCCATCTACTCCGATCCGATCCGCTCCCTTCGCCTTACTCCAGTCGTAGCCTTCCATTCTTGAGCCGATCCGATCTGGCCTCCATTATTCTTCCGATCTGATCCCCTTGTCCACTCCAACTCTAAGTAAATAGCCTTCCTTTTTTCCAAGTCTCTTCCAGTGACAAGCCCCAATCCAGTTCGGAATCCCTCGGTCAGTTCACTAATCCGATCCGACCCCCAACTCCGATCCGAACCGGTTCGGAACCTGCACATTCTGCAACTTTCCAGCGAGCTTTCTACGCCATTCGACGACGTTTTCGACCAATTTAACTATTCCAATCAATCATAAAACATACCATAGAGTCATAGCAACATGTAAGAGCAACCACAAACACCAAAACCATGAATTTACATGTCAACATGGATCAAAGATGCCCAAAATCCTATTTTTTCCTTAAGCATGATTAAATAAGACTAATCATAGAATTAATAAAATATAACTAAATCGAACCAAATTTCTAACAGGGGCATAAAATATAATTTAAGAATTTCTAAACATTTTTCCAGAATTTATTGGTGTATAAATTCGCTAATCTTTACTAATTACCCTTAATTAACTGTAATTAGTGTCAAAACGATGCTATCACTCACCTTGGCCACAAAATAAAACACCAAATCTGAAATACTCTCTGTGTGGGTCGAATTCCTATGTATAGCAGCAGCTCCACCCTTTCTTTGTTGCTATTTGGCCTTATTTTGATGTAGTTTAGGCTTAATCTTCACTAAAAATGTGTTTTGGAGTGGTTTTAGAGGATGGAAGCCATTACTAAGGTCTCAAGAAGGTTTGTGGCGGCTCAAAACTGAAATGAAAGAGATTTCCTAATCCTAATCAGTCCTCTTATACCTCTAAACCCGAGATTCCCCTCTGGGCCTAGCTGCTAATCACCCGGTTAAGCCCAATTAGGCTGTTTTTCACCATCTGAAACTTGTTTCAGCCATATCTCCCAAACGGTGAGTCAGTTTGGCTAATGTGACCACTCTTCGGAAAGAGAAACCATCATCCGGAGCCAATGGAAGTGGTTTCAGGTCAAAATTCCTTTCCAATCAAAAGTTATGGCCAAAACAGTGATAACTAGGGGTAAAATGGTCATTTAAAAATCGGGAAAAATCATGAACATGAGAAATGACCCTAGTAGTCGTCTCCCAAAGTTACATGACCATACGACTTCATATGTGAAAGAAATAAATATTCTACGGTCCTATGATGCGTAGAATACGGGTCGTTACAAAAGGATGCCACATATGCCCTAATCCATCAAAAGTCGTCATTGACCAACAAAAATGTACCATGTGTGCAACATGATGCGCAGCAGCAGCGGCGTCGACACCCACATGTCATATATGTATATATATATATATATATATTATATTTTATTAGTTATCTTTCCAATTAACCCTTTTCACACTAAACCGCTTTTTGAACTGCGTTCACACTAAGCCACTTTTTAGTCATTCCCCTAAAACAAAAATATGGCGCTGGCGGGGATTGAACTCAGAACCTCTTGTATACAAGTCACATGTTCTAAACAAATGAGCTACCAAGTCTTTTGTTTACAAACCTTAGAACAATGCTAAACATTATTCTTTTCTCATTCCTCTTTTTCATGTTTTGTTGCAATATTTAATTTAAAGATATCTTTTTCATCCTAAATCGGTTTTCTGCAAATCATAGGTCTAAATTGATTAGA